>JAZFAV010000009.1:25617500-26867500 GCA_037954035.1 Rosalia funebris | reverse complement strand
CACATAATACCACTTTGGCACCCTGTTGTACTAAGCGTTCTACTGTGGCTTTTCCCAAACCTGATGCTCCACCAGTTACTAAAGTTACAACACCCTATAAAATAAAATAAATGGTGATTTATTGAAAAAAAACCTCAATTGTGAACTTCGAGAAATTGAACTTTTATGCTTAGATTCGGAAATGTAAATGAAATTTTTTTTTTTAATATGTCTTGTATATGTACATTTCTAATTTTGATTTTGAATTGATGACATTTGGCGCCAATTCTTGGACACGTTGAGCCAAAACAAGAGTTGATTATATTGATTCGTTGAATGGTACCCTTGAGTTTTGGTTATAGTGGTTATACTACCAACATACAAGTAGTTCAGGCGCTTTTACCAAGTTGACGTCATCATACCAGACATGTTAGAGGTTTAACTTGTGTTGATTTAAATTTTAAACCACAACTGTCGACTAAACAGGCCCAATTATTAGATCGACTCACACACTGCTTGTCAAATAGAATTATCAGAATGAGAGTATTCGATCCACAATAGTTGACTTAAACCACAAACATGCTTAAGGTATGGTGACAGTCAACATGGAAAAAACACAGATTATCAACACAGTACTAAATACGCCTAAACGCTATCGTTAGTCGTTTAACGCTGTACGTTATCGCAGAATTTTTCTAGTGTAAATGTTAATCAATCAATCGTTGCAATTAATTAATATTCAATGAGACTCATTCCACACAAGTCGACATGCTCAACTATCGTGTCGGCAGAACGCGCCCAATAAATAATGTTTGTGTTTAGCGGACACAACAGTTCATTTAAGCATGAACTTTTTGTTACATTTACTCCAAACGTAACCTATTAGCAAAAAATCTCGAAAGAACAGGCTGTCAATAAACAAAATTGCCAATACTTTAATTCTGAAGCATTAGTTGCTTCAAGAAGTTTAACAATTTCATCCATGAATGTCGTATTTCAAAATTCGACCATCTTCCTAATGAGCTGATTGACTTGACAATTACACGTTTAATTCGCTAAACGATTTCGACCAGTCCAACCGCTGATTGAATGTAACCACACATAAACGATATGCAATGAAAATAAACCTTTCAGTGTAAGTGTTTTGTTTTATAATGATAAATGTATTTACAGCTACGAGCAAGGAGACAGAACAGTGTATCTTATATACATACACAATATTAATTAATCATAATCAAGGATATATTGTTTTATATGATTATAATAGAATTTTCCCCATAATCTTCTATGTATTTCTAACAAAAATAAAGGAAAAACGGAATTGAACATATTTTCTTATTCTATTGAGTTCTTTAAGTAGGACAATCTGTTTACATTTAATGTAACTTTTAATTAAAACGCAAATTACCATTCAAACTAAAAAATATAAATAAACGTCTCCACACTCATTTATAGAATGTTTAATCAGAATATTTGTCCATCGTTTGTTTTTCTTAATAAATTTTTAAGTTAATCCATTATGGTTGTTACATTTATTAATGAATGATTAACAACAAGAATTCAAAAATGTTACACCAAATTTCTCGACATCTTATCTATTTTACGTGTACTATTTTTCTATAATTAAAAGTTGCAAAAACTGGTGTATAAAATTGTTTTCTTATCTAAAATACAGATTCTAAAGGGTGAAATTTAAAGAAAGGCTTACCTTTAGCATCTTGTAAATTATATTTCATAGACTAGTTAGTTATCTTGCACGTTGAAAAACATGTAACCACTATATCAAAGGTTATATAGTTGTTAGGTTAAGTTAACTAACTACTAACTAAAGTTAGGTTAAGTTATATTTCATTGTTTACATACGTTTACGTAGTTGGTGTTTTAATAACTTTTATAGTACTTTAGCTGTACCGAATATTTTTTTAAAGAATTTATAAGCTATCATGGCGTTAGTTGCGTATGATTATGATAGTACAAGTGAAATTGAAGATGACGAGGAAAATAATACCGTTTCAACAATTACAAAATCAATTGAAATTGATGAAGAACTTCCTAACATAAAAATGAAAATAGAAAGTGAATTAAAATCTGAAAATAACCTATTTTCTAATTTGCCGCAGACAAAAATTTCTGTAAAAATAATAGAGGAGCAAATCGAAGATTTCATTCCTAAACCACAAATTAAGGAAAAGCGAAAAGTAAAGATAACAATCCCAGCCTTATCACAATTCATAGAGGATGATGAAGAACCTGATACTAAGAAGCTAAAACCCTCGGTAGCAAGTAGTGGGTTAATATCTATATTACCCCCAGTGAAAGGTAGTGTCACTACAAATAAAAGTTTTATTCCAAATATTGTTGCAACCAAAAACAAACATAATATAAAAGCTCCAAACACTAATTCGACTAATGTTCTTGTACCCAATGCGGTAAGAAAGCAAGCTGAAACAAAAAAAGCCACGTTACTGCGGCAAAAGGATGTTAGAAGAGGTGGAAGTGATATTGAAAGTGATGATGACATGGATATACCAGAAACGTTTGATGATGAAATGTGGGAAAAAGTTTGTGGCCGACAAAAGCCAAAACAAACTGTAGTAAGAATGGAAGAACCATTACCTCAACAAATTCTAAATATTGCTCCAGAACCAGAGAAACCATATGAAGGCTTAGATAATGAAGCTTTTAAGGAACTTGTTGGTAAAAGTAAAAGACCAATTGGTAATATTAAACTTATCGATATAAACGAAGAAGAAATTCTACCTGAAAAGGATCTTTGGATGACAAAGTCATTGACTGATCCTGAAATGGCTCCTAAACCTCAAGAAGAAGATCCAGTTGATCCAACCAGAAGAAAGAAACATCATATAACATATTTAGCACAACAAGCAAAGGCGAATGAACAGGAATTACAGAATGCTTGGTCAGCCAGTAAAAATAACCGATTGGCAACAAGAGCAAAATATGGATTCTAGAAATATATTTCATAATTTTATTTAAGTAAACTGTTAGTAGTATTAAATTGTATTTAATATAATAAAACCTTTTTATTTGCATGTGTTTGCTTATACTCAGTTACCTAATTCAAAAATAAAAATTAATAATTGGTAATAGATTATGGTAAAATTACAACCGATGATGTATTGATGGTTGTACCTTTTTTACCAGTATTAAAACTACATTTAGCACGTAAGTTGAATATTCTGACATTATGACCTGGTATAAACACATTGAATATTCCGTGACATTAACACCTCACCAGCTACTAATTAAAACATCTCAACTCAAGATACACACATCTCAAGATATTATTATATTATATAGGTTTGGGCCTCATCATCCACTGATCGCATGGGTAGTCCCTTGGCGATCCCCTCTTATCCGGGTCATTATCCAAAAATGCTATCCCATAAAAGGAGCAATTTAGGTACGTCCCCCGCCTTAAGCCTCGCCTCCTCTAGGATAACAGGGGTCCCTAATATAAGATACCTCTTCTCCTCCAGTGCGCGGCAGGTGTAAAGAAGATGAATCGAGGTTTCCTCGTCTTCTTTCCAGTATCTGCAGGCCGGGCTATCAGTCAGCCTCAGCTTGTGCTTATATGCATTCAGGCTACTATGGTGGCCCATTATGATTCCCACTAGGGTTCTGGCTTTGTGCCTGTTCAATTTAATGAATTCTTGGGCCCATTTCTCAATCTCTGAGTATTAGATGAAGAGTTTGGTTATTCGACAACCCGTTACTCCTCTCCATCTTTTATTGTGCTGGTCTCTTGCCCAGCCATTGATGCGGTCTCTGATCAGATTCCGACTTATTCCCACTGCAGGTTCTGGTCCATAGAGGCTTTTCCTGGTCCCTAGTCTGGCAAAGTCATCTGCAATTAGATTTCCCTTAATGCCATTATGCCCAGGTATCCATAAGAGTTCCACCGGTCCCTTCCCTGCCAAGTGGTTCAATGCTTCATAGCAATTATAGACCAGCTTCGACTTTGTCCTTGCTGAATTCAGGGCTGCCAACGTCGTCCTGCTATCCGAGCAGATACATACCTTCTCCTGGGTCCGATTTTGGTCGGCCCCCAGAACACCGTATGTAATTCCAACTAGCTCGGCCTGGAGTGCGGTAGTGTATTTGCCTAAGGGGAAGGTTTTACCTATCCCGGCGCGTCGCCTATACACCCCCGCACCTGCTCCGTTCCCACTCTTGGCTCCATCCGTGTACCAGATGTCTCCATTGAGCGGCAATCCAGCTCGACCCTCCATCCAGTCGGTCTTACTGGTGAGGGTGATCTTATATTTCTTGTCAAACAGGAAGTGGACACCCGTACTGTCAGAGGGCATCCATAGGAATCCCTCCTCAGCTAGCTCTCTTGAGAGTCTATTCAGGTCCATTACCTTCCTATTCATGTTTCCCACCCTGTGCATTGCCTTTGCGGCTTCCGCTTTCAGGATGACATCAAGAGGTGGTATCCCCGTCCGTATCCCCATCGACTCGATCGGTGTTGATCTTGGGGCTCCGGTTATACTTCTAAGAATCAATCCTCTTAACTTGTTAAGTCGGTTGGCTTCCGAATTTAAACAGGCTCTCTCCCACCAGACCAGTGCTGCATACGTCAGTCTAGGTTTGAGAATTGAGAACTCATACATCCATTTCATGGTGCCCGGTTTCAAGCCCCATCTACTACCAATGGCTCTTCTCAGTTGCCAAAGTGTTGCTGTGATCTTGGAACATATGTGACTTAGATGTTTTTAAGTATTTCACTTCGCTATTATAGCTTAGTTGTTGGCCACCAAGTTTCAGCGGAAATGTTTTGTTCCACTTATATTTCTTGGTGAACACCATCACCTCAGTTTTAGAGGGATTGACCGAGAGTCCCCTCTCCCTGCACCAATTCCCAACCTTGTTTAAAGCTCCCTGTATTATATCGAGAATCGGCTCCAGGAAAGGGCCTTTCGTTATTATTACTAAGTCATCGGCATAGCCAATTACTTGGTAGTTCTTTAACCTTTCAAGCAGCTCATCTACTACTAGGCACCACAGAAGGGGGGACAATACCCCTGTGGACAGCCCGAGTCGACCCGGCCCTCGATGGTAGTCTTGCCTTTATTGGCAGTAAGCTGTCTGTTTCCCAACATATGGTCTATCCATTCAGCGATTATTCTGAGGGTGTAGCATCTGCCTAGTGCTCCGCTAATCACTTCCCTGGATGTAAAGTTGAGGGCTCCTTCAATATCAAGGAAGGCGCCGACAACGTATCCTCCGGAGTTCAGTTGTGACCGTATCGATGACACAACCTTATCCAGAGCTTCTCGAGATAAATATTCATTAACATGTAACGCTCTACAATATCTGCCTATAATGCTAAAAAGTGAATAGTCAATTCTCTCTATGTAAACGATTTTTGCTGACTAGTCTTAAGATACATGAAAAAAAAAATTCTTT
The DNA here is from genome assembly GCA_037954035.1 of Rosalia funebris. Lineage (NCBI taxonomy): Eukaryota > Metazoa > Arthropoda > Insecta > Coleoptera > Cerambycidae > Rosalia > Rosalia funebris. Next base: position 26,862,088 of record JAZFAV010000009.1, on the reverse strand, counting down.
ACTTACAATGTATACCGTGCTTTCATTTTAAAACTGTACATAGGTTCCACCGTTCGGTCCTTCTCGGAAAATTAGCCACCGCTCAGGTGGGTAGTCCGGCCGTACGCCGTGATGATCGACGACTTAGATTTCACATTTACCGTCGCATACGTGTTTGGCATTTAGACGAGTGAACTTCGCAGTAATACGTGTAATTTTAAATAGATTCTTTTAATTCTAAACTTAGTAAATATGACGTACTCGCTTGAGGAAAAAATTGATTTGATATCATGGTCTCTTCAAGGACATTCATTACGTGCAATAAGGGATCTTTTCTCAGTCAAATATGTAAATCGTCCGATCCCTGCCTTGAACACAATATCGACAGTAGTCGAAAAGTTTAAGTCAACGGGATGCATTTTAGGTTGTAAATGCCACAAGACACCTACAATTAACGAGGATGCTGAAATGCAGGAATTAATGGTGTGTGCAATGGTAGAAGAAGATTCAAATATTTCTATCCCAAAAATTTCCGAGGAGACTGGTTTTAGTGTGGGTAAAATTCACAAAATTTTAAAGAAAAATAAATATCATTGCTATAAATACCCATCAAGAAATTTTCGATGAAGACCAGTACCGTAGAGTGGAATTTTGTAACACGGTAATGGAACGTGCAAATGCGGATGACAATTTTATTTATAACATCGTATTCACCGATGAATCCACGTTGCCGTTACATGGTAGGCACAATCCATCAATTCTACGGTATTGGGCTATTGAAAATCAGTATCGCCTGTTAAATACAAGGACACAATATCCCGAAAAATTGAATGTTTGGGCTGGTATTTATGGGAATGATATTATTGAACCATTCTTTATTGATGGAAATTTAAATGGGGAGACTTATTTGAATCTTCTTCAAAACCAAATTGTTCCTGCATTAGCAAATATTAACCCCAATTTTGACAACGTTTGGCTCCAGCACGATGGGTGTCCGGCCCATAACTCAAGAATAGTCATTGACTATTTGAATACGATATTCCCCCAAAGAATTATATCTACGAGAGGCGTAATTCAATGGCCCCCAAGATCGCCAGACTTGGCCCCTAATGATTTTTTCTTATGGGGGTATATTAAATCAAAGTTATACGGGTATCCTCATGAAAGAGCTAATAATTTAAATCAACTGAGGGCTAATATTGAAAATTTATTTCAAACTATTAGCCCTCTTATGGTGACCAACGTTCGTTCAAAATTTTACGACAGGTTGGGTTATTGTTTGGCGCAAGACGGAGGCATCTTCGTAAATTTTCTTTAGTTTTTTTTCTTATTCAAGGGGATATTTTTTAAGTTTTAAGAGTTTGTATTTTATTTTTAATTATTTTAAGAGAAGCTATTAATTTTTTTTTAACTAAGTGCCTTCTAACGTTTTATAAGAAGGCACTTTTTTTTAATGCAAAACTAATTATAAAAATAATGCAAAAAAGATCATAGTTTGCTGTTAAATATGGCCAAGATATTTTTTCTTTAAATACCTTGATCATCTTTTAACAGTAAACCCATCAACATCACTTCCCACGTAAAAGTTTTTCCCCGTTACAAATACAATGTACACTCGCTCACGTGTAGAACGTAACTGTCGTAGCGCCGCTAATTATCGACACTGGACAACCTGAAGCAGGACGTACTGTCCCCGTCCCCTCCCTAAACATTATACGAAATCGACCGATTGACTTGCTGTCTAGTAAAAAAATGAAAGAACGGTATTTGGTCATGATATTAATTAAAAATGAATAAGCCATGATAACTCAAATTTATTGTAATGTTTTTAATATATTACATATATTTTATTTTTTCATAATGATGGTAACTCATCAAGTAACCCAATATCAAGTATTTACTGCTTACAGATACTTGGACAAGTTCTTTAATTACAATGTATATTTGAACATTATAAAATAAAATGAATACCAATATTTATTATATACCTACTACATATTTTATTTTTCCACGATGGTAACCCAACATAGCAAAAAATGTGAAAAAATACAATAGTATAAATCGCAATGCTTTTTCTTGCAAGAAAAATTTGCTGAAAATCCCCCATTTTTAGATTGTTTACATTGACGATTAAATGAATAACAATTAACACAATATATAGGAATGAAATAAAAGCATCTTGACAAGATTATATTTGTTAGGTGTGGCACCATACATGTAAATACTCCGCGTCATTATATATAAAGTTCTTTTAAGAACAACATGGCGTGGATGTGAAGTGAAACAAAATGATAAAATAGTAGCCTTCACAATAAAAAAAATAAAATGTAAATTTTACATATATAATGAATAGTTTATCCAGTTTAAAGTTTCTTTTTTTTGCATCTGCCCTCAATGTGTAAAAAATATTGTACGCATATAGAATTTTAGCTATGGAATCTTAAAAAAAAAATTAATCATTACATCAATTGCCCAATATATTCCGAACGCTTCAATTTCTTTTTAAGATCAGGCCACTGCACTACAAAATTATCAGCAATATAGGTCAATATCTTTCCAGTAAGAGAAAAAGTTCTAGTTCTACAAAAACTTTCAATATAGACTATTTTTGTGTCTACAATAAATGCAGTTTTAAGTAAAAAGCATATTAAGCATATAGGAATACATGTTCCAGGTCCATTGCATAATATTAAATCAGGTCGCACTTTTATAACAAGAGGAATACTGTAAATAATTGAGAAGAGTGTGGTGAAAATAGATGAAAAAAATGATTGGTGGACCATACGACTTCTGGGAATTTTATATATTTCATAATTTGTTGTACCCTTAACCATTTCCAATTCTTCCACTTTTGAAGTACTCATCAAATCATTACTAGCGATGATATAATAGCGAGGTGAATATTTATCAAAATCTAAATATTCTGTTAGTTTTAACATTTCAGTAGTATGCCCACCCGAACCTATACATATGAACGTTTTGCAAGGTTTTTCCCTTTTTGTAAGATTATATCTGCTATGGCCAGTGGTAATCTTGTGTATTAAAAATAAAATTCGCGCTATTATAATTATAATAACTAACATACATAATTCCAGTTTTAAATTCCCTAAAACAAATGAATTAGAGAAAAATATGTAATTTTTGTACAATTTTTCTCACCTTCCATATCATTTATATAACACAAAAATGTATAAACAAGGCCGAGTAATATATACCCTATTTATTTCAAAACGCTTATATTTGTTTGTGTAATATTTATTATAGGATATACTACTTAAATTTAAAATTTTGGTGTATAACCACTCGATAATGCCCACAGAACATATACAATACCACAGATCATTAAAGATTTTACAATACAAAATATCTTATACAAATACAATACCATAGATATCTTATATAGAAAAAGGTGTAAAATTTATATAGTGTAACCCAGAGAATATCTGACGTGACTTAAAGCCGGCTACAGACTTCATTCTTTTTCATCCGTTCGTGGCGCCGCGATTCGAATCGTTGTGTCAAAAGCGCCAAAAACCGAAATGTGTGGTGAAAACCGTCGTGTCGCATCGTCGGTTAAAATATCTGCTGGTGCTTGATTTTCGGGAGGACGGTTCATCGGGTATCGTTCCGAACCGACAGTGTGTGGGGATTTCCTTCCGAGTCGTCGGTTTGTTTACATTAGCGTAGTAGGCGCAATTAAGGGGAATAATTTGTCCTAAAGACTGTGGGGAAATCGCTGTCGAAAACTTTAAATTTTCATAAGATCTTCCGGTTGCTAAATAACGCACAGTTACTGTAAGCCTTTCATGTGGAGAAATTCCTTTTCTTAACTGAATGTCCTGGTTGTCCTGGAACGCCGCTTTTTGTTTTTACTTAAAACAGCAACTGCCGCCGCCACTGCTAATATATGCTTCCTTTTCATGACGTAGTAAATTCGACTCTTATTGAAAATTAACTGCCAGGATTGCTCGTAGTGTGTGGTTAAAAAAGTTGGGCGACTCGACACGACGTTCCGAATCGCGGCGATACGAACGGATGAAAAAGAGCGAAGTCTGTGGCCGGTTTAAGGGGTAATAGGTTCTTTCGAAATATGGGTCATTTTGAAGAAAAAGTATGAATTCTGTATTCCCTCTATTATAGTTATTTTCTATGGTTTTTGTTTAAAGAGCATATTCAGCATATATATGTCAACTTCCATTTCCATGTTAATTAGGTATTCTGTGCTGTTAACCTAAGATTAGTATATGTTGTTTTTGTCAGAAAGCTAATTTAAATAAACTAAAAACAGTGCAATGCCTTCAAAACCTAATTTACGTAAAAAAATAGAAAATTTGCCGAATTGTCCGGCTAACGTACAACAAAACAATAACAAATGCGAACAACCAAGTGATATAAGTACAATAAGTAAAGAATTAGAGCAGCAATTTGAGTTAGAACTTTGCTGGTGTATACAACAGCTTCAAAATGCACTTAAATCAGGAAAATTAAATAAAAAACAGGGTAAGTTAATGTCAGTTTTAGTAATATCTTATTTGAAATACTCTAAACTGAAACTTGAATGGACATGTAACATTCAGTACTACTAAATAATTAATGTGTAGTATTGAATTGTTGGATAATATCAAATTTAAGTCAAATTATATAAAGATAAGACTCCAAAAATGAAACTATTTAAACACTAAACCTTTTGGAATCAAAATAGTAAATGAATAAATCAGTTGAATCAACTGAATTCATTTATTTTTAATGAATTCAAACTAATATTGAATAAATCTATTCAAATTAGATAGATAAGTAAATGTTGAATGCATGAATAAACTATCTAAATCTATGAATTCATTTTGTAAAGGGAAATAAACTTAAATAGAATGATAATTTTTAGGAATAGATAAAACATTTAAATCAATGAGTAACTTTGTACGAATAGAAAAACTTCCAATCGATGCATTTTCAGTAAATGAATTTAATGTTTAGTTGAGATGGATGAATCAAAGTAAGACATTTTTGTCTGGTTTATAGGTAAAAAGTCGATAAGAAATATGACAACAAGATAAAGTGATTGAAACGTGACTTTGGATTTGAAATTTTCTTTTCCTATTCATGATAAATGTTTCCCTCATTTTAAATAAATGTGTTTAAAAATAACAAACACTCAACAAAACAATTCATTTTGCACTGTATTTGCCTGCATTTCCTGTCAGCCACAATCATTTTTTCTACCACACTTTAACAAATTGATGAATAGAATTTACACTTTCCAGAATCATTGTTTATTAAAGTTTTAGTTAAATTAGACTCTGGAATAGGTACCTTTAATATACAGTTTATCATCATACGCAAGACAATTAATCGGAAATTTTGACGTGCTGTCACTACAATGTCTTATTTGGTTCATTGTTTATCGTAGCCTCTTTTAATAAAAAGTGGCAAGTCTATAAATAAAATTTCCACTTACTACAACTGTAGGGTGTAATAGACATAGGGTTTGTCATATGGTAACAAGTAACAAATAAATACATTTTACAATTAAATTTAAACAGACAGAGCAAGTGACCTCTACGACTACATAAAGAACTGTCCATTGCTCAAAGTAAGAATGCAAGCTATTTAAAGTCATGTCCGATTGGCTTCAGGCAAAAGTAAAGTTGCCTAAAGATGCTACAAATTTTGTTGCTCGTTTGCTTGTGAAAATATTAAATATTTTGAAATCTTGCAGTCTATTAAATTAGCATAAATGGGTTTATGTCTCGTTCACCCTTGTAAGAATGACACTAAATGTTCTAGAAAAAACGTGAATTCATATACCTAAAATTTAAAATGTAGCATGATATTTAGACATATACTACTGAATCTGATCTTTCTGTCCATACCAGATTAAGATTATATCGGTTCTGATTATATATGATATTAAATACTGGATGGCAATTATGGATATGAAAATTACAATTACACATAAATATGACTACATTTAAAACAATAAACCAAATAAAAATATTTTTTTTATTGTTTTTCGTCTTTGTTCTTATTATTTACTGTAGTTATTTCCCATAGTACTGTAGTTATTTCCCATAGTATCATTAAGACTCACAAATTAACGTTTTCTTTTTATTTCAGTACAAGATCATACAAAAGCATTAAATACATTAATGAATAATTCCTCGCCAATGATTAAAAAAAGACAAGTGATGAGGTTATCTTTTGGAGATTATAGAGCAAAGATGGCAGCAGAAGAAAAGAAAAGATCTAGAAGTAAGTTTAGAAATCTATTTAAATGTAACTGACAAATGGGCATTAATGATTGGGTTCAAATTGCTAATTTCTAAGTGTTATTATACAATGCATACGTAACATTCACTTATGAGATTTTGTAAGTTACTAATTTTTGTTTTGTCATATTGTGTTTTACTTAATTCCATGTTATGATATCCATTGTGAGGTGTGTGCAAATATGTAATATATGCATTTACTAGAATTAGTATTTAAAGCGATTGTTAAAATACGTAAGTAAAAGTTACACTGATAGTTACAGTTTGATAGTTACTGATAAAAACCAATAGATTTAAATAACAGAGGGTAAATGTGAAACTATTGAAATATTCTGTGGCTTAAATTGGGGTACAGAATGAATCGAACTTTTAAAATATGTATGAATTTGGACATTATTTATTCCAGTATAACCCAGTATAGCTACTAAAGTTTATTTAAAGGAGAGAAGATCTGAGACACTACTTAAACAAATCCACCATAAACATATTAATTTGAGAACTACCCCCAATTACACTTACTTTAATAATTATCGATTATAGTCACATATTTTTTGTCAAATTCTAATTCTTAATCTTTATTTATAGGTTCACTAAACATGAAGGTTAAACCATCAGTCCCCAACAAGAAGTCGGTTTTCATAAAAAAATCTTCCCTTAATTCATCAGATGGAAATACATTTAGATTTAATTTTCAAACCTCTGAAGAAAATGATATTAGCAACACCATCTCATGTATTAAAATAGATACTGAAAATTCTAATGATTCAAAAGGAGACACTGTAAAGACAGTAGAGACAAGTTATTGTTTTGTGCCTTCAGACAATAGTTTCAAATTTAAATTTAATCCAGATCAGATATTATGATATAAATCGAATTAGACTTTTAGGCTTAAAACTTTGTTTTTAGAAAGTTACTTGTACATAATAATTATAATTAAAACATTAAAATCAATATCAAGATAATGGTAAAATGCATTTTCAGTTTATATATAGTGCCAAAATAAAGAAAACTCATTTTTGTAAATGGTTAATGAGGAGAATAAATCCTCATGAAAAATTTATAAAATATCATTTAAATAAAATAGATAAAATTAATTTAGAAGTGGTGATGTAAATATATATGACAGCTTGATCTATCATTTTATTAATAAGTTTGTTTTTGCATCTTCATTTTTCCGAGGGCGAGGTTTAGCTCAGAGCTACTCTTCCATTTAATCTCTGGACAGTAGACAACAGACAGATCCAACTGACTGATGTGGTAGTCGAATCCGTGCCGAAATTATTCAAAACTAGCAACCTAAGCCAGCTCCAAGTGATTGACATCATTACCCAAAATCAATCCAGAGAACTTGAAGAGATTGATTGAGACTTGATTACACTCCACTGTTTAATGGAAGAAATTGCACTCAGAAGATGTGACCATAATTCTAACATCCATTTCAATCTGGATTCAAACTGATGTCAAATAGTCCTGTGAAAAAAACCTGACCAATTTTTGCTGGCACTCAGTGTTGAACCGAGAATACTGGCGCCAAAGGCTAGACAAATTTCAACATCCACAACTTTTTTACAGTTTGTAAATATGTTATAAATAAGCATTAAATATTTAAAATGTAAATGAACAAACAATAACTTACATAATTCTGGGAACAAACAAGAACTTGTTATGTAATATTTGTTACAGAACAAACAGGAACTTGTTGCATGGCATGGAAAATATTTTAGTACCATGGCACCCAATGAAAGCCATCTCTACAAACCATTAGAGATTAACACATAAAGCTAGAGAACGCAAAATTTTGTAAAACAATAAAGCAACACAACCGATTAATATCACAATTAACACTGAAGTTAGTAGATTGAGCCATAATAAAAGTTTTAAGACATAAGAAGTATAAAAGGGCATAGTAGCTATTGGGTGAATTGTTTTCCTTGCTTCTCATTGGATGACAATTATCACAAATAATGTGGTATAACAGGTCTAAACCATTTAACTTGAGTGTTAAAAGACATGAAATTAACAACAACAACAAAAAAATCATCTGATACATAAGCCTATTTTTGGTAGTTAAATAAACAAAATCGTAATCAGAATAATTATTTTGTTGTGTATAATATTGTGTAAAATTTTACAAAGCTTAAATTAGCTCTTCTTAATTGAGTAATAGAGAGAATACAAGAGGTACAGGACTTTAGGGGATGGAGGCCAATTTCTGGGTATTGTAAATCAAAATAAAATATTGATCTATTCCATGGCTTCAGTACAGGTCTTGGTGCTATATGACTAGAACATGCAACAATTTCTAAAAGGACTTTGAAAGATAATTAAGTAAGTATTGAATGATGATAGCAGATAAAATTACATAACAACAATTGCCCACCCCCATTACTTCTTTTAGCATGGAAAATTATTTCTAGACAAAAAACACGTAAATTTAGATATCAAATGGGAAGTTTAAAGCCAGTGTCCTCTGCAGCTTAGATTTCACCCCCAACTACTCCCACTTAAAAATTTTAAATGGTACCCCCTAGCTTGTAATACAACCTCTTAAAGGTCTTAAAACAAAATAATTTATGGAATACATTTACCTTTCACAACACGGTTTGAAACTACTTGATTAAGTGCTAAAAATGCCCATCTTTGCATTGGTGGCTGAACAAAAATACCTCAAATTTTTGTCATTTTGAAATGTGTCTTTAGTAATTAGCCTGCATGTGTGGGTAATCCTATTTCTACCTTTAATATCCTAAAACGGAATTTTGAATCCAATTGTCTTCAAATAATCCCAGAGGAAGAAATCTAGTGGTTATATCTGGAGATCTCACCGGTCATTCTAGAATGTCTTTTTTGTCAACTCATTTGTTGGGAAACCTTTGATCCAGTCATTGTTGAATATATAATGCGTAATGTGACCACACCTTTTCAGTCATTATTATATAGTCAGTATTTTCATTTACAGTCTCAACAGGATGGTACACCATCCTGTTGAGACTGTAAATTTTGATTATCCAACAATGGATTTTCTTCTTCATGGACTTTATTTTCTAGGGGCTGTGCTATGAGAGGGTCAATTTCATTTTCCAATATTATTATTATTATTATATTATATAGGTTTAGGCCTCATCAGCCACTGATCGCATGGGTAATCCCTTGGCTATCCCCTCTTATCCGGGTCATTATCCAAAAATGCTATCCCATAAAAGGAGCAATTTAGGCACGTCCCCCGCCTTAAGCCTCGCCTCCTCTAGGATAACAGGGGTCCCTAATATAAGATACCTCTTCTCCTCCAGTGCGGGGCAGGTGTAAAGAAGATGAATCGAGGTTTCCTCGTCTTCTTTCCAGTATCTGCAGGCCGGGCTATCAGTCAGCCTCAGCTTGTGCTTATATGCATTCAGGCTACTATGGTGGCCCGTTATGATTCCCACCAGGGTTCTGGCTTTGTGTCTGTTCAATTTAATGAATTCTTGGGCCCATTTCTCAATCTCTGAGTATTCGATGAAGAGTTTGGTTATTCAACAACCCGTTACTCCTCTCCATCTTTTATTGTGCTGGTCTCTTGCCCAGCCTTTGATGCGGTCTCTGATCAGATTCCGACTTATTCCCACTGCAGGTTCTGGTCCATAGAGGTTTTCCCTGGTCCCTAGTCTAGCAAGGTCATCTGCAATTAGATTTCCCTTAATGCCATTATGCCCAGGTATCCATAAGAGTTCCACCGGTCCTTTCCCTGCCAAGTGGTTCAATGCTTCATAGCAATTATAGACCAGCTTCGACTTTGTCGTTGCTGAATTCAGGGCTGCCAACGCCACCCTGCTATCCGAGCAGATACATGCCTTCTCCTGGGTCCGATTTTGGTCGGCCCCCAGAACACCGTATGTAATTCCAACTAGCCCGGCCTGGAGTGCGGTAGTGTATTTGCCCAAGGGGAAAGTTTTACCTATCCCGTCGCGTCGCCTATACACCCCCGCACCCGCTCTGTTCCCACTCTTAGCTCCATCCGTACACCAGATGTCTCCATTGAACGGCAATCCATCTCGACCCTCCATCCAGTCGGTCTTACTGGTGGGGGTGATCTTACATTTCTTGTCAAACAGGAAGTGGACACCCGTACTGTCAGAGGGCATCCATAGGAGTCCCTCCTCAGCATTTTCCAATAAATTTACATATAATTCATCAATAAAATGTTCTTCAATAGGTCCTATTTCATTTCCCAGAATTCAAGCTGACACATTAATTTTTTTAGGATACTAAGCATGATCCTCTTGAGATATATGGATCTTCATTGTCCCAATATCTATCGTTATGTTTATTTATACAGCCATTAAGAAAAAATGTTGCTTTATCACTGAAACCAATATTCTTCATCAACTTAGGGTCATTTTGAATTCATGCAGTTGTTATTTTAAAACCGAATCCTGTCATAGACTATGTTGAAGAATGTTAATTTTGTACGGAAATAATTTATTTAGTTTCAGGGCATTACATATGCCCTGATATATAGCGACTTTCAGAATTGAAGTGGTAGGAATAAAAGTAGATTCAGAATCCCAACCTGTGCAACTTCAGTAAGAACTTTCAGCTGCTTTTTTATTTTGTCGCTCATGAATCCAGTCTCTTGAAATTTTTGGGAAAGGTTGTTGTTGAAATGTTGGCTGTGTCCCACATGTTTGTCTTGATACCTTTCATGAAAAACTCGGACTGTTGCACGAGCACATCTATTTCCAACAGCATAAATAAAAATAATTTTACTTCTTTGTTGTAAAGTATACATCATTATGAACCCTACACTATCACTGTAACTAACACCACTTGATAAACAGTTAAAATCACTAATAACAATAAATATTTTAAAAATTTTATTCCAGCTGTAAACAGGAAGATATTGTGCGCTAAAATAAAAAAAGATGTATGTAAAAAAATTAAAAGAAACAAAACTTTTCGGTGTTCAGTCTGTGGCAGTAATTTTACAAAAACGGGGGCTCCTACTTTCATTGAACTCACAAATAATGTTTGTGAGTTCAATATGACTATTTATCCACACTTGCTGCTGTAACTTTGTTGGAACGTTGTTGTAATATAGCCAAAATTTATCGCCTGTTACTGTCAACTTGACGTTAGGAGATGTTACTGATCTAAAGTGTTTTAACATTTTCTTGCACCATGTCACTCGAAGTGTATATTACTCCTTCCGTAAATTATAGAGCACCTAAGGTGTACACACTTTACGTATGTTTAAATGGCTGAAGATAATTGAGTGTAAAATCGACACAGGTATGACAGGCTTTGTTCTAACTGCCTATAAATTATATAGCAATTGTCGTGTTTTTTTTTAACAGCGGCTATGCTGTCTTCAGTGCATATATTAGCTGTTGGACTTAAATGAGGTTATTGTCAAGACTAAAATTACCATGTTAAAAATTTAAATACCACCATTCTATTGTCCATAAGGATGAGTAATTTTCACTTAGTACAGTAGACAATTCACTTACAGTCTTGTTTATTTTAAACACATTAAAAGTTGTAACTGATAATGCCCCATATATATCTTTGTGCAAAACACTCCATCACAGTATATTTCATTCACGACATGTGCTATACGATGTGCAATCAAATGAGTGGTGTGTGTTTATGTTACAATCAGATCTTCGATCTAAGGTACACAGTGGGTACCAAAACTTTATTACGTGAGGGTATGATGTTTTCTGACATTCTACATACGACATTTTCTGACACCCTATATACAATAACAAATAATTTTATTGCTTATAAGAGATACGTCATATTAACATAGAATGTGTTATAAAATACCAAAAAAAAATATTTTTATTTCAGTAGTCAGCTGAACACATAAATAGTAGTTCACCATCGGCTTTTGCAACTATAATATATTTACAAGTAATTAAAACGCAATAATATTGCGCCGCCCGGGCTCCCTCGCTCATATCAAAGGCACCTCCAGAGCATGCCTCTAGAGGCTCCATATCAAAAAACAAAAGTTACCACATTGTTCGCAAGAGTCGATATAATATATATTGATTTTGTCAAATTGCCGAAATTCAAATGGAAAGCATTTCGTTTGAAAACCTAAATAATATACATTGACCTGAATAAGACCTAAAATTTTCGTGACATGCACACGAAAACAGCCGTTTAGTAAATAGAGATTTAAATAAAAAATTTCATAATAAACATTGCATAATAAAATGTAACCATCTGTTATAAACAGGTGTTTTATATGTATATTAATATTAAAGATCAGAAATAAATATTTAAGTAAACCAAGTACAGCTTGTCAAGAATAGAAACAAGTTTTAAAACTGCGAAATCGGACTACCCACAAGGTGTGCAGTAAATAGTCTGGCTCTTACTCAGTCGCATTGAGACCTTTGTGAAAGATTCATAAGTCCATAAAATCTTATCTGTCTTTTGTACAATTCCATTCCTTATATCTCTTTCTAAATAAATATAGAAATCCCAACTTAATATTTACGAAATAAACAATAGCATATTTTTCTTTTGTGTAAATTGCAAACACATAATATGAATGGCTGCTCAGTCGAGATAAAATAGTTTTGAATGTGAAGGTGCACAGAGTTCGACCTGGCCACGCGTAAGTGCATCCTTTTTTGTCTCTGAATACTGCCTTACTCATTCTTCTACGCAGCATAGAGAATCTCACATTTTTTCCTATTCTTGATAATCTGGAATAGTCTTATATAACAGTGGCTTTACCTAGTGATATTTTAAGTTATTCATTGGTGTTTGAAGTATAAACTCCCTGAGTAATCTGTTCATGACACAATATGTGAAAAATTTAGTGCTCATCAAGATTCTATAGCATTTCATTGTATGTATGATAGACATTTGGTAGTTGTGATAAAATCATTCATAATGAGTTTAATACCAGTTTGTTAGCCCATCATTACATTTACTTTTAGGAATCCTGACTATTTTTGGTTAATTTAGTTGCAATGATACAGAAACATTTTGTCCTTTTTCGTAGATGTTCTAGTTGTTTATAATTACCATCAGATATTATTCCATTTACACTATTGTTTAAGGAGGAGCAGTATTTACAATACTGCTAGTGATAAGGAGGTTAATAAATGAAATACTCTATTTTGTTAGTAACTATATTATAAAAAAATTACTTATTTGATATAAACTGTATTTTTCTGCTTAACCTATTTGTTATGTATGCTGGATAGTATAGATTCAGCACCATTTTTGCTTCTTTAATCATATGTTCAACATTTTGTAAAAAAGCCCTGAAAAAAGAGTTATGCAGTAAAATTAACTGTTAAATTGAATGAAAAAAAAAAATGTCCTCACTAATAATTTACATATTCAATTATGTGTAATGCAATTGTTTAAAGAAGATGTAGTTATACAACCTAATACAATTACTATTTAATAGTAAAGATGTAGTTCTTAAAAGAAAATAATTTATTTTGTATCATATATATTACAAAAAAATATACCATTTTGGTACTTATTTATAACTTATATGAAGTACCGACCCTAAACAGCATCTGAAAATGCCCAAAATATCTACTTTTGAATGATTTTTGAACAAATAAAACCGCTTACTGTGCTACAGATCTACAGGTCTAATATTTTTTTCACAATAAAGATTATAATAGATTCTGAATGAATGTTGTTTTCTTGTCTAAAAAAAAATCTAAACTGTACGCTAAAAATGAGTTTCCACCACATATAACCAAGTAACCACAGTATAGTTTAAAAGATGAATCATACCCTGAACCTCTTCATCATTATTTTTTACTTTTCCGCAATCCACTATACCTCGGAAAAGTAATGTAATTGTGTAAAAAAAATTTTTTTTTCTAGGGTTTATTTTTCGTTTTTCGGCCTAAAAACAAAAAAAAATTATTTTTTAACCATTTTGTGTGTGTGTGTGTGTGTTGTCGTCGGCGTTTATGCTTGTTAGCACGATAACTCAACTAAATCATGTCGCATCGATCGGGTTTTGACTGATTCTGATCGGAGACATCTCCCAGATGACACGTATTGATTTTGAGGTGGATAGGACACACCCCACCCTGTCCATGGGTCATGAGAAACCACGATGGTGGACTATTTGAGAAATTGTTTTTGTTAGCATGATAACTCAACTAAATTGTGTCGGATCGATCGGGTTTTGACTGATTCTGATTGGGGACGTCTCCCAGATGACACCTATTGATTTTGAGGTGGATAGGGCACACCCCACCCTGTCTATGGGTCATGAGAAAGCACGATGGTCGACTATTTAAGAAAAATTGAAAAAAGTGAAACTGTGGCATAAAACACATTCTGCATTTATGTGTGATATCTTTTTTTCGGCCTCTCAATTTCGAGATAGAGATGTTCTATGTGCGGAAAAGTTCATTTTAAGGTTTTAAAACTGTTTATTTAAATATTAGTAGTCCCTCTAAGAAGAATGTTTATTTACAATAAATATAGTATAATTATCATTTACATTCTTTGACAAAATTATTCATTCCTGACGAATGCATACATGGTCAAACTTAAAATCATATTATTTTGTTCGTAATGGTACATTTTTCATACTATGATTATGATTTGCTTTGAATCTATATTACACTCACCTGAAAAACTAATATTCATATTTTATCACATTAATTTAAACATTAAATATTAAACATTAAATTTTTTTTTATCAACCGGCATATCAGATATACTTCTGTATCAAATGCTAAAGTTGAATGCATTCATGAATATAATGTACGATTTTGATATATATTTTAAATCTATTATGAAATCCTTTGTGGGTTTAAAGTACACAATCCACATTGACATTAAGAAGCAATTAAGACCATTAAGCAACAAATAGAAATACATACTGTGTTCAATATTTTAAGCAAGCATTTCATGAGACTTTTATATAACTCCAATGGATACATGCAATATTAAAAGTAATTAATGTCATCTACACTTGAGAGCAAACCAATCGACTCAGCAACATGCTCCAATTTTGAGAGAATATGTACTCTCTCCAGTACCGTTTGAAGTAAAGCTCAATCAACTGTTTTAAAGTTTAAAAACCGTTGTTTCAAATGATACCACTTTGATTGGAATCGGATCTGTTCTGACAAAGTTATGAGCCAAACAACACGTGTAACACAAAACCTTGTTAATTGGAATGTGCACGTGCGACGATTATGACAGACAGAGGGCGCTTGCAACCTGGTATTCGTCCCCATTCGCTAATTTAAAGTTAACATATGCGTATGTGCTCGAAGGATTTACAAGAAAATGGATGCCATAGCTGCCGAAGCAGCCCAGGTAATTGCATTGTTGAGAGAGGGTCTCAGTCAGAGCCATGGCAAATCGACTGAATTTGAATCAATCAGCTGTGTCAAGAGTGTATCGTCGGTACCGAGAAACCGGTAGCTACGTCCGCCGGCCAGGAGGCGGTCGTAAACGCGTGACAACGAAGAGGGACGATCGATTTATTGTGTTAAGATCTCCCAGAAATCTACATTTGACTGGTATTGACCTCACACAAGAGTTGAGGGAGGTCAGAGGTGTGGTCGCTAGCGCTTGGACAGTGAGACGAAGATTGAAGGCAGCCAAGTTGACCCCAAAAAAGGCAGTTACAGGTCCCAAACTGACTGCAGTCCAAAAGCAAAGACGACTGGAATTTGCTTGTGAACATCTCTTTTGGGACCATGGTCAATGGAGTCAGATATTATTCACAGACGAGTCCAGGATGTGCCTCCATGGTAACGATAAGAGACGTCGGGTCTATAGAAGATCAGGAGAACGATTTGCTCAATGCTGTATTCAAGAAACTGTCGCATATGGAGGTGGCTCTTGCATGTTCTGGGCGGGCATTTCCATGCACGGAAAAACTGAGTTGGTTTTCGTGCCCGATGGAGGACGTGAAGAAGGATTAACAGCGGATCGCTATATCAGGGTTAGTCTGGAGGAACATGTTGTTCCGTATGTGGGATTTTGTTGGTGAGGACTTCATGCTAATGCATGATAATGCTCGCTGTCACACCGCGCGAGTGACCACTACCTACCTGGCTGACATCGGTATACGGCAAATGGACTGGCCTCCGATGAGCCCGGACTTGAATACAATTGAACATGTTTGGGACGAACTTAAGCGAAGAGGTAGGGCAAGAAATCCTGCACCAGGGAGCGTAGTGGAACTGAGAACTGCGTTGGTTGAAGAGTGGGAAGCAATCCCTCAAGACAGCATAAGAAAATTTATCTGATCTATGCGTAATCGTTTAGAAAATGTTATTAGAAGGGGTGGCAACACCAAGTATTAAAAAGAAAATTAAATGCATTTCAACTGAGGATTATTTTCTTTTTCGTTTCTTATTCACCCTTTCCGTTTCAACTCTTTTGTGTTACACATGTTGTTCGGCTCATAACTTTGTCAGAACAGGTCCGATTCTAATCGAAGTGGTATCATTTGAAACAACTGTTTTTAAACTTTCAAACAATACATTGAGCTTTACTTCAAATGGTACTGGAGAGGGCACATATTCTCTCAAAGTTGGAGCATGTTGCTGAGTCGATTGTTTTGCTCTCAAGTGTAGTGGGATACTAGATGTTCATTTCCAATATATTTAAGAATAATATTTTTAATTGTAATTAGGTTTTAATTTTAATGATAAAAAGTTTTAAGTTTAATGGTAAAAAAGGCTATCAACTAATTAGCCAACATTCCACGTAATATGTACCATCAAGAGAGAATGTAATGAGATACTTTCGATAGATTTCCAAACAAACAAAATATAGATAATATTGAATTAATTTTTGAGTTTATTATGCTTTTAATCAATAGAGGGTGTAACAATTTTGAAACCAAAAACATAACTAACTTTTATTATGGTTATGGTTAGGCTTATGAAACACATTTGTTTTGACCATATTATTTCATTGAACCCAAAAAATTCAATGAATTAACAAGATACCACAACATCAACAAAAAACTATTTTTCACTAATACTTTCAATTATATTATCCGATAGTAAAAATTATCTATTTAGAAGACACGAAGATAAAAATAAAAAGAGTAATATTTAATTCTATTTTATGGTCTTTCAAAAATCTTTATTTTCTACAAAAGGATTGATACTTACTTTAAATTACTACAGTTCTTAGGATGTCCATTTTGAAGGCAATGAAGAATTGCTAACGCTGCTTCATACAATTTGGTACCAATACCCCTAGAATTCTCTCCTCTTCTAGCTTTTTCATTTTCTAACCATAAATGAAAATACTTAAACATATTTTCTGCATCTCCTGTAAGTATATTTCATTTTGCAAAAAAAAAACATTTTTTAAAATCGGCTCTAAAAATAGGTTACAAATCTAAAAATAGGTTGCATTATGCTTTATTTTTATTTTCAGATACTCATATCTATGCATATAACTGTAAACCTGTTAAACAATAGCACACAAACATTGCATCTAATGCGCCGGACACCCCTAGACATAATTAATATTGATTATAAGTTTATTATTTCTAGACTGTCTTGTTTTCATAGAAATATACTTGGTTTAAAGGTGGTCAATTAAGTCGTGGTACGAGGGTATTATTTATTCTATATATTTTGCTGTTATTTCTATTAGGTTCTTAATGTAAATTACTAACTCCTGCTCTTCAAATTTATACAACAATTGTTTATTGCTCGGGGGCAGATCACAGTTGTAATGAGAGATAATAAAAACAATATCTACTCGTACATTGACATTGATAATGTGCTGTCAGGAATTCAAGGAAACAAGGAAGTTTAGCCACCTTTTGTTACATCGGAGAGAAGTTGCGATTAGAGTAAACTAATAAAATTTATCCCTAAAGATTTTCTTTATAATTATCAATTCAATGATAAACGTTACTTTATCAAAAATGACTTACCAGTTTTAACGTAATAACTATATAACCTATAATAAATTTCTTCAAAATCTTTGTGATGTTTGTATAAAATTTTTTCCCTGATTTTCAAACTTTTTATTAATAATTCAAGTTGATGTGTGTCATCATCTACAAAAAAATAAAAACAAAACTTATAAATCTATGGCTACATTATTATATGTATATAATCAATAAATATATTAACATATGCAGTGGCGGCTCGTGGTCAATTTTTTGGGGGGGTCAATTTCAAGAAAAACACGATGTAATACGTAATCAATGCCAAAGGTGTAACAGCAGTGTAATGGTTAAAAATAAGAGCATATATGACAATAAATATCTGTTAACTCACCTAAACAGTTTTAAATTTTAGTTCAATCCTTCTGTCTTTGGCACTCGCAAAATGATCGATTACTTCTTCATTGTAATTTACAATATTATTTGTAAAGGTCTTCTCAATACTTAACATGGCCAACGCAGAGAGTCTATCTTCCCCCATGGTGTTGCGTAAAAATGTCTTTATCCTTTTTAATGTAGAGAAGCATCTCTCGCTCTCTACCGTTGTCATCGGTAACGTACACAAAATTGTCAACAAATGCACTGTTTCCGAAAATGTTTCACTAAGTCCATTGTTAATAAATAATTGAAGTAATCCTACAGCCCAGAATTTCTACGAAAATCATCCCGGTCATATATTACTTCCAGTTCGGTTTTAAGTTTTATATGGTTTATGTACAGGAAATTCGTTTTAACTAACTTCAAAATATTTTCGGGAAAATTCTTTTTATACTCTTCAAAGTTATCAACAAAAAAAAAGTTGGGTTATTATAAGATGGTCACTAAATGTGAAACGGTGATTAATTTCGGATGCTATTATATCACACACTTCCAAAGCGATTCGTCGGTTAGGATCTTCATTTTTCTTCATTTTTTTTGCACTAACTGTATGCGAAAATTCATTTTCAGATAATTTATTTAGAATTTGGTCTCGAATATTTTGAATCGAATTTTTAAAGGAGTCTATATTAATCTTAACAGATTAATTAACGAGACATTGATGAGCACATCAATGCCTCGTTTTTGGAGTTGATTAAAAATAATTTCAGCATGTGGCATTATTAAATGAAAAAAGTTTAACCAAAACAAAAAGTTCTTGTTATTCAGAAATGCTTGCAACCCTATTGCCTGATTAACACTGGTAGCATTAAAATCATTGATATTACTAATTATTTTTTCTAAACATGTGATTATATCGTCTTTATACAAAAATATTGTTTGCACACAACGCGAATTAAAACACCATCTAGTTGGTGCAGCTCTAGGTAAACGAACTTTTACACATTCATCCAGAACAGCGGTACGTTTTGGAGATCGACCAAAAAATGCTGAAAATGCTTGCAAATTTGTGAAAAAGAGTTTGACGCCTGAATTCTGGCTCGCCGCTTTTTGTAATATTAGGTTCAATTGATGTGCATAGCAATGTATAAAATTTGCATCGGGATAATATTCTTTAATCCTTTTTTGCACTCCCCCCAATCGTCCGCTCATAGTAGATGCACCATCATAACTTCGTGCAATTAATTTTTTAGGAGTCTTATTTACTTCTTCTCAAATTTCTAACTCGTTTAAAATGACGTTCGTTAAGTGTTCGGCTGTAGTGTCGGCCGGGAGGAATTGTGAATTTTAAAAATCGTTCATAAACTATACCAGACAAAACATAACGAATAATAAACACCATTTGTGTCTTATTCAAGCTGTCCGTAGTTTCATCTACTTGCACTGCGATATATTTAGCTGATTGAATTTCCAATTTAATCTTCTCTTGCGCCACCGCTAACATAGATTGAAGTAGATCATTCTGAATGGTTTTAGAAACCCCTTTGAAAATTGTTGCTTTCTCCAAAAATTCTTTAAATATTGGGTCTAGTTCGGAAACAAAGTTAATAAGTCCACGAAATACTCCCAGATTTTCACTTGATTTTGATTGACTTTCATCGTGCCCTCTTAGGGCTAATTCAAATGCCCCACAAAATTTTACACAGTCTATTATTTTGTTTAATATATATTGGCTTTTTGATACACTTTCGTTAAAGTCTCTGATCGATTTTCGATACGCAGTATCCAATTGCGATCGAATATCCACTGTACCGATAGTTGCAAAATTCACCAAGTTTTTAATATGCTCCGCAGATGAAGAGTGTTTTTTTATTTTCTCTTTTAAATGTTTTAAATCTGTTACGCCATTTTTACACCATAAAATGTCATTTGAAAAAATTAGGCACACGAAACAATAAAAAGCATTTGTCAATTCGCAATCGCATATCCAGTCACTTAATTCATATATATTTTTGCGAAAATAACGATTTACTTCTTTGTTTTTGTCTTTACTAATTTGCCGAATTTTAAGTTCCGGCAAAGGTCGACTACTGATCTTAAACTCATTTTTTTTGTCAAAGGTCAGCTCATTGGCGGCTTTTAAAGTCTTAATCCGCTCAACCACTGTAGCTGCCATTTTTTAAATATTAATTTACACCACAAAAACCGAGTCAAGAAACTCCAACAAAAAATAAATGCATGCAAATGTATATCACGCGATCTACAAGAAACTGATAACGAACAAAATCACATCGAACTCTCGAACAATACTAAATTTGCTACGCACGGCTGTTGACCCAAACCCACGTCATACGCTGCTTCAGAAAGCCTGCATCACCTAATGCAATTTAGATCGGGAATACTCGGCCGATTTTCGCCTCCATTTAAAACAATGCGGTCATTTCTGGGTGCCAGCCCAATACGAAAACCAGTACAGATGCAAAGCAATGCATCGGTAACGGTAATAATGCGGAATGAGTAATCGGTCGAGTTTATACACTTGTCGCTTAGAATAGTTAGGATAATAAAGGGAAATTCCAAATTTAAAAGATCTTAAAAAAATATATTATTTTATTTAGGTATATCATTATTATGCTTCTGTTTGGAAATATATTGGGGCGTCATTGACCAAATGACCTAATGGAGGAGCCGCCACTGAACATATGAAGATTCATAGTGTAGATACACTAAATATTGTATTGAATTATGGACTGATAGTTTCATAATTTTTTTTTATAACAGCTGTCAAAATATAAATATATTTTCCACATTACATGCATACATCTATTATTTCAGTGTTGATATGTCTTACATCGTATTACAGCACAACTGGTTTGAAAATGCAGAAATATAAACGTTACTGGAAAATGTAAAATCAATAATGGCTAAGGGTGAAATAAACATTTAAAAAGTAATTCTGAACAAAATTTAAAAAATAATTCTAGTAACCTTACTGATTATGACCGATCGATAATTTTGACCATAAAACATTTTCTTTTGTGTGGAATAATAAACTGAATTGGTCTATAATGATTTGCTGAATATAGACTAATAGATACTTACTCTCTAAATACTTTTGTGCTTCACTATTTATTTTTCTAAAAGGCTTCAAAGAATATATATCACCACAATTGACACAAAAACTTAGAGCAGTATTCAGTATTTCTGGTATGAGGCCTTTACATTTAGGACACACATAGCTGTCTAACATAACCTAAAAACAAAAAAAAGTTGTTTTTTTTCATTCTCTTTAAAGTTTTTATTATCTGTTTTCAATCTTTTATAAATCCTTACAAAAAGTGTCTTTTTATTAAAAAAAAAGTTTCTCAATATAGAATATCAAAATATATCACCAAAGTGAAAAGCAGTTTATAGAAGCCATACGCACCACTTCCTTGGAGGGATCTATACAAATAATACATTTACATTCAAAATGATATAGACTTCGGCAGGCTATTTGTCGCTGCTCTCTATTCATCCCACGGTAGTCTATACCATAACAATTAAATATTTCTTCATTTTCTGATATATCCTCCAAAGCTTTTACAATTATTGTATCACAGATGAAACTGAAAATAAAGCCAACATACACATATATTAGTTTTATTTTCCACATTACCTCCTGTAAATGTTCAAATTGTTTTGAGACAAGTATCTTTTAAATTTGTATTACTTAGAATGTGTCAAACTTTATTATCATTGCAGCTGTAGTATAGCTGTGGTTAAAAAATAAAAATAATTTATGATATATGATTATCAATGTTTGGGTTTGAATCTGATTAAGACAAGTCACTCATCATATAAAATTTCCAGAATATTAGCTTTTTTTTTCAACATTATCTCCTGTAAATGTTGTAATTGTTTTACGAAAAGCATCATTTATAACCTGTAGTAACTTGAATGTGTTAAACCTCATTATTAGAGCTGCACCACCCTTATTGAGGCTGTGTGCCTCATCAGTAATGAAGCTGTATATAAGCAACTATGTATAAATTATAACAATTTATTTAATAGGTATTACTACATCTATATAATATGTATGTGGTTACACATGATTGCAAAGCTAAACTGAATTGTTTGTACCTACATCAATTCAAATATCTCAAGTGTACGGGACGGTATCGCAATTATCATAGTGTTACCTTGAAAGTAACACCATTGAGATGCACTAATCCTTGGGTTCTGGTTCGATTCTAAGGCAATTGACATTTGTTTCAAGAATCATTGTATGTTTAGTGTTTTTTTTTCTCATGTGTACTTTTTGTCTGGAGCAATCAAATTGATTATAAGCAAAATGTACTTTTCTTTAATGTGAAATGACACTACAGAAAAGCTGACAACCAAGTTTCATTTTATTCTGTAAGTTTGTAATTTTCTCGTCAATTTGTTGCATAAAGATGGATAGGTAATTGAGAATCCTTTTAGTCATCGAAAATTAAAGTCCATAATATTTGTTCACCATATGTAGAATTTTAAATATATTACACAATTTTATATTACATTTTGTTGAACAAAAAAAAAATGTAAGTGTAAAACTTTTGCTATTTTTAAGATTTGGAACAAAATACTTTTTTAATGCTCATTTTAAATCATCCAATTTAATTATAATATAAAACCATAATGTTAGTTATATTTGTTGATATTCACAGAACATGTGTTGTAGTCTGTAATAATTTTATTAAAATGCATGCGACGACACTATACATGATAAAAATGTGCTTTATTAGAATACTATAAAGACAACTCGCTTTACTACTACTGAATGTAATATTGAAAAGTATAAAAATCCAAATTGATTATATAGTTTCCCTTTGCATTAGCAATATCCTTAATCTAATATTTCATTGTCTGTGAAGGAAAAAGTTGAGATTCATAGATTGAATTTTCCGATATTAAATCCCAAATGAATTCACTAAATCAAATCTTAAGCAACTATTAATTAAATAAAGGAACTTTCAATAATAACTCTTTAAACATTCATTATATGGCTGGAAAAAATTAATCTGTAAAGACAAATTTAATATAGTAAAAATCCGCCATTATTTGTAAGTAAAAATAACACCAGAATAGATACCAATTTGAAAGAGCACTTACAAATTTGTTACATTTGGCCTACATGAGTGATTCATAATGCTAACGGATGGAAACATGCCACAAGCTATGGTAATAAGAATATCAGGAAAAAGTAGATCTGTAGAAGAATAAGTCCAATGTTCAATAATACTTGAATTGCAAGATAACTGTGCTATATGTTTAGTAATAAGGCCACCGACATACTTAACTAGAACATTCAGATCGTTTTTAGGACAATTTTTCTGTTTCAAAAACCACGAAAAGAAGCCTGTGTATTTTTTTAAATATGTTACAACAATAGCAGCCATCTGAAATTAATTTCAGTTAATATTGATTCAATTACCGAGCGTTAAATCTTACCACAATGTAAGGTGCTGCATTTTTACTTTTATAAATATTAGATACCAGTCTATTGAAATATGGATAATTGTCATTTTTGTCCCCAAAATGTTTCAAATCCTCATCGTAATTTCCTTCTATAGCTCGAAAACCAGACTTTACACCTTTTAGTACAGCTTTAAATGCTGGAAATGCAATTCCTAAGTCATACCATATATTGGCTTGCATTCCTTCACACTCCCATTTATGACATTCAGTCCAGGATAAGTTTCTGCATTTTTCATTGCAATAGACACATAATGTACATGTCCGACAACTGAAATATATACTGATTTAGACTTTTTTTATTGTTCTCATTACTATAATATTACTATATAATACTGGTATATGAATTAATGTGACTTGATCTAAGAAAAACATTATCATTTTATTATAACTAGAGCTGTATAATCGGTGCCGTGTAGATGTAGCTTGTATATGGAAGGTGTAGCGGGTGTCTCGAGCACGTGACGCAGAGTTCAATTCATGCTGTAAACAAACTGGGTATCACAAAACACTCGATTTGTGCTAGGTATCCAGTTACTGTTTGACGTTGAGACCGTGTGTGTCTGCTCCGCGAAAGAACTAAATCACTTTGCGATCATAATTAGACTAATTACATACATAATTTGTACAGCATGTGTGGGTTACAAAAAAATGTCCACAGTGCCAAAGGCGAAAAACGGCCGCTTGCCGACCATGGGAATAAGTTTATTCAGGACTTTCCATATTTGATGTATGATGGGACGAAAATAGCGTGTAACGTTTGTGAAAAAGATTTATTGTATTGGGACAAGAGAGACTGCAAAAGGCATATAAATATTATGGAACATATTAATATAAAAAAGAGCCTGCCACGGAAAACGGAGTTAATTTTTGATCTACTTCTCATGTTAATTAACTGTCATTTACCATTTATATTACTTGACATACCAGCGAACTTTAAGGACTGAAAGAAATACAATCCTAAGTACCCATTACAGACTAGGGCCAGTGTGCAGCTATGTATCATCTGCACGTGAAAAAGTGGAAAGTCAGATTAAATCAGCGTGAGTTGAACTCCGCGTTACTGATTATATAGCTCTAGTTATAAGACAATTGTTGTTTATACATATTTAAAATCAATTTCATATATAAATAGTTAATGAATATATTTCATGTCATGTATGTTTTTAATGCCAAGAAAAAAAAGTATTTTATATTAAACTATTAAAAAAACATACTTACGGAATACTGCTTATAATATCTTTTAAACAATTATAACATTTAAAAGAATAGAATTCTTTGTTTTCCTTAAAAACGGGAGCAAATATAAATGCTTTTTCAATAAATAAGACATCACCCTTTTGTATTTGTTTCTTTGCCAAAACATGTCGTCCTCTAGTTTTGTCATAACTAAAAATAATATGTAAAAAAATAAATAAAAAAGCTATTTTTATTATTAGAAGTAAAATATTACTAAGTCATTTTATCTGCCTTTTGTATGGTACTAAATTATATTAAACCAACAATACAAGGTATTAAAAGGCGGAATACCATTTTATTTTTCCCTCTTTTTTTTTTTTTGATAGCAAATATGCAGATTTTAAATTAAGGTTAAGTCTAAAATCTTAAGCTATAACATATTAAATATTGTACCTCATATAAACCTTGGAAGAGGCAAATGCAAAAGCATTATTCTCACCCTCATCAAATTCTGGTAGATCATTTGAACTATCCCTATTCAGTTCAACATTCTTGATCTTGATTTTAGTTTTTTTTATTTGTTCAATCTTTTCCATGTGTTTGTCTGAAACAAATCATATGTACATAATATATGCAAACCAAATGTAGGTTTCACCAACAGTCCAAGAAATGGAAGAACAAGACATTTCAGAAGGTTTACAGAATGATGTAGTACGTAGTATGCTAGTAAGTCTCATTTTTTTTATTCGCAGTGTTTTGTATTCTCCAACACTGGTTAGTTTAGCTAAGAATCAGAATACAATCTTTTATGAAATACTTTAGGCGTAAGCCATAATCTTTTTACCTACCAGCAATACTATGTCAATCTTTATATACCCATTATAATTAAATCAAATTTACTTACAGAAATGACTTACCTTTATCAGCAACATTTACAGTTGAAAGAAATTTGTACGTTTCTGTTAAGCTTTTCTCTAAATTTTCCTTTTGGCCAGTCTCAAAATAACATTCAGCTTTCCGAAGATAAATTTTTGGTTTTAAATCTGTAGGATAATCTGTGCTAAAGCACAGATCTATGTCTCTCAAACAATTCTATAAAAGTAGATAACGTTTGTAAAGTACAATTGCGAGAAAACATATGTACATGATATAAGGGAAAAAGTATCTGTATACATTATATTATAGATTTTGATTTTACCTCAAATTCCTTCATTTCAAATGAAACTGCAGATCTATTTGCTAAAGCAAGCCCATATTCCCTACCACTAGGTGTGGCACAACATAAACTTTTTGTATAAAATTCTAGGCTTTTTAACAGATCTTTTCGAGCATAACATTTATTGCCTTCTTGTCTGTAGAATGTGGATAAGTGATCATCTTTAATAACCTTATTCTTAAATTGAGATTCTAACCAAGAATCTACTGGAGATCTAAAAATAATATGGTTCACTTTTTGTGTTAATTAAAATCAAGAAATTACTTACAGATCCAAGCCATAGAATTTGGAAAATACTTCAAATATATTGCCGTCAATTTTTGTAAACTTTTCGGTGTAATATGCTAATAAACAATCCATCTTTTTTTAATTTCACTATAAAAGGGAGAAAATAAGGATTTCTAAAACCAGGTGCATCCAGGTTATGTAAATATCTGATGGGAGCTACTATATTTTGAAAAATATACATGAATTCTCGTTTATACATACCCTGATGATGATTCATAAATAATAATTTTGATGAAAAATGTTAAAATATAAATTTTTAATTCAATATTTTATAAAATCTAGGTTATACGTTGACAATCTATCAGCTGCCTCGAAAAGTGAACATCTGAACTATTTCTGGTTCATTCCACCTATTTTCATTACGCCTATACGAATCATGAACTAATAAAGTTCAATATTAAATATTATTTCCTTCCTGATATTAGATATAAGATGAATATGCCAAATATAATCATTTATGTACAATATGTATTCTTAGATTAATAAATTCTTTGGTTTGGCAAACAGTTTGCATAACTACCAATTCAATTATTTTTTAAATAATTTTTGTTCTTTAATACGTGCTTGCACTTATTAAATCAATACAAACGATCATAACAATGTGGAAAGGTCTTAATTTTAAATTAAAAAACACCCTTACAAACACGACTTTTATTAAAACAGTTATACAACAATAATGTGTTACAAATAAAACAAACGGAGGAGTTCAGGAGGTATATGCAGTAGTAAAAAAAATGTTAATAACTTTGGTAATCAAATATCTGTTGACTATTTATTTAAATTTGAGTATTTTCTTAGATTTTATTTCATTTGCATCTTTTGAAATATTCCATGTACTTTTAGCAATAGATCATGGTGGTAATATAGTCTTTCTTCAGGTAAGTAAAACATCAGGTCTTCTTTCATCTTCACTACTTCTTCGACAAATATTTTCATGGTTTCACTGTTAAAAAGCAAAAAAACTTTAAAAATACATGTTCAATTAACACATAAGACTTCTATCGAACTTCTATCGAAATGAGAAGAATTCCTTGATATTAATGTTTACCAATCAATGAGTTTTCATGAGGCCACTTAATATTCACAAAGTAAGGCAGTATATTGTGTTGATTCTCACAGTTTGAGTTCTTCTTATTTCAAACTCTACATAACATAAAAGCTATATATATATATATATATATATATATATATATATATATATATATATATATATATATATATATATATATATATATATATATATATATATATATATATATATATATATATATATATATATATTTATATATTTCTTTCAATTTTAAACTTAACAGTACTACGCTATATTGGATAAGTAGGTATTCATTCATTCATTCAAAAGTTAATTAAGTCACTGTGGATAGAATCGAGTTAAAAGCCATTATTTATCATTTTCTTTAAACTAATGATCAATTGGGGAAAGAAGTTTATAAAATGGAAAAAAAAAAAAAATATATATATATATATATATATATATATATATATATATATATATATATATATATATATATATATATATATATATATATATATATATATTATTTATATTTATTTTACAAATTTTATACCATTATCATTATATCCCACTGGGCCCAATGGCTATTTTATAAAACTTTTTATCAGTTCACGCTAAGGGGAAATGTATTTATCTTTAAATTAAATGATATAAATTCATTCCCAGTGATATGTAAATTTTTTCTTTGGTATATAAAATTGAAAGCTTCATTTTGACCCAGAAGTGCTTTAAAATGGAAGTCATATTAGCAATTTTTATTACTCTTTATTTATTGTACACAACAGAAGCTTTTCAGATTGTATGGGATAATTCAGCTGAGTTTGATTTTAATAACTTTGATACATCGGCTAGGTCTGGTGAAGTTCGAATACCTAATACATTTTTCATATATCCAGGTAAAATAATTTCTTTATACAAGTATATTAAATTAGAAAATTAAAAAAATATATATATACATATATTAAAATTTCAAGTAAATTACTTTTTGAATTGGTTATTTTATTAAAAAAAAGACCAATTTTCTTAACATTTAAAGAAATAATGATATTTCAATGTTATATATAATATTGATTTGGGTGTAAATTTTGCTGGCTTACTATGAAACATTGATAAAATGGCTGGAGACATGTCTTGATGATTCACTGTTGTTTTGTGACTACAGCCAACTAAAGGATTCTTAAGCTGGCATAAGTTTGATGTTTGATGCCATGTTTGCATATGTAAAAAGTGCTCCTTCTTCCATATGCAAACAATTTTTTATTAACAAACCGTTTTAATTTTATTTTTAAGGAACAAAGTGGTGTGGAGCAGGAAATATTGCAGCGAATGATTCTGATTTTGGAACACATAGAGATACAGATAAATGTTGCAGAAATCATGATTATTGTCCAGATATTATTGAGGGCTATCAAACAAAATACAACTTGACAAATCCTTCCTTTTATACAAGGTAGGTGTGACATGAAAAACAAACAAATAGGTATGTAATATATGGTTAATGTAGAAAATATAGAAATATATGGTTAATGTAGAAGAGGAATATGAAAGGTAACACACAACAAAAAATGTGAAATACAATACTTGTGACTACATTAATTTAAAATAATATAAAAATTGTCTTTTCATTCTAGATTGATGTGTAACTGTGATGAAGACTTTTACAAATGTTTAAAGTCTGTTAACTCCAGAACATCCAAACAAATTGGTCACATATATTTTACAGCTTTGGGAACCCAGTGTTATAAAGAAGATTATCCCATTAGCGGTTGTAACAAATACACATATTTTCCGTAAATATACACGATTTATTTTGTGTTAATTAATTTTTATTCTATATACAATTATTTTAATAATGGCATATATTCCAATTATGATCAAATAAACACACTTTATCTTTTTAGGAGAGAAAAATGTGTAGACTATACCTTTGATACAACAAAACCAAAGGAATACCAGTGGTTTGATCTACCCAATTTTTGAAATATAAACGTCAAAATTGAATCATAATTAAGTCAGTTACAAAAAATATGAAAAATAATGAATATGACGATAAATAATGTAAAAATTAATAAACATTTATACAGATACTCACAATTCATTTTGGGATATAACTATATCTTCTGAAAATGTTCTCATATTTACAGCATGTATGACAAAATTTATTTTGGCAATGATAAGAGGTATATGTAGTTTTGAAAGATGACTCTCCAGTATGTTAAAACATAATAGTCCATATTTTAAAGCTTCCATGGGTCTTTCTGAAATAATATGAATAGGTGTATTAAAAATATTGCATATATACTTATAATAATTCTATATTTGAAAATACTCCCACAGTGAGATGCTTATTATTTTTAATGTAATATTTAGTAACTGTTTACATTATGTAATAATGTAAACAGTTTACAATATGCCTTGTTTCGAGGAACATATTAGCTATATAATTGTAAGGAGAAAACATAGTCTGTTTGAGTTTACAACTTAAATCAACAACTATAACAACCTCATAAATAAATAATTCGCAGTTTTAATACAATTTTTTACAACAACTATTCTAATTCATTAACAGAAATTATTTTTACCTTCAGAAAGTACATGTTTTTCATACAGAAGCTTATAGACATCTAATAAATGCCAAGAGTTTGGAGGGAATATATTGGCATAACACTCGGCTATTCTTGTAACATGATCAATTGAATATGTTACATTATCTAAAAAAAATTATAAAAATACAAAAAAAAAAAAAAATACAAAGTGGCAAAGTGCAGTCCATTTCAAAATATAATGACATGATTAGGCTTAGGATATTCACTATATTTTAGCACTAGAATTACAATATCTAATAATTACATACATAGATACTTACAAAGATTTCTACAAATTTGTACTATTTTAATATTCTCTGAGATCCTATCAAAATTAAACAGTTCTTGGCATTTGAGACAATGACCCATAGTTTTACCATCCTCCATGTCAATTTTTTTTGCTCTACCAATCACACATAGAGAACATTTGTAGGGAGCCTCTGACTATGCAAGATATATTTAGGTTAAATTCTGTAAGGGATCAAATGTAAAATAATCGTACTTACCCAGTTCTTTTCATAGCCGCAAAATTTACAGTCACAAGTGAAATGAAAAATTTCTTCAGTAATCAGTTGGCGTTCAGACATTGGCGATATTGTATCCACTTCCTTATAGCATATTGTAATTTCTTGACCCTTTCTTATAGGTTTAAGGCTTTTAACCACTATAAAACCATTGTATACTCTATAATAAATAGTTTCGGCGATTAATAAAATTGAAATATAAATTTGATACATTCATACAGAAATAATGCAATGAGTAATGAGACATTTTAATACTTTTCTCTGAAACAAAGGTAATACTGAATTAATTTTTGAGGTAATTATGTTTTGGTCAATAGAGTCCATTTTACGACCAAGAGAATTAACAAAAAAATTATTTTCAATGACTTAAAAAGTCATTGAAAAAATTAGTTTAGAGTGAGAACAAATTTATATATGTTAACAATACAAACAATTAAATTCACACCAATAATAATTTATTGGTAATATATTCAGAATGTTGATACTTACTAATTGTTTTATTTTTAGCAGGAGAAGCAGAAGGACGTTAATTACACTTTTTTTTATTTCTTGGGATGTTCTTTTTTTGTATTGCTTAGTATCTGAGGGATGTAGATATAAAGTTATACCGGGAAGTATGCAGAATCCCTGTACATAATGTTCTTTTGATAAAAATTCATAGTTCTTATAAAATCATTATTTTCTTGAACTTGTGACAGTTCATATATACCAATGTCTATAATTGAGCTAAAAGAATAATCTAAGATTCGTAAGTATCATAATTATTTAAAATAATTTTCTTTTACATGGTTTTGATACCATATCTACTTTGATACTGATATTGTAAGTATGGTGGGTTGCATATAATATAAGTTCAATGATATCTAATATTATGTCACTGAACTTGAATTATGTGCCTATATTATATTCAAGTCGAAAAATGCCATCGTTTATTTGAGTTAATATGATGAAAACAAGAGTATATACAATTTATCTTGAACAGTATGGGATACACATATTCTCTATGTAATATATACCCTACACAATGTTTCTATAAATTTTTAATTCTTGAATAGAGAAAAAAGTATATTACACAAAACTTGTTGACTTACATAATCGTTGCATTTGGAGAACATGCATGGTTTAAAAGGGCAATCGTTGGACAGATTGCTTTTCCACTGCTACTTAAAACATTAAATCCAAAACCAGCCGCTAAATTGTAGAATTTTATCAGCACACTATTAGTTTCTGCTTGGCAATAATGCTTAACCATCAATCCTCCAATGTACAAGTATAAATCATTTATCTTATAATTTCCATCTTTATATTGACTGAAGAATGTAGTTTTGAATATTAAATAGATTAAGTTCTTTACAGAGCTCTAGAACCAATTGTTTATAATTGTGATAAAACTCACTTTGGTAAAACTTCTTTTTTCTTGTTACAAATAGTAAACATTAATTACATTTAAAAATAGGTGATAGATGTTGTATCTATTGAACAAATAATTTATAATATACAAAATAAATGTAAATATAGAAATAAAATTTAGATTATCTTATCTGAAAATGAGAATTTTGATACACCTTTCAATAAGTCAAATAGCTGAGAAAAAATATAAGCTTATATGGTACACCGTTTTTTAACTTTTTTTGCATTCTTAGACGGAGTTTTCACGATTTTAGAGATATGAATACGTTATACGTTCAATCATCCCTTTAGAATTCCCTACTGACAACATTTTGCATATTATGGCATACCAAGTGTTATGAACGGCAAAGTGAGAAATGAATGTCAAGAAAATACTAGATAATCCTAAGATCTATCTATACTCATGTGCTTTGTGAAATATGAAAAACCTGGAAAAGGTTATTTTTTACTGCATACAACTCAATAGGATTTTAATAGTTCTATGTAAAGTTCCAGGCAGATACCATTTTTCTCTGGTCACTTTAACAAATTAAGTTGTATTCATACTAGAGAACTATTTTTAATATAAAGGCATGTGTTTAAATTTAACAATTTGGTTTAATAATGGGAATAATGCTGAAATAATGTTATTTAGATGTAATGAAGAATCACAGGGCTCTCTTATTATTAGATTGGTAAAAATAATCATTAAAACTGGGTAAATTCATTGGTATTAGATGTAAAAGATATATATTATTTTGACAGAATTATGCACTCACAAACTCTCTCTTATGTCCGTCTTAAAACGTAGGGCAGTTAAATGAACAGAAATTTTACATGTGGTATATTAAAAACAGATGAGCAATATATATGTATTCTAACTCATTTAATTTTCTTATCTTCATGCCCTAACTATTTTTTTAAATATTAGTAAATATAGAAAATATTAGTAAGAACGGGGGAAAATGTAGTTGAACTGAATGATCTCTGACTGACTGAATCTCATTAAAAATCATTTTTATTATATTTTAATAATTTTTTAGCTAAGAACATATTTAGGATTACTCAAAACATTTTTCAGGTAATAATAAGAGAAGACACAAGTACTCTTTGAAAGTTATTTGTCCAGAAATTAAAAAAACTTAACAATACTTACATAAAGTATTTCATTAATTTTAGGCCAGGGTAGTCTACTAAAATGACTTTCCAGTTGATAAATATATGGGTAATTATTCTTCATATTTCCATAACCTGACCCTATCGGATCAGTTTCAAACTTTTTACTGGCACCATACAGCATAATTCTCAATGATATATAGCTATAATCAGTGTCACTCATTGGCCAAAAATGTCTTTGAATACCATAACACTCATATCTATGATAATCTTTGTAGGCATTGAGAAGACATATTCTCGAACAAAAAATGCAAACATTACAGCCATCACACCTAAAAAATATTGTTATTCACAAATATTGAGACATTATAATAGCTTAAAAATTTTAGAAACATACAGATATATATATATATATATATATATATATATATATATATATATATATATATATATATATATATATATATATATATATATATTTTTTTTTTTTTTTGTATGAAACACTGAAAGTTAATTTACAATTTAACTTCAGTAGCATTTTCTATGAAAAAAATTAAAATATTGCTATAATTCCAGCAAATAATTTAAAAATATTGTTGCATGATAATATGTTGTATTTATTTTACATTTATTTTCTCCATACCATAATGTCAAATAAATACTTATATCACTTATATTTACTCAAATAAAATATATCAGTAAAATATTATGTAAAAAAACTTACGTATAAAAGATTCTACATGCTGCTCCGCAGTTGTGACACCTGTATACGGATTTCTCTTTATCTCCTACACATAAACATAATGGATTGACTTGTAACACAGTGGGTTGTTCTTGTATTAACATTTTACCTTTAGGAATGTCACTATCAGCAATTAAGCACCTTCCTTTATTTGGCGAATTTCTGAAACATGTGCATATGGGTCAAATGAACAATACAATACTCCAATGTATCAAGAAACAGTTTCAAAATTGATCTTTTCCAAAATTAGTAATTCTCTTAACACTAATGCAACTTTCTCATAAAAACGAGGGTTTTAATTTAAGTATATAATTAGTAAATTTTACAACATTGTGTCCCATTCTCCAATCACATTAGGGCCTAGCTTTAGCCCTTTTCATACATTTTCTACCAAACCTGCTAAAGAATATGATGTTATACTTTTATGTAGACTATGAATGTTGTCATGTTTAAACCTTGAGTATGCCCACAAATATTTTACTGTATTTATTTATTTGTTTTTAAATTTCAAAGTAGAACTTAAATTATTATTCGTAGTATATCGAAGAAACATTGTCTATATTTATTATATGCTGAAAACTATTTACTGATTCCTTCTCAAATAAATAGGTATGTGAGCTTAATAAGTAAACCATTTTATCAAATAGGTTCGAATATCATATGAAATTTCAAATGTCATAGTAAGTTTATAATAACCACATGTTTAGCTTCTATATTTACTAGGCTAATATCTAATAATAGGTGCAATAATAATTGTTTGGAATTATATCGCATTTAAACGAATTACTGACATATCAAAGAATGTCAAGTATGTGGATAGAATCTTAGAGCACTTAAATACTTTACATAACAAGTATTAAATAATTGAAAATAATAAGGTAACAATAAATCCCCTATGCCAATTATCATCTTTATAATGATGCTTTTATCTTTCACAATATTACTAGACAACCATATTATTTAGATATTAGTCATCTTGTTAGGTCTTCAATATAAACTGACAATACATTCTATTTAATACAAGCTGGTACTCAGCATGCATTGCTACAACCCAAAAATAAATTAAAACACCGGACCGATCCGGGTAGCATTATGCCTATGTTACTTCTCTTGACGAATATTATTTGTGGTAAAATTTTATAACGATCAGTTGACCAGTGTAAGAGCCTATTATATACATATACAACTCTTATATAAAATGATACAAGTTTTAAATGTTTTAAAAATTTTTATGATTTCTTTCATTTGGGACAAACATTCCAAAGGCTACCTTTATTTTAGAGAATTTGAAGCATTCCTTCCTAATTTTTAGAATATTTAGGAATTAAATATGAATTTAATAAATTACTATAAGTACCTACACAATCTTTATGTGTTGGGTGGCATATAAGATAGTCTTATTTTCTTCATTCTCAGGGACAAAGTCACAGTATAAATTTATTGAATCATTAATATCAGTTTTAGACACATCTTTGAATAAATCACAGTAACTATCCATATTTTCAACTTCATGGATTATTTTGAAAATATAACCATTTTTTCTAAAAATAAATGTATCTATTTAGTTAAAAATGTACATAATTAACTGATTGTTCCATTTCGTTATTTACTTAATCGCTTCATAGTACTTGGTAAAAGCATTGCTTTCATTAATAAATTCTTCTTTGAAGAAATATAGCCTTCCTTCATCTACCTTATGTGATCCTGTTTTCACTAAAAATATTGCAGTATGATTTTATTTCATACAAATAATTAATACCTACACTTCATACTTACTTGTATTAAGTTTGTCTTGTAGCTAATTCTTCGTAAGAAGTACAGCATTCATTATATGTCACAAAGAAAAGAAAACCATTTATTCTATTATTTATTTATTATAATTTCCTCTATAACGATGGATTTATTAAAAGTTTTTTTTAAATTTAAAAATGCAACGATGACCTACAGAAATATTTCCAGGGTTATTTACTTTTCTAATAATTACCAAAGAGCAGGTAATAACCAGAGAATACCCATGAGCTTGATTGTATAGGTATTCTGTGGGTGCGACCAAAGAGTACATATGTGCATCGGGGATCAAAGCACGATCCAGAAGAATTTCTGAAGAAAGATTTTCTATATCTTTATAAACTTCAAAGTAATATATAGGGCGTTCCCATTCATGTGTAGTAACAGCCAATTTGAAATTATATACGGCATCTGAAGTATCAACAAGTGAGAATATACATTACTGTTACATTTATCATATTTAAAATAAACTATCCCACAATTTACTATACGGCATTTACACTTTAATTTATTCAATTTACCGTTACCTCCATTTTTGAACGTTGTAATTTAGAGTTCATATGATTTCGATAATATGTGTGTAACAAATAAATTTATTTCGATTTCCTGTTTCTTTGAACTGAGCGAGTTCGCAGGTAAAAGAAACAGAGCTAATATATATAACAAATAAATTTCAACATTTCCTTTCATTTTCAAGTTTTTATGTAAAAAATAGTTTTTTTGTGTATACGAAATTGACGCTTTTGATATTTAATATATCAGTTGAAATTTGATATAGTTTCTATTGGTGCTTCACAATTATTAATCTGGGTTAATCCCAGAAGACTAAACTAACGTTCTGTGATTATTTGTAAGATAGGGTTTATCGGGATCTCGTTCGTTGTGTACTGAAAGCACAAAAATAAGGTTTTTACCTACGAGCAAAAAGACAGAAGGAGAGAACATATGTGCTGAAAGTATGTTCAGTGACAAACAATTTGACTGTTGTTTAGTATCTGTACATTAACATTGGTTGCATGAAATCCATGGAGTTCTTTATTCCAACAGTGATGTATTTAAAAAAGTCGTTCCGATTATTACTGATGGTTTTCGAAATTGGATTTGTATGTTTTATCTTGGTGGAATAAGAAACGCTTCTTTTATTATTCGGGAAAATTTTACTGCGATCAAAAGTACATAAAATGAAATAAAAAATGTGCGAATTAATGTTTTCTGAGTATTTATATCTCATTAACATTTGTTTGACACTTAAGTGGTAAATAATAAAAAATATGCAATAGAATGCAACAATTTTAATGTACTTGTGTGTGAACACGGTAACAATACCTAGAAATTGTAAGATTTTTAACAATTCTTTAGTTTATTATTATATCTTGTTTTTGGTGTTTATAATTTAATAATAATTTTTGTTATATATATAAATATTTTATTGTTCAAATTCGACAAATCTTACAGGGCAGTAAAAATTATCTACGAAGTACAGTGTGTCCAATTTTCGTTGTATTTGCAAGGTTTCTCCTATTTCCAGCGGAGATAGAGACTTGCAAGTTTTACATTCCTGTACTACTTTTTTGAGAAATGAAGGATGGCGCAAACAGATTGTCGGTAGCTTTTTTTGTTTCCGAGATACAGGGTGAAATTGACAATTTAGCATTTTCTGGCACATCCTGTATCTTGCTTATGCAACTTAACAACAATCTGAAAATGGCTTCTTACAGAATTTTTTGCGTGGAATCCACTGGGGTACGTAGTTTTTTTCTCAGGGCGGCAGTTTTGGAGAAAAATAATTAACGTTGTTTTTTTCAAATGGAACACCCTGTTTATTTTTTCATAATTCGATTCAGCTCCATTTACTCTTTTCAAAAATATGATATAGACTATAGTTATTTTAATTACTTTTGTCATAAACTGCAATTAATGGAGATTTTGACATTTAGTTAAAATAAATACAACCCAGTAACTTAATTTTTCTAAGAATAGTAAGTTTATAAATTGTAACTGAAATTAAGTGTCCATATATATTTAGTGCTATACAAATACTTTAATAATAAAAGAATATAGAAAAAAATAAATAGAAAACAACTAATACAAAAACGCAAGAACAAACATTTTAATAACAAAATAATATATAAAAGAAAAACACAACAAACAAGTAATGAATGACCAAATAACTGCTATTCCAATGAATGTTAAATTACAAATACTCTTCAAACATGTTTCCATTTTTTTTTATACACATTTCACATCTTTTATAATCTTGTTGATAAGTTGCAGCATAAGCGAGATACAGGATGTGCCGGATTATGCTAAATTGTCAATTTCACCCTGTATCTCGCCAAAACAAAAAAGCTACCGACAATCTGTTTGCGTCATCCTTCATTTCTCAAAAAAGTAGTACAGGAATGTAAAACTTGCAAGTCGCTATCTCTGCTGGAAATAGAAGAAACCCTGCAAATTCAACGAAAATTGGACACACTGTACATTAGTTGAACTTAAAATATTGCTTTATTATTTATGGAATTCCACAAATCTTGCAATTTTTATTTTTATCTTTGTCTCATAATGTATTTACTACACCCATAATTAGGCGACTTATGAAGAAGATATAGATGAAGGTTGGTAGAGTAAGCACCTATGTTGTATAACACTTTTTATTGTTTGTATAAGCCTATACTATCAGCTGTTATATTTCTTACACCCCTATATAATAGTAAAAATTGTTGTATGACATACATCATACAAATTTGTTTAGTGTTCTATGCTTTATTGGAAACGGGAATCATTAGCAGCGAGTTAATTTAGGGGAAGTATAATTGATAACATAATTAGATAATAATTATACATTAATACATAATTTTTCTGATCAGGAAGATAATGTATTAGATTCAGCTTTATGACATGTCGCCTTAATGGACAATTATTAAATATTATTTAGTTAATGGATATGATCAAGAGGTGTCATAGAATGACAAGTGAAATCATCCAGTAGTATTGCACATCTTTTAAAAATACACCTGTAAGTTTAAGAATACCACCAACCTAGAAAACAAAGAAATTATCAACTATACTCATCTTAAGTTACTAATGGTGTCCAACGCTGACATCGTAGCCTTCTGGCAGTATAATCGCATCAAAAAAGAAACAGAAATATCTGTTCTACTTTTAAAACAACTGATTCTTTTCGTTTCAAGGAATTTGAAAAAATATAGATTTATTGGAGACACCTCAATCATCATTTCAGAATATCCACAGCAAAAACAAAGTTGGCGTTTTTGATAAAAATTTATGCTATACTTACACAATAATAAGTTAACACCAAATGTAATTAGTAACTAAGAACTGGTATGGAAAGTTGTAATAAAAAAAAATGTTTTTCAAATACGACTTTATTTTCTTAAAATATAATTTTAGTTATTAGCCCTGCAGCAATTGTTACACCCCCTACCCTTAGCATAATCCTGCCTAACTCCTTACAATCACTGTACAATTCTAAAGCTATGGGCCTAGACACTTGTATTTCCACAATGGCACTGGTGTTGTTTCCTAGGAATCGTGGATGTTTTTTAAGAACTTCGCCTGTGCTCTTATTTAATTGAGAAATCAACTTGCTGACTATTACTGGTTCTACTAATGACTGATGATGCAACACAACTGAATAACCTTTAGTAATGGGTACGGTGACATTAAAAACTACAATCCTTGCTTGGAATTTCAAGGTTACTGGAATGGGATTTTGTGGATCACACAAAATATTTCCTACTGAGACATTTTGCATTTCTATCCCTGACAGAGTGACTGTTGCTTGATCTCCAGCAAATACAACTGTTTGAGAAACATCCTCAATTGCTAATGACTTTACTACAGCAGATTCTCTGTTAGGACATACTAATACTTTGTCACCAATACCCAAAGCTCCAGTTTCTACTCGTCCAGAAACGCAAAATGCTGCACCAGTTCCCTAAAAAAAAATATCCAAGAAGTACCTATGTATAAATAACTGGAGTATGAGGCACATACCTATTTAAGATTTATCATTGGTTACTGAATTTTTCAGAAGTAGGGACATTATTAATAATTTTGCAGAAGTATTACAGTAACCATAAATACATGTTAAATCACTTGTGTTGAATTTAGCTTTTTAATAACAATTTTATTTTTTGATTTGAGACCGAACAAGAATTTATGGTTGTGAGTATGACAGTAATACTGTACTAAAATTATACTGCCCATGCGGCGGCTTTATAAGTTTTATTATGCTGACTGAATTCAAAGTGATATCAAATATAAGTTGCAAAAGATTAATTTAAATAAATAACCTTATAATAAAGTTTCAGCAAGTCATCATAAACGTGAGTTGGTTACAATTTAGTTTTATGATAAGACATATGGCAGGATCAAATTATATCTAGACTTTAGATAACATATTGAGGGTTTTATGTTACCTGATAATAAAAGTTATACAAGTGCAAAAGCTATTTTAAGTAATGAATGCAATACAATATATTTTATATAACATACATATAAAATGTATAAATTATAAATAATTGTGAAAGGTAATCATATTTGTTTTAGCCTACGAGCAAAAAGATTTGCTCGTAGGTTTTAGCTATGAAATACAGATATTCTACATATCTTGTTTTTACAGATATTAAAGTCAATTATATCCTAGAATAAAATCGGATATAATAAAATTAATTAGTGTAACTCATACTGTTGTTATATTAGGTAAACTATTTATGATACCAAAAAATGAAAGCACGTTTTTATAATTTGTTGCTGAAAAATTAAAATTATTGTTTTCTGTATTGATTTTTGGTCATATTAACAGTTAAATGAACTTTTCCATATTTTTACACAAATAGATTTATTAATTAAACTATACCCAATAAATTGTATGTATTTATCTGCATTTATTTTCCGACTGAAAATAAATCTATTATTACTATTTGTTTAGAAAATATTATGTAGTCCACATAGAATTTAAACAAATTTCAGATATCACTCTTAGTGGTCGATTTTCCAACTATACTGTTATTTTCACATAGAGGTTACACTCCAAAATTCTGGTAAACAATATAAATTGAATTTACGATGACCTCCGATTCGTACAAATTTTGTATATGCCAGATATTCAGGGTGTTGAGAAAAAAAAATTGGTGTAGTATCTGTTACAACAGAATAAAGTTGTTGTTGATTTATTTTCTTGTTAATTTTCTCTCCACAGCCTTGCAAACAAGTTTCTTTTGCATAAACTTGCTTCTCCCTTTCATTTATGTAAATACTACTTTAAATTGATCAATACTATGAATAATTACCTTAAATATGTCGTTAATAGATAACCTAAATGGCTTTGAAATTGGTCTTTCTGGAGATCGAAAATTGTCTACAAGAAAAAATTTATCAGTTTTACAAAATATAAATCATACTATACACTTTACCAATAACATCTAGCAGACATGGTCCTTCATACCATGCTACAAGACTATTTTCTGTTGGTTTGCTTGTCAAATTTTGGCCAGTAAGCCCACTACATGGTACAAATGCGACGTCAGACTCTTTAAAACCAGCTTGTTTCAGGAAAGCTTTCAACTTCTTAACAATATCATCAAATCTCTCTTTTGACCAAGATACAGTATCTAATTTGTTAATAGCAACTGCAAGTTGGGTTACCCCAAGAGATCGAACTAGTAGAGCATGCTCTCTAGTCTGTCCTCCGTAGTCAAAACCTGTTTCAAATTCTCCTCTAGTTGCATCTACTACTAATAATGCAACATCAGCCTGGCCTGCTCCAGATATCATGTTAGGAATGAAATCTTTGTGACCAGGTGCATCCAGTAAAGTAACCTTACATAAAAATAGTTAATTCAATTTATTAAAGTAATTATTACAGTAATACACTTTTGTTTTTTTTTTCTGTCATAAGTAGAATGGGCAAAATGGTCTGAGTCAACACCCACTGAATAAATGTAAAGGTGTTGTTGTCTGAGTACCATAGACTTGCGCATAATAGTAGGTACGTAACATAAAATAATGTAAATAATAAGAATTTATAATTCATTGAAACACTTACCCTATTAAACAGTATTGTCGCATGCTTGATGAGATCAGAAAGATATGGAGTATTAGGTATGTTTCCACAGTTGTATTATTTAAAATTGTTAGCCATAATGCAAAAATGTTCTTATATAAAGAAAACGACAGTTCGACATCTAGGGTTGTAATATTTGCATAATTAAACTAATCTTTGACATTCCCTAACGGCTCTATAGACACGGATTCATTACAAATTTGTCTCAGTAAGGTAAAATCTGAATGTTTCTTTAAAACACTGTCGAACTTTGCTATAACACTCTTACTTTTTATGTCATTTAAAGTATGTACAGTTGCGGACAAAATAATAGTACATATATCAAAATAGGAAACTCAGGTGAAAAATAAGAAATTTAAGTACTATGGGCATATTGCAGATAGGATTTTGTTATACATAAAACATAAAATCTAGCAAAATTTAACATGCAATGGAAAAAATAATAGCAATCCTTACATATTTAGAAACTATTACTAAAAAAGTAGGCAGTAACATATTAATTTGAAAGCTGGCTTTTAGTACTTAGTTGCACCTCTTTTATTTTTAAGAACAGCTACACATCTGCGTTGCATAGTCGACCAATTTGTTACACGTCGCAATGGGTATAGTAGACCATGCTGTACAAACAGCGTCCTAAAACGCTTGGGTATTTTTAGGCGTGGCATCACCAACGGCCACCTTAACATGACTCCATAAGTTTTTGTTTGGGTTTAAGTATGGTGACTGTGCCAGCCATATTTTGAAATTCCCTACCCTGGTCTTCTGACATATTGTCGATGACCTTTAGATCCAAATAACACAATTTTTGATTCATCAGTCCATAAAATATTGCGCCATTTCTCCAGTGGCTAATTTACATGCTCTTTTGCAAACTTCATATGATTGACTGACTCTATGTCATTTTGTCAGTAAAGGGACTTTTATAGGGCTTCTGCTGGCAAACTGGCTTCACGTAGGCGTCCTCAATGGGCCGCTCACATAAAGATATATTTAACTCTATTTTAATGACTAGCTGGTATTGTTATCCTAAGGGCACCTCTTTGGAAAATCCAATTATTTGCCTATCAGTTTGTGCCATTGTGGCTCGTTTTCGGCCACGAGTTTCAGGTTTCTGTCGCTATTTTAATGCATTGCAAATCACTTTTGCTGAACAGTTAAGAATGTTTTGAATTTCCTGATAGGACTTTCCCTTAGCATTCAATTTTTTGATTAGGTTTCGTTCAGTCTCAGAACAATGCTTGGATCGGCACATTATGCTGAAAAAATCTCAGGCTTAACTTCAACTATAGTTTTATGTATTAATAGCACAATGCTAATTACCAATTGATATACTAAATAAAGTTCTGGACGGATTTTAGTCCCTATACAATGAATTTTACAAACCGCTGCTACTATTTTTGCCGCGCACTCTTCGACTGCTCGCTACAAACTGTGACTGCACATGTACACCTGGTTACTTACGTTATTTTTTATTTTGTATTGTTATGATCTAGGCCAGCCTCCTGGCACTGCGGAAGTTCGCTGGTAAATTGCTGTACAAGGGGCGATAGTTGTCTTGCAGCGCGAAATTGCCGGTAAATTTGAACATAAATGTTTTTAAATTTTAATATATATGTACCGGATGATGTAAAATTAATAACAAAATGAATTTATAGGAAAATTATGTTAGCCACAATGTATTAGGTAACGATTATTGTTTGTTTACTGTATAGGTGAAATTGAATTAGGTTAATTTGCAATTACAAAAAATATGGTGTCTTGTGTTCCTGCAATAATTTTTTTATTTACACGTAATATGTACACATATGTATATAAATCTGTCTGCAAAGTGCTGAAACCTATTCTATGAATATTTCTGTTACAAATAAGAGAAATCATTTCAAAACATTAATTCACAGAGGCAAATAAAATTTATAGTATAGGTATACTATAAATTACAATATTGTAAATTGGGAGTAATCAAAGTATCGTTGAAGGGAAAATGAAGCTATCTATTTTACTGTATTTTACCAAAAACAGAACGCGCCACAACATTTCCAAGCGAGTCTTCTGGACAAATTTTTACATGGCACTGCTCCCCTCTTTAAGCGGACAACTTTATATGGCTCCTGTGCAAAAGAAAAGGTGTATTTAAACTAATGCAATTATATTTATTACTTCGATTGAAATAACAATACAAAACTTTGAACAATGTCGAATCATAATAATCTTTTAATGAAGAAATTTTTTTTTAAAACAGTGAATTATACTTCAGTTAGTTACATGTCATTAATGTACACTTGTAAAATGTAATCAGAGTAAAAATCATTCCGAACAGCACTTTGCCACAGTTCTTTTTACTTTT
Organism: Rosalia funebris; assembly: GCA_037954035.1. NCBI lineage: Eukaryota > Metazoa > Arthropoda > Insecta > Coleoptera > Cerambycidae > Rosalia > Rosalia funebris. The sequence continues at coordinate 26,817,820 of JAZFAV010000009.1, read as the reverse complement.
CCGCACTCTACTATAAGCAGAAAAGTAATGTAATCGTGCAAAGAAAAAGTGAAAAAATAAAATTTTTTTTAGGTTTATTTTTCGTTTTTCGGTCTAAAAACAAAAAAAAATGGTTTTTAAAATTTTTTTGCTGTGTGTGTCGCCGTTGTCGTCGACATATATTTTTCTTCTTTGAGGGTACTCTAAAATAATGCACTTTTTCACCTTCTATGGACCGTTATTTTTCGTAATTGCATGCGGGCACTATGCAACGTCGTTTTACACGACGCATTTTATTTTTTACTTTCGGCGGATTCTCCATTTTACACTATTATACTTATACACCGCAGATTGCTTACAACTCGCGATTACACGTTTGTTTACATGTACGCGAGGTTATGTTTACTGTTATTGTTGGTGAGGGACGTAAAAGGAAGGGGAAAACGAGACTGCAAGACCACTAGCACCTCTGGCGGCCGTGGTACACGTAATTGCAAGATCGCACTACGTGACATATAGGGAGTGGCATCCCCCTGATATAGGCATAACTAGCGCGTGGTTACCATTTATGTACTTCAAATACGAAATGGCTACAGTGCTATTACGTGAGACGGCTCTTTGTGTCTTGCGCTGCTATTATTTTTTCCTCAACTGTAGTTGTGTATGTACAACATCCAATATTTGCAGTGACTTATGAATCAGTGTTCGAGCTATACCGCTGACAAACATTGACACAGTCAGCGCGCGCTGAGCTATTGAAACCCCGACCGAAATTGCCCGCTCTAGTCATAAGTGATAAATTTTTACACTAGACACTATTTAAAAATAAAAAATCGCAAAAATGTTAGGATTAGGATATTTTTCAACTTACAGACTTGGTTTTTGTTTCAAATTGAAATCTTCCAACATCCATAGTAATACCTCTGTTACGTTCTTCTCCAGTTTCATCAAGAACCCAAGCATACATGAAGCTTTGTTTGCCCAATTTTCTACTTTCCTGTTCATATTTATGCATTAATTTTTGATTTACCTGAAAAAACACTTAGTTAAATGTCTACATGATTATGTAACATCTTATTCTAAATTAAAATATATACTTTTATTACTAGAGTAATAAATAAAACAGACAAATAAGGAACTTACTTGTCCCAATTCATACAGAACATGTCCCATAAGAGTACTTTTACCAGCATCAACGTGACCAATGATTACCATATACAGGTTTTCTTTACCATCACCTCTCTCCTTTTTGTACAATTGACGGGGATCAAACTTGTTATCCCTTCCTTTCCCTTTTGTATCCTCAATACTATCAGAAATAGTAACAGGAGAATCTCTTCCAGAGGAAGGAGACTGTGATCGAGGTGTAGTGCTGAGTTTATTAGGTAATTCAAATCCTTTTGTCACATTTGTTGCAGTCTTTGTGGTAGAAGCAACTACTTTCACATTCGAAGACTCCAGCTCAGTAGGTTGGATGGTTGTCGGTTGCATAAATACTTTTAGAATAACAAGTTTACCAACAATTTTAATATGGACAGATAAGTTTTAGTAGCTTTTTTCCTTACAGATGTACAACGTAAATAATTGCATCTGTTATGATTACTACTTATTAAATTGAGCATATTTTGTACTATTTTGTTTAAGGAAGAAACACAATTATTGCAAAGTATAAATTACATAAAGATAATTAGAATATGACTACAATTACAATTAATACTATGTAAATAGTAACAGAGATCTGTAACTTGTCAAGTTATAAAAAATATTTTAAAATTACAAATTATATACAATCTAATATCTGAAATGCTCAAATGCTACAAAATAAACATCAATGTCAATAGTTAGTTTATTACTAACTACAGAATGTATTAATGGTTTGTTATAGCATAATCACTAGAGTTGCTTGTTTTGTCAGCATACCAGAGGCGCCACCTTCGAAGATTCATAATTCAAATAAAATAAAATAATCAAGGTTAGGTAATAATAATAAGCACTTGGTTATATCTTATAATTTAAACACTGTAAAACACTTAGTCCCTTAAACTGTTATCAGGTGGATTTGCTCGGTTAAACATCCACAGGATTAGGCATGTTTCTACAGTTGTTTCAGTGACTGTTGTTCATTACGGTGAAAACATTCTATGAAGAGAATCACTGTTCAATGACCTCATGATGTAATACTACTAATATTAAAACAAACGATACAATGTAAGGGCTTTGTAAATGGAGAAACACTATACATGTATTAATATGGCAATATCTTATTCTTTTGTTAAAACTGTCAAACTTTGGTGTGATTATTATTTTTTGCATCATGTAAACCATGTATCTACGTGTCTACAACATCCACTACTTACAGTGACTTCACTAAAAACTACAAAGTACTTTGTAATTTTTCAATTGCCTCCACTAGTTCTTTGTAATTGTTACCAAGTTTGTAAATCTGCTTTAACTTAAGGATCTTGAAATATCGCTTCACTTTCCTCGATAGCAGCTCCCTTTTTGTGATCAAATTGTAACATTATAGACTTGGTGGAAATGCTCAAAATAATAAAATGCTACCTGTAATCATCTTTCCCAGCGAGTACGCATCGGCAGTGGTGGTTCAGGGATGTCAGAATAGTGTATGTGAAATTTTATAATATGTTTAGGAGATTTTTCAGATGATACATCACTTTTGTAGATGATAATAGTCCATTTATACTAAGATCTTCGAATTTCTTCATCCATAAGATGTGATGCATTAAGTTTACACATAATATGTAACAAGTTAGTTATCACACTCATGGTTGAAATACCATGTCACAAACATGAACACTCGGTTTCTTGAAAGTGAGAATTTTTCTAATGAATTTAGCACTACTCTTGTAATTGCTTTGCCAGTACATTTTTATAATTGATTACTAGCTAGGTAAGAATGAACGTGATGATTTAAGAGGTTTCCGTGTATGAACTATAATGTAATTTTTATAATCTATAACAGAACTTTTTTAATAACCTTTCATTTCGTTCACGCATAACCAGAATCTTTTGGGTAACTAAGCTTTCATATTATTTTCTATTTTTCCTCGCACAGATGGTCCCTACATCCACAATAGTTAATGGCGTGGTCATTTCATGGTAGGATTATATTTATTACAGAAGTGATAACTGCTTGTTGATTAAGTAAAGTAAATGATAAATTACACGACATTAACACAAAAATTAAGTCAAACATGAATTCAGTCCTGAAAAGTCCACGTTCATGAATTGCCACAACATTATTTACTTGCAATAAGTGGTCATTTTTTGCTCTATATACATTCGACATAATAAATTAGCATAGTGCCACGTAAAAATATTCGTATCAAAATTCACAGTGCATCATTAAATAGATGTTTAACAACTATTGTGATCGATCGAATGGAGAGGCTGATTCACCGACTCGTCATCCCCACATGTGTGTATATATACTGCGGCAATGCCACGCTGACAAAATTAATAACTCTAATAATCGCTTACTGCACTTATCCGGTTCTGGAACAATAGTAATAGTAAAGTCTCTCAGTCAAAACTTCACGACTGTATGAAAGTCATTATTATTAAAAACTACATGAAATTTTAAAATGTTTATTGAACTTGATAAAATAAAACTAATGGAGAGCCTAATTAATGGCAATAATAATTGGTGATTTATAACTAGAATATTTGTTATTTTGATATGTATTAATTGACGTCTTAATTGAATGAAACGTGGATTACAAACTTTTCCGGTATTATGTTTATTTTGTACCATTCAGGATTTTCTTTCCTTTACCTTTTCAAATGACCACTAATAATATCATCAGGCGATGGGTCAGTAAATTCAAACTTTTTTACTGCAACTGACAATAAACTATTTGATCTTTTAATATTTGGTTTACGTCTCTTGTAATTTCTACATAATATTTTTCCAAAACTAGATCTCTGTTGAACATTCATTAGAGGCTGCCTTAAAATATCAGTACTGTCAAATTTACTGGGTAACATTTTATTTTTAAATAAATTATTGTCTTCACAGCCAATAAACGGTATATTAAATTGTTTTGAACTTACTGACTTTTGAATAATATTAGATACAGAATGAAGACTATTTGTAGATTTTAGTGCCACTGAAAGGTCAATAGGCAAATAATTCATATCATTTTTAATTGAACTTAAAGATTTTGAATTAGTTAATTGTAATTGGGCCATTTTATTTGTGGTTTTATTTAAATCAACATTGATTTCTTTAGTACTTGTCCCAGAATTTTTAGAGAGTATTTGTGAAATAATTGGTGGAGTACCCAAATGATTGGAAATTAATTCAGACAAACTGTTACATACAGGGGTATCACTATCTGTTCTTGGGTCGGTTTGATGCAGCACCATTTCTTTATTGTTTGTTTCTTCATTTTTTCTAATATTTAATTTTGGAATAATAAACCGTTTTTGTTTGTTATCGAACTTTTGTTGCAAATTAGTTACCATATCTGTATTTGCTGTATTTAATTTAGGGATAATAAAACCATTTTTTGGTTTGATTGGGACTGTATCGTGCAAAATGTTATTAAAACCAGATTTTTTTAGAAAACTCAATTCTCTGTCAATACTGTTAATTGGACGTGATTCAAAATTGTGTAAACTCGTTAATTTGGGTATAAAAATTTTTTCAGAATCAGTTGTAACATCTTACCTTACAAAATTTGTAAAAAGAGGTAGAAAAGGAACATGAAAAAGAAAAAAACAAAATCAAAAACTACATCAACTGTAATAAAAAAATTTTTGGGTAGATCATAATATATTACTGGTGGCTTGACTTATTTTATAAAAAATAAAAGTAATATACTATACCTAATATCTAACCTAAGAATATGCATTTCTGGGCTATTATTTATTACAATAAATATATATCAATTATATGTGTATGTATAAGTAATCAATGAGCATCATCAATGTTTATCCATTTTATGCATTGATTGTCTTTATATACCACTTAATTTGACATCAATTTTCCTAAATATACCCATATAACCCATATAACTATTTGGGTGTCAAAATTTTTTTTGAGTATTATTTTTTAGGAAAATTATTCAGTGTCTATTTTACAATGTAATTTAGAATAGGATTTTTAAATGCAATAATAGTCAAAAAAGATTCCCAAAAAAACAGCTAAAATTGACCAAATAGATAGATAAGATTTTGCCACCAAACAAATAGTTCCATGTTTTAGCTTTTCTTATAATGTTCGGAACCACCCTCTTATGAATTTAAACTTATTACTTTCCTGTTACATACAACACACAAAGTGTTATGTGTATATCATGCATTAACTCCCCATTGTTGTCAAGCTAATTTTGAAGCAAATTCTGTAGTTAATATTTAAATACACTCTCATAAGTTTTAAATTTCAATGTAATACAATTTACTTTAATAAACATTTTTTTAAAATGTTATTAGAAATTTTACAATGCACAGAATTGTTTAAAGAAGACAATCTCTAGTAGTTTCCCTTTCTTTCTAATACGTTAAAGTATCAATTAATATGCAAATTATTTTAAAAATCAGAATTATGAAATTAACCGTTGTATGTATAAAATTGTACATAGAAGCGGATTAACAGGAGAGTTAATATGCACATTTGATAGACCATATTTATCAGAGAATAAAATAAATACATCCATATTTGAAAAAGAATAGTTAAATTGATAACATAGCGAAAGGATTAAATAAAAAAAAGTTATTAGTACAGCCACTAAGTACAAGCAAATTGTGACATGCTTGTGTACTTATAAAGTCTTGGTTAAAGACAAATAGATAGGCAAGAAGTGGACAAAATGTGGAAGACAAGTCCTATATATTGTACCAAAGATAGGTAATGTAAGAGCATAGATTGTTTTAAAATTTAAAAAGGTGTAAAATCTACGAGTATCAAAAGCTGGAGACCAGTTTTCTACGAACACCAAAAGATTAGATGTTTCTCCACATACGTTTTGCCAACCAAGTTGAAATGTTTTACGATGTACAATGACATGTTTTACAATGTGGGGTGTTTTAATCATCTCCTGATGATGCCAACTTGGTTGGCAAAAAGTGCATCAAGAAACATGTAATTTTTCTGTATGTGGAAAACTGGTCCCCGTTTTTGTTACAGTTTTGAGTTTGCATTTAAATGTTATATGAATTATAGTTCCTCATGATTCTTGTAAGAAGCATATCAAATAGATATGCAAGTTTCCAGTACCAAGTAACATTTAACATTTAAATGAGTGAGGATGGGACAGCTTTGATAAATTTATCAATTTAAATGTCAAGACTACCACTATATCAAAATAAAATATTGATTAGCCAAAATGAAAACAAAAGTATAGTTCAACAAAACATATGTTCAATGAAATGCACTTTTCAGAATATAGTACAGCAAAATGTAAGTAAAATAGATTTACCTTTGTCGTTCCTATCTCCAAGAGTTGCCTGCTTTATTCTGGGGTCTTCTAGTATAATGTTTAAAGCCTGTTGAATGTTAAACTTTTGTGCAATAACAATATTCACTAATTCATCTTTGGGTATTGCTTTAGAATCTATTATTGTGGTTATATGATCAATGCATGATTTTAACTTTTCTTTCTCAGTGTCAGTTAATTGTGCCTCTATTTCATCTTCCTCCTTAATATCCCCTTCTGAACTCCGGGTAGAATTTTCTCGACTATACAAAAACTGTCTATTGCTGGGCGATATGTAAAAATCATCTTCTACAGAATGACCATAAATATCATCATACCCATCGTAATCTTAAAAAATATAAGAAACCTAGGAAAATACAAAAATATATATATATGCAAATGATTATTACCATCTGAGTAATCCATATTTCTGATATCTCTGTGTCGTGACATTATAACGTTATATAGATTTGTATCTAACTTAAGAACCAAAAATTATATAAAAATCAACACATAACTGACATTATCATTAGTGTTAGAAAATAGAACATCAGCTGTTTGACTGTTTTATAACGATTTTTTGTAAACATAGGCAGTAATCTGTGAGGATCTATGATCAGTGTTTATACCAGGGGGGGTGCCACTCCCTATGTGTCACATAGTGCGATCTCGCAATTACGTGTACACCGGTCGCCAGGGGTGCTAGTGGTCTTGCAGGTCTTTCCCTCAGTTCCACAGTCTCGTTCCCCCTTTCTCTTCCGTCCCTCACTAACGGACAACGGTAACAGTAAACATAACCTTGCGTACATGTAGAGAAACGCGAAATCGCAAGTTGTAATCAATCTGCAGTGTATAAACACAGATTACCTACCTCTGTCGTATAAATATAATAGTGTAATATGGAGGATCCGCCGAAAGTAAAAAACAAAATGCGTCGTGTGAGATGACGTTGCATAGTGCCCACATGCAATTACGAAAAAGAATGTTCCGTAGAAGGCGAAAAAGCGAATTATTTCAGAGTACCCTCAAACGAAGAAAAAATAGAACTGTGACAAAGTATTTTTTGGAATGATTTAACTCTGATTGCCTTTTACAAGTGTACTTTAATGACATGTAACTTTAATGACATGAAGAATAATTCAGTGTTTTTAAAAAAAGTTCTTCATTAAAAGATTATAATTCGACATTATTCAAAGTTTTGTAGGTATTGTTATTTCAATCGAAGTAATGAATATAATTGCATTAGTCTAAATACACCTTTTCTTTTGCACAGGGGCCATATAAAGTTGTCCGCAAAAGGAGGGGAGCAGTGCCATGTAAAAATTTGTCAAAAGACGCTTGGAAATGTTGTGGCGTGTTCTGTTTTCGGTAAAGTGCAGTGAAATAGATAGCTTCATTTTCCCTTCAACGATACTTTGATTACTCCCAATTTACAATATTATAATTTGTAGTATACCTATACTACAAACTTTATTTGCCTCTGTGAATTAATATTTTGAAATGATTTCTCTTATTTGTAACAGAATATTCATAGAATAAGTTTTAGCATTTTTCAGACAGATTATATACGTTTATGTACATATTACGTGTAAATAAAAAATTATTGCAGGAACACAAGAAAACATATTTTTTATAATTGCAAATATAACCTAATTCATTTTCACCTATGCGGTAAACAATAATATTCGTACTCGTTACGTAATACATTGTGGCTCAGATAATTTTCCTATAAATTCATTTTGTTATTAATTTTACATCATCCGCTACGCATATATTAAAATTTAGGAACAATTGTCAAATTTACCGACGATTTCGCGCTGCGTGACCTGCAAGACAAGTAGCGCCATTCGTACAGTAATTTACCAGCGAACTACTGCAGTGATACGGAGCTGGTAGTTTATACCATAGAGTACTTAATACAAGAAGCTTTAATCCGATGGGAGAGAGAACAATAACAATATTTGTCTATGCTCATTATATAGTTATCTATTTTTAATGCAAACAAATAAGGTTCTAATTACTACCATTTAATTCTATTATAAATAAAAAATGTTGACTTATGCAAATGTTATGCTGAAAATTATATTCTAATTCTAGTTGAAAAATATCGATGTTCTGAAGAACTGATATATTGTATGTGTTCGTACCAGGGTGTTTCGCTTAGGTCTGTTCTATTCATCTACACTTATTTAACAATAAAGAAATTTCAGATTTGGAATCAACAAATGACAAAGCCTGTATTAAATATGAGTACTATTTGCTTGACGTGTAATCGAAAGAAACTGACTTTATTTTTTGTTTGTTTCTTTTGTGTTCGTTTAGCAGAAATTTATTGGTTTCTAACTTATACTTTTTGTACATGCATATGTTCTGTGGTGTATACTATTTTTGTTGATTTTTGTTAAATTACTATTCAAGTATTCAACGTTAGCTTGTGTTTGAAGTTAATATAAATAATGGACAATCTACATGATTCGGAATTATTACATGGTGGTAGTGATTATAATGTAGGATCTCAAAGTCATTTAGCAGAAAGTGTAGATTCAACTAGACGCAGAAGGTAAAATAGAGGTTATGTCAAATTAACTTAAATAACAAATAATAACTTTCAGTTCAAATAGGTCTATTAAGCGAAGAAAATTTGATGATGAATTAGTAGAATATAGCCTAGGAATGCCGGGGGTATCTAATATTAAAGTGAGTTTCTTTTAAAATATGTAGTTATAAAAAATTATTTTTCGTTTTATAGAGTGGGAGGTCTCGTACCCATTCTTCTCATTCAGATTTCTCGGTTGCATCACCATCAACTCCTCCAATTGTTAGTCAACCTTCAGCAGCACATTCTCATACTGATCCCAAAAGGAAACATATAGCAAAAAGTATACCAGGTAGTTCTAAACGCAATAAAAAAGGTAGACAGACCAGTCAATTTGCAACCAAAGATTTAGGTCGATGGAAACCTATTGATGATCTTGCTCTTATTATTGGCGTTCAACAAACTAACGATTTACGTACTGTTCATTTGGGAACAAAATTTTCTTGTAAATTTACTGTACAAGAATTACAACAGAGATGGTATGCACTGTTGTATGATCAAGCCGTATCTAGAGTGGCTGTTTCGGCTATGAGAAATCTTCATCCTGATATGATAGCAGCAGTTCAAGATCGAGCTTTGTGGAGCCAACAAGAGGAAAAAATATTGAGTACAATTAAATCGGTGTGTGGTCTTATTTATTTTTTACTATAATAGCTTTGAGATCAATTTATCAGTATTGGTGCCATAAGTATTACTGTTAACACATTTCTCTATTTTATTTCCTTTAACTAAATTGTAATTATAATTCTTGTGGGAAATGAATAGATTCCCAATAATTATCTGCACTATTAAGTTATGTTATCGCCCTATATTGTGCTGTGGAGTTTTTAAAAATAAGTATGTTATTTATTCTCATGTATAGGTATATATCCTGAATTAGTATATAGTATAGGTATATATTCTTAATCGATTAACAAGCTAATGTTGTAGAATATAAACCCACCTCCAACTATAGAGACTTTTGCTGATCTTCTGTCACAACATGCTGATGTATTTTATACTGGACGGACTGCATCATCTTTGTTTCGTCATTGGCAAACATTACGAATGTATCATTTGCTACCAGATCAAGTTCTTGGACCTCTACCAACTTTAGGTCGCCCTATAATGACTTTTAACGATGCTGAAGAACTTATACAGGACACAGAGTTGAGTGAGCCTCCCGATGAGTCTCTGGACAGAGAGTTAAAATTGCAACAGAGGCGTAACGTTAAAGAAATAAGACAGTTAGAAAACGAAGTAGGTAGATGGAATGTTTTAGTGGACAGTGTAACTGGGGTTTGTCCAGGAGAATTGGATAGTCAGACATTAGCTGTACTACGAGGTAGAATGGTAAGGTATTTGATGCGGAGCAGGGAAATTAGTATCGGTAGATCAGGAAAGGGCCATCTTGTTGATATTGATTTGTCACTGGAGGGACCTGCTCATAAAATATCTAGACGACAGGCTACATTAAGGTAATTTAATAGTTTATTAGAAAAAAAATGATACCTTGATTTTATGATCGACAAAAACTAAAAAATGAAAGTGTATTTACAAAAAAAAAAAAAAAAATTGTATACTCTACGACAGACATTTAATATTCTCCTGCCATCAGAAAACATATTTAAAGTTTTTGATAAGATCCCATACTAGTATCTTGTAATTAAACAATCCCCATAAATTTAAGCAATTATTTATAAAACAAATATGTTGTTTTATAAATAGATCGCTTGCTATAATAAACTAGATAACAGATAAAAGCTCGATGATGAATTTTGGATGAGTTTTTCGGATTAATGTTTGTGTTTGAACCTAAGTACCTTATGTATATAATAACTACTGTAGAGCTGATACGATAAATCCCTTTATCTGATTTTAATGTTGCCTAATTTTAATCCTGGGGTTAAAAAAAACTAGATAAAAATGTATCGTTTAAGCAAACGCTTCTCATATGGTGGGTCGTGACCCAGCACTGGGACGTGAAAATAAAATACCGGGTCACAGAATTGTCTCCGGGGTATTAAATTGTTCCTAGTTAAAAATAAACAGCTTTACACTTCTTATACTATCAGTAGTCAACTAATATAATCATAATGTAATTATTACATTATTGCTAAAACCTAATGCTTTAATTATATTATATACTTCTATGTAGATACTAAAATGTGTTTTATTTTGTTTATTTATACACATTTATTATTTTTTATTAACATTTTTAAAAAAATACTTTAGTGGGTCACGAAGGGGAAGCATTAAAATAACCGGGCCAAGGCAAAAAAGTTTGGGAAACGCTGATCTAAACCATTTGGCTAAGTAATTTCGATGTTACATAATCATTTTGTCACCATTATGATGTGAATACTAATATTAAAACTCATGTTTCTGCATATATTATGTAATTAATAGATATTGTTTAAAATTAATGTTACTGTTCTAGATTAAGGAATACTGGAGAATTTTATTTGTCGTCTGAAGGAAAACGTCCAATCTTTGTTGATGGTCGTCCTATAACGGCAGGAAATAAAGTTCGTTTATATGACAACGCTGTTGTTGAGATTTCATGTTTAAGATTTATATTTTCTGTTAATCATGATTTAATTAGGGCAATCCATAATGAATCTGTAAGATATAACTTGCCTCCATAGAAATAGTAAACATATTGATAATTGTGATATATTTCAGTTCATTGTATGGTCAAATGATTATTTCAATAAATAAAAATGTTTGAGCTTACCTGAGTTCTGTATTTTATTCATTATATTTGTATTATAATTTTAAATAAAATAAAATAATCTAAAAACAATTTAAACTCTGCTATATGACATACATATTTTATATTGTATGTACTTCAATATAAAAACATAAGTGTATTAACTGACTCGATGTGTATTTGATAATGTATTTTAAGTCTCAATAATTGATTCAAACAATAAAAATTCTATACATCAACTAATAATTACAATAAATTGCACATTAGTCCATATCACTCTCAACAAGCACTATATTGAGGCATTAATTCACAACAATAACTAAAATAATTAAAATATTTGGTATTATTATTTAGTAGTAGGTTCAATATTTGGATTTTTTATATTTGTGTTAAAACCAGCATACTGCTGATTGGAATTTGCAGGATCTACAGTATATTGATTTGAATTGTTAGGATTGTCTATGAATTGATGACTCAGATTATTACTAGGATTCACTGAGTAATCATCATTATTTGGGCCAATTGGATATTGTTGATTTGGGTCGTTGGAATCAATTGCATATTCCTGATTTGGATCATCTTGGTATTCCTCAAAGTGTTGATTAGGATCATATTCTTGATTAGGATCATAGCCTTGATTTGGATCATACTGTTGATTCGGATCATATTCTTGGTTGGTATCATATCCCTGGTTAAGATCATATTGTTGGTTAGGGTCATATTCTGCATTGGGGTTATATTGCTCATGTGAATATTGTTCATCTGAGTCATTTGCATATTCTTTTGGTTCAGATTCCACATACTGTTCATGTTCAGTTGGATGCATTTGCTGTTGCTGTGTCTGTTGTTGTAGTTGTTCTTGTAGTTGTATTTGTTGGGCAGTATCTTGGTTTACTGGAAATCGTTCTTTAGGATATATGTTTGTTGTTTTTTCTTCAGGGGTAGCTAACCGTTGTCCTTGATTTTTGGTGGCTTGTTGAGGTGTTTGATGAGGTGGCAGTGTGGAATGTTGGAGATCATCTTGACTATTTTGTTGTGGAGAAATATTAAGTTTTCCAGATGGGTTTCTGCTTTCATGATTTATGTTTTGTTGCTGTTGTTGAGTTCTCATAGGTTGTGATGTATCTCTTTGATTGTCTTTTGAAGCATATTCCTCATCTGTAGGGAAAGTTAGTGCATTAGAGTTTGTGGAAGCAATTCACCATTTTAAGTTTTGGATAAAAAAAAAAATAAATTTCCAATTTATTTAATCTATCATTTCATGCAAATTATTACTCATGCAAATTTACAAACAATTAGGGCATGGTTTTGCTAATAGTGTTTAAAATAATTCACTATGTTCTGTTACGCCAATTCTGACATTTAAATTGTAGTTCTAAAGTAAATGCAATAATTAAATTTGCTTCTTTTGATGATTTATAATAAGAAATGCAAAATAATCTTTCATTGTAGTAATACATTAAAATAATTTCTATCGTAACTAACTGGAACTTGCCTCTAAAGAAGCAATAAATTAATTGCACTTCTTTTCTTGTCCTTAAATACATATAAACTAGACTAATCTAACTGTTTTTAATAAACGAGTAAAGAAATACGAGCTTTAAGTTTTTTAAAATAGAGCAATTAAAATTCATTCACTACACTGATAGATTTGATTCTGCTCTGATTCCAGAACATTACAAATTTAACATTTAGTTAATTAAACAACGATTATGGATTTCATACTTTCTTGATTATCATTAAATGTTTATTGATAACAATCATACCATTGTTTAAGTGCAATGGAATCAAACAACAATTTAAACTTATCTTAAAATTCGGAAACAATGTGGTGGGACGGTTAAAATGTATACATTTAGTCAAGAAAAATATATTTTGAAATTTTTGAAAGCTACAATATTTTATTTTTTGATAAGGAGTATTTTTAATTATCCGCATGAATTGTTTGTGAATTTTATATTAACTATAATGAGGCTATGATACTTTAATTCATTATACACATAGTGATTCTAAACTATATAATAAAAAAAAATAAGTGCTGCTATAATTTAATATCATTAAAATTTATGTCAATAGTAATTGAGGGTATAGTAGGGACTGATGATATGCAATGATATTTTCAAATTGCTACAGATTTATATGTAAATATATATACTCTAAACGTGGATATTTTTTATAGCTTTTGTACCTTTCTTGTTGGACGTAGATAACTGTGATTGATTAAACCTATTGTCTAAGAATTTTAGGCTAGTTTGTAGTTCCCGTATTTCCTCCCTATAAACAATACACACAATTAAAATACTTTATTACTATACCTGCCATGTGTCCTTATTATCAGTGTTGGCATTTAATTGCTTCAAATAGATCCAAACATTTTCTAGTCTAATCATAAGTTCTCTGTTAGTTCTGTGTGATTTGTCCCTGTCAATTCTAATAAAATATATAAATACAATTTTAACACAAACTAATTTTATTTTAGTGTGCATTCATTTGTAGGTATAAATGTGGTAGGTTGCCAATCTTATATTTTCTTAAAAAAAAATGGAAAATAATAAATAGTTTTCTGCCATGTGTTAATATTAATTAAATATGGGCACCTTGTTAAGGCTCTATAAGTATCCATCAAAATATTATCTAATCGTATAATAATCCATTAAACTTAATACTTTGATGTAATTTATTAAACAAAAAAACGAACAATGTATAAAATGAATATACCTGCAGATCAAGTGTCAAAAAGTCAAAACTATTTTGTTTTTACATCCATTCTCGGTTTTCTGTTTCTTAATGTTATTAAAAAATTTAAATATACATTTCTACATATTTTTAATGATGTATATTGAATGTTATAAATACCGTTCTTATGATTGGAACCTGATCTTATACTAACTTTCAAAAAACCTACTTTGTAAAATTAAAATTTCTGTTTTTTATTAATGTTATTCTTCTTCCTGGTTATATATATATATATATATATATATATATATATATATATATATATATATATATATATATATATATATATATATATATATATATATATATATATATATATATATTTTCATAGTCAGAGTTAACATTTGATAACCTAGAGAAAGTTGCATATTATATTAATAACAATGTATAGGTGTCACAGGAACTGATTATCTGGTTCTCTCTTCCAATAGAAATTTTGAATTTCATATAAAGAATTTTTTCTGAAATACAGGACTTGTTTAATACATTTTTTGTAAAGAACTCAGCAACTAGTAATTGTTCAGTAATTATACATTCAAAATGTATGTCCTCAATATGATACATGTATCCCATTCTAATGATATCTTGCATGTAATTTTTCAACCAGTTTGGAAATATTAATGTTTAAAGAGTTGCCAATGATTTTGTTGCTAATATTTATTTCTGCAGGATAAATCTAGAGTGTATCACAATATGAATTGAAAACACAAGGTTCTTTTTCTCCTTTGTTGTGGAGATGAACTTACATAAAGTGATTCACAAATAATTATACTGACATATGAGGGGCAAAAAGGCCTGAGTTTTTCACAATACACAATTCAATGTCTTCTCTGGATGTTGTTGATAGAAGACTATCAAAATGTGACATACATATACTTTTTAAGAGATTACCAATGGCATTTTATTAAAATAAGTAAATATCTTAAATTAATGATTTTGAAGATATATATATATATATATATATATATATATATATATATATATATATATATATATATATATATATATATGTATATGTATATGTATATGTATATGTATATGTATATATGATATATGCTAAAATATAATACAAGTTTAAGCCATCTAGACATATTAATGTCAATATTGCGTAATATGAAACCCATTATCAAGCGATAACAGCTCCCTCAGTAACAAAAGCATTATCCATGCGAAATGCAAACATAACACATTTTCCAACAAAGGTCCTTGAACGACAAAAAGCGTTCTCATGTAAAACGCAAGCACAGCATATAACTCCCAGAATGCTTATGCTTGCGTTAACAAAGAAATGTTATAAATATAAGTTACACCAAAAAAATCACACACTTGTTACTTG
This sequence comes from Rosalia funebris, assembly GCA_037954035.1. Taxonomy (NCBI): domain Eukaryota; kingdom Metazoa; phylum Arthropoda; class Insecta; order Coleoptera; family Cerambycidae; genus Rosalia; species Rosalia funebris. The sequence continues at coordinate 26,802,041 of JAZFAV010000009.1, read as the reverse complement.
TCTTTTTGTCTTAAATCATTAACTTGTCTTTTAAATTAAATCAAGTCGTCTGTATAATTATTAAATTTTTCAAAGTAAAATAAAATATTTTTTAAAAAGTAAAATTTAACTTAAGTGATATAAAATTGGCGCAGTCGGTAGGATTTGAAGAACACCCTGTATAGGAGCCTAACTGTCGAAAACCACCTCAAGAACAAGGACGACACTCCAGAAGTGCCTAACTCCAGGAAACGGGTCGCCAGAATAAGGAGAACTTCAGTACGGGTGGCGGATTCAATCCCTTACTCAAAGAAAGAACCAACTTCCACACAGAACCAACAGATGAATAGCTTCGTGTTCACCTTGCTGATCGGAACAGCAATATGCCAGTATCAGATAACACCTATCAATAACACCGTCGGAGTCTATTACCATGACGAGACGAGGATAGTAATTTCCAACGACAGATGGACTCTTCTAGTTCATAAAAACTTATCGAGCCTCGAAGAAGCTTTCATCAACAACAACAAAATTTTAGAATCCATTGTTAGTATATTTACAGTCGACACACGTGAAACAAAAGAATTCCTGGTGAAAGTCAAAACGCACATAACACTTTTAAATCAAATATCAACTTCCCTTAAGGTAAAATTTGAAGAAATCCTTGTTAATACTAAACGCTTCAAACGTGGTATATTAAATGGTGTAGGTAGTATATTCAAAGCAATCACCGGCAATCTAGATGCCGAAGATGGTCAATTCTTTACAGATAGTATTAATAAATTAAATAATGACCAACATCAAATTGAAAATCTCATGAAAAATCAAATATCTGTTACTTCTACAGTTATAAAAACCTTTAACCAAACGGTTCAAAATTTACAAATTAACTTTGAAACCTTTAATGAAGACATGAACAAGATTCAAATAGCATTGCACAAAGTAAATGATAAAGTTGCATTAGTTCAGGCTGAATTAAGATTTGTTGAAACATGCGAAAAATTAAGCGAAAGTTACTTGTACCTTCAGAGCAACCTCGATGACATTCTAAACTCAATCACTTTTGCCCGCTTAAAAATAATACATTCTTCGATCATTACACCTGAAAATTTGATTACTGCACTTCAGAAAATCTCTCAGAATTTAGTCAAAAATAATCTACCCCTTCCAGTAAAATATTCAAAAATCCCTCAATACCTGGAAATAATTGCATTAGAGGCTTTTCAGTCAAAATCTGATCTTATATTTGTTCTAAGAATACCATTAGTGGAACAACAACTTTATACTCTGTATCATCTATATCCTATCCCAATTCTAGACAATAGAACTGGCCTACATCACGTTTTGTCATTTTCTCAAAAATTTATAGCGCGTAATGATGATTCATTAATGTACATCCCTGTCAAAGATTTGAGTACATGTAAACAATTAGCTGCTCGCAGAAAATTATGTTCTGACCTTTACGCCTACCCGATCGACGGCAGTGCAGCATGCGAAGCTCAACTACTGAAAAACTTCAGAAATATCCCGGAAAACTGTGAAAGTTCGCTAATTTATGGACAAGGCTACAACGTGCAGAAACTACAGGACAATGTGTGGTTAATAATTGTTTCTGAACCTATTCATATTACTGTAAATTGTGATTCAATGGACACTAAAATTACCAGTGTAAATAAAAACTCTATATTAAAACTACAACTGGACTGTTACGCATTTGTCGGCATAACAAAAGTTCAGGCAGAAGGCCGCAACACCCTTAATATTACAGACAATTCACACCCCGTGGTTATACCTTATGACTGTTGTAAGGATATCCCAGAAAAACTTCAATTGCCCAAATTGGAACCTCTCCAGTTCGACCACCTAAACGTAGAAAATCTAGATATAGCTAATCATAAATTAGAACAATATTCCCGCGACCTGGATAAGTTAATAAATGAACCATTTTTAACAAAACATATTGCCTTAACCACATATATAACTATTGGTGTCGTAGTTTGTCTCCTCATCATCTACGTCGTCTGGAAATGCAAGAAGCAGTGCTGTTGCTCTAGAAAGTCTAAGGAAGCAACCTCCAACCAGATGTTAAAAAGAATTAATACCCTCCTGCGTAGAAGACCCCATCTGCACACCGAAGAAGAAATGCAAGATCTTCCCTAAAAGTCGGCTAATAACACCGACTTTTCAAAAAAAAGGGGAGTTGTTATATGCTAAAATATAATACAAGTTTAAGCCATCTAGACATATTAATGTCAATATTGCGTAATACGAAACCTATTATCAAGCGATAACAGCTCCCTCAGTAACAAAAGCATTTCCCATGCGAAATGCAAACATAACACATTTTCCAACAAAGGTCCTTGAACGACAAAAAGCGTTCTCATGTAAAACGCAAGCACAGCATATAACTCCCAGAATGCTTATGCTTGCGTTAACAAAGAAATGTTATAAATATAAGTTACACCAAAAAAATCACACACTTGTTACTTGTCTTTTTGTCTTAAATCATTAACTTGTCTTTTAAATTAAATCAAGTCGTCTGTATAATTATTAAATTTTTCAAAGTAAAATAAAATATTTTTTAAAAAGTAAAATTTAACTTAAGTGATATAATATATATATATATATATATATATATATATATATATATATATATATATATATATATATATATATATATATATATATATATATATATATATATATATATATATATATATATATATATATATATATATTTCATTTTATTACCACCCTGTATACATTGATATATTTATTTCTATTGTTGTTTTTCAGTAACATTTAACAATTTATATTGTAGCAAATAAAAAATTCAAAAAATGTAAATACACTCAATTTCTTGAACTGATATCGTGGCACCAATTACTTAGACAACCACTAAATTTTATACCTAATTATCATATAGAATATGAGTATATTGTATGTGGTACAGATGAGGAAAGTGTGTCCAAAATATAAAAATAGACAGAGTAATAGACAGGTACTAAGGAAATATTACAGAGTAATCTTTCTAAATTTGATATTCCACAGTTCTTTGGATTCAAAATTTAGCTTTTACTACCTGAGCTAATGCCACTATTATTAATTTACTCAGAACTATAATTTAACTGACCTTACGAGGTTTGGGGACCAATTTGACACTGATATCAACTTTAATGGGCTCCTTGCGTTTGGTTGGTCGGACTGACGGCGAATCTGACACGCTTTTGGGATTTGCCTGGTCTGTCCCTACCAAACACAAGTTATGAATTAGTTTCAGAAGGTATATGATACAAAATATATAAATATGTATTCACGTATTATTGACTACTATAATATGTAAATCGACAGATACTTATACAGCTTGTGTAAAAATAACTAACTAAACATAAATATTGCTGTAAAAAGCAGATTTTTCATGAATATTATGATTTTTCATTAAAGTACTCGAGGAGACCGATATTTATTTTTAATTATGAATCATTTTTGATAATGGCAAAAGTAAATTTGTTTCATAAGTAGTTTTCAGCGTCTATAATTATATTATACAGCTCATCAAGAATAGGAACAAGTTTCAAAACTGCGAGGTGTGCAATAAATAGCCTGGTCTTTATTCAGTCGAATTGAGACCTTTGCAGAGGTAATATCGATGAATATATATGTAGTATTCATTTCATCGCTGTTTGCCAAATAAAAAACTCTTATCTTGCCGATAAACTGAACAGTCTACCTGAGCCTAGCCATAAAAACAAACCACGGTATGAAATAAGAGCCGTTTGGAATTTTTTAGTTGGCAAATAGCGATGAAATAAACTTATACAGAGTTCGATCTGGCCGCGCGTAAAGTGTATCCTTTTCCTTCCAAATGCTGCCTCACTCTTTCTTCTACGCAACTTAGAGAATCTCACACTTTTTCCTATTCTTGATGAGCAGTACATCCTTGTCCTTGTCAGTTTAACTGTAGAATGATATCATTTTTTGCTATTAAACAAATAGTTAAATATTACTGACTTAACTATTAGTATAGGTACCTAACAATTAAATTAATTTAAATAATTGTATTAGCACTTTGTGATAGAGGTTTTATTACATTAAGTACTAATATAATGAAATGGAAAGAACCCATTAAAGTGACAAGTAATCTCATTAAAGTGAAATTTCATCGTGCATTTTATATTTTATGTTACAGTGAATTATAAGCTTCGTTTTTGTATCGCATTTACTTACTACAGAACGTTTTAGGTATTGTAATAAGCTTCTCCAAGGTTATTAAAAATATGCTTGGAGTATGCTTAGGTCTTAATGGCCGGAAAAAAAAACATTAAAGCCGAATCTTTTGATTCTTGAGGCTTGGTTGGTTATAATATAATACACATTTGAGGTTTGGTTTTATGGTGTATTGCATGGCAAGATCTACTAGCAATCGACTATCATGAGCTGGGTTCGATCTCACCGGAGACATTAGCAATGCCGGTGGAAGCATATATTGTTTGTGTCTTTTTAATATGTAGATATACTCCTCAACAGCATTGGCTTCTAACTACCAAATCGTGCTTCAATCACAAATTTTAGGATGAAGAAACAACGCTGTAGAGGCAACTTATTCGTCCATCTTATTCACCACTGCTATAAGCCACTAAATTTCTTCGTAGTTAATGATACTCGTATAATGAATGAGAAGAAGGCCATCTCGTCGATCCCTTTTTTACAGCTGTAGCTTTTATATAATTTCCCAGCGTTCTCTTTATTATTTTTTATGAATATGGGTGAACATTTTACCACTTTCGTTAATAATTAACAATATTAACATAATTGCCTAGGCAAGAATAGCTAATGTGTCTTTTAGAATTACACTTAAATATTAATAGAAAAATGTGCTCTTACTTATGCTTGATGCTAGCATCTTCCAGTTTTTGGGTGAGGACGTGGCATTCGGTAGATAATTTGTCCATGAGTTGATTTTGGGAGTAGATCATGGTCTCTAGCTCGGCTACCGTGGCCGCTGCAACACACGAATTATCTTATTTGTCGTAAAATCCCTCCAAAATCAACTCATGTCAAATATCAGTATCTGTCTATTTTATAATGAAATGTGAAACTAAAATATTTAGTATATTAATTTGAGACTTATTTCTGAACGTACAGATAGGGAAGAATTAGTTGCATTTTGGGAATACCTTCAGTTACTTGTTGCCTAATTGCTTACCGTGTTTATTTTCCATGTCTTGTATCATGGAAGTCAATTCCTTTTCACGCTCATCCTTTTTCTGAGATGGTGGAGGTAGTGCTACTATTTCTCCGCCTCTAGGTGTCTTGCTCCGCTCTTCGGAGAGTGCCGCGTTCAAAGTTATCTATAAAATAAAACCATTTTTATGATGGAAGCTTGGAGAGAAGACTAATAGAGGATATAGATAACTGACGTCAAATATTGCCTTGGTTAGTTTTTTTTAATGTAAATTTGATGGTGAAAGTGAATGATTGTGAAGTGAACCAAAGAGTTAATATACCTACTCTTCTAGTTAATAAGTTTTAAACCACAAATAAAAAGGTTAAATATTAAAGGGTTGTTATTAATTTATCATGAGTGAAACAATTTTACTAATTACTTCTATTCAATTACCCAAAATTTGGAATTAGGACAGTGATCCAGTGGCACTATTTACTGAGATATTGGGCGCATGAAACAACCTCAAATTCGGCTTAGAACTGTGGTCTTCGCGTACTGTACATAATTATTGCCTTTATACAGATTAAATTTCACACCAGTTTGATATAGTGCCAATTTCATGCTAGGTAATACAAACATTTGCGTTTCGTTATTTTATTGCATTTAAATAGTTATGTCGCACTAATACAAAAAGAAAAAAACTCTTTACGTAAGTGCATTACAATTTTCTATGACAGTCATGGCAGTAATAACATTAAAAGTAAGTATGTGTGAGATCTAAGGCTTTAGGGGAAGGAGGTTATTTTTTGTAAGTGCAAACTTCTTATTAACATAAAATGTTAACCAAAAATCGCATTAGATCAATGAAATTGCTGCCTACATACCTGTTTTTTACTGTTTTGAGTAGTCTGTGATTGTAACTAGGTATACATTTTGAGTGTTCCTAGTTATCAAAGTAAAGAAACATTAATGTGGACTTTTGTTGTGCCATTTAAATAATTGCCAAGTAAGAAATAATTATATTATAATAAATCCTGGCAGCCGAGCTGTTTTCCAAATAGAAATCATGAACTGGCAGAAAATGAGATATCAGATACACTGCCAACAAAAGAAAAAAATCTACCATGCTCAATTCGATAAGTTTGTCACGTGGTGTTCTGGCAATAAAGTTAACAATTATTATTCTGAGACTATTGTTGGTCTATTTGTACGAGGAGTCAATGAAAATGAAAGTCTCATCTCAACATTACAACTTCAGGAGTAAATTCCGAAGCTTTTCAGTCTACTTTATAATCTCATCCCTTGTAGGTTTTAGTAATACATATCTTAAATGAGACTTGTATAATTAATTTACATAATTAAGGTTTTTGTTTGATGTCCTCCAACGTTCAATTTTTCTGTCCACGTCTTATTCATGAATAAAAATGTGGTCTAAATGTTGGGTTTAGCAGTACCAAAAGTAATGAACAGTGCATAAAGTAGTCGATTTTAAGTATTTATATTTTATATACTAGTGTGATAAAATTTCACTTTACGCACTGTCAGCAGTATATAAAGTAGTATTTTATAAAATGCAATAGAAATAAGGAATTTATAGATTCAGTAAAATTGTGACAATTTTTTTTCGAAAAAGACACATTTAGAAAATAATTATATAAATGCCACTTGTTGATAGTTTTGCAATTTTTCGGTACATCATGCTATGGTGGCACCTATTTCTTTTATACCATAAATATTGATGGCGATCTAGTTTTCAAAGGTACGGCATGGAATATAAAAACTATACCAAAGAGTTCTGTATAAGATATGTATTAATCATTTCAAATGCGTTGTGTAAAGAAATATTCAATGGTTTGCTAAATAGTTCAGTTTTACCTCCTTTTCCAACGAGGCAACTTGTTCAGTAAGACGAATATTCTCCCTTCTGCTATGTATTAGATCAGCATCTGCCCTGTCTAATCTTTGTCGTAACGATTGAATTTCGGCTTGTAGTCGAACGACTTCCTGTTTGGATTGTCTCTCGGTTCTTTCATTGGCCATTTGGAGGGATGATATTTGTTGTTCTAGTGCGCTTTTTTCAGCTCCACTAACCCCTATATCTGTCTGTAGAGTTACTAGAAAAAAATAAAATGATTAAATAAATAGTACGTTTATATAAAATATAAATAGTACCTATATACATTTATTCCATATATGGTTGAAAATCTGTTGTTATATTATTATAAATACTATTATATTATTATAAATTGTTATTTTTCATTAAATATGTTTTAGCGACTGAAAAAAAGTTGCCCTCATTTTTGCCACATTTTACGTATTTCATTACAATGAAAGCGAAATACTGTTTTTGTATTACTTCTTTAATTTACGGGATGTTTAGAGATTTTTATTAATGTTTACTAAATATTATTTTCATTATTTATATGATATATTTATTTGACAATTTGTCAATAACATATATATTTAAACGAAAGAATTGAACTGAATGTGAATGTTAATATATTTATCTACGACCACTATATTAGGAAGGTCCTAATTGACCGGGTTTTGCCCGTGGTCGTGGATAAAACGTTGAATTACATTCGGAAATTAACAGCCTTTAATCCGCTCGAAAAAAAAATGGATGCTCTCGGCTGTGCCTCGAGTGTCCATTTTTGCTCGTAGATTAAAAGCTTGTTAATTCCCTTATATAATTAATAACTATAATATATTCATAATATACATAACGAGTAAGCAAATTGCAATAATATTGCGCCGCCCGCCCCCTCGCTCATATCGAAGGCACCTCCGGACCATGCCTCTAGAGGCTTCGGATCAAAAAACAAAAGTTACCACGTTGTTTGCAAGGGTCGATTTACTATGATTTTGTCAAAATGCCGAAATTCGAACGAAAAGCATTTCGTACATCGACCTAAAAATTTCGTGACACATACGAAAACAGTCGTTTAGTAAATAGAGATTAACAATTGATATCCACCATATGTTAATATAGTGGATATCAATTATTAATTATGTAATTCTTTATTATGAAAACATTTTTTTATTAGAAATTTATATGGAGAGGGAAGAGAAACTATATTTTATTTGTTAAAATATAACCTTAACATTCCGAAATATTGTGAATTGTATTTACTGAACTTATAATTACAATTACCCTAGAATATCAATATTAAATTCATAAGAGTAAATTTTCATGCACATAAACAACCTATTATACGTTTGACCAATAGTAATAATCGAATATTGCGCTTTTGGTTTTTATAATCATTAATCATAGCAATTGATGGGCATCGAATGTAAATGTACATTGAATATAATTGAACTTTAAACGTAAATTAAAAAATTAAGAATTCGCTACATAATACTGACGAAAAAACACAACACTATATTGAAATGTATATTTACTGGTGCTTTTTGACCGTCTAACATAGATCGTTTAAAGAATATCTGAGAACATAATTATGTAATTAATATAGAAAAATAATATGAAACAATTTTTAGAGAATATAGAACTACACATGAAGGGTTACTTTAGCATATTTATCATATTATAATTTATAGACATATTTTCATATTTGGAAATTAATAAATTATATTATTAATTTATTTAATACAGATCTTACAGTATCTCGAAATTTAAATAAGTAGATTTAAGTATTATGATGCTAAATATAAATTAAATTTCTTCCTAAATTAGCCCAGATATTTTTTCCAGATCTGGTATAAGATATGTTTTGAATTTTAATGAATTGAATTGTTTAGTTTCGTTATTAATACAATAAAGGTGTTCCCATTTAGCCAATATCAATAATACCAGTATTTTTTGAATTGTAACTCAAATTGTTGAGTTCAAAAGAGAAATATAGAGACAAGGGTGAACCAGTAATTAACGTCAAAAAATATCCCCACAATAATCTTTATGAATTTATAAAAAATGGAATTAAAAAAACTTAACTTTTTTATTAAATTTTTTTTCTCTAGAAAATAAGAAAGGAAATCCTATCGACTTATCAGAAAAATAATATATATCATAAACTCTTAGTATATTGTTAAAATCTATATACAGTAACCTATATACAGTAAAACAAGAATGTAGAAGAATTTTAGAAGATTAATAATTTCAGGGTTAATTGATTCTGATTAGGAATAAGTAATTGTAAATTGTTGTAACACTGGAGGCGGAGTCTTCCAAAAATACAAAAAAAAAAAAACGTTTAAAGTTATTCTATTTGTCTTTAATTGTGCACAATATCATCGACATATAAAATCAATTACTCAAATTAATTATTAATTTTTCGATGACACTACATTCCGGGAAGGACTTATGGCTTTGATGTATATATCGGACAAGGGGCAGTAGTTTTTCTTAGCCTGGATCTCTCATTCAAAGGTTATTATAATATTGAGGCATTAGCAGACATGCCACAAACTTAAGCAAAGAATTGAGTATAGTAGATAATTCAGAAGCTTACTCCTAGATTATGAGTTGCTAGTTGCTAGGGACATTTTTAGTTTTGAATAATATATTATTAAAGAATGAGCATTTTAAACGTGCTATAAACTCATACTTTAAATGTAATGACAATGACTTTATGGTTTGTTACTGATTTGTTACAATTCAGTACCTACAATGAATTGTTCATGATCATCATGATGAATTGTTCATGATTAGTTTTTCGTACATCTGTTTTCGTCATAAATATCAATATAGTTGGATGATTCAAATGAATATCATGTCACGGCATTTGATGTCTGCAGAATTTCTGGGAGAATTAGAATCTATGACAGTACGACAGTATGGCTTATAATTAAAACAGACGGGGGGCAGGGTACTAAACATAAGTTTGAATCTTTCTAATTAAATATTTTTTTATGTGGATCAATATATAACATTTATATTATATCATCATCATCATTAGGTCATCAGTCCTAAGACTGGTAGGACGCTAACCTCCAGCTTCTCCTATCTTGTGCTAACCTACGCATTTCGCTAATTATGCTACAACCTACATCCCTTACTATTTGCGAGCAGTAGTCTAATCTAGGCCTACCTCTGCCTTTCTTCACTCCTATTTCTGCCTCCAAAATATCGCGGACTATTCCCCCATGTCTCAGTAAGTGGCCTACCATTATATCTCTTCTCTTCTTTAAGTTTTTCCACATACTCCTTTTCTCGCCGACTTTCTCCAATACTTCTTCGTTTCTAACCCTATCAGTCCATGGTATTTTCATCATTCTTCGGTAACATCACATCTCAAAAGCTTCTAATTTCTTCCTACTTGCTTCCCCTACCGTCCAGGTTTCGCAGCCGTAAAGTGCCGTGCTCCATACATATGTTTTCAAAAATCTCTTCCTTGTTTCTAAGTTTATTACCCCCGAGCATAAAAGTGCTTTCTTTTTGTTAAAAGCTACTCGACCCTGCGCTATTCTTTGTTTTATGTCTTTATCGCTTCTTCCATCCCAATTTATTTTACTTCCTAAATAAGTGAAGTCTTTAACTTCCTCCAATCTTTCATTATTAATTTGTACTTTCGTTTTTGCTCTGCTCTCGCGCCCTCTGCACACTAACACTTTATTTTTGTTTTTATTCACCCTCATTCCGTATTGCTCTGTCAACATTGCTTCCATTTCGTTCAACGCTGATTCTAATTCCTCTTTACTAGATTTTACTGCTATATCATCCGCGAATCTCAGCATTTTTAGTTTCTGTCCCTGTACTTTAATCCCGAAATCCACTCTATCTTTTACCACATTAATCGCCTCTTCGATGTACAGATTAAAAATTAGTGGTGATAGCGTACATCCTTGTCTTACTCCTTTCCTAATACCTACTTCCCTTTCCTCCCCTTCTACTTCTATAACAGCAGTTTGCTCTATGTATAGATTGTGTACTACTCTCCTATCTCTATACTTCATTCCCGCGCTCTTTAGTATCTCGAACATTTTTTCCCATCTTACGTTATCAAAAGCTTTTTCTAAATCTACAAATCCTATATAAGCGTTTTTTCCTTTTTCTATTGTTTTCTCTAACATTACTCTTAGCGCCAGAATAGCTTCGCGAGTTCCCCTATTTCGCCTAAACCCGAATTGGTCTTCTCCTAGTATTTCCTCCGCTCTATTTTCCATCCTCTTCTGCACTATTCTAGTTAGGATTTTTGACGCATGGGAAGTTAGGCTAATCGTTCTAAAGTTCTCGCATTTGTCGGCTCCTCTCTTTTTCGGTATAGTAACGATAATGTTCCTCTTATAATCCTCCGGCATCTCGCCCGTTTCGTATATGTATTTTACCAGTTCAAACATCCTATTTACTACTTTCTGTCCCGCACATTTCAAAATTTCCGCCTGTATTTTATCTACACCCGGCGCTCTATTATTCTTTAGCCCTCTTAGTGCTATTTCAAATTCCTCTCTCAATATAGGTTTTCCTACATCTTCCCTATCGATGCTAGATTCTTCCTCTAATATCTCTCCTAATTCCTGACCCTCGTATAAATTTCCTAAGTACTGCTTCCATCTATCCGCTTTCTCCTCTCTTCCTATCAGTATGTCCCCCGATTGACTCCTAACATTTCTACTTATTGTTCCTATATCCCTGAAGTTCCTCTTAATTATTTTGTAAGCCTCATCGGTCTTACCTACTTGCAACTTATCTTCTACTTCTTTGCATTTCTCCTCTATCCATTGTTCTTTCGCTTTTCTACATTTTCCAATGATTTCCCACTTTATTGCCTTATACGTTTTCAGTCCTTCTTCGTCTCGTCTGTTTTTGTAGTCTCGTCTCTTTTGCATTAAGTTTAAGATTTCGTCCGTTATCCAGGGCTTCCTAGCTTCCCTTTTATCGTGTCCTAAAACGTCCGTAGCCGCGGAAGCTAGACTATTCTTGATACCCTCCCACTCAGTTTCTGCGTTCTTGATTTCGTCCTTACTCGTTTTATTTATTAATTGATCTGTTTTCTCCTGGAACTTATCTTTCATATTCTGATCCCTCAATATGTCTACATTTATACGTTTCTTATCCTTCCGGGTTTTCAGATTTTTGAACTTTAATCTAGCTTTCATGACTACCAAGTTGTGATCGCTGTCTATATCTGCTCCTGGATAACTCTTACAGTCTTTTACTTGATTTCTAAATCTCTTTCTAACCAGAATGTAGTCTATCTGATACCTGTCTATCCCTCCTGGCATTTTCCATGTATACCGCCTCCTAATGATTCTTGAACAATGTGTTCGCGACTACTACCTCTCTCGTTTCTGTTTCCTAATCCATAAGGCCCTACAAATTCTCCTTCTTTCCCCTCACCTATGACTGCGTTAAAATCTCCTACTATTATTAAATTTTCATGACCCTTCACAAATCCTATTACCTGCTATATGTCCGAATAAACGGCTTCTAACTCTTCCTCGCTGTGGCTAGAAGTAGGCATGTATACTTGCACTATTACTGTTTCCACTGGCTTCGAATCTAACCTAACCATCATTACTCTCTCGCTGTATTGTAGGTAGCTATCTACACACTGTCCTGCGTTCTTCCGCATAACGATCCCTACTCCCGCGTTTCCATTTACCGATCCTGTGTGTATTACCCTATAGTCACCGCTCTAAAAATCTCCTACTTCCGGCCAGCGCATCTCACTTATACCTATTATATCTAATCCTAACCTATCCATTTCTATCTTCAGATTCTCTATCTTCCCTGCCTGTCTCATGCTTCTGACATTCCACGCTCCGACTCGTGAAATGCTACACTTCTTATTATTATTGCACTCGATCACGTCTCCCGGAACAGTCCTCACCCGGAGATCCGAACGGAGGACTATTTTACCTCCGGAGTTTTTTGTCCCAGGAGACGCCATCATTAATTTAGGATAAGCTTTCTGCTAGCTGTTCTGAGGATTATAATGTGGTGGTTTCCTCTTGCCTTCCACATCGCAGTCGTGTGTGTCATAGCACCATACCAACCCCCACGGTTTCTGCCACTATGACTACTGAAAGAGCTGCTGCCCTCCTTCAGGGACTTGTCTTAGTCTGGTTTTTCAATAAGGACCCCCCCACTATGGTTAAACCTATGGTACGGCTCCTTAAATCATTAAAACGCGCAAGCCGACCCACCCGTTCCAGTTTGCACTAGAACTTCGTCAAGGTTCAAGTCGTATCGGATCGGTTATATTATATATGTCTAAATAATTATATCTACTGGATTGGTTACATGCAATTACATACAAATTTGCATTACACAGGATGGGTCAGTATAAATCTGTAATGAACAATATATTTGCTGTATGAAATCATCATGTTACCAGCTCTTGTTATCTACTATGTATTTTGTAGTAGTTTTATAACTTACTTATCTTACTTTGCATATCTTTTTTCAGTTCATCAATAAGCGCTTGTTTTTGAGCAACTTCCCTACGCAGGTCGCCATTTTCTCTTCTTTGTTTGTCCAATTCCAATTGCAATTTGTTGGTAGTCTCCCACTGAACTCCCAATTCTGCTGTTAATTGTTCAATTTGTTGGGTGTATCTCCTTTCGACGGCCGATCGTTCGTCAGCTATTCTACGTCCCTGCAACAAAAAATAAGTCTTTTTGTAGCCCAGAGGAAACGTAGAAAAAAAATTCATCATTTAATTAAAACATTTCATCATTTAATTAGTAACACAATAATTTCGATTACAAAAATATATGGGGTATTTCATATTTCCTTGATTTAGTATAATAGATAATAAAATATAAGACATGTTAAATAAGAACGTTCGATTAAAAACCGCATTATTTCGGTTTTAAGTTTAGCCATTAATTATGTACTTACATAAAATATCAGAGTATTCAGAGTAGGTATATTTAATTTTTCGTTATCTAAGAGGCTTATTTAATTTTGTTATTTTAGATTTTAATGGACGAAAATAAATAAATAAATTAGATATTAAGAATAATTTGAATTATTGTGTAAATTCAAACGTATTTTTGAACACACATTTTATAAGAGATCTATAGATTTATCAAATTATATAAAGATCTGTCCTTATTAAATAGAAAATACTATATCTAATAAATATCTATGTATCTTTATTAGATCTTTACTAACGAAATTGCATTAGACAAAGTTATATATTTATATGTTTAAAAGATGTATTGTTGAAAGTTAATTTGGAGGTATGATATTTTTTCGGTACAATTATATCAATTGTTATACCTGATCTGATATTGCATCTCTCAATTTTAAATGTTGTCGCTCTAGTTCATCTTTCAACCTCCTGATTTCAGCTTCGGCTGCATTTTTCTCATACTGGGCTTGTTCAGCTACATCTAAACTCCTCTTTACTTTATCACATGTATCGTTTTCCTTGTCTCGCAACAATGACAGTGCGTTCTGTAGTTTATTTACTGTTTCTTGTAATGATTCTTTTTCCCTAAAATAGTATAAATACATTATTAATGAATAATTAGAGGTAGTCTAGTACGCTTTAATAATGCAGTACGCTGCTTCCATGTTAAGTGGGTAATTATCCCATCTCTGTGATGTCAAATTTTATGAATTATTTGACCTTTTTATGAAATTATGGATATCATGAATATTACTTGCCTTTGAAAATTTTCTATTTGTTTCTTGTAAGACTCATATCCAGCGGTTTCTAAAATACTGCCATCATTTAATTTTCTTTTATAACTCTCGTTTTCATCTAGAGCCTTCTTCAAGTCTATTCTAGTTTGGGTAAGCTGTGCCTCTAATTCGGATATTCTCGACTCGAATACTATGGAAGGTCCTTCTATTGTTCTCTTTTTGAATTTTTGTGGAGATTTTAATATCTGAAGAAAGAGAAAAACAGTTAGAAAAATATATTATCTGATAAATATACCTGTAGATTGTACATTCATAGAATCTTACATTTTTAGTTTCAGTTTCAGTTTCAGTCTCCGTTTCGGTTTCTAAATGATCGAATACTGACTTTATTAGTTTTGATTTTTGCCTTTCGTGTAAATTCTCATTTTCACTAATTACGTCTTTTACTTTACTTAATAATGACGACAATTCTTCCTGAAAGAAAAGACAATGTTTTTAACATTTTGTAAAATGAATTTTTCAGTTATGTACCCTACAAAATCTTGATTCTTTTTCCAATTGTTCGATGTATTCTTCTTGACGTTCGATGAAAGACATTAGTTCCGGTGGAGCGGAATTATTTTCAGTTTTCGGTGGATCTCTAAAAGAACTGCTAAATTTAGAACTGTGGTAACTCCTCGATTGTATGCAAATGTATCAAGTATTGTATCAATGTTAGCAAGTCATTCAGTTGACTAAAATCGGTCAAGGGTTAAGGTCATTGTTAAAAATATTAAAAATTACTCGCCAGGTATATTCTTCATCTCAGGATTTCTCAAAATAAATTTCTAGAATATTTTTTGGAGGATGCTACTAGCATGCGGTTAGTGATGTGAAGATTATCGTGTCTCCAAATTGTTCAAAAGAAATTATACTTCATATTTATTAATAATTTTAAAACTAATAGTACGTATTATTCACGAAACTCAATTACACCCACAAAAAGTAATTAACGTAATCTGCAATTGTATAGAACTTCCCCTGTATTATATGTATAATCTGAAGTATACAAAAAGTAGACCGACTGATGATATCATAGTTATTGTACCTTGGAATTTTTCTTATATTAATCCCTATCCAAAAATGATATCTGTACAATATTCGTAATGATAGGAACATATGCTGTACTTTTGTATGTGTTCATTTTTTCCGTCAAGATTTGCAAATAAAAGTAGAAAAATATTAAAAAAATCGTTCTCCTAACTCTTCTAAAAGTTGAAATTGAATCTAAATCATATAATAAATAGCTCTAATTAATTCAAAGGATTTAAATCGGTTTTTTTTTCTGCGATATTCAGTAGATATTCTGTAGAAATATTGTTGTGTCAGTAGTTGTGGATTTATTTCGTTTGGAAAGGAATGGATTAAAACTGGAAACATTTGTGCACACAGAGGTTGTAAATAGTGATTTTGATTAATTTATTTTTCAAGAAGTTTGCTTAATTATTGTCTCGTGTACATTTAATTTTGAAGGAAATTGAGTGTTTCTTCCTGTCAATGGGGATACTCAATTCAGTGAAATACCGTCAGTTACGTTAACATTAAAGTTAACGTTGGTTAACATTAAAGACTTAACTTCCCCATAACCCATAACTTCCTGATGAAACTTCATAGTTTTATTAGAATCATTTTCTAAATGTGTTTTATATGGATGAAATTTATTTGTGGGGCAACATTTTTGGGGCTAATATTGAGATGTTAATAATGTTTTAACAGTTCAGTAGCACTATTGAGGGCTATTAGTTCCGAAGTAAGATCAATAGATAAAAATATTACATGCATTCCACAGATCTTTATCTGTCTCCAAAACCAATAATTGTTACATCATCAAAGGTAGTAATGATTGGCAAATACAAACATTGCTTAGAAGCAGTTATTTTGGTTTGTTCTAGAAAATACGACAGTGACTCCAATATAGTAAATGTTATTTAATGGTATATAATATAAATTTGATGAACAGGAAAAGAGCCAAACTGACTACATTCTCATGTCTAAAATGTGGGTATGATCTTTTTTAGTGATGTCGATTTTATGAAACAAACTAACTTCGACTAAAGTTTAGTTTGCAAGCAAGACGTTGTGTAACTGTGTATCTAATAGATAACCGTATAGTATCTAGTAGATAATATTTATTCCTAATTGTAGTATTTTCGTGACAGATATATTTAAGATAAAAATATAGAGTGTCGTGATAAAGTTTCGTAGACTATTCATAATTTTGTTCTTAAATGTTTTCTGGAAAAATCTCAAACACGTCAATTTTATTTTTTTTTTTAAAACATTGACTGACGTAAAAGTTTTTCACAAAAATGAATTTCTTAATGTTTTCCGAATACAACGATACCCCGTATTAGGTATTTTTATTCGCATTTTATCAGTTATTAAATAGAGTATTTAAAAACTCTTGATAAAACCAACTCGATAGTAATAGTAACGGAATAATTAATAAGTTTAATGATCTGATATTTCTTCGACAGTTTTGATTTGGAATAGCTTTTATTACATATAATTATTTATCTTTTTTAGCCACAAAATGATTTTATTTATATTTCGAATTAAAAAACTGTATGGTATGAAACTAATGTTTGGTCAAACGTAGGGATGTCGTAAATCCAGATCCCTGTTACAACGTACCCCTATAGATACAAAATACATTGAAAAATATAAAGTTTCAATGTAACCGTATTTTATAATTTTAGGTTTAACACCTTTTATCATATATATGATAAATAGGAAATCAATAATATGGGATACCGTTGTACTTAAAGAACTTCAAGTAATTTATTTTTGTTAAAAAGAGATGGTTGTACTTTAAGAAATGTTATAATGATAGCTCAAACACAAAATCTAAAAAAAGGCATTTTAAAAAAATAAAGTTGATGTGTCTTAGAGTTTGTCAAAAAATCATTTAATAGCAAAATTATGAATAATGTGCGAAACTTTATTACCACGCTACAAACACCTTAACTGCTTTCATCATCACGACAATATTTAGGTATTATTGTACACTTTGAATATACTACTTACGGTAGTGGTTCTTCGGTTTCTGTGGATAAAACATTGTAGTTGCTCCTGACAGGCGGATAGTAATGGTATTTGCGCAAACTGACAGGATTATAATGATAATACGATCTTCCTGGCCTAGAATTCCTGCTTCCGGCGCTAATCAGAGATTGATTATCAGTTTCTTCGCCAGCGCTGTCCAATTCTCTAACGGGTCTTTTGATTGGAGCGTAACTTTCTGCCAGAAGTATTCTAAGACGCCCGACAGCTTCGCGGTACGCCGTATCAGCATAGTCAGGTCTTCTTCTAAAATCCATTTTTTGGGGAGATTTTCTAAAATAAAGGGAATATTATAATAACATAAATATATCACCAATGTAAATGATAATACGCTACTTTAATGAAAAATACACGTATAGGTGACTTGCTTTTTAAGTACATCAGTTTACTATAGATGCAGGTTTGGGATGTACTATAAGTATTCCACATTATAGTAGACTATATTATTATTTCAGCACCGTAAAATATGAATAAAGTTGCAAAATTTAGTTAATGATAATAATCACAAAAATTGGTATCTTTGTTACGGTTTTTTAAATAAATATCACCTATTCTGGTTTTATATTGTTTTTTTTTCCAAGTCCAATTCCCTGAATATTGTACATTTTCATTCTGTTTGTAGGTATCTGTTTTACGTTTTCTTATTCCGTGATTAATCTAACCCTCTTTGTCACTTATTGGAACGGTTTATTTCAGTTATTCGCCCGCTCGTTTAGTCAGTTGATACGTTAGTGTCAAGTTCAGATGGTCGATGATTTTAGTCGAATATTTTAATATAATTGAACTGTACTCCAGATTGTTGAAATTCACAATTCAAGACTCACTATTGAAGTTTTCTTATTGGTGTTGTGAGATTTCTTCTCGATTTTGTATCGGATTCTATTGAACTTACTCCGTAAGTTCTTTATTGTTTCTGCAAATAAATATCCAAGTCTTTTTTTTATCATTAGAACGTGCAGCTAACCTTCCAGATAGTTGAGAATCTGGGCTACATATTAATCCGCTCGACATCTATAGGAAGTGGATTAACTTTTGAATTTTGTTTTATTATCTTAATAACATTTTCAAGGCTCTTATTTTCTTTTTTCTTCTCTTCTTTCTCTTTTTCCTTTTCTTTTTTCACATATGTTTTTTCACATCTACGTATTGCTTAAGACAGTGTACCATTGGGCGAGAAAAAATTGGCGAGGGTAAGACGGACACTAGTGATGGACTAGTGTGGACAGTGTGTCCACATAATGTGGCAATGGAATATAATGAACGAATTGTTACAGGAAAAGATTTTTTAGGGTAACGAAGGACTGGACTATCGCTCAAATGTTTCTGTTGTCTTTATTTTTACAGGGGTGGGATTTGGCTCAAAGCTACTATTCCACTTAATCTCCGGGTATTCACATGGTCACAGACATACCCAGCTAACTGATGTGGGAATCTAAACCACGCTGGTTTTACTCTAAACCTGTAATTTAGGTCATGTCTAAGCAATGGGCATTAATCGATCAATAAAGGAAACTTTGAGTCCTTCTGCGAAGTTATTATAGGATAATCGACCAGTTCTTTCTGGTTTGACCCTGTGTTAAACCTGGGATGTCGACGGGAAAGATCCTTAGAAGTATTTACCAAATTCACGAAGAAAGCAAAATTTCCTATTAACTGGAAATTCTACCTGAAACCGTATTTTAAAGGAACAACTTATGAATTATCGAGTAGATGGGTACACTACTTCCTCAGCTGCGTTTAATGAGAGAGCATTTACGACACCTATGGCAAAAATTAGCGGCGGAGATAAGTTGCTTAAGTTGAAGAAAAACTTCAACTTTCAAGAACCAACTAACCAACTGTAAATGTTTATGACTGATGGTGCCGCAACCATGCGTTCTACAAGCTGTTTGCTTAAAGCCTGGTAACTTCTTACAGGTTACATACAAATGTAATGCGTTAGATCCCGCAGCAGAAGAAATTTTAAAATGCTATCCAAACGTAAACAGTTTAATATCACATACAAAAGCAATGTTTTTAAAATATATTCAATGTATTTGAGAATTTTGTAGTGTCCCCTCCTAAATCCAGAACTATCAGAACCAATTCTTACACGCTGAGGAACACAGTTACAGGCAACATTTTATTATTTTGATCTTAAAGCAGCAAGCAAAATGAAGCGAACAGAATATGAAATTATTTTAATTATGCAAATAGCACATCACTAGAAGCCATTGTCCTTATACAAGAAATTTTGTTTTATTACGACAAACAAGTTTCGTTGAAAGGAAATGTACCTGATCGTACATTACTGAATGTAAACGTTTCAATGCTATCTAAACTATAATTTATTATTACTTAAGTTATTTCATGTTACTTAACTACTATTCTGTGCACGTCTGTGCTACTCGGATCATTTTGTCTGCTACAGTGTTATAATTGTATTTGAAAATGATTTTGATTGATTCGTGAATTAAGATCGTACATGCTTATAACTACACTAATGATTCACTAATGACGATTAGTTTTGAGATTTATTTTGGTGAACTAATATAATAGTAAAAATAATATACACTCCTGTACAAAATTAAGCATCAGCAAAACTTTTCATTCTTTCTTGTAATTTCTTTCACAGTTTTATCCTTAAATATTTTATGGAGGTGGTCTAAGATATCTTCTATCACTACTGATAGACAATCAACAATTAGTCGAGCAGTAAAACGTTTCGATCAACTTGGAACTTACTGTAGAACCTTAGGACAAGGTCGTAAGAAGTCTAACAGATGCAAGAAATGAGAGATCTTTTGCAAGCCGCCTTAATAAATAGGCATTCTACCAGTTTGAGCTAAGCAGAGCCCTAGTAGAGCTTGAAATGTAATAATTTCTGGACCAATGGTTAGGAGAAGGCTTAATGAAGGAAGACTGGACAGTAAAAGACCAGCTATTGCATTACTACTCAGTAGAGAACACAGTTACTCGACGACTGCGTTTTGCAAGAGAACACGTAAATTGGATTATTGTCAACTGGAAGCGAGTTTTGTTTTCAGACGAAACAGTAACTCTCAATTCACCAGATGGATGTCAACAAGTCTGGCGGAGGACAGGAGAGAAGTTTGCCTGCAATGCCTCTCCAAGGATCCCATTTTTTGGTGGATTAAAAACGTTTTGGGTAAGAATTTGTTCATATAACCTATATTGGATGTATTAAAATGATCAGTTAGGCAGTTAGAGTCAGTTGATCAGTTAGATAGGGCAGGTATATGGTATACCTGCCCTATATGGTATATGGTATAGCATGCCCAGACAAATGGAAGAAGTGATAATAGCTAGAGTAGGATCTACACACTACTGAATTAAAAGTCTTACAATTTAATTTTCACGTCCAATTTTTTTTCAATAGTTTTTTTAGTAACACCGTTTTCGTCGCATTTAGTATTATTGTTCCTTTCTGTTATTCCCATTATTCTTGTTTTTTCCCCGATAATACCATTGTATTTTGTTAAAAATTAGTTGAAATCATTTAATTATTATATCACGTATGTAGGTACTATGATTTAAATCATGGAAAAAGTAAAAGTAATAATGTGAAATTTCAGCGACGTTAATTTTGTCTAGGAATTTATTTACAAGATACATATATTTCAACATTTCGTAAATTCAGCCATATATTTAATACATTTGATATACAATGGAGTTTAAAATGACATAATGACTCACTAAATGACTAACTATAAGTGACATAAAAAATAAATACATAGGTAGGTCAAATTATTGTTTTCTATAAAACAATTATTTCAAAAAATATTTGAAAATGTTACCTTATTCAAACACACTTCAGATACTGTATGGCAGTGTATGGAAAGAAAACAGCTAAATTGTACCTCGGGTGACTATAGGGGACAATCATTTTACTGTTTGTATCATTGCGGCTGAAGCGATTCATTTGGTACACGCACAACACCATAAAAATCAATAAAACACCTCCATAAAGTATGAATGTGTGGGTTAGGAAATATTATATACATAATATTGATTAAAAAAAGTTTCGCCAAGAATATATTTATGATCTTCAAGAAAGACACGTCAAAGTAGAGTTAATGAGAGAATGACGACTAATGTTTACAGTAGTAATGGTAACATGGAAATAGACAAAGTTGCCATGGGAACAATATATGACAGATATAATACGAGTAAGGAGACACATATATCATATATATTATACAAGATGTCCCACCTAATTCTTCTCACTATCAGGATCTTGGAAACCGTAAGAGATACGAATTTAATCAACGAACAAAAATTGTTCTAAATACTGATCATGTCAGTTCTAGTCTTCCAAAATAAAAACGATTTAAAATTTGGCTGTCTTATGTTTAAGATAAGGTTTATATAACGGCCGTCCTTTTATGGGGTTTGATTTTTTTTGCACCATAAATAAAGATGTTATAGCATGAAACATGTTTGGTCGATGTAATCAATGTAGTCTGAAGTCGATCGTGAACAGTGAATAAGTACTATTGATATAAACATCTAAACAATGAAACATACAAAAAAAATATCATGTGCAGCACAGTACACGTGATAAAAGTAAATACTTCTTTAGAATAGAGAATGAGAGAGATTAAGAGTGAGAGATTGAAAGAGAGAGAGAGAGAGGGAGAGAAAGGGAGAGGGATAATTTCAAAAGAAATATAACAATATAAAATTTGTGTAAAAAATATTCAGTTTATTCATTATCTACACTATCATCGGCTGGTGGTTCAATTGGTAATGTTGATATGATTGGTTTGTGATAACTAAAATATGAAATATATGTTCGTGATTCGATATTTTCTAGATAACGTGTAAAAATTACATCTATTGTTGTTCCGGATTTTGTTGTTGATTCTTTGGGATTGTTATTTATAAGCAGACCAAATATTTCGCGAAGAAAGTTAATCAACGTCAAAGAATCATTGGATCCGAAATTTACATTGAAATCTCCCCCGGGAATCAAAGGGATTTTGTCTTCCAAGTGCATTTGCACCTGTGTGGCTGTAAACCAGTAGGGAGCGGTGAATGAAATATATTATATCTTCTAGATTTTAACAAGTTAAACGGTTCAAGGATATTATCAAATAATCACAGAACACAGATGTAAATAACGTAAATAATTACAAAACACAATGATAAATATTCGGTACATACGCGTGCTGCTTCAGCTATTAATATATAGCGTCTGGACGTGTACATCTATGACGCGCGCATGCGCGACAATCTATCTATCCTATTCTATCGCTTCGTACTGAGTTTATATCGCTCTCTTTTGCTCCACTCCCGTGTGGCGTCAGAGTTGTACGTACTCGCGCGCATGCGCGTCATACTATATTTTCTTCTATTGCCTAGTATTCAATGAATACGTGGCTCTCTCTCTCTCTCTCTTGCTCGTACGATGCTTCCTAAACTATTTCCCCTTCAAGCAACTTAGACTTTGGACTTGCATATGAGTGGGCGTTAAAGACGAAGGACTGCACAAAAGGGAGACGCGGATAGCCTAAACTGATATATATGATGTATATATCAGTTTATGCTATCTGCTATATATATGATCTATATATCAGCTCTCTTTCTCTTTCTCTCTATGTTGTATATCTGTGTACTCTGTCTTGTAACGAAGCCTGTGTTTTAGGTATACCAAATGTATAGCTCTCTTTCTCCTTCTCTCTACGTTATATCTTTTTTCTCTCTCATGTAACGAAATCTGGAAACGTTACATTTTTTCCAATTCACTCTCCATTCTCGTCATATATCACAACGCCGCCAAAGAAGTATTCACTTCAAAAACCAATCATTATACAAGAAAATAAGTTTTTGATATAATTATAAATGTTCAAAATGGTCCTGATTTTGATGATGAAAGAAAAAGTGTTCTTTTTTGAGTAACTTGAAAATTGAACATATTTTTTTGGATTTTGAAAGTGGAGTCTCTATGGACAGTATTTAGAGCAACATTTAACTCATTTGAATAAATTCGTATCTCTTACGGTTTCCAAGATATGAATGGTGAGAATAATTAAGTAGGACACCTCCTTATGCCATTAGTCACCATTTTGTTCCCTCTTGTGCCATTGGCCACCACCAGTATGCAATCCAGATATTTGATAAAAATAAAAAAGTAAAAACAAAATTGTAATGCAGCTGTTCCATATGGGCCTAACAGAATTAAATGATAGCTGAACTCGAAATTTTCCAATTTTTAAAGATAGATAACATACAGAAATAACCAAACAAAAGAGTAAGAAGTAAACATAAAAACGAACGATATTTTAATTAAATAGGTAGTTACTTAATAAAATACTTAAATTAATTTATTAAGCGTTCACATTTACTACCACCGACGACCATGGAGTAGTATAATAATTATTCTAACTTTGCAAGAACTGCTTGTAACATCTCTAGTTCGTTGATATGTATGTATAATTTATGCCCTCAGCTCCCCTAGATTATTAGGTTTAGTTACATATACTTTTTATTTCAGATGTCTCTATAGAAAATTACCTAGTGGTATCAGATTTGACGAGCTAACTGGAGCTCCAGTGAACCTTTATGCCCGATATATCGCTCAGAAAATCTTTGGTTAAAAAATTTCTTTCGTCGCACATTATATTGTGGGGAAACCCCATCCTGATTGGAAGAATAATCCATCTTCGTGTAGACTGTCTTCTCCTAATACTTAGGTGATCATGTGACCTACGATATTCTCTAATAAATCAAAATAAATTTATTCACTGAAATTTTCTAGAATAAAACGAGGGTTATTGAGATCATCTCCCAGAATACCCATCAAGACATTACACTTTGTGGTATTTGCGTATGTTCCCTATGAACATAAGCATTTTCATCTGACCAATACTCAGTTATATCCGTTGATAGCTCACATTAAAGAGAATGTACTCTATACTCTGTTTATTTGAAAAATATATTTTATAAACCAAATTTGGGTATTCTCGAATATCGAATGAAATCAAGCGACGATCCCACTCTTCTTCATTTAATTTATGCAAAATTAGCCTTTTACGTGAATCCAATATATATTATAGAGATGTAATCTGGCGAGGTTAGGGATTCTATGAAGGGAAGTTTAAGGCATTCCAGATTTTTGAGACAGCTATCTAATATTTTTAGATTCACTTTCAACTATACGCATTTGGTAACATTTTCTCACCAGTTCCATTATGTACCAGAAATACCCTCATTAAAAATGCAAGTAATTTCTCTCGTGCAATCGTTATTGCCATAATACAATTTCAGAAATTATTTCTTCGAGAGAAAAAAATATTATTGGGAAGATTTTTGAGACGCTATTGATCACGTAATACAAGACTGAATAACTGTCGGTATAGGAATAAAATATACTAGGTTGTTATTTTCCAGCACTCAATTATACCAGAGCGTAAAAGTAATGTAATCGTGTAAAGAAAAATGGAAAAAATAAATTCTTTTCTAGCGTTTATTTTTCGTTTTTCGTCCTAAAAACAATAAAAAATAGTTTTAAAAAAATTTGTCTGTATGTGTGTCGTTGTCTTTGTCAGCCTTTAAAAATTTCTTATTAGCACGATATCTCAACTAAATCGTGTCGGATCGATCGGGCTTTGATTGATTCTGATCTGGGACGTGTCCCAAACGACACCAATTGATTTTTAGGTGGATCGAACATACTCTACCATGTTCATGGGTCATGAAAAAGCACAATGGTGGACTATTTGAGAAATTTTTTCGTTAGCACGATCACTCAATTAAATCGTGTCGGATCGATTTGGTTTCGACTGATTCTGATTAGGGACATCTACCAGACCACATCTATTGATTTTCAGGTGATTTTCACCCTGTTCATGGGTCATGAGAAAACATTGGTGAAAGCATGATGGTGGACTACTTGTGAAAAATTTGCCGATTTTTCATTGAACGAAAACCACATATATTCGGCCTGTATTATATACGAATGAATGAAAACAAAATTTTTTTTCGTTCGATCACAAACGTATTAATACGGCACTGAAGCAATCGCCAATGAAAACAGTAAAACTGTCGCATGAAACACATATTCTGCATTTATATGTTGGTTTATTTCTTCTCGGCCACACAATTTCGAGATAGAAATGTCCTACGTACGGAAAAGTCCATTTTAAGGTTTTAAAACTGTTTATTTTTTTATAATGAAAATCACATTATGTTTACGTCAGAATTAAATTTTTATTTCCATTTTTGGATTAATTCCTTTATCCCTAAACATAAACAAATGGGCAAATTTCAGGTCATTATACCAGGTATAAAAGACTCATATAGAATAAATGCATTTCTGAAACAGTTTTTATCAAACATTCGATTGTGAATTAGCTAATGGGCAAAATTAGTTTTTTTTGTGGAAGGGTGTTATCAGTTATAGTAACAGATTTTGTCAAAAGATATCCTCTTGAAAACAAATATTGACGCGCCATGTAATTTCTTCTATAAAATAAATATTTGTACAGGGTGTCTCATTTAAACCGAAGCACCCGGTGCTTCGGTTTAAATGAGACACCCTGTATTGCATGTAATCATGTAGAAAAAAGCAAATAACAGAATAAGCCTGTTAAGTTTGTTATAAACAGTTTTAAAACCTTAAAATGGACTTTTCTGCACATAGAACATCTCTATCTTGACATTGAGTGGCCGAGAAAAAATAAACCAACACATAAATGCAGAGAAATGTTTTATGCGACAGTTTTACTTTTTTCAAATACTCCACCATCGTGCTTTCTCATGACCCATGGACAGGGTGGGATGTGTCCTATCCACCTCAAAATCAATAGATGTCGTCTGGTAGATGTCCTTAATCAGAAACAGTCGAAACCCGATCGATCCCACACGATTTAATTGAGTGATCCTGCTAACAAAAAACATTCTCAAATAGTCTACCATTGTTCTTTATCATAACCCATGTACATGGTAGGGTGTATTCTATCCACCTCAAAATCAATAGGTGTCGTCTGGGAGACGTCCCCAATCAGAATCAGTCAAAACACGATCGATCCGACACGATTTAGTTGAGTTATCGTGCTAACAAGAATAAATGCCGACGACAACGACAACGATAACGACATACACACAGCAAACATTTTTTAAAAACTATTTTTTTTGGTTTTTAGGCCGAAAAACGAAAAATAAAACCAAAGAAGATTTTGTTTTTTCACTTTTTCTTTACACGATTACATTACTTTTCCGCGTATAGTGGAGTGCGGAAAAGTAAAAATTAATAACTTTTAGTTTTTATTATATGTATTCTGTTTCTAATATTTTTCAGTATGTTGACTAGTTTCACTATTTCAATAAGTATTTAAAAAAATTATGTAGATGCATCAGAGAACATCAAAAATGAATTATGAAAATTTCAGAATTATACGTTGTAATATATATTTTAATAAATTTTACATTCTTTATCGTGTTATGTAAATAAAAAAATACATTAAAAATTCAAGATATTATATTATTTTAATAATATAAGTAATAATTAATTATATTTGTTATAATACAAAGAAGAACATCGTGAAATTGGATCATATGACGTAGATAAAATTTGTAGATAAAAGTTTGTATATAATAACACACTTACTTTATTTTCTTTCTCTTGTCTGACGAGTAGGCAGAAAGCGGTTTAGATGAGTAAAGAGACCTAAGAGCGCCTAGGCGGGGACGCACCAGGTACCCCGTTGTAGGGCGTTGTTTCTTGCCGCCCACGGTAGCGCTGCTGCTAAACATTTCGATCTGATGGAACACTACTAGTGATGCATGATGAATTTTCCGGGGACCTTTTATAACATTCCTCGATCAATTGTTGTTTACAAGATGAGAATTACAAATCAGCATGGCAACCAACGAAGACACTTTCCTTTTTCAACTTAAAATATTTAGTATATGTTTACGACGTTCGATAACATTATTGGAAATCTTTTCTGGTTGAAATAGATTAAAAAAATGTAAAATATAGATTAAAAAATCCATCAATTCAGAAAACTATACAGTGATTAAAAGCAGTAAAATAATCAAATATAGCAAAATTTGCTGTAAATTTCGAGTATACTATGACTTCTGATCTATAAATATTTATGGTAGCTTACAAATTGATTCGTTATTATATTAATATTAATGTCTAATAATCTTAATCTAGTGTAATAATAATAATCAAGAAAATAATTCTTGAGAATCTATAAATTTTTACTTTATCCAAGAAAGATTGAGGTCCGATGGCTAATTCATCCAAACATAAAAATGATCTATGTTTGGATGATGAAGTCAAGCAGCAATATAATTATATGCTTATTCTATTCTAATCCTAGAGATTTCATATTTAATTTCTAATGTAGAACGTGTGACAGCGTTAATTTTACCATAAGAAATGCTAAAATTACTTTGGATGAGGCAGATTTGATATTTATGTTCACATATCTTGTAATTAATCTTTTCTATGAATTCCATTGTTGTTTGGATATATTTCTGACATATCTAAACTTTGATCTTGATTTTTTGGTAATACGTAACCAACCACAAGCAAAATAATTAGAAGAAAAAATCGGAAATACTTTATTTATTTACAAACGAATTGGAGGGAATACAGGAGATATATTACACAATGTTCTGATAGGTAGATAATTTAACATTTATTACTACTGTAATACGATTCACTCGAGATTAGGTTTCTCAGATAATATAATTGCTTAGTTTTCCACAAATACTTGGGAGTATATAAAGAGGGAAGGTGAGAAGGAGGGAGGGAATATATAAAAAGTGGTCCAACCAAAACGCACGATGTTAATTGTAAATAAAACAAAAAGTTTTCAGAGAATTATCTTAATATTTTTTATTATGATAGAAGGATCTATGACAATTACGTGTGAAATAAAATATCGGCCAAATGCTCGCCACGGCTTCGGTGGCAAACCTCTATCCGATGGTCCATATTTTCAATGACTTTGAGACATAATTGAGGTTCAATGTCGTTAATGTACCGAATTATCTCATCCTTTAGCTCTTGAATTGTTCTTGGCTCATTGACGTACACTTTTTCTTTGAAATATCCCCAATGAAAGAAGTCCAACGGTGTCAAATCACATGATCGTGGCGGCCAATCGTGCATCGGCTTTTCAACAATCAATCGTGGATTCTCATTTGCCCAAATGCGGCAATTCTGTTTGTTAACGAATCCACTGAGGTGAAAGTGTGCCTCGTCGCTGAAGATGATTTTCTTTGTAAAGTCACCACCACCATTCAATTCTGTCTGTTCAACCAACCATTCGGCGTATTGACGACGCTTGAAATGGTCAGTAGGCTTCAGCTCTTGAGTCAATTGAAACTTGTAAACGCGTAAATTCAAATCTTTATTCAAAATTCGCATCAGTGATGTTCGTGAGATGTTCAATTGTTGGGCACGACGACGAGTCGAGGTTGACGGCTCTTCTGCTACACTATCGCGAACAATAGCAATGTTTTACGCAGAACGAACTGGGCGAGAATGCACAGGTGTCTTCACATTTCCTACAGACCCGGTTTGCTGAAATTTGCGCACAATTCTCCCGATTGTGGGCACATCTGGTCGATTATGCTGACCAAAAAAGTGACGAAGTGCACGAAATGCATTTTAATTTGAACGCCCATTTTCGTAAAAGGCTTCAACAATCTTAGCGCGCTGCTCAATTGTGTACCTCTCCATGGTTGAATTTGTCAAACACTGAAACAAAGAAATGTCAAATTAAGTTGGGCAAAAAACTTGACGTTAAGGTGTGACTCACAATTAACATCGTGCATTATGGTTATACTCACAGAACCCGTAGAAACAGCTTTGGACTTGACATCTCTTAACCTGTATATACAGGAGGACTCCTTGCGGGTGTATTTGAGGTCACATGCGGAAGGTCTATAGGAAATGAGGGGATGGTCTGGGAGACAGGTTCATGTCTTGGAGAAGGTAAATACAAAACTCCTTGCAATATAGGGTAAACAATTAGGGTAAACAAATGATTCACTTTATGCTGGATGAAAAGACCTGCAGGGAATCGTGGACATGAGGAAGCAAACACCTTGGCACGTCAAAGTTTTTTGAGATTTTTGTCGATAATTAGCGTTAATACGTTGAGAAGCCAGTTGAAATATCATGATAAAAGACTACACGCTTAAGTGCCATAAAGATAGGTAAATTAGAACCAGCAGCTGTGGATAAGTAAAAATAGTATTAACCACACTTTTCGGCAAACTAGAAAACTACTGAGCTGAAGAACTGGATCTATCTCGTACAGTTTTATGGATTCCAATAGGAATGCTGACGTGATATGTGGCGTCTTCACGTTATAGGTTATACCGATAGTTTTATGTGTAGAGGATACAGTCTGGAGGTCGTATCCTCTAGATCGTATCCTCTACACTCTGTGGAACATATCCTAAAGAGCTGTCTCATACTCGAGAAGCTATTTTGAAGAATTGTTGGCCAGAAACGGCCGATCTATGTCGACTAGCACCTAGTACCCTTCATCAATATATTCACGCAGTGGTATGGCTGAAGAAGCGAGGTCAGTGTTGGCGACAAAATGACAGCTCAGGTTGTCATGTGGATTTTGTTAATCATACCCCTTATAAAATCCGAACTGGTGAAATCTAGCCTATTACAAAATTGATTTAGGTGGCTGTAAGCCAGCTATGAGGATATTTCTTTTTTAGATGAGTTAATGAGTCATCACAAATTTAGACACGAGATATTTAGATATGAGAAATTTAGTTATAAATGTAGTCATACATTTTCAATATAAACTTTTCTACAATTGTGAAGTTCCGATAGGTTGAATAGCTCTTATCAGATTTTTATATGCAATACGTGAAAGTAGTTATTAGTAACTAGAATTTATTACTTTATTGATTTATTTCCCAGTAAATAGACATTGTGTAATATATTTCTTTTGTATTATAACTGACAGTTACGAGAGCAAACTGATCTTTATATATTTTTGGTCTTACAAGTCACGATTCTATTATTTACGTTAAATCAGGTTACTAACTCCGTATTTCTTAATGGAAGGTACTGTCATCATTATAAAATGGGGGTATAATTTTGCCTAAAATCAGATTATATTGATATTGAAATATCCTCGAATAAATCAAAAAATTACTTGTTAACGTCATTTTTCGGTTAGTTTTAATATTATATTATTATTTCTTACTAATATTCCTCGTTTAAAAGATACATATTGCAATCAATTAAAATAAATTGTTGGAAAAGACGATTTATAGATGTATGTATGTAGAATGACTTCCAAAACTTTAGACATGGTGTGTAGCCAAAGTGTTGAGACTAGAGACCATTCTATTTATCAAATAAAAGTTTAATCATATCTAGTAGAATCAGTAGAATGAATGCTAAAAACTGTACAAGAATCAAACGTATGAGTTATTTATGTCTTGTAAAGTTAAAAAGGTATATGGTATGCAAATAGTGATTGTGATTTAATCATCACCTAGTGTAACTCCGCAAACCATTATTTATTTATAGGAAAGAGACCCTGTAACAATATTTTAGCAATCTTCTGGAAAATGTATGGAAATCAGATAGAAATACTCGTATATCTGAAATATGATCCCATTGATTTAAGAATATATATAAATAAACTTTTTAACTTTAAATAACCTTAACGTCAAATCATTTGTATATTAAATCGTTGATTTATTAAGTAAGATTAAGGGGTAAATGGAAATCGGAGGAGCTATGCGCACCTTATAAGATTATTTCAATACTTGGTGCTTGGCTGTGCTATGCGTGTCGCTGAAAGTTTCAGGTGCACGAGAGAAGACAGGAATACTCGTATGAAACACAAACCGAAATAACTTTGCTGGTAAACCTATATCGGAAATCCTTAAATTTGTCACAAATATTGTGTATACTAAAAAAACCCAATTTTATAGAACTTGGTAATACAGCTTAAAAGTACAACTAAAAATATGTTATATTTTCATTGGTTAAAAAAACACTGGTTACTGTTTAACATATATTTAAAGTATATAGGATACACTTAACTATATTTTCAACAAATCTATGTTTGATAATGTATATATTAACTGTGAAATAGCTAAATATTTTTAAAATAATTACAAATGGTTAATGATTGGATAATAATTTATTTCATTATAAAGTGGGGAACATATAAATGATTTTTTTTTAATATTTATACAACACTATTAATTTAAACTAACAGTATATAAAAAAGTTATAACATCATTTAATGTGATTAAATGTTCAAAGTGATTAATTACCTTTCATAATTTCCTGCGTTATCTCAATTACAGGTGATGCAATTAAGAATAACTATTGAATAGTGTCAATAACATCTGAAGAAGATTCGAATACGTCGATGTTTAAATTGTATTGTTTCATCTTACCAAATTTTTTTTAATATATTTTTAATTCCTATTTTAAAAGAACTAATATGATGTAGTATTTTTTATTTAGTTAGAAAGGTATTTTTTTATTTAATTTAGTTATTCTCACATATCTTACATACCTTAAAATCACTAGGACCCACAGACGGTGAATGTTTCAAAACGATGTTTTGATGAATGTTTCATTTTGTTTGTGGTTGTTCTGTATTGTTAATAATCAACGCAATTTAAGTACCATCAATGGGACATGAAAACATGTAATATGGAAAAATCAACCTCATTGAACAGTCACAATTCAATAGATTATGCAGCAAGTCCCTATTTGATAATTTGTATAAATATCAACATATGAATATTTAAATAATATCAGTTTATTCAACTTTTTGTTTATTTATGGTACGTTTATCAAAAAGAAATAATTGACTGGTAACTTTAATAACTTTATAAAATAAACTGTTTTAAAACCTTAAAATGGACTTTTCCGCACGTAGAACATCTCTATCTTGACATTGAGTGGCCGAGAAAAAATAAACCAACATATAAATGCAGAATATGTGTTTTATGCGATAGTTTTACTTTTTTCAATTTTTCTCAAATAGTCCATCATCGTGCTTTCTCATGACCCATGGACAGGGTGGGGTGTATCCTATCCACCTCAAAATCAATAGATGTCTTCTGGTAGACGTTCATAGTCAGAATCAGTCGAAACCCGATCCATCCGACACGATTTAATTGAGTGATCGTGATAACAAAAAGAAATTCTCAAATCACCACCATTGTACTTTCTCATGACCCATGTACATGGTAGAGTGTGTTCTATCCACCTCAAAATCAATAGGTGTCGTCTGGGAGACATCTCCAATCAGAATCAGTTAAATGTCAATCGATCCGACACGATTTAGTTGAGTTATCATGCTAACAAGAATAAATGCCGACGACAACGACAACGACCAATACACACAAACAGCAAACATTTTTTAAAAACCATTTTTTTTTTGGTTTTTAAGCCGAAAAACGAAAAATAAACCCAAAAAAATTGTTTTTTCACTTTTTCTTTACACGATTACATTACTTTTCCACGTATAGTGGAGTTAAAAACTTGTTAAGACTTAATTTGCAGAATACCATTAAAAATACATTCTCTACATTCCAATTCTTGGCATCGTTGGTGACAAATGTTTCTATCAGGACATGAAGAAGATCGAAGAATATTGGCAAAATTTCATTATGTTGAGTTTATATTTTAAGATCTTGTTTCTTAAATTAGAACAGTTTATGTTTTCAGATGCATCAAATTGTATTAATTATATTACAGAATAAATAGAAAAATTTATGTATATAGGAATGGGGATTAATACATATTCTTTAATTTATTTTGGATACTTAGATGTGATATTTTAACAGTGATAATGAGATTTTAATAAACTAATTTGTATAATCTTAAGATATTTTTAATTTTACATCTTCACCTCTTACAAATTCAATATTTGTTTGGCAACATTTTTTGCATAGCAGTTTAAAGACTTTATACAAAATAAATATAAAAATGAAAATAAATGAACACAAAAAGAGAATTACATCTAAGAGGTAATACTGATGGAATGGTAGATCAACGCTCGAATCTCTAAAGTACTCTCTTTTTCCATGTTTAAGCACATATTCGGTCCACCATACTGCTTTTTCTAAACCTGTCATTGGTTGGTCTAAAATAAGGTCCGCTAGTTCCTTTGCTTTTTCTTTATACCTAGAAAAAAGGCAAATTATAAAAGTCTGACTGACGGGCGTATTTTTAATATCTAAACAGAATATTTGCAATCATCTTTGCTGTTAACAAATTTAAGGTTTTGTAATTATATTGCTGTATATTGTCCTTACTATTCAATACAAACACACCATACTATCTTTAGAGATCTATTGTTACTTGCCGAGTTTCACCCTACCGAATACGATCATATGTATTTATCGTTTATATTTTTCTTACAAGAAAACTAGGGATTATTACTGCAATACAGATAATTAATTTCTTTTATGTTTGATTCTCATACAGAATAATCAGACACTATTAAATTGTCAAAAGAATATGGTAATTATATAAAATGGATTATTCTTCTCAGGATTTTGGAGAAACGTAAGAACACATCTAAAGAACAGTGGATAAAAAAGATCTGATAATATTAACACTTATTCTCAAAACTGTTTAAATTATAACTGAGTGAAGCATAATTATACAGAACGACCATGATTCTTGTAAGCCTTGTATCTTATATGCAAGTGAATTATCTAACAAATATGTGTATAAGAGGGTTATTTGATGGTTTCTCGCTAATTAAAACGCAAATTATCGATAATAACTATTTCCTGAAATAATATATCTTACATATGATAACTCATATCTTAATATTTGTCTTAAGAAGGGCAATCAAATTAGTTGTTACGAGTACAACGACTTAGATTAACTCGAAGTGTCGCATTTACGTTAATTAGATTATTTGAATATAATCGAGAGTACGTAATTATTTTGATGGAAATGGCGCAAATAAGCACAGCCCTAACAATAATGTAAATGTTACTGACTGATTAGGATGGGACAGAGGACTGAACTGTTAAAATATACTCGCGTATAATAAAGGTATCACGTATTTGGCTTTCAGAACTAACAATTAAATTAAACATCTTATACCTTCAAAAGAGAAACTTTGAATTACAAATTCATATTTTTTAATAACCATCGTAGTCTCTGTAACAGTTTGTTATGCATAACTGAAACATCCTGTATGTCAAATATAAATCTGATATTTAAAAATAAACAACTTTGAGAAATAAATATATTAGCCATTAATTCACTGTATACCACTGTATACATTAATAAAATTATTAACGAACCTTGGATTAGTTATGACGTCAAGAATGGTATTTTTAAACGTTTCTACATCTAGAGTGTTGTGATCCAGTGAGAGACCAAACCCCTTAACAACCATTTTATTGACATTATTGTGTTGGTCTCCAAAAAATGGCAAGCCAATCATTGGTACGTGATTAAATAAAGATTCTTCCATGGATTGAAGACCACCTTGTGTTATGAATAGTTTTACATTTTTATGTCCTGAAAACAGTAAACAATAAATGATTTGGAGTCAAATAAAGCATTCTGTAATAAGAAACAATCATAGTCCTAGGTTAATTAGTACAGTAGTAGACCTCGTTCGAAAAAGTGATCTTGTTGTGGACAAATGTTGGCATAATTGTATTAGCTAGGCTTTAATTAATTTATTGTAGACAATAAATACAGAACGAATATAAATCGAATTTTACAATTCATTAGACATCGACATCAGTACCAGTACGAGCAGATATATAAATCATTATACAAAATTCATTCTTCATAAATAACAGTAACAAAAATTAATATACATAAAATCATTCAGTATATGACATTAATTATTAAGCACATTTCATATGAAGCATTTGTTATTTGTTGTTTATTATTACTAAACATATTTATTAGAGTAAATGGTGGTGTTTATTTCATGGTCCTTCGAGTAATAAAAACATATGTGGTAAAACAGTATACATAGTTTCATAAAACAAGATTCTAACTAAAAATAAATGTCTCTATTTATTTAATTTGGCGTGTTACGTACGTAAGTATTTAGACATAAAAAAATAAATTATAATTAATAGTATTCTCATTTATTTTGATTACTCTAATGATTTTAAGGAGACTTTAGGTGTTTTCATGTGAACTTACAATCATACTAGTGTATACAGAGCTGGTGACACTAATTTTTACTTATTTGACATTTAACAATTTTAATACCAATGTTAATTAATATATTGTGTTATGTGAGCATAAATAAAGGCCATAAAAGTACATTTCAATTATTATCAGAGTATTATAACTATTATATAATACTGGAATGTGTCGGAATTTTTTGGTGTGAAGATTGTGTGAAGTGTGAAGATAAGAACACTGACTTAGATTTCCACAAAACACCAAAACACTATAATAGTGTTTTGTGGAAAACTAAGTCAGTGTTAACTATTATTTAAGTATTTATAACTATTATAAAACTAGTGTTCCTCACTACTAGTACGTATTTCCATTTCAAATATTTCTTGTCTACCTATTTTATAATTCTATTGGCCTATTATTGAAATATAGTTTCATATTTTTAAGCAACACTTTTTCTAACAAATTCGATTCAGGGACAAATAAAAAAGGATAGCTATAGATAAGATTATGCCTAACCAACTTGAAAAGCTGCTTACATTTTTCATATAACTTTAGTAACATAGGAAAATAACTTTTAGAGAGAAATTATATTATTTTAAACTCACGGGAAAAGTCTTTTATAATACAAATGATAATATGATTGTGGGTCATGAAAACTTACTGAGCACATCTTGTTGTGGTATCCACTTTGTAATCATGACATTATTAGATTTTTCCTCAAGTAAGAAGTTTTCAGCTTCAAATTTCCAAAGTATTTGGTAAGGTAACAGTGCAAATGTTTCTAAAATTACCCTCTTCGTTTTATTAGATATGTGTTTTTCTTTAATGTTCGTTCCCAAACTGAAATAAATCAATCCACCATGAGCAGTATCTAGTAATTGTTGAAGATCCTAAAATTAACAATGTAAAAAAATTTCAATGTAAAAACATTGAATTCACATTAGTATATGAATAATAATTGTAAAACATACTAAAGCCAGACAACTTAGAGTTATACTTTTGTTAGTGTTGCTGCACTAGTGCTAGTGTTGTAGCACTGTTGAAATATGAAGATTAAAAACAAATTTAACAGCGGGAATGAATAACGGATATCCCCTTAGCAATACTTAGAAATTAGCTTTGGTAAGCATTGGTGCAGCAGAAAGGTATGGCCAACCAACTACGACTACCATACTACATAATTGTCGAAGCGGAGCAGAACGACGATATACACTTACTCGTAAGAAGCAGAGGAGCACAAGATAGCAACACATCCCCGATCGAAATCGGAACGGCGCTGAGTGTCGTAAAGACGTAGATCGTTGGATAGACCAACATCCCCATACCCAGGGATAGAAGACAAAATCCAACTAAAGAAACTGAAACAAATTAAACCTTACAAATCAGAATCGCTCAAGAAAACGAGTAAAATAATATAATAAGCCAAAATACTAACGCAACAACAAGATGAGCACATGGGATGATATATGCAAAATCCACAACATACGCAAAGTTCAACAAACACAAACACCCAGGAAAATATTACACTTACAAATGTGATATGGTTACAAAACATAATAGAGAAACAATAATATACCAAAAACCAATTACAATTGGAAATCAGACAACTTAGAGAAAAACTTGAACAGGTCCATGCAAACAAAAACTAAAAAAGGAAGACATTAATAATTATGGTTTAATTATTCAAAATAGTACTAACGAATACAAACGGCATACAAAACCATAAATATGAAATTGAATTCTTTTTGGCTTTACACAAAATCGACATTTTTCGTATATCAAAATTTCACCTTGTTTCCAATGCAAACTTTAAACTCCCACAATATATTGTTTGCAATGCAGCACATCCCGATGTAGAGATTTGCTCGAGCAGGAGCTACTGTAATTATTCGTCAGGGAATACATCATCATCTGTTCAACAAAATTGAAAGACCTGAATTTCAGTAAGTACTCAAATTGAAGACTGGATGTGCCCAATCACAGTGTCTGCAGTGTACTCTCCACCAAATTATGCAACAAACAAAGATGAAATCAAAAGTTTCTTCAGCAGGCTTTAATGCGAAACATACTAGTTGGGGCTCAAAAATCGCAGCACCTGGTAGGGGTATAGCACTGTATCAAGTAATACAAGAACAATATCTGGGTCACTTATCAACATATACTCCTACTTACTGGCCAAGTGATCCCAGAAAAATACCAGACTGTCTGGACTTCCTCATCACTAAAGGATGATTTGCTCCGAGATATCTTATAACAAAACCAAAGTATGATATTGCATCGAACCACACGCCTGTTATAATAGAAATCCACTCAAGGATTCAAGAAAAAGAGAAACGAGTTAGATTATACAATTTCAAAAAATATGCTTTACAGTTTTCCTGAAAACAGAAAAAGAGTTAGTAGAAGAAATTCATAACATTACCACCATTGTACAAGAAGCTGCATGGGAATCCACACCAACCACACCACCCAAGGTAAAACATATAAACTGTCCGCCCATGATCATAGGAAAAATCGGCGAAAATTCAAGACATTGTGAAGACAAATCTAATTATAATCATGCAGCAAAACAACTTAAAGAATTCCTAACTAAATTCAAGAATACGTTATTCAGAATTCTCTGAAGACGTCATTCTTGAAAATTGTCACCAGATTAAATTTCTGATTATGTCATCTGGAAAGCCACTAGCAAACTAAAACAGACTAGAGAACATATACCAACTATTAGAAAAACTGATGGAAGTTGGGCAACAACAGATAACGGAAAAGCACATACGTTTGTTTAATATCTTGAACGAGTATTTACACCACTACCGCCAGCAAAAGAAAATATCGACGAAATATTCCAATAATTTCTCAACACATAGATTAATACAAATGAACCAATCTCACCTACAACACCAAAGAAAGAACGTATACTTCCTTTGAAAATTAATAGAAGACTTGAATCCAAAAAAGGCACTGGGTTATGATTTGGTTACAGGCCAGTTACTGAAAGAACTTCCACAGAAGGGAATAGTCATGCTCACCTACTTGATTAACGCATTTTTGCGTCTCAGATATTTTCCAGTATAATGGAAGGTGGCAGAAATAATTCTTATCCAAAAGCCAGGTAAACTCCCAAATTAACCAGAATCATACCGACCTATTAGTCTTTTGCCAATATTATCAATGGTTCTAGAAAAATTGTTGGCCAAGAGATTAATCGATATAGTTTCAGCAAAAAATTTGATCCCAGACCATCAACTCGGGTTCACAAGTCAGCATTCCACCATCAAACAAACTTATAGGATTGTAAGTCACATAAATAAAACTTACGAAAAGAAAAGATATTGTGTAGAACCATTTACCATTAGCCAAGCTTTTGATACCATACCTTGTACCAGAAATTACTCTATAAGCCAAAACAAAATATACCTGGCAATTTGTTTATTCTCCTTAATTCATACTGAGAAGATAGATTCTTTAGAGTAAGATACACATCGAAAGTAACACAGCTTCATCTAATAAGCTCTGGTGTCCTCCCAGGAAGTATTTTAGGACCTATCCTATATTTGATTTTCACTGCAGATCTACCAACACGTCAAAATGTCATCATTTCAATCTTTGCAGATGATACACGGACTCTAGCTGAAAAATCAACCCAAGAATAGCTGCAATGAATACAAGATAATTTAGAACAAATAGATGAATGGACTAAGGTATGACGTATTAAAATTAATGAGGATAAGTTACAACATATAGTATTTACTAAATGTCACAGAGAGTCGCCACAAGTAAAAATTAAGATTAAAACAAACACTACTACAAACTGCATTAAATATTTAGGCTTGCGTCTAAATAATAAACTCACAGAAGGAACATATATGGATGAAAAGAAAATAATTAGACACCAAATTTCATCAGCACTGTTGCCTGATGGAAAGAAAATCACAACTTTTACTTCGAAACAAGCTTCTAGTTTATAATGCCATCTTAAAACCCATTTGGACGAAATACTGATTTGGGGAATAGCTGCTAAATTCAATATTGCCGTCCTTGAAACAGATTTGAATCAAAAGTTTTACGCACAATAGTTGATGCTCCATACTTCGTCACAAATAAGGATATCTATTGTGACCTAGAGATGCCTACACTAAGAGAAATAATTATTTCAAGTAGTGACAAATACAACATAAAATGTTTAAATTATCACCCAAATACTCTCGCATTAAATATTTTGGACAACAGTACACAAACGAGAAGACTCAAACGCAGGGCGCCACAGGACTTACCATTTAAAAATTGAAAGAAATAGTATCAGTTATTTTAAGATAAGAACTTTGGAATAATGACCACAGAGTTTTATTCATTGGAATAATTCTCTATCATGACATTTACTTCAAATCAACATATTATATGATTATTGTTTACTCTTTGTAGTTTTATAGATAGATTGCATAATGAACGCAAAAAAAATTCCTGCGTCAGCTGCAGCCCGCAGCAAACAAGACACCCCCGGGGTTGAGAGCCCAAGAAGACAGAAGAAATGTAAAAGACAAGAAGAGCGTACGAAGAGGCCCTAGTCGGGGGGTCCAACGAGCCAGGACTAGGGAAGGTCAGTCCGGACGGTTTACTGTTTGTATCGCTCCTGCCACGCAAAAGGCATATTTCTGCCCTTGACGAAGGGGCGAGACTAGTGAGGGAAGAGACGGGTTCACCCCGTACGAGACGGTCTAGGTTTACAGTGAGTCGAGTAAAGAGTGGTCCACACCGTTCGGCCTAACACCAACAGCAACATTAGTCTATAGATTCCTTCTGAAGAAGCTAATAAGATGATCAGCGAACGAGACGAACTCGACGACGACCATGGCATAGCTCTGAAAGGTTTACATACTGAAGCAGACAAAGCTGTGAGGTCTACATCGTATTTATTGAAAGCATCAGTAAGTTCAGGTACCACGAAAATGCAGAAATAATTTGTATGCCCAAAGATTTGTAACTGCTATTGACATGGAAAAGGCATAATTTTGATTAATTTAGATGAGTTAGTTCTCTCAATAATATGGAAAGACTAGGAAGCCTTGTGAAGTTGCTACAGCGCTTATGACTTAACGGAAGAAAAAATACTTATTCATTGTTACGAATTATGAATTTTAATATCTTTCAAAATACTATAGTTAGTTATAATACATTCTTACTTGTAGCAAGTAGGAATATATTCTTACTTGTAACAAGTAGGAGGTGAAAGGAAAACAAATGCAGCTGATATGGTTTATGTCTTTAGACCCTATTTCTCAATACTATACTATCTCAGTTCAGACCTTATTCCTCAATACTAATAATAATTTAAGACTTCAAGGTTTTTTGGATCCATAACATGCTGGATTATATACAGAACTTAAGACTATTTTATAATGTACATATTTATCATGTTCACGTTGTTTGGACATGTCAATGAGTGTTTGTTGTAATATGTATGTCCTATAAACTATTTTATAATTTTAAATAATTAAAAACTGTGTCAAATAAGGTCTTATACCAGTGACAAAGCATCCATTAAGGCTGTAAAGCTAGCTAAATTGCACATCATTCCTCGTGTACTCCCCTCTACCCTCACTGCACCGCGGATCTCAATAAAGTCCGTTAAAACCAAGGCTACGGAAAGTTAGCCCAGACAGCGCATACGCATTGCCGGTTACTGGCATGCCGACGCGAAGAATGATATGCAATCCTCCCAGCCTCATAGCCTTAATGGACACTTCGCCACTGCTTATACATTCTCATTCTATTTAAATATTTTAAAGTGATAACTATGACTCCAAAACGGTTGAGGAGGGAAGGTATGAAGTTCTCGAATAATGTTTCCAAAGACTGTCAGTCTTTGGAAACCTTCTGAAGAAGCTGACAGCACAATTAGCGAAACGTCGAGATATATTAACCACCTGAGGCAAGACCCGGAAGAAACCAGTACATTGACTGACAGCCGTGAAAGCCTACATTCTATTTTCAAATAATGTTTTATGATTAAAAATTTATATATTTCAAGATTTGACTTAGAAATTATAAATAAATTTTTGGACCACTGTATATATTATACAAATATTTGAATATCTAATAATAGAATCAGTAAACAGTATTCTTTGTATTATCAAACGGTTGACATAAAATTATGAACGCAGAAAACATTACCGTTTCATAATACGTAGAATATTTTAAAAATTATACTTATTCCATATTAATATCTTATTTTCATACTTATATCTAAGTAAAGATTTTACCTGTGGTAACGGTTTAGGCTTTGAGAAGTGTATAGCACCTCCAATATTAATTGTTTTCGGTCCTAGAGCTCTAACATCATTAAATATTGGATTTGCGTTAATAAACAACATACTAATATTCTTTAAAGTTTCTTCCAGTGGTGACACGTTTCCAAAATATTTCTCTAACATTTGTTCTTGTATTGGATTAAACACGAATCTTCCCAATGCCCTTAAACCAATTGAGTATAAGGTGCTGATTACTCGTTGCTTAAAATTCAGTGGGGTGGAGAAAGCTAAATCGTAATCAGGGTTAACCACAGGATGAGATGGATTTCCGACAGCATCGTGAGCCAGAAAGTGACCATCCATTGACACTACTCCAATTGACGGAACTTGTAATTTTTCGGCTAAAGCAAAACCAATTGCCATTTGCAGTTCAGAAATTACCAGGTCAAATTTCATATCATTTCGCAGCAAACTTTGAACTTCCTTTAACTCAAATTCTGTGACTTCAGTGTATGCACTGAGAGTAAAAGCAATTATTTTAAAGATGTTCTCACCTAGAGCTAATTTAGAATAAATATCGTATTTCTCCACGATATTGTACGCTTCACTTAAATCTATTTGAGTAATATTTTCGTTTTCTTCCATTAAATTGGTCGTCACTAATGTCAACCTGTGACCTCTTTTCGCGAGTTCTTGCCATAATGGTCTGAAAGCTACTTGGTGACTGTAGGAAGGCGTTTGAATGTATGCCAATATGTTTCCTGCTTTACACGTACAACTAGTTATTAGAACACTAAATATGCACATAATTATGGAGAGTTTCATTTTGTCAATTACAAATATATACTGTCAGATTGTATTTTATAATATTATTAAAGTCATATAATCGGACAAACAAATAGTTAAAACTTATTACAAAAGAAGTTCTTAGAATGTTATCTCTACTGACACGTATTAACGATTATGTTAAACAATTGTAATTTAAGATCCAGATATAATAATTATTATATATTATTATAAAGTCCTGGACAAAATTAACGCACGAGTGAAGCTACACATAATTACTTTTATTGTTTCGATTTAACTCACAATACATACACGATAGTATAACTAAAATATTTCAACTAATGTTAAACAAACTAGAATGGTATTATCGGGAGAAAACATGAATAAACAACAGAAAGGAACAGTCATTCAATATGCAGTGAAAGTGGTGTTAATGTAAAAAAATTTGGAGGAAAATTAAATCGTGGTGGGTAAGAATTTGAATTCTGGTGTGAAGTGGTGAATGGTTCCCTGAGAAACATTCTCCCATTCGACAAGAACGACTTGTTTGAGTTTCTTGAGAGATATAGAGACAGGTAGATTGAGCCTAACTGATCGTTTTAGTACATCTCAGCACTCCTCTACTAACGTGGAGCCGAGCGTCATCCTACATAAAAACGAAATTATACCCGATAAATGGGATAAATAACATCACATGTTCTTCTACGACATTGTCTACGTAGAAATGTGCATTCCTGGATCTCCTCCATATAAGAACCAAATCCATGTGACCATTGAAACATTTTACTTCCCAGAACATTATTGATGCACCAAAAAATGGTGGATCCTAGAGGAAGATTTGCAAATGGGGGAAATATTGCAGGCAGCAATAATTCCTCCTGGTGTCCGCCAGACTCCTTGGCGTCCATCTGGTGAATTCTTACTCTTGTCTCATCTGAAAACAAAACTTGATTGCAGTCGTCAATGGTCCAATTTACGTGTTCTCTTGCAAAATGCAGTCTAGTAACTCTATGTTCTCTGGTGAGCAATAGTGCAATAGCTGGTCTTCTATTGTTCAATCCCCCTTCGTTAACCCTTTTTCTGGCCGTTCGTCCAGAAATTGCTAAATTTTGAGCTCCTGCTAGGACTCTGCTTAGCTCTAAACTGGTAGAATTTTAAAGTCATAAGAA
This sequence comes from Rosalia funebris, assembly GCA_037954035.1. Lineage (NCBI taxonomy): Eukaryota > Metazoa > Arthropoda > Insecta > Coleoptera > Cerambycidae > Rosalia > Rosalia funebris. The sequence continues at coordinate 26,757,883 of JAZFAV010000009.1, read as the reverse complement.
AGATTTCTTATGACTTTATCCTGGAGTTCTACAGTAACTTCTATGAAATATTTAACTGTTCGACTAATTGTTGATTGTTTAACTCTTAACAAATTAGCCACATAACGATACGGTCCTCGTTAATCACAGTTACCGCTTTCACTACTTCATCTTCTCCTAAGTTGCGTGGGCGAGTCATTTCTTCTATTTAAATAATATTATTATTATTATTATATTATATAGGTTTGGGCCTCATCAGCCACTGATCGCATGGGTAGTCTCTTGGCGATCCCCTCTTATCCGGGTCATTATCCAAAATTGCTATCCCATAAAAGGAGCAATTTAGGCACGTCCCCCGTCTTAAGCCTCGCCTCCTCTAGGATAACAGGGGTCCCTAATATAAGATACCTCTTCTCCTCCAGTACGGGGCAGGTGTAAAGAAGATGAATCGAGGATTCCTCGTCTTCTTTACAGTATGCAGGCCGAGCTATCAGCCAGCCTCAGCTTGTGCTTATATGCATTTAGACTACTATGGTGGCCCGTTACGATTCCCACCAGGGTTCTAGCTTTATGCCTGTTCAATTTAATGAATTCTTGGGCCCATTTCTCAATCTCTGAGTATTCGATGAAGAGTTTGGTTGCTCGACAACCGGTTACTCCTCTCCATCTTTCATTGTGCTGGTCTCTCACCCAGCCATTGATGCGGTCTCTGATCAGATTCCGACTTATTCCCACTGCAGGTTCTAGTCTGGCAAGGTCATCTGCAATTAGATTTCCCTTAATGCTATTATGCCCAGGTATCCATAAGAGTTCCACCGGTCCCTTCCCTGCCAAGTGGTTCAATGCTTCATAGCAACTCGACCAGCTTCGACTTTGTCGTTGCTGAATTCAGAGCTGCCAACGCCGCCCTGCTATCCGAGCAGATACATACCTTCTCCTGGGTGCGATTTTGGTCGGCCCCCAGAACACCGTATGTAATTTGAACTAGCTCGGCCTGGAGTGCGGTAGTGTATTTACCCAATGGGAAGGTTTTACCTATCCCGTCGCGTCGCCTATACACCCCCGCACCCGCTCTGTTCCCACTCTTGGCTCCATCCGTGTACCAGATGTCTCCATTGAGCGGCAATACAGCTCGACCCTCCATCCAGTCGGTCTTACTGGTGAGGGTGATCTCATATTTCTTGTCAAACAGGAAGTGGACACCCATTTTAACAATAAGTGTACTGGACAAAGTGTCTCATTTATTTAAACACTAAATTAATTAAATTAATAAAAAATCAGTAGCGAACCGACTTAACTGCCTTTTAAAATCAATTTAAACAACGTTAAATATATTGTCAACTAATATTTACAAATTGTTATTTTACATCTATCAAACAATTGCGATTATTTATCACTAGTACAGAGGATATTCGAGGCAACCTACATATAATGTTTAAGGATTTGAAACTTCAAAAATTTAGGAAAATTTAGAAAGTTTTGCTGATGCGTTAATTTCGTTGTATGTATATGTATATTAGTCCATTTACATTTGGTATTCAGTAATGTACATATTTTTAACCTTACATTATGTTATTTTAATCTTGTGGTTCATTACGTATCGTTAGTGGCATGCATCGCAAAACTAAAGTTAATAAACATATACAATTATATATACTTGTAATATTATAGAATTATCTAGTTGTCCTAGAATTTATCGAAGGGATAGTTATGATATACAATTATAAGGGTAAAGTTATGATGCACAAATACCATATACTTATACTTTAATCTAAACTTCCACTTTATGCGATAAAATGAGGTACAAAGAGTAATAATTGCTCTCCTGGAGGCCAAATCTTTGAAATTCCAACCAGGAATTATACTGCACTCTGTAAGTTGTGTAGAAAAAAAATGAAAGAGCAAAAAAGAAAAAGAGCAAAAACAAACAATACCAATATGAATGTATCAACATTCAAATATTCCAATATGAATGTATCGACAATGAAAATGATCTATAACTATAAATTTTATTAACAGCAAGATGTATGTATACATTTTTGCGTAATTTTAACAAATATACGAATATGTACTATTATTATATGACTAACGTATAGCGACTCAATAGATTATTGTTAACAGAAAAAAAGCACGAAGTAGCCGCATAACAGTGATCACCAGAGCTATCCACTTGGATCCCCTGTTAGTGACGATGCCGTATATATAAGCAAGTACGTATCATCATCATCATTAGGTCATCAGTCCTAAGACTGGTTGGACGCTAACCTCCAGCTTCTCCTATCTTGTGCTAATCTACGCATTTCGCTAATTGTGCTACAACCTACATTCCTTACTATTTGCGAGCAGTAGTCTAATCTAGGCATACCTCTGCCTTTCTTCACTCCTATTTCTGCCTCCAAAATATCGCGGACTATTCCCCCATGTCTCAGCAAGTGGCCTACCATTCTATCTCTTCTCATCCTTACGTTTCTCCACATCCATACTTCTTCGTTTCTAACCCTATCAGTCCATGGTATTTTCATCATTCTTCGGTAACACCACATCTCAAAAGCTTCTAATTTCTTCCTACTTGCTTCCCCTACCGTCTAGGTTTCGCAACCGTACAGTGCCGTGCTCCATACATATGTTTTCAAAAATCTCTTCCTTGTTTCTAAGTTTATTACCCCCGAGCATAAAAGTGCTTTCTTTTTGTTAAAAGCTACTCGACCCTGCGCTATTCTTTGTTTTATGTCTTTATCGCTTCTTCCATCCCAATTTATTTTACTTCCTAAATAAGTGAAGTCTTTAACTTCCTCCAATCTTTCATTATTAATTTGTACTATCGTTTTTACTCTGCTCTCGCGCCCTCTGCACACTAACACTTTAGTTTTGTTTTTATTCACCCTCATTCCGTATTCCTCTGTCAACACTGCCTCCATTTCCTTCAATGCCGATTCTAATTCCTCCTTACTAGATGCTAATACTGCTATATCATCCGCGAATCTCAGCATTTTTAGTTTCTGTCCCTGTACTTTAATCCCGAAATCCACTCTATCTTTTACCACATTAATCGCCTCTTCGATGTACAGATTAAAAATTAGTGGTGATAGCGTACATCCTTGTCTTACTCCTTTCCTAATATCTACTTCCCTTTCTTCCCCTTCTACTTCTATAATAGCAGTTTGCTCTTTGTATAGATTGTGTACTACTCTCCTATCTCTATACTTCATTCCCGCGCTCTTTAGTATCTCGAACATTTTTTCCCATCTTACGTTATCAAAAGCTTTTTCTAAATCTGCAATTCCTATATAAGCGTTCTCTCCTTTTTCTATTGTTTTCTCTAACATTACTCTTAGCGCCAGAATAGCTTCGCGAGATCCCCTATTTCGCCTAAACCCGAATTGGTCTTTTCCTAGTATTTCCTCCGCTCTATTTACCATCCTCTTCTGCACTATTCTGGTTAAGATTTTTGACGCGTGGGAAGTTAGGCTAATCGTTCTAAAGTTCTCGCATTTGTCGGCTCCTCTCTTTTTCGGTATAGTAACGATAATGTTCCTCTTATAATCCTCCGGTATCTCGCCCGTTTCTATAAGTTTATAGATACAAGTTTATAGATAAGACGAAAAGAAGGAGGATTCACTACAGTGGGATGTTGGGGCACGCGACTTATCTCTCACTTTTTGCTGAAGGCAATCTATCTATCGTGGAAGTCTTTAAACAAATTATGACTTCAGATAGGACTAACAATGCAAAGGATATTTCGGAAGCATCAAGTACGCCAGGATCTTTTAGTTATCAAGAAGCATTAGCTTTATTTATTGATTGTAGGTTGACCAAGGGCTCGTATATTCTGTTAAGACAAAATGGTTGAGACACCAGTTATATCCTTATATCCTCAAAGTCCTTATATCAGTTATATCCTAAAAAGTACAATGATGAGTTTTGTTGAGGTTGAAGAATTGAGTGATGAATGTCTTTTTTACCTATTCGATGAATTTCAGCTTTTAATAAAATCGCAATGTCAGTTTTTCCTCTTGATGACTTGATTTTCCTTCAAGTTGGTGCAATGATGGAAGCAGATATTTCCATAACATAATACAAGTTAATCCTTATATAATTTAAGTTTTAATTAAACACTAGAACAGTTGCTATGATATGATATGAAATTACTTCAATTCGCGTCTATTTTAATCATGCCTATATCTCTCCACACTGTCCTTGTAGTATAAACTTACTAATTTCAATTCAGTACTGCGTATTTTCAAACAATCTCAGACATAGAAGAATGTCCTCGTTATAAACGTGCTAAAGATGAAACAAGGTAGAGTTTCCTTAAAATTCCATACTCAAAGAAGAACGGAGCTTCGTTTTCTAACATTCAAATACATTTTTCTCTGCATTTGACATCAAATTCGATTCCTACACCCCAAAACCCTGATAAACTAATTTCGATATTTATCAGATGCGATTATGACTTCTATTCACCTAAACTGTAGAAACTGTCGAAATCGAAACGAGAAACATGCTCGTAGAGCCGACACATCGGTTGGTATTTTTTAATGTAATAATTTAGACTTAAGGAAATTCTCAATATCTATTATAAAAATCTATCTCAACCATCGACTCGACGAGAACCGCTCTTTGTGTTTCCGCCCTTATATTTATATTTGGTTAAAGTGTTATGTGGAAAATTCTCCCCTTGTATTTCTCAAATTAAAATCAAATATAGTCTAGGTCTGATTCACGGATGGTATGATATCACTGACAATATCGGAGGAAGTAGGATTTGCCCTCGTGTGGCAAAGGGCTTTGGATTTGGGGTTTGTCTCATATAAGTTTCATATAGGTTATGTTAATTAAAAAAATAAATTTTATTATATACAAAATCGAATTAGTGATGTTATTTAGTAGTAAGTGTTTTGTAACACACTATTCTGAATAAGAGCTTAATTTTAAACGAGTAAGCAAATTGCAATAATATTGCGCCGCTCCCTCACTCATATCGAAGGCACTTCCGGAGCATGCCTCTAGAGGCTTTGGAGCAAAAAACAAAAGTTACCACGTTGTTCAATATCAAGGATCAATTTACTGCATTGATTTTGTCAAAATGCCGAAATTCGAACGAAAAGCATTTCGTACATCGACCAAAAAATTTCATGACACACACGAAAATAGCCGTTTAGTAAATATAGATATTTCACAAATAACTGTCATTTGATTTTTAGAAATATATATATATATATATATATATATATATATATATATATATATATATATATATATATATATATATATATATATATATATATATATATATATATATATATATATTTCTAAAAATCAAATGACAGTTATTTGTGAAATATCTATATTTACATATATATATATATATATATATATATATATATATATATATATATATATATATATATGTATGTTCCTCCACCTATATATATTACGGCATCCATATCATAATTTTATAAATTCCTTCCGTGATAAGTACTCGTAGTATGATGTTCGTCTATTCCTTCATTTATTCATCTTTTATTTTCTTGCTATCGGATTTTATCAGTAAGTTACATACGAATTTTAATAATTTATAAATTATAAATATGAACATATATGAAATAACTGCGATAAATCCTATAACATCCAGCATATAAAACTTCCATAACGGCATCGAAATAGGGCTATTTAAATGGATGACTCCCCTGTGCCTAATGACATATTCTGTCCACCATACGGCCTTCTCAACACCGGTCATCTCTTCGTCTTTCACAATTTCACTCATGGCCTTTGCCATTTCTCGATATCTAAACAGAAAACATAAACAGAAATATAATATAAATAAAAGGTGTTACAATAAGAACGTAAGATGTAAATTTTAATTAAAACATTTATTGATTTATAATGTAGATATGGAATAAAATATCCGATAAATGGCCGCCACGGCTTTGGTAGCACACGAGTATTCTTCTGGCGAAATTTTCAATAACGGTTTTGCATATATATGGCGATATTTCGGTAACACAGCGTTCAATTTCAGTCTTCAATGCTTAGGTGGTCGTGGGCTTGTTGGCGCTTACCTAAGGCTTCAGAAAACCCCAGAAAAAAGTCCATAGGCGTTAAATCGCAAGATCGTGGCAGCCAATTCTGGTCATCAAAGCAGGAGATGACACGACCAGGCAAAGACTTGTGCAAGACCGTCAATGTTTAACGGGTCCTGCTTTAATCGTCCTGCTGAAATCACATGTCTTCAAGAATAAGTTCGCCATTTACCGTTAATGCTGCCTCGTTTTCAAAGGGAAATGGTCCAATTATCCCTTCACACCATAATACACCCCAGAGAGTGACACGTTGGGGATGAGGATAAGCCATCAAGATGAAAATTGGCCTCGTCGCTGAATATGACTTTGTCTATAAAATCGGCATTCACTTCTTGTTGTTCAGTTATCCAATTGCTGAACTGTCTACGTTGTGAATGGTTGAGTCAATTGAACTTTGTAAGTATGGAGATTCAAATCTTTAGTGAGAATACAGTGAATAGTGCCTGTTGAAATGTCCAATTCTTGTGCATGATGACGAATTGAGGTTCCTGGACTCTTGGCCAGACACTCACCAGACAGATCACTTGATGATGACCGTGACCGTGATGATTCTGAACCGTGATGTTTTGTTCTGAACGACCATTATGAGCTAGTGTCGTATGCTTCACATTAATAACTGAACCAGTACTTTCGATTTTTTCGATTATTATTGATACTCTCTTGATACATCTCATAGTCGATACATTTGGAACATTATTTCTACCGAAAATTGGACGCTCTTTGCGAATAGTAACAACCAAACTCTCACCATTTTGATAGTAATGTTTAACAATAGTGACGTTGTTGTTTCGTGTAGCGTTTCATGTTTATTAACTCCTATCTGTTTTCTATCGACTTATCATAATTATTGCCCTATCAAATCATGACAGCCAAAATGGTGCGCAATTAAAATCTTTCACTCTTATTGCAACACCATTTATAATAATTTTTTTTGTTAGCTTAGTGTGAAATATAAATCGTTAAAGAGAATAATAACAGTTGGGTTATCTTAATAAGAATGTGGTAATATGTTGAGTTGAGCAGCTTAAGCTGATATTGAAATATTTTACGGATACTCTTGGTTCACAACACATTAATACAGTACTAAAATAATATGAAGGGATTCTTCGACATGAACATAGATGTGTGGGATATAAGACAGATGATACTGGCGTAAAATATAATCAATATAACATTCTTATATCGTAACAACATTGTGTCTAATAGCTATTTTAAGTAATTAAATATCAGCGATTTTTTCGAACTATGATGTCATGGTATTTTCTAAACAATCTATACGTATAACACGATAGAGACTAGTATTAATAGATATAGAACCGTTAGGAAAATTTAGGAGGTCATCCTCAGGCAAGGACGCCGTTCCTAGACTCCAGACCAAAGGTGTTTACCAGTTACAATGCACTTATGGGAAAAGCTACATTGGACAAACAGGGAGAAGTATCCACTGTAGAATCAAGTAACATCAACGTCATACGTAGTTCCACAGATAAATCAGTAGTTACCAGAGCATGCCCTCAATAACGGCAACCATAAAATAGATTATGATAACGTCAAAGCGCTGGACTATAATTCAATACCCTTCCGGGGAATTATCAGGGAATCCATCGAAATTATGGAAAACATTAATAACTTCAATAGAGAGGGCGGATACAGACTAAGCAATATCTGGTGTTGGGCTTTACCACTGACACACGAGCAATCAAGCACGGTCAATGAGAGGAACAATCATCTTAGAACGGTTAGTCAACAAGGCAGTCACTGAATAATGGTCAGTGAGCAAATTAGTCATTTAAAAATGGTTAATGAGCATGGTGGAAACTCAAACATGGTCGGTGTGTAATCACTTGAAGAATAACGTAATTTTCGCTCTCGACTACTCGTGGAATTTATATGTATGCTGTAAAATATACGAAACTATTTGAGGCGTCTTCTTCTTTAAATAGGGATGTCGATGGCTGTCCGTGTCACAAAACCTCCAAGAGCAATACGGACCAGCAGACGATGGGGTACTTTCGGTTCCTTTTCGTGAATAAAAAAGAAAAAGCGTCATGAATATGAATCCCTTCTTTAGAAGGAAGGAAGAGGGAGTTATATAGTCTTATACAGAGAACCAAAAAACATTCGGAAAATCAATTCAAAATCTCTATTCTATGTAAATTGTGAAGGTTTTCACTTCGTTAGGTCCCGCAACTGTCCTGCGTATAAACAAGAAGCTGTGATTTAAGAAGTAAAAACTAGAGATGCTATATCGTACCTAGAGGTTAGGAGGAAAGCCGTTTTAATTACAACTACTCGAAACATTACTTACGGTGCAGTTCCCCCTACTAAAACATATTTCACCTCGCTCAATGATGAGTTAGTTAACAGAAAACTGTTACAGCAATAACATCCGCAGTTGTAGAAAATTTTATTCTCTATTCATAAATTTCGAAAAAGCTATTTTTAAAGTAACAAGTAAAAGTAAAAAGTAACTAGACCCCTATATAAAAATTAATTGACAGATGTCATAGAAATGATTATGTCTAATAATTTTAAAGCATTTAATATATAAGTTATACCTAATTAGTGTTTTAATTCAGATTTGAATGGACTGGATTGATGACAAGGCATATTTATAAGACTTATACTTACATTGGATTATTTATCACCTCATTTATAGCCTCGCTTATTGATTCTTTGGTGATATTAGATTTATCTAATCTTATGCCATAACCCTTCTTCACCATCTTGTTAATATTTGAAAACTGATCTCCAAAAAATGGGATACCTATGAGAGGAATTCCATTTAATACAGCCTCTTGCAGGGATTGTAATCCACCTTGAGTAATAAATAACTTTAAATTCGGATGTCCTACAACAGAATATAAGTTTATAAGTATAAATAATAAAAAAATAACGTTATAGAAATATAAAATGGTATATCAAATTTGGTTTAGTCTTAAGTTGTTATTCACATATTGTTTACATAATATTCTATATTCTCAGATTATCACTATAGCAAAGTTTACAGAAATAACTAATTTTAATTGTGTAAACTTTTTGACTATAGCTCGAATGTCTAACCAGTGGCGGTGCTGTACATAAACAACTGTATATGTTATACTCCTAATAATTTATACATTGTGCATCTAAGCCCCCTCCGCCCTTACTTTAGAACTGAGACACATAAATTAATGGACATTAGCATACATACATTAAAATATAAAAATAATATTTTAGTTAATAAATAGTGATCTAATTAGTAAAGACAACGTTGCAGTGCCATTTTGAAATTTTTTTTGGAATGCCAGAAGAAACTGGAATAAATATCTATATCTAAATATAAATGCAATCGCCCTATATCTAGAGCATACTTGCACAGATCCTACAGAAATTTCAGAGAATCAGTGGCATTTAAGATGAAAAGTACTGACATTGCAGAAAACCAACAAATAAATATTATCGATGAAATAGTCTTCAATCCCACATAATCCACATCTTATTGCTGTTTGTTTGTGGAGTATTTGTGTAAAAACTAGGGCTTGAAACAAAGAAAAATGTCACCTTTATAAATTATGAATAGTTCACCAGTTCACGAAGATGATCAGACTTCAGTTATGTGAATTTATAGAAAAAAATGCCAACCTGAATCAAAAACAATTTGTTTTACCGATGAATCCACATTTTTCCTAAATGATAATGTAAATATTCGGAATGTAAAGTATAAGAGTGATATGAATCCTCATATCTGTTCCAGAAAAAGTGAACGTGCGGGTAGAAATCTTGGGTAATCACATAGCTGGGCCTGCGATTTTGCCTCCCTTGAACGGGAGAGGTGTATTTGAACATGTTGCAGAATAATGAGCTGCTAATTTTGGAGATTCTGGAGAAAAATCCTGATGAAATTCGAGATATGGAAATAACTTTGCAACAAGGTGGTGCTCATCCACACTATTAGGGCTATATAAGAGTTTATCTCAATGTCAATGAATAGTATCCCAGTAGGTGGATTGGACCCCGAGATACAATAGAATGGCCTGCTCGGTTTCGGAATCTAACGCCCTTAGTAGCATCATAAAAATATTTCACTTTATTGGGCTACTTATAATCTAAGTACACACTACGCAACCCGTTAACATTGGGACTTTCAAGTAGATAGATAATTACTGAAGAATGTAGGTTAATTTCCACAGAAATGTTTGAACGAGTGAGAGAAGAGTTTTATAATAGGATGTTGTGTTTTTAGAGGGAGGTGTAGGTATGTTTTCAGCATTTATTTTAAACTCCTTTAAATGTATCTGATATTACTTTTTGCTTTTATAATTTCGTTATCTGTGAATAACAGTATAGTAGACAGTAATGTTATTACAGTACTGTCGGTACTCCTTGTATAATATGTATTACAACATTTATATAGTGTGGGGTATTCTGTCCCCCATCGGGCGCGTCCCCGAGTGGCGGATAGGGGGAACTTGCGGACCAAAACAGACGTGTGGTCCCTGCGACAAAGGGAAAGGAAATGCAATAATGGCTGACAAATCAATAAAGGATATACCCCAGGTGGGTACCGGAAATTCCGGAGAATCCCACTCCTCCCTTGTGGAGGGCTGTCTCACGGATTCTGGGGGGACACTCATTCATTGGAACAGATGACAGTAGAGAACACAGACCCTTTCAAGAGAGGAGGAATAGCGCGGACACCGCCCCCAAAGGGTGAAGCTACGCAAGGAAAAATTGAGACAATTTCACAGTCCCAAGGTGGTAGTAAAATGGAGATACACAAAGATAGTAAAAGAAAACATAGATCCCACCAGGGAAAGGTCCAGCTCAATCAGTTTACCTTTTGTAGGAAAAAGAGGGAGAGAAGAGTCCACCCAACAGGAAGAATTGAAAGAGTTTCGGAAAATACTTGCTAAACTGACTTCAGGAGCGGAGGAGCTGATAAAGTACACAAAGACAAATGCGAACACAAAGGTGGAAATTAAACAAGGTATAAAAGAAATGCAGCGACAGATCGAGATTCTGAACAGAAAAAACTTGGAATCGAGTGAACTGCCGATAGGACCGAAAGAGAAAGTACGACAAGTAACAAAGAAAATGAAAGACAGCACTATCCAAATGCATAGCTTACCTAAGGAAACCAGAGCGGTGGCCATACAAGTTGATATGGAGCAAATAGATAAGGAGGAAGAGCAGAGAAAACAGGAAGAAATGAGAGAGATAAAGGAAATTATAGATCAAAGGGAGCAAACTTTGAAAGTCTCCCCAAAATCATAGACAAAGACTGGCTGGAGGAGATATTTAAAATCTCTAAGGAAGAGGAAAATCGCACATTAAACGCTGGTTTAAACGGAGATCTGGCAGTAATTGTCGACCCTAGTATGGAAACACAGGACAAAAGGATGGAAGGCGTCATGCTCTCTTTCCCGGAAATCTCGACACTAATGCAGGAAGGACTAGTAGAGGGCCAGGTCGAATATATACGAAACAATATGGAGACAATATCCTGTAAAGGAGGAAGAAGAGAGAGATCGAATACTCTGTTTGTTCTCCCCTATAAGACAGATGAAAACGGCATTAACGACATCCCTGCAATGTATGACCTTCTAAAAAAACTTAAGGCAGAAATGCCTATACAAAACTCAAAAGCAGTAAAGATCTTGTCAATAGTGAATCATGAAAATGACTATGTGAAGAAATGTACCGAGGCCATATTCAGAAAGACAGAGTGCAAGATAATAATCATGACAGCAAACAAGACCGATAGGTTCAAATCGGAGAGAAAACCTAGGACAACCAGAACCAAATACCCCCAAACGGATAAGATCATCATTAAATCTGAGGGAAAGTCATATGCGGAGTTATTGAGATCAGTAAAAACAAATGTAGATATCGCGGAAGTAGGAGTAACCATTAAGTCCCTAAAGAAAACAGAAAAAGGTGACCTACTACTAGAAGTGGCAGGGGGAAAGGATAAAGTTAAAATATTGAAGGAAACGATTGTAGCAAAAACAAAGGACACGGAAGTATTTGTAAAATCTAACGACGCAACCCTTCACATAACAGACATAGATGCGGACATAAATGAGGTAGAATTAAAGAAGGAAATAGTAAAGAGTGGAGTAGGCGTAGCTGAGGAACAGCTGAGTGTAATATTACTCAAACCAAATCGGAGCGGAAACCAGACAGCACCGGTCAAAATGAAGAAAGATTTAGCTGCGGATTTAGCGAAAAAAGGCAGGATTAAAATTGGATGGGTGTTTTGCAGACTTCGTCTTAGAATTAACATTATAAGATGCTACAAATGCCTTAATTTTGGTTATAGAACATCAGAGTGTACGGGTCTGGACAAAAGTGACATGTGTATAAACTGTGGCAAAAGAGGTCATAAAGCGAAGGACTGCGAGGAAAAAGTAACCTACTGTACAACATGTAAGGAAGAGGGACCGCGCGGATACAACAAGATGCTCTATTTTCAGGAAACTCATTAAAGACCATGGGAATAACAGTAGAAAGGCAAGGAAAGAGGCCGTTAAAAAAAATTATAAAAGTATTACAAACAAATCTAGGGCGCTCACGAGCTGCGCATGACATCGCGTACGCTAAGGCATGTGAAAAGAACATCGATCTTATAATAATAAGTGAGCCAAATGGCAACATGATGAGAGGTTGTGGCTACTTGTCGGACAATAGAAATGATGTCGGTGCACAACTTATAAATAAAAATATTGGTATTATCAGGGTGGAAAAAGGAGAAGGTTTTGTGAAACTTATATTCGACAATTGGCATCTTTACTGCTTCTATATATCACCAAATATTCCTCTTCATGCTTTTAAGGACTATATAGATACTATCATGGCCCAAATTAGAGATGATGCGGTGGAGGCGATATTCGCGGGAGACCTAAACGCTAAATCTAGCCTCTGGGGATCCCCTGTTACTGATCAGAGAGGGGACTATGTGACCGAATGGGCAGGGGAACTGGACCTGGTTATTATAAACACAGGTACAACTCCGACATTCGAAAGAGGAAATAGCAGGTCATACATTGACGTCACTGGAGCTACCGCAAATATTTCAAGGACAATCAAAGGATGGAAAGTACTTTCAGGCGAGGTGCTAACCTTTCACCATCATAGATTTGAGATAGACCACCAGAATAAAGTAGGAAAGAAGCAGCAGAATATTCAAACGCTCTTTGACGGTAATATATTCGAGGAAAAAATTAGAAGAGAAACTAGTGCTAGAGAGATAAATAACGTGGAAGACCTAGTAACAGTGCTACAGAGATCAACAAAGGAAAGCACGATTACCATACGCGATGGGAAAAGGAAGACCGTATTGGTGGAACATTGATATCGAAAATCAGCGTGAAAAATGCCTGAGGCTGAGAAGACGAATTACCAGAGCCAACGCAAGAAATACTCCTGGAAACGAGGAAATAACCGGTTTACAAACCCAATACAAGGAATCCAGTAAAGAACTTAAAAAGCTAACATCCCGCTCCAAAAGGGGACACTGGAAGAGCCTATGTAATGAATTGGAGAACGACGTATGGGGGTCAGGCTACAAGATAGTAATGAAACGCCTTGGTAGCCATAGTTTGCCTTTCAATCTTTCCCTTGATCGAAAAACGGAAATTATAAAACAAATTTTCCCAGATAAAGAGGATATAGGGACCAGAGGGGAAAAAACTCGGGAGGTTGTCCCACTCTTCACTGCAGAAGAACTGACTAACGCGGCAGAGCAGATTAAACCTGATAAAGCTCCTGGACCAGACAGAATACCTCCGGAGGCAGTTAAGTTAGTAGTCAAGGCAATTCCTTTCACTATAAAGGAAATTTTAAATGACTTGTTAGTAAGACAAGAGTTCCCTGAAATGTGGAAAATAGCCTCAGTCTGCCTCATATGGAAAGGAAAAGCTATCGAATGTCCCTCGTCCTTTAGACCAATTTGCATGCTCAGCATGGTCGGGAAGTACTACGAAAGACTAATTAAGGAAAGAATCGAAACGGAAATAGAACAAAAAGGTGGGCTCCCTGAGAGGCAGTATGGGTTTAGAAAGGGTCGCTCTGCAATACAATATGATAGTGGACTCCGCAAAAAGCACCCATAGTAGATGGTTTGCAGTAATTGCCGTGGATGTAAAGAACGCTTTTAATACAGCGACTTGGAGTAAAATAGTTGAGGAACTCCATAGTAGAGAGGTATCCCAATACCTGATAAACATCGTGGAAAGTTATTTCTCTAATAGAAACATCGTAATATCTAACTCAAAATCGATAGAGATGACAGCGGGTGTTTCACAGGGATCGGTTCTGGGACCGCTCCTCTGGAACATTCTGTATGATAAGGTACTCGCAGTATCCCTCACAGAAGGAGCAACTAGCATAGTTTATGCTGACGATTTAGCTATTATGGTGGAAGCGGCGGACGATCGCGAACTCGAATTCCGGGTAAACGAGTCATTGGCAAGAATAAATTTCTGGATGAAGAAAACTGATCTGATCTTGGCCCCCCAGTAAACTGAGGCGATCATTTTGAAAGGACCCCGAAAGAGAAACCATATCCAGTTTGAAATCCTGGGCACAAAAATAACACCAACCAGAGAACTGAAATATTTGGGAATAATCTTAGACGACAGATTGACATTCGGAAACCATATTAAATATACTATTGAGAAAGCTCAAGTGAAAATGGCGGAACTAACACGGTTACTACCAAATATAGGGGGATCTAGCGGACCAAAGAGGGCAGTACTATGTGGAGTTATACAATCGGTAATCCTATACGGCGCGCCTGTGTGGCATCAGGCCATAAATGTACTGAAATATAAAAATATGCTTCTGAGCATGCAAAGAAAAGCCCTATTACGAATAGCCAGCGGGTACAGAACAATATCGACTAGTGCCATTCAGGTAGTCACGGGAACTCCACCGATAACTCTACTTATCGAGGAAAGACACAGGCTGTACCACATCGAAAATGCCTACCTACCGGCGGTGAAAAACAGGGAGAGAGAAACAGCCTTAAGAAATTGACAGGAAATATGGAGAGACAATACAGGCATGGCAGCCTGGACGAAGGCAATCATCCGGGACCTCCTCCCATGGGTACGATGCGAACACAAGAAGTTGGACTTTTTTGTGACGCAGTTCTTGACAGGCCACGGGTACTTCAGATATTACACAAAAAAAAATGGGAATAACGCAAGATGACAAATGTATATACTGTGGTAGTATAGATACGGCAGAACATACAATACTGATCTGCGATAGATGGTTGCAATGGAGACAGGAATTAGAAGAAGAATTGGATGACAGAATTAGTAGGGAAAATATAATCAACATGATGATTAGAAACGCGAGCAACTGGGGAAAGGTATATCGGTTTGTTAAAAAGGTATTACACAAGAAACGGATTGATGAGAGAGAAAATGAGGGATAAAGTAGGAAGAGAAAGTAAAGACGGCCGGGTGGCCTGACGGTATGTCGCTTTGCGACGATTTCCAGGACTCCCATGGTGTGAGAAAAAGAAGGGGGGGTTTTAGTCGGTTAAAGTCCGACACTACCATGACGTGATAGACACCGAGACCATGGTGTCCATGAGGATTTCCCCCCACAAAAAAACAATAAAAAAAACTACATTTATATAATATTCAGGTGGTTAAACATGATTTTGAATTGCTTGTACCTATATTGATTCCAGGGGCGTAGCGTACATGGATGCGAGTGATGCGTCGTATCCCTTAAAAAATTGGCAAATTAGTGTTATTTAAAAGTTCAATCGATTTATTCAATTATTACATTTTTCTAATTATTTTAAACCGACCGCAAACATACATTATTTACTTTAAACGCTACCATTAACTTTGAACATTAGTGAACGATTTAGTGAAATTTCTAAACTGAAATTCTTAAATCTAGATTCCACACAATTTACTTCATTCGTGAAACGTTTTCCTGCCGAACTTTTTTCTTCTTTAGTAGATACATATGGAACATTCTTTGACGCAAATCCTTTAAAAAGTGAACTTTCAGTGATTTATAGTGATCCCGATATGAAAAAACGCATATGAGCTTCACCAATATATTATGTCCCTTCAATTATCTTCTGTTTTTCCGAAGTCATCAAAATTGTGTCGTTTAATTTTGGCTATTCCTACCACAAGCAGTTCCGCGGATAGATAATTTTCATGTTTATAGAGAATAAAGACTTATCTGCGAAATTCTCAAGAGCAAGAAAGCCTGTTAGCTTTAGCATTAATAGATAGCAAAGATATGAGATTGTCTCCAACATTTGAAGAAACAGTGATAGACGTTTCCGCTAGACAAACAAAAATTCACGCTACGCCCCTGATTGATTCAAATATATCAAGCCTACGCAACAGCAGCTCGGCCGTCGCGGAGTTGCCCCAGTGTAACACCACTGATGTAACACTCAGCCGACAGCTTTAATTATCAATTAATTTTTCTATATCATAAAATTATTTAATTTACATTAACATACTACGTACATTCTAGAGCTTATAAACTACATACGTAACAGATCTTGTTGTGGAAACCATGCCGCTATTCTAACATTGTCGGGAATATCGTCTAAATCTACATCAGTTTTCACTAAGAATTTATAGGGATATTGAGAGAATGCAGGAAAAATTACTTTTAAAATACTGGTGATTTGATAGCCTGGAATGTTGCCACCTAAACTAAAATAAATTACTCCGTCTTTCGAGTTATCCATATATTCTTGCAAATCCTGAAAAGTAGCATTTAGTTTCCTTGAAATTTGTTTATTTTTTATTTATTTATTACGACTACTCTGCAGGAAAACCCATTTACAGAGCAGGAAAGTACAGCAAGTGTACAGAATCAAATTAGATTAATAAATTACACAAGCAAACAAGTCTAATACAAATACATATATATATATATATATATATATATATATATATATATATATATATATATATATATATATATATATATATATATATATATATATACTTAAACTAGATTCAAATTAGATTAATATATAACACAAACAAATCTAATGCAATATGTATACAGTGCTATTCAAAAGTCCCCTCCCCCCCTCTTATCTTTTTAACGATTATACATAAACTAGTGAAATTTTTTCTTGAAATATTAATTCACGACGTAATTTATCCTAATGTAAGTATGCAAATTTATGTTTTATACAAGGACGATCTACAACGTCGAACTTAATTTGTATTACCCAAAGCATAGCTGAAACTCTTGACCAATGTAAGCGTAAGCAGATGGACGTCATTTACACCGACTTTACCAAAGCTTTTGACGCACTCAATCATAATATACTACGGAGTAAACTTGCAAAATTTGGTTTTTCAATAAATTTATGAAGCCTTCTAAAGTCCTATCTCTCTAACAGAAAACAGTACGTTGAAGTCAACGGTTTCAAGTCCTTTGAGTATGGTGTCACGTCAGGTGTTCTCTACCTCTATTCACACTATTCTAGGCCCCTTGCTGTTTAATATCTTTATTGATGACATCGTCTCTGTAATATCTGTCAATTGTCTGTTATATGCTGACAACCTTAAATTATTTAAGGTTATTACTTCCCTGGATAATTGTGCTCTTCTTCAGAACAATATGTCTAATATTCATAATTGGTGTACTAGTAACAAACTACATCTAAACGTATCTAAGTGCAATGTTATGGTCCTACTCCATTAAATTATCTCCAATAATTTACGATTATAGATTAGGCGGCTCTATTCTTCAAGGACCTGATACATTCAGAGACCTTGGTGTAATTTTCGATAAAGATCTGTCTTTTACTACTCATGTAACTAAAATAGTAACTGAAGCGTCGCATACACTGGGTTTCTTAATAAGGACTATCAGGGATTTCTCAAACACTGATACATTGATAATTTGATACTTTGCTTCTGTCCGATCTAAACTTGAGTACGAATCATTAGTATTGAATCCTTATTATCATTGCTATATTAATAACTTGAAGTGGTTCAAAGAAGGTTTCTAAAACTACTATGGTTCAAATCTGACACTGTGTATTCACCTATTGGCTTTCCTCAGAATGATCTTTTGGCAAGATTTACGATGACAGCACTTGACGCGAGTCGGGAATGTTGTTCTCAAATATTTCTATATAAGCTTATACACAATATGATTGACTGTCAAAACCTATTGGGCAAGCTGAATTTTTATATACCACAATTGAATGCTCGAACATCCAAAAGCCTTTACCTCCCTATTTCGCGTACTAATATTCTAAAATTCTCACCCCTGTTTTCAATGTCCACTAAATACAACAACTGTAGTAAATTCGATATATTTCACTGCACTCGTCTGTTTATTAAACTTTGTTATGCTTGATCATGCATCTTTGTTTTTCTATTTTTCATATATTATTTCATATACCTATGTATTAAATGTGTATACAGTGCTATTCAAAAGTCCCCTCCCCCCCTCTTATCTTTGGAACGATTATACATAAACTAGTGAAATTTGGTAACTGAATATTAAGGGTTGTAAACTTCCCTACTAGTGATGATAGATGACGTATGCGTCAAAGATGACGTCACAAGGTCATTGTGACAATAATTTTAAATGGAACCTTATATATATATATATATATATATATATATATATATATATATATATATATATATATATATATATACATATATATATATATATATATATATATATATATATATATATATATATATATATATATATATATATATATATATATATATATATACTTAAACTAGATTCAAATTAGATTAATATATAACACAAACAAATCTAATGCAATATGTATACAGTGCTATTCAAAAGTCCCCTCCCCCCCTCTTATCTTTTTAACGATTATACATAAACTAATGAAATTTGGTAACTGAATATTAAGGGTTGTAAACTTCCCTACTAGTGATGATAGATGACGTATGCGTCAAAGATGACGTCACAAGGTCATTGTGACCAATAATTTTAAATAGAACCCTATGGCAAGCGACACCTCTTTTAAAAGGTATCGAAAAAGCGTATTCAATGATACTAATATTGTTTGTATTTATGGTAGTTTTGATGGATTAAATCAGTAATCAGTAAACTTGGATAATAATTTTAATTACAGATTCAAGAATCAGTACCTACTTATAGTAATTGTTCGAAGTGAGCTCCATCTACTTCCTGACAGTAAAACATCCTATTGCGAAACTCTTATCGTACTTTTTCAAATGTGTCTGCGGAAATAGCCCTACATTCTGTAACAATACGTTGTTTTAAAACATCAATATTGTCAGGCTGAGTGGCGTAAACCTTCGATTTAAGATACCCCCACAGAAATAAATCTAAAGGTGTGAGGTCCGGTGATCGAGGCGGCCATTCCACTTAACCTCGTCGTCCAATCCATCTACCAGGATATTCTTCATCCAAATACCGTCTTACTGCACCGTAATAGTGTGGAGGAGCACCATCCTGTTGGAATGTTATTTCCAAAATGTCGAATTCATCTTGATTATCTTCCAAAATTTCAAGGATTAACGGTTCTATTGCATTTTGCAACATCTGCAGATACACCTCACCGGTTAAGTTGGTATTTAAAAAAACAGGCCCAACGATGTGGTTTCCCAGTATACCTGCTCAAACATTAACCTTCTCGGGATACTGAGTATGTGTTTCACGAAACATGTGAGGATTTGCGTCACTCCAATATCTCACGTTTTGTGTATTTACATTTCCATTTAGATAGAAAGTACTTTCGTCACTAAAACAAATTATTTTGACATAGTCTGGATGTTGGTTAATTTTAGTCTCCATATTTTCACAAAATTGCAGTCTTCGGTCTGGATCGTCGTCTGAGAGATGATGAACCATTTTTAATTTGTATGGGTGAAATTTGTTTTTTTTTTCAACACCCTGTGCACTGTACTTTGACTGACTTCACAGGTTGATGCAACTTGAGTTGTTGAAGAAGTAGGATTTACTATTACTTCTGCCAGTATATCAATTTTTTTCTCATCAGAAATTTGTGGTCTGCCAGATCGTTTTGCATCATCAATACTACCCGTTGTTTTAAACTTACGAAGAAGCTCTCTCAAATAAGTCCTCGAAACTGGGCGATCGGGAAAACTTTCATTAAAAATGCGTTCTGCTGCATGAATATTTTCTCCAGTTTCACCAAGTATTAGGATCGCTGCTACTTTATCACCTAAAACACGTACCATTTCTCTTCTTGAAGCACTTAAACGTTCAGCTCACAACAGGTTAACAAATTATTGAATGTACAAATATTTTAAAATTACCACAAGGTACTAAAACAGTTAAACGTTCGATCAACAATACACAAATTATTAAATGTATAAAAACTTTGACAGCTAAAAAAACATCAAATTGGGGAGACTTGCAAAAAAATCAGATTATTTACTATCCAACTATCCAGTGGTGGAGCTTGAATTTTAAATTTTATTATTAACTGATTTAATTCATCACAGCTTTGCGGTTTTTGAAAGCCAGTTGTCAAAACTGCCGTAAACAGACACAATATTAGTATCATTGAATAGGTTTTTTCGATACCTTTTAAAAGAGGTGTCGCTTGCCATAAGGTTCCATTTAAAATTATTGTCACAATGACCTTGTGACGTCATCTTTGACGCATACGTCATCTATCATCACTAGTAGGGAAGTTTACAACCCTTAATATTCAGTTACCAAATTTCACTAGTTTATGTATAATCGTTCCAAAGATAAGAGGGGGGGGAGGGGACTTTTGAATAGCACTGTATACACATTTAATACATAGGTATATGAAATAATATATGAAAAATAGAAAAACAAAGATGCATGATCAAGCATAACAAAGTTTAATAAACAGACGAGTGCAGTGAAATATATCGAATTTACTACAGTTGTTGTATTTAGTGGACATTGAAAACAGGGGTGAGAATTTTAGAATATTAGTACGCGAAATAGGGAGGTAAAGGCTTTTGGATGTTCGAGCATTCAATTGTGGTATATAAAAATTCAGCTTGCCCAATAGGTTTTGACAGTCAATCATATTGTGTATAAGCTTATATAGAAATATTTGAGAACAACATTCCCGACTCGCGTCAAGTGCTGTCATCGTAAATCTTGCCAAAAGATCATTCTGAGGAAAGCCAATAGGTGAATACACAGTGTCAGATTTGAACCATAGTAGTTTTAGAAACCTTCTTTGAACCATTTCAAGTTATTAATATAGCAATGATAATAAGGATTCAATACTAATGATTCGTACTCAAGTTTAGATCGGACAGAAGCAAAGTATCAAATTATCAATGTATCAGTGTTTGAGAAATCCCTGATAGTCCTTATTAAGAAACCCAGTGTATGCGACGCTTCAGTTACTATTTTAGTTACATGAGTAGTAAAAGACAGATCTTTATCGAAAATTACACCAAGGTCTCTGAATGTATCAGGTCCTTGAAGAATAGAGCCGCCTAATCTATAATCGTAAATTATTGGAGATAATTTAATGGAGTAGGACCATAACATTGCACTTAGATACGTTTAGATGTAGTTTGTTACTAGTACACCAATTATGAATATTAGACATATTGTTCTGAAGAAGAGCACAATTATCCAGGGAAGTAATAACCTTAAATAATTTAAGGTTGTCAGCATATAACAGACAATTGACAGATATTACAGAGACGATGTCATCAATAAAGATATTAAACAGCAAGGGGCCTAGAATAGTGTGAATAGAGGTAGAGAACACCTGACGTGACACCATACTCAAAGGACTTGAAACCGTTGACTTCAACGTACTGTTTTCTGTTAGAGAGATAGGACTTTAGAAGGCTTCATAAATTTATTGAAAAACCAAATTTTGCAAGTTTACTCCGTAGTATATTATGATTGAGTGCGTCAAAAGCTTTGGTAAAGTCGGTGTAAATGACGTCCATCTGCTTACGCTTACATTGGTCAAGAGTTTGAGCTATGCTTTGGGTAATACAAATTAAGTTCGACGTTGTAGATCGTCCTTGTATAAAACATAAATTTGCATACTTACATTAGGATAAATTACGTCGTGAATTAATATTTCAAGAAAAAATGAAGGAATAAAAAAATTGCTTCAAAGGTAAATTACACTGAAACGACAAATTACGATTTTTAATGAGATATATGGCTTGACAAACGTTAAATATTTAATTTCAAAACATATTGTGATTGTGATGTGTACAAGTGATTAATGAAATTTTTTATTTTGCTTACTTTTGGCAACGGCTGAGGTTTCTTTATATGCAGCCTAGCTCCGATTGGAATAGTATTTGGATTCAAGGCCCTAACATTCTGGAAAATTGGATTTGTATTAATGAACAACATTACCATGTTCTCGTGTAAAGCAGTAAAAGATGGTAGATCTTCCCCGAAAAATGTCTTGAAGCGTTCGTGACTCTGTGGAAATAACTTCTTGTGAACGAATATATATTGGTATATAAAATCATATATAACACTGGATATCCTTTCCCTGAAGGTCAGACTCTCTGGATCGTTGACAGGTAAGTTTGGGTCGGGATTTGCTATGGGATGATTTGGATTGCCCAGAAATTGATGATATTGCTTTCCTGCATCTAACGAGGCTATTCCAATCATGGGAGCCTTAAATCGCCAGCTAAAAGCCATCATTCCAGGTAACTGAGCCTCTACGATTACTAAATCGAAATGAAGGCTTTTGTTATGTAGTAAATTTTGAAATTCTGGCGACGATAGCATTACCTCCTCGCATTCCCCTAACATACTTATCATTATATCTGCAATTTCTAAAAAACCTTTGCTTTTATCACTAGCGACCTTATTAAACTTATATCTCGTGTATATCTCTCTTGTGTAGCTGATATCTATTTCAGTTAAATTTGTAAGTGAGACATCATTCATGGGTTGAGACGTAATTACTGTGACTGAATGTCCTCGTAAGGAAAGCTCTCGCCATACGTCATGGAATGGAACTTGGTGACTGTAGGAAGCCGTTGGAATTATTCCTAAAATATTTGCACTGTTAACGAATA
The DNA here is from genome assembly GCA_037954035.1 of Rosalia funebris. NCBI lineage: Eukaryota > Metazoa > Arthropoda > Insecta > Coleoptera > Cerambycidae > Rosalia > Rosalia funebris. The sequence continues at coordinate 26,734,779 of JAZFAV010000009.1, read as the reverse complement.
TAGCTTGGATTGTAGTGAAAATGAATAAATTTAACCACATTTTAGATTATTACTACTACCGTCACTAGGTTATTTTAAATTAAATTGGAACTAACTAATATCTTATCTAATTTAATTGATTAAGGCTGATAGAATTGAATAAAAAATTCATTCAAGTGGTTTATAGATAACATAGGCGTGCGTGCTCATATACATGATAAAATATACACTTTATATGGGTCACTCTTTGACAACGGGATAAAATACAGAAGTACAACAAAGTTTATAAAAATGTGTCTAAATAACGAAATTTAATATCACATTTTGTTTTAGTAAAAGCCTAATCTTTGATACAATAGGCGGCTATAAATTGAAAATATTTTTGTTACTATTACGTAAAGATATAAGTATGTGCTGTCCACGGAGTGGAAAGATAGAAAAGAGAAAATAAAAGTCGTCTATTCTTAGTATCTTGTAAATACATTTATTGCAAAATTAAATATTTGAACTTTATTTTCGACTTAACTCCCAACAAAAAACAACAGCTTTAGTAAAATTTATTTATAATCTTGCAGTTGTTGTCCATGGAACATAACTCTAAAAGGTGCACACTTTATAATATATAAAAATTTAAACTTCATGAATAATCAAACTAGTATATTTTCAAGTACATACAAACGGTACGAAGAAAAGAGTCTTTAGGTAAAAATTTACAAAATGTAGGTATAGATCTTATAAATCTATTAAAAATAAAATAATATTAAAGTGAGACAAATACCGCATTTAGAATTGGCTTCGTCTTTTATTCCAAAGCTCTTCTTTCTTGGTCTTTTCTTATATTTAACGAAGATAGACAATGGCAAGTTATCATCAAATGAGTCAAAATCGGGATAATTCAACTGTTGAGTGGCAGTATTTTTTTCAGAGTTAAGAATCTCCATAAATTGTTCTTCACCAGAGTCGCTGCACACATCAGAATAGTTTATTTGATTCACCATTATGAATTACATATTCTCCTAATCCGTATTGAGTACCATAGATTTTCCCTAAGCAAATGTTGCAACTAAGGCGTCTAAATTGTAAATACTCTTTGTTTTCACTAGTCCAATAATAAACTTGATGAATTTTCATTGTTCCTGCAAAAGGCTTTATATTGTTAGGGAGTTTATTTTCAAGTAGGTTAATTATTTATTTTTCTGTTATTACGACGATTTCTATACCCTCACATGCCTCTCTCAAATGGAAAACAACTGAGTCCAAATTATGAACGTCATATCCACAAGCTACAAAACGATCAGCTGTTCGTTTCAAGCAACCTCCCACACCGTCAACTGCGCCTTTGCCGTGATCAGAGACGAAATTTTGTCTGGAATTGTTTTAAAAAGTGGTTGTAAATGTACAAAAATTGTTATAGGATCGTGACGAAGATTTTCAGAGAAATTGTAAAATGAAAAGCTTTGGATTTTCTTTGTAGCTGCATCCTTGATATACCATACGGCTGTATGTAGTGAAACTTGTGGCACAGAATAAGGAACAACCCTTATTCTGTACTTATGGCTTGGATCCTCCAAAATGCGGACTTCGTATCTGACGAAAATACTTACAATCGAAGGCCACGGAGTGGACGTCTATGGAGTGGAAATATCTAAGTAGTAACGGGTATTTTTCATTAAAGAAAATAGTTTTTTTTAAAATAATAGGTGAAACACAAATGGAATTCGAAATTCTTTTACATGTAATGTGAGAAAAATTAATTTTTTTTATTAACTGTTTCTTGTTGACACGGAGTGGATAATAATAAAAATATTTACCTTAAACCACGAACGTTTTGACCACTGAACTAAATCCTATATAAAACAAAACGTTATCTCTTTCCGAGGGCTAATAATAGACTGGACTAATGTGCTGGGGTACGTGGTAAGTTAGATATGTTACCAATACTGTATTTATGCCTGTATTTCCCTATATCCATGGAGTGAACATCGAAAGTGGTTACAGTATTTATGGTTAACGCAAGAAAAGTATTATATAGGAAAAATCTAAATTATTTTAAACAGTATATTCTTGTATGTGTCTGGATTAAATATAATGTTATAAATTTAAAATATATGATAACATGTCATCAAAATCAAGCACCGCATATTATCCTTCAAGAGGGCTACAGTCCATGGAGTGGACATTTGAGATGTAAAATAATGACTGTTAAAAGCAATTTCGGAGGAAAAAACTTTCTGAAGTACGCATTATAGATAAGCATATGTAGATTTGAATAAATTTATACAATATTCAGTATATCAAAAATAAATCTTAATTTAGTATGGAATTAATGGTTACATCATTTTAGCCCATACGTGGAGAATTACCCATACATATACTCTTTAAAATAAGTGTATAATAAATACTCTTATTCTTGGTTTTGGAAAATTATATGTCTACTCATTGTATGTAACTATGCATATTAGATTAAGAATATTTTTCTGTACATGTCATATAACTTTAATATGGTATAAATATCTTTGTTATTCTAAGATAGTAATGGAACTCGTATTATTTATTCAGGCTGTTAAATTGAATTTATGTATCGACCGCATTCAAGACGGATTATTCAAGCTGCGAAGGCGAAGGTTATGCAAGTACACCTCATCAGGAATAGGAACACGTCTCAAAACTGCGATATCGAACCGCCTGCGAGGTGTGAAGTAAATAGCCTGGTCTTTACTCACAATCAGTAGAATTCAGACCTTTGCAGAGTGAATCTCGGTGAATATACATACATTTATCGAGTGTGAATGTACACAGAGTTCGATCTGGCCGCGCGTAAAGAGACTCCTTTCCCTCCAAATTGTGCCTCATTCTTTCTTCTACGCATACCTAGAGAATTTCACACTTTTTTCTATTCTTGATGAGCAGTAATTAGGATAATAATACTATGAATAATGAGGATAATAACCCAAACATAAATGACTCTTTTAATATTAGGTCCAATCCACCACATTGAATCACAAAATGAATGATATTAAGGCACCTCTATGAGAAACGTCTATGTTTCAGATGCAAACGTTTGACTTTTATTAGTTTCGCGCTGGGCATCGAATTGAATGGCTATCATTTCTTCAAACGATCATGTATTTTGGGGGAAATATGATAATAAAAGAAGTGATATTTATTCAATTTCTATGTTATTTTTAGAATAAATATAAATTATTAAAAAATTAAAAAGTTACTGTATAAAATTGAAAAATTTGAATGAAAATTAAGAGAATTTAGCTAATTTTATCATTAACAGCAAACAATATTTAAAAGTACTCAATCAATGAATACTATTGGAATACATATGTGCTTTCTTGAAATTATTTTTAAATAGTTGGATATTTGCAACATAAAACTAAAGTGCGCATATATGTTCTTATTTTATTTATTTCTAATGATATTATTGGTATCGCAAACTAGTAGCAAGAACACACAAAAACTGATACTTGAGATAATAGGGTTGTTTTGTAAATCATTTGTTAATTATTATATTAGAAAGGGTTCTTCTGATGTTGCGTAAAACATCTCTATTTATTGTCATTGTTTATATTGTAGAGAAAACACATGTATGCATATTGTTGTTCGTAATGGATAGATTAAGAATACATACATTAATCTGCCCACAAATCAATGTGCTTTCATAAAAATTTCAATTTGTATAGAAAAAATCTAAGCAGTAACAACGATTCAAATTACATTCCATATAACATAATATAGAGGACTTGAAGTGGAGACGGCGTCAATAGAATCAGTAAAGTCTCCAAATAAATTACATAATTTTTCATGGGTAACCTCAATACAAATACGAGTATATGTATATCACTACCCTTTGAAAGGAGAAATTCATTAGATTTCGATAAGTTAGCAATCGTATAGTGAATACTTAGAATATTAGTCTCATGTGAAAGGGTGTGGGTACATATTGTCACGAACGCCTCGAGCCATCCCGAACGCCGGGAACATTTGAAACCATCAAGAGCGTGTGGAGTTGACTTCCAGTGCGTTCTATACTAGAAGGTTCGCCAAAGTTCTTTATCTAGAAACGATTGGAGAGACGTCCTACTGCCTATATAAGAATTGTGTCGTCCAGCCAGGAGTTAGTTAAATCTGGACCGCGATAGTGAGCGATACGGTGCGAAGAAAGTGACATTGTGTAATACTGTACGAAAGTTAGTTTATAAAGTTAAAGCAGAAAGAAAGTTATTTAGTTAGTTGGACTTGTAAATAGTTGATTTCTAATAAGTGTTCGAAATAAAGAACTTTCCAGTAAATTCGTTACACTGGTGTCAGAAGTGGTATAGAACGTGGTAGAAAGTTCTGGAACATTTGGTTTAGGAGAAACCCCCAAGTCTAGCGGGTCACTGAACTCGTCTCGTCGGTAGAAGTCGAAGATTGACATTCCGAGAAGATCCGAGAATATTCTGGAAGATTCGACAAAAGACGAGAAAATCTTCGAATGTGATATACCACTGAACTCGTCTCGTCGTGAAGAAATCGAGGATCGACGTTTCGAGAAGGTCAGAGAACATTCTCGAACATTCGATAGCAGTCAAGAAAACCTCCCAAGTATGACCTATCACGGAACTTGTCTCGTTGCGAAGAAGTCGAAGATCGACATTGAGAGAAAATCAGATAACATTCTCGAACTTTCGACAGCAGCCAAGAAAACTGCTAAGTGTGACGCATCACCGGAATTGTCTCGTCAAGAACAAGACGTCTACTGGGTTCTAGGAAGTTTCTGAAGAAAAATTAATTGGATGCCAGTAGGAACTAGAAACCAAACCGCGGCCATGCAGGAACAAATGAATGAGCTTACTATGGTAGAATTATTTTATGAAGACCAAGTCGGCAATAAATTGTGCGACAAAGACAGATGCATGTCTGACTGCATAAGAGGCACAGACCTGCCTATAAATCATTTGCGCGCGTAAAATTCTTTTACTGCATTCGCGTGGGAGAATGTAAGCTATAGTAAGCTATACATTGCTCTTTGTCGCACGGTTTATTGCCGACTTGCTCTTCGTAAAATAATTCTACTATAGCAATGTTAGCTGCAATGAAAGCAGAACAAGATGAACTGAAACAAGAAATGAAAACAGGACAAGACGCAATGAAAGCAAACCAAGAGAAAATGAAAGACGAACTTAAAGCTGTACAGAGCGCTATGAGAATGTGTCAAGAGGAGATAAAAGAACAAGTCGCTATGGACCTCCAAGTCTTGCGGGAAGAAACAGAAAAGAAGCTAGAAGTAGGTATGAAACAGGTAGAATCGGGGCTAGCTAAACAGGAAGCAGAAATAGACGAGATACGAAAAGATCAACAAAAAGCCAATCAGTCCATAGCATCAAAAGTGGAAGAGATCCAAAGGGAGGTTAAGAATATGTCCTACAAGTGCTGCACCTGGGGTCCAACAGCCAGCCAGAGTGACAGCAGCAACTTTTGATGGTTCGATTCCTTGGTCGGTATATTGAAGACAATTCGAGGCTGCTGCTTGCACAAACTATTGGGACGATCAGGAAAAGGCTATAGCTCTTATCGTCGCCTTAAGAGGGGAGGCTCTCGATATACTCCGATCTATTCCGGAAAGTCAACAAACTTTTACAACAATAGTAGATCGTATGGAGATGCGCTACGGTGACAAACACATGCAACAAGTCTACCAAATGCAACTCAAGAGCCGAAATCAAAGGAGCAGCGAGGCATTGCAATAATTTGGGACATACGTCGAGCGACTAGTACAGCTGGCATACCCAGCAGCACCTCAGGAGTTTGCAAATCAACTGTGCGTGCAAACATTTATCGATGGTTTGAGAGACCCGGACATGCAGCAGGTGCTGAGAATGTCACGACATGACACTCCCAGCAAAGCATTAGCGCACGCCCTAGAGTTTGAGGCCGCAAAGCAAGCATCGAAAGGGCACGTGCGGGTGCGCATGGCCGAAGTCAACGGTGAGGAAGAAACCAAGCAGGATCAAATTGATAATTTCCTGCTAGAGCTGAAGAAGGCTTGGTTAGAAGACCGAGAGCCACGCAGACTAAGTTGCTGAAATTGTGGCCGCATGGGACATCTTCGACGTGATTGCCGAGCTCACGGGAATCAAGCGAGCAGCAGAGACAGGCAGTCGGAATACTAAAAGCAGCCGACTTTAAGGGGCGCAAGTTCACTGCATTCTCCCACTAAACCCCATCGACAATCGTCATCAGCAAAGCCAGCAGCTGTGGATCACTGCTCCTCGAAAGCACCATCAACGGCCACAGTGCGAAGATACTTCTAGATACTGGAGCATCAAGAACTTTTATTCGACCTTCTAAGGCGGTTGCATGGCAAATAAAACCCTTGAGAAAGAAGCTATTGTTGACAACAGCGACAGGCGAAACCACAGAAATCCAAGGAGAATGTGACGTAGAGTTGCAATTAGGAGATATATGCATTGTACATCGGGCCCTGATAGCGCCCATAACTGATGATGCCATCCCTGGACTGGATTTCATGGAAGAACACAACATCAAGCTGGACCTAGAGTCAAGTACAATACGCATCGGAAGCCAGAAGATAGTAATGACTAACTCCAGGAGCGACGTCACCACAAGCAGGGTAGTTGTGGTCAAATATGAACTGTTACCCGTTCATGCTGAAAGTGTGCTCCATGTGGAAGTAACTGGCGTTGATGGAGGACTGGTGAGGGTGGTGGAGTCCTAATAACCCGGACTTGACAGAAAAATCCATTTTAACTGGATGGACACTTGTGAAAATGGGGAAGACAATTCCAGTAAGAGTTGCCAATTTTAAAGACTTTGAGTAGAAAATCACCCGAGGAACAATGTTAGGAACGGTCACACTAGTTCGTAACTTTGAAGTGGAAGAAAAAAAAATGCTGATAGAAACAAAAACTACCAACTGCGCTTAGTGAATTACTAGAACGCTCTAGTACCCACCCACGTAAAGAACAAATTGAACAACTAGAGGAACTATTGGTGGAATTTAACCACGTTTTCGCACTCTCCGAAAATGACTTTGGACGAACTAGCATGGTCTATCACCGGATTGACATAGGGTCGGCGCGACCTATCAAGCAGGCCCCCAGAAGGGTACCTTAGGCTAAGAAGTCAACGACTTAATTAAGAACATGGAAGAGCACGGCGTTATCAAACCCTCTCAGAGTCCATGGGCTTCTCTCTTAGTCCTTGTACGGAAGAGGGATGGGTCAACAAGGTTCTGCGTCGACTACAGGAAACTTAATGACGTCACTCAAAAAGATAGTTATCCCTTTTCACGGATTGATGACACATTAGATAGCCTATCTGGAGCGAAGTGGTTTTCGACGCTGGATTTGAAGAATGGGTATTGGCAAGTGGAGCTGAACCCGAATGATAAGGAAAAAACCGCTTTTACTACCGGAAATGGACTCATGGATTTCAACGTAATGGATTAAATGGATTTCCACATAATGCCGTTTGGTCTGTGTAATGCCCCCGCCACCTTCGAGCGACTGATGTACACTGCGTTGCGAGGACTAAACTGGAAGATCTGCTTGGTTTACCTCGGCGACGTAGTCATCCTGGGAAAGAGTTTTGAAGAACATTTGACGACCGTGCCAGAAGACTTCAAGAAGTTGAACGCTGCAAACCTAAAGCTTAGCCCAAATAAATGTAATATGTTCTGCTCGGAGGTCAAATAACTTGGAGATGCCATCAGTGCAGAGAGCGTAGGCACTGGCCCAGAGAAGACGACAGTGGTGCGCAACTGGCCAGTTCCTGAAGACCAGCATCAATTACGGAGTTTGTTAGGTCTCTGTTCGTACTACAGAAGGGTTATTTGAGGATTCGCCGACATCGCGAGGCCCCTACATAAATTGACAGAAGATGGAATTATTTTCCAATGGGACGAAGTCTGTGAAGGATCCTTTGAGACTTTGAAGGAAAAACTGACTACAGATCCAATATTAGGCTATCCACAGTTTGACAAACCATTCATCGTAGACACCGATACCAGCAGCAAGGGAACTGGAGGAGTACTATCGCAAGAACAGGATGGACAGGAGAAAGTAATTGGCTATTTCAGCAAAGCCTTGTCCAAACCCGAGAGAAACTACTGTGTAACTCGACGGGAGCTTCTAGCCGTAGTGAAGACTTTGGAGCATTTCCACAAGTACCTGTACAGACGAAGATTTCTGTTAAGAACCGATCACGCTTTTCTTAAGTGGCTACTCCAATTCAAAAATCCAGAAGGGCAAATTGCAAGATGGCTTCAGCCATTACAGATCTTTGATTTCATCATTGAGCACAGAGCCGGAAAGCACCACCACAATGCTGCAGCCATGTCTAGAAGGCCATGTGCAAATGATAGCTGCCAGCACTGTTTGAATCTGGAGTAAAAGGAAGGATTCCCTCAAGTGACTTGTTGCCTAACGACTGTACAGCCGGATGAAAATTAGGATGCCAACATACTAGCCGAAGATCAAAGGAATGATGAACATATTGGGCCTATAATGCATTGGAAAGAAACAGGAGAGAATAGACCATTGTGGGCGGATATCAGCGACCTCGGTGCAATTACGAAATGTTACTGGGCTCAATGGGGCTCACTGGTTATTGACGCCGGGGTTCTGAAAAGAGTTTGGGAAAGTCCGGATGGTGCAAAGAATAGACTACAGATCGTGCTAACCAAGAATAGAGTGGTCGAGGTTTTGAAAAATGCTCACGGCGGAGCTGGAGGAGGGCATTTTGGCGTAGCTAAAACTATGGGTAAAGTGAAGGAACAATTCTACTGGGTAGGAAGTCGGTCAGACGTAGAAGATTGGTGCAGGAAATGCGACGCCTGCGCTAGCAGCAAGGGCCCAAACACTCGGCGCCGGGGACGCAGGAATCAATACAACGTCGGTGCTTCCTTTGAGCGAATTGCTATCGACGTCGCATTGAATCCGGAAATCGTTACATCTTGGTGGCTATGGATTACTTCAGCAAATGGCCGGAAGTTTACTCCATACCTAACCAGGAGATAATACTGTAGCCGAGCAACCTGTCGACAATTGGAAGTTCAAATGGAACTTTGAAGTTCCATTTGAACTACATTCCGACCAAGGTAGAAACTTTGAATCGGGTGTGTTCCAGGGAGTGTGTCAGTTGCTCGGAATTCGAAAGACCAGAACAACACCATTACATCCGGAATGGTCGAGAGATTCAATGGTACACTTGAGACCAATTTGAGAATGATGGTTAGCGAGCACCAAACCGGCTGGGACCGACACATACCGATGTTCCTGTTGGCCTGTAGAACTGCTGTCCATAAAACTACTTGGCAAACATCAGCCCGCATTCTCTTTGGCAAGGAATTAAGACTGCCGGTGGATTTAATGTTCGGAAGACCGACTGATCAAGCGATGACAACCGAAGACTACCTACAGTCCCTGGAGAAACATCACCAGGAGGATCATAAGGCCATGCGAGGAAAGACCAGATTTGAGAGCGACCGAATAAACACAGGGTATGTCCGAAGGACGAATACTGAAGACTTTCAAGAAGGTCTGCAGAAATCCTGGCAGGGTCTTTACAAGATTGTGACCAGAATAAATGACATAGTTTACTGGAGCCAGAAAGAACCACGCGCAAAAATGAAAGTTGTTCACATCGACCGCTTGTCTCCATTCCAAGGGCGAACAACTGGTCGATGATGATCAGTACTAGGAGGGGGGTAGTGTCACGAACGCCTCGAGCGATCCCAAACTCCGGGAATATTCGAAACCATCAAGAGCGTGTGGAGTTGACTTCCAGCGCGTTCTATACTAGAAGGTTCGCCAAAGTTCTTTATCTAGAACCGTCTCGAGAGATGTCCTACTGCCTATATAAGAATTGTATCAGCCAGTCAGGAGTTAGTTAAATCTGGACCGCAATATTGAGCGATATGGTGCGAAGAAAGTGACATTGTGTAATCCAGTGTTCGAAATAAAGAACTTTCTAATAAATTACAATATATAGAGGCCAGTTTGGGCCATATAGGAAAAATTTTGCCACAATATATATATATATATATATATATATATATATATATATATATATATATATATATATATATATATATATATATATATATATATATATATATATATATATACCTTTTCCCGCAGCTGTTAAATATCTAGAACAATTTTTATTTTACACATATACATAGAAGTTTTATGAATACTTTGAAATAATAACGAATAAAAAAAAAGGGAAAATAATGGAGATATGGGCCATCAAAGGAGGGTCCCCTCTTTGAAAATACCTACTTACTGATGATGGTATACTTATTTTCTCTGTCAGATATCGTCTGAAATATAACTTCTTTCTTATGTTGAAAGGTAATAGCTAAGATAGGATGTAGAATAGGACCACAATTTTTTAATTGATTTTGTAAAAATGACAGCTGTTTGAAAAAAAAATCAGATTTTTATCGAAATTTTGAGATTCATAAATTTATAACTTATGAACGTGGCATTCAATAAAAAAAAATCCTTTTTTTGATTGGGTGTCTATATCTTAGGATGGGTACATAATATGCTATCTTAGATAATACGCATATTATAAAGAATATGTGTTATAAATTTTAACAAAATCGGTTAAGTAGATCTTGAGATATCTTGTTCACCAGTTTATAAAAAGTAGTTTCGAAAAATCGCAAAAAAAATAGTACGGCATCAGCGTCTTAAAAACCAAATATTTTTTTAAATTACCTTCAATCTGCGTTTCCTGGACCGTACATGAATTCTTCCATTAATGCCGAGATGACGCCCGACTTCTTTTGAGCAGCTCTTTTCAATTTCCTGGCCTTTTTAGTCTCCTGTTGGACTCTCATGTTGGCTATGCCAAATTCTCGGTAAATTGAAGCACGCTTGGGCCAATTGCAAGGTTTAATACTTGCATAATTTGTAATACACTAGTATATACATTATTGGATATACTAGTTGCAATATAAGATACAATATCAACAATTTTTGCGCGACTGTAAATAATGCATTTTTGAAGCCATAGACCAAATGACAACGTTTAGACTTTCGTTGTTATTCTGATTGTATCCTTCTACACATCATTCTAACAAATCGGTATCAATTAATCTATCGTATACCGGCTCAATTACTTTTTGTACAACTACAGGTATAGAATTTTTATGCTTACAAGAATCTAAAGTTCCAGAGGCCTTCGCTTTCTGATACGAACACCAGGTATCTTCACCGGACGGGCACTTGCCATGCTGTGGCTTCTTATCAGTGGATATTTTATGGTAATAAGTTACCCATATCGCATTTTGCATTGTTTCAACTGATGTATTTATACTCCTTCTAATTGCAAGACCATAGTAAACTGTTAACTCATCAATAAGCTTAGCCGTCAACTTCCCTCTGCCGCCTATACCAGGATTATCTTTTTTTACTTACATACAGCTGTTTCGAACTTCTGTATGTCGTTCGGTTCCGATCCGGGACAAATGTCGAATCCTACCTGTGGCGGGTTTTATTTTTTAAAACCTTAACTGATCGTGCAGAAACACGAGAAAGGGGTCGAGGATCGCTTCTGGGTATAATTCAATGCCTGCCGGGGCTTTAGCTAGAGGTGTAGTTGTTTCCTAGAGCGATTATGTAATAGCTTTGCTATTCGGGAACTACTTTGATAGCCGCTTGGGGGCTTGGTGGTTCCTTTCTCGATTTCCGACTTATAAGTTACATAAAATAAATAAATCAAAAAGTATATTGTGATAAGTATCGCTCTGTCTCAGGGACGGTTGGTGTATAGGTGCTGAAGAGCTGCAGAACTACCAAAAAATTAGATATTTGTATATTTTCGCGACATAATAATTACTAAAATTTATTAATAAAATAATTTGGTTAGTTGGTGCAGCTAACCAAATTATTGCGTTAAAGTCGCACTCTGTCCGCCGTCCTCTATTGAGTAGTAGACCAGATGAATTATCTGGGTCTCTACGCGTGCACGTCGCGGTACATTGAACTGGGCCACACGAGGTAGTTCTCAGCACGGCTCGGCACACCCGTCCTCCCCCTCAACTCCCGCGACAATCCACACTTGGCGCTCGTAAGGCTTGGCGTCAATGAGCTGTATTTTTTCCAGCTAAGGCAACATCAGTGAATGTTTACTCCTTCTTACTCCTCGGGCGGGCGTAAATCGTACCTATTTCGTATGTCGTGTTAATTTGAGATTTTAAATACTGTTTTGTGAATTTTTGTAGTGATTTATTGTACTAATTATTAATATTTATATACTGTGAGAGTGACAATGGATTTAGTTTATAATTTAGTTCATGTGAAGCGATTTTTTAAATACTCTTATGAAGAAAAAATTGATTTAAAAGACAATGGTAGGCCATTGCCCGATATTGTTATTGAGACTGCAGGTGTTAGCCGCGGAAAAGCATATAAACGTCAATTTAATAGAGACATTTATTCGAAGAACAATTGTATTTGTGGGTGCAACAAAAAAAATGCGTTATTTTGTTTTCCTTGTTTACTTTTTGGCGGTGATAAAGCATGGACGGAGGTAGGGGTGACAGATTTGGTGCACTTAACTGAAAAAATAAAAAAGCACGAAAACTCCAAAAGCCATCTACATAATACAATGGAATTAGCTTTATTAGGAACAACTAATATTAAAGCGCAGCTAGATTCAGCTTATTGGATAAATGTGCAAAAGCATAATGATAATGTGACAAAAAAGAGATACGTTTTGTCAAAAATTATAAACTGTATAAAGTTTTGTGGGGCCTTTGAACTAGCGCTGCAAGGACATGACGAAGCTGAAATCTTTCAAAACCCGGGGATATTTCGTGGTTTGATAAATTTTTCTGCTGAGCTTGATGTAACTTTAAACGAGCATCTACAAAATGCTTCAGTATTTAAAGGAACCTCTAAAGAAATACAAAATGATCTTTTAGACTGTATATTAAAAGTATGTCATGAAGAAATAATTAAAGAAATTAACAAACCTTCATTTTTGGCAGTTATGGCAGACGAAATAACTGATATATCTGCAAAAATTCAGTTAGTGGCAGTTTTAAAATATATTCTCGATGGTGAACCGATTGAATGTTTTTGGACATACCTGAAACCTACAAAATGTGACGCTGAAACTCTTTCGGAAAATATTTTAAGTGTTATAGACCCTCTAGTAGAAAATTCACCTTACAAGCCTTTTCTCTTAACCAAAGAATATGACGGCAAACATGAATGTTCTTCAAAAAGGTATTAAATTCCAAAAATTTTTCTTGTGAAAGTCTATATTTTTGTATAAACGGATTTTACATAAAAATTCTGAAGTGTCAGACAAAAAGTCTGACGTAGTCGTCCTCGACCACCAACTCAGGACAATGTTCGTCATCGAGTTCTCGGCACCCGGTGATGATAACATTGTTTTGAAAGAGGAGAAGAAACGGACAAAATATCGAGATTTAATCTTCGAAAACAGTAACAGTGCGAGTATACATGCCTACTTCTAGCCACAGCGAGGAAGAGTTAGAAGCCGTTTATTCGGACATAGAGCAGGTAATAGGATTTGTGAAGGGTCATGAATATTTAATAATAGTGGGAGATTTTAACGGAGTCGTAGGTGAGGGAGAATTTGTAGGTCCTTATGGATTAGGAAACAGAAACGAGAGAGGTAGCAGACTGATAGAATTCTGTGAAATGCACAAGATGGTAGTCGCGAACACATTATTCAAGAATCACGTTAGGAGGCGGTACACCTGGAAAATGCCAGGAGGGATAGACAGGTATCAGATAGACTACATTCTAGTTAGAAAGAGATTTAGAAATCAAGTAAAAGGCTGTAAGAGTTATCCAGGAGCAGATGTAGACAGCGACCACAACTTGGTAGTCATGAAAGCTAGATCAAAGTTCAAGAATCTGAAAACCCGGAAGGTTTTCATTTTAGGCATCGATAGGGAAGATCTAGGAAAACCTATATTGAGAGATGAATTTGAAATAGCACTAAGGGGGCTAAAGAATAATAGAGCGCCGGGTGTAGATAAAATACAGGCGGAAATTTTGAAATGTGCGGGACAGAAAGTAGTAAATATGATGTTTGAATTGGTAAAATACATATACGAAACGGGCGAGATGCCGGAGGATTATAAGAGGAACATTATCGTTACTATACTGAAAGAGAGAGGAGCCGACAAATGCGAGAACTTTAGAACGATTAGCCTAACCTCCCATGCGTCAAAAATCTTAACCAGAATAGTGCAGAAGAGGATGGAAAGAGGATAGAGCGGAGGAAATACTAGGAGAAGACCAATTCGGGTTTAGGCGAAATAGGGGAACTCGCGAAGCTATTCTAGCGCTAAGAGTAATGTTCGAGAAAACAATAGCAAAAGGAAAGAACGCTTATATAGGATTTGTAGATTTAGAAAAAGCCTTTGATAACGTAAGATGGGAAAAAATGTTCGAGATACTAAAGAGCGCGGGAATGAAGTATAGAGATAGGAGAGTAGTACACAATCTATACAAAGAGCAAACTGCTGTTATAGAAGTAGAAGGGGAAAAAGGGGAAGTAGGTATTAGGAAAGGAGTAAGACATGGATGTACGCTATCACCACTAATATTTAATCTGTACATCGAAGAGGCGATTAATGTGGTAAAAGATAGAGTGGATTTTGGGATTAAAGTACAGGGACAGAAACTAAAAATGCTGAGATTCGCGGATGATATAGCAGTATTAGCATCTAGTAAGGAGGAATTAGAATTAGCATTGAACGAAATGGAGGAATTGTTGACAGAGGAATACGGAATGAGGGTGAATAAAAACAAAACTAAAGTGTTAGTGTGCAGAGGGCGCGAGAGCAGAGCAAAAACGAAAGTACAAATTAATAATGAAAGATTGGAGGAAGTTAAAGACTTCACTTATTTAGGAAGTAAAATAAATTGGGATGGAAGAAGCGATAAAAACATAAAACAAAGAATAGCGCAGGGTCGAGTAGCTTTTAACAAAAAGAAAGCACTTTTATGCTCTGGGGTAATAAACTTAGAAACAAGGAAGAGATTTTTGAAAACATATATATGCAGCACAGCACTATACGGTTACGAAACCTGGACGGTAGGTGAAGCAAGTAGGAAGAAATTAGAAGCTTTTGAGATGTGGTGTTACCGAAGAATGATGAAAATACCATGGACTGATAGGGTTAGAAACGAAGAAGTATTAGAGAAAGTCGGCGAGAAAAGAAGTATGCGGAAAAACATAAAGAAGAGAAGAGATAGAATGGTAGGCCACTTGCTGAGACATGGGGGAATAGTTCGCGATATTTTGGAGACAGAAATAGGAGTGAAGAAAGGCAGAGGTAGGCCTAGATTAGACTACTGCTCGCAAATAGTAAGGGATGTAGGTTGTAGCATAATTAGCGAAATGCGTAGGTTAGCACAAGATAGGAGAAGCTGGAGGTTAGCGTCCAACCAGTCTTAGGACTGATGACCTCATGATGATGATGAATCTTCGAGCTCCGTAGACTCTATCCAGAGCATGCTATTAAATTTAAGGTACTGATTATAGGAGCCCTTGGTGGAGCGAGAGATACACTGCTTTTCGAATTAAAGAGCATACCGGCATGCCGAAATTCGGCAGAAATCTTAACCGGTCATATGCAGACCGTAATTCTCGGTTCACTACATCTACTCAGGGCACACTACTCGGCCCAGTAATCACCAACCGAGCGGACGCGAGGAGTGATTGCTGGTATTACCAGCGCACCTTCTGTGTGAGTCGGAGCCACAGAAAGAGGTGACTGGCTTTTAGCAAAAAAAAAAAAAAATAATTATAAGCAGGAGGGGCCGCACAACATCCATCTGGCCTTTGGTGAGTAGCGACACCACTTACTCCAGCTGGGGTGCAAAACCGGACCGGCGGCACCAGTGCACCCGGGAGGGGATAACAGATTCTCCTCTTGTGTCGGCCGTGGGCTTACTGGGCTAACTCCCCGGTAAACCCGAACTTCTTGTTCTAAAAGACAGAAGAGGAGGCCCCCACGATCGACCCAGTTCGGATAGGGGTCATGGGCAAGGTGGTGGGGCCCAAATGGATAGATTGCCTGGAAACGACGTACGCCAAAGACATGGACGCTTTGAGTGGACCGAGGAGCTAAGGGACAAAAATCGAGATTTAATCTTCGAACTCCATAGACTCTATCCAGACCATACTGTTAAATTTAAGGTACTGATTATAGGAGCCCTTGGTGGAGCGAGAGATACACTGCTTTCTGAATTAAAGAGCATACTGGCATGCCGAAACTCGGCAGAAATTTTAGCCGGTCGCATGCAGAAGGCCGTAATTCTCGGTTCGCTACGTCTACTCAGGGCACACGATTCGGCCCAGTAATCACTAACCGAGCGGACGCGAGGAGTGATTGCTGGTATTACCACCGCACCTTCTGTGTGAATCGGAGCCACAGAAAGGGATGACTGGCTTTTAGTAAAAATTAAAAAAAAAATAATACTCGTAATATTAATAGCTCTCCGTCAGAAATCTATTATGCAAATTTTTCTCAAACATCATTTTAAAATTAAAAAAATATGTATTTCAGGATTTTATTTAAAAATCGAAAAGTACGTAGAAAATCAGTTTATCTGTGAAATATGGGCCATAGTGTATAACAATTGTACCATGAAGAAAGAATATAATAAAACACTTTTGATACATTTCCTTGAAATATGGGGAATATTGAACTCACTTTTGAGTTCATTATGTTTTTATCAATAGAGCAGCGCGTAAGATAAGAAATATAAATAGCTGCCAGAATGAATTTATTATTGCCTATATTTCAAGGGAACGTCGCGCGTCGGTCGTATCGAAAATGTCTTATATTATTTCTTGATGGTCGGTCCATAGATAATTATAAGGTATACACATTTTTAAACTTACATTGGATTAGATATAACTTCTAGCATAGCCTGTCGCAGTAGGTTTTTCGTTAGCTCTGTATATTTTACTATTCTACCTAAATCACATTCTTCAATAATATGTGAGTTACTTAATTGCTCTCCTAAGAAAGGCATTCTGATCATGGCAAATCGACTAAATATGGCTTCTTCTATTGACTGTAGACCACACTGATTTATAAATAATATTATTTTAGGATGTTCTAAAAAAGAGAGCTAATCAAGAAATATTTATATGTAAAAAACATAACATCAGCAAAAAAAGAATTACCTCCATTAATTATTTTATATTGTTGGTATTAAGAGGTTGCTCATTTATTAATTACTCTCATTAATGTAAAAAAATAAATAAGATTTTTTGTGGACAGAATGGACAGTATCCCTTGATTATATTTAATTAACAAAGAGATTCTCTATTTATATTTCGATTATTATGTATCAGATTATGAGTATACGACATTTCGTGAAAGAGTTTTTTCGACAATGAACCTGCTCGACATCGATTCAAGGGTGCTCATTTAATATACGCAATATTTTTATTCATTATGTAAGATTTAACATTTATATCTGCTACAAGACTAATCAGCTACGTCACCAGATCAATTACAGTAAATACACAGGGCACACATACTATTCATTTCATCGCTATTTGCCAAATAAAAAACTCTCTTACCTTGTCGATAAATGAAACAGTCTACCTAAGCCTAGCCAGAAAACAAGCCACGGTATGTTCTGCGATTTTTTATTTGGTAAATAGCGATGAAATAAACTATACAAACTATTAAAAGTTATAAGCAGGTCTGTCCTGTGATTATCCAAATAATGGCCGCCATAAGTGTTACTTGACTTTTCATATCGTTGATATCTGAATTAAGTTAGTAACAATCTCTTATATTCCATCCAACCATGTCCATCCAACAATATTTCTGTTGGTTGTTATGTTAAGAACTCTAGGCAAAATATTGTCTTCGGAGTTTTATATAGATTTCAATATAGATTTTCTCAAGCTCTTATAGATCATTTGGGCAGTTGTTGTTTACTTTATTATGTAGATTGTATCGGAAAAGAAACGCTGTAAGACAGAACTACGGTGTTCCTTTACGGAGTTTTAAAAAGGAAGACCATCAAACAAAATCGCTGATTCTAGAAATACTATAATATAACTCGACACTTGTAGTGACTATTTTTAAAATCGTTATCAAATGGGACATTATATACATTTTTAATTAATATTGGGATGCCTAATTAGAAGTTTCTAGGTATTAGGTAGTCTTTGGCTATCAATACGTGTGCTTAAGTAATTGGTTGTTTTTCTGTCTCGATGTTCTGTGTGTTCTGATACGAGTATGGTGAGTTTTTATGGCGGCAGTTATTTTGGCATTGTGAAAGTCAAGAATATGTATTGTCTGTTAGTAATGTCGGTCGGAAGGAGTTGGATTTTTCTGATAGTATCGATTACACCTTGAACATGAGGGAAAAAGTGTTTCTGTGTTAGAGTCTCTGTGGTATTGTCGGTTGTCTGTTGTGTCTGTTAACCAGCCTGGAATCGTAGCCGTTTTCGTAAAGATTGTTAGGTTTACGTGATGGTTAGGTTTTGTAATTATTGTGTCTGTTGTCATTGTCAGTTTGTCTGATGGATCTTTGGATGAGAGTTTTTGCTACGGGATTGATTTTGGCTAGGTAATGGTAGGAATCGTGGTGTAGGTAGCCATTGGTGTGTGTCTGTTTGCGATATATTGTATGTGAGAATGTATTGTTCTGGGATCAAGGAGGGGAAGGGAATTATTATTTTAGATTTCGGGAATTATTATTTATGGTTAAGGTTATATTTTGCTGAGTGTTACTGAGGTAATCTAGGAATCTTGGTAGGTTTTCCTTATTGTGAGGCCAAATAGCAAAGATGCCGTTTATTCGACTGATTCAACTGGGGGTCTTGAGAGAGGAAGTACTAAAGACTGGTTTCGAAGCCATCTATAAGTATGTTGGCAAGGATAGGCGATAGAGGCAAACCTGCAGAAGCTTCTTGTACTTGTTGTAAGAATGTATACTGGAAAAGGAAGTATATATACACACGAAACACGCAACATTCGATAAGTTTTAAGAAGGCTCTGGTGTGGTTTTGTTTGGTTTGTGATTTTTTATACTTCTCTTATATCGGATATTACTAATTTTTTGTTCCAACCGTTTAATGGATTGCTAATTTGTCTTGTGGTAGACATTATTAACATTTAGTAGAGCGTAATATCCCAACATAATGGATTAAAAAATATAGGAAAAAATAATTTGCAAAATATCTTAAAATGATATTTATTATATGCAATTATAATGAGGGGCTGTTATGACTCAGCTATTTTAAGAATGGCTTCTTAATGCTTTACCTCTTAATCGACATTTTTTCTCCATATTTTTTACTTTTTAATATTATATTTACAAAACCATACGTTACTTATGAGAACAAGATTTATATCAATTCTTTTATTGATTACAGATCCTACGTTATAGATACTGGGGGATGGGGATGTTAAAAATTTACGTTAGAATATTCAAAATGGCAAACAAAAATAGCAAATGCAAAATACATAAATATAAAAAAATCTGAAAATACAGACACCTCAGGTGAAGAACTTCGAAGTAAGGTCTCTATTTTCTTTGTTTAGATGTATTCTATTGAATGTAAATGTATTAAGTCTGGAGGGAATTATATTCATGCTGTTGAAATTGTACAATATTAATTTATTTCAATGGTCTTACGGAGTATATCTTGCTGGGGTACCCATTTCATGATTTTGACATTTTCAGGTTTTTCAAAGTCATCTTTAAATTTCCATATGACTTTGTATGGTATATGTGAAAATATTTCCAAGATGGTATGGTTTGCTTATTCGAATTTGGCGCCCTGAAGCGATGGTTGTTCCTAGAATGGTGGGGGTACGCATATTCGAGAGAAGGGTGTAAAGTTGAAGCTCCGCTTGGTTTAGTTAGCATCATGGAGTGGACAAAGGTGGAGCGCGCGTTCGCTGTTGAGGCATACTTTTCTAACCGTCGCTCAATCATCGCTACGCAACATGCATTCCATACCTATTTCAATATTGCGCCCCTTAGTCGTGTTCCTGGCCGGCAGTCGACTGTTTCATGGGTAAACAACTTCAGGGAAGCTGGTGATCTGAAGAAAGAAGAAACCTGGGCTTCCACGAACAGCAAGGTTACCTCAAAATAATGACATGGTAAAACTTTCTGTTTTGCGATCCTCTCAGCGCTCTGTCCGCAAACATGTAACTACTGTTGAGTTGTCTGCTAGTTCTATGAGGCGAATCCTTCATGAAGAACTAAAATTTCATCCCTACAAATTGGCTGTGGTGCAGGAATTTAATCTACGTGATGTTGTTGCTCGAGAAAATGCATGTGAGGCGCTTCTTGACATTCCTCACGACTATTTTTATGGGGCTATCTAAAATCACTTAAATATAATAAGTTTTACAACGATCGTTCTAAGACCCTGGCTCACCTGAAGAACAACACTCGTCAAGTTGAAGAAAACTTCTGAATTCGATTAACGCAGTGATTTGAGAATAATGGACGCCGCCTGCCTGATATCATCTTTAAAACTGTGTGAACATAAAATTTAAATGTTATACTTGATGCTGTTCAGAGAATTAAATATATATCTGCATTACTATTCTTTCAATTGAATTTCTAAATAAGCAAGTTTCTCTACCCTACGCTTTACTACACTATATTTATTATGTTGTATTATCAAGTATGCCCGAGCAGTAAACACACTGTTGTGTAAAATATTCTAAAAGTATTTATATAAAACATAACAATTAGACAACAAGGTATGGTATTCCAAAAGTAGCATTTTAAATTATGTACTTAATAGTACGCACCTGTACCAAAACTGACATGAGTGCTTCCCGTAGTTTATGGTCGTTGTCAATAGCATTACAGATTTCAGAGAGGCATGAGCCGATCACGCGCTTATTAGTATTACTGTTTATACGAATTTCGTTTGTAGACCTACAGTAGATTAAATTGACCAATTATATCCACAGCATACCAAACAAATAAAAAAGCCGTTGTGCATTCAGTAGAAATTATATACAGTCATGTATTGATAACAGAAAATAAGTATTAGGTATGAAAACGGCAATAAATTTTAATTCTGCTGTACTAGATTTACAATTGTTGAATATCTATTTTAATAACTCTATTATGGGGTGATAATTTTACAAACTCGGAACAATAATATGTTTTAAACATCATCAGACTGTATATGACATAATCCGACTATAATAACTAATTTATAAAATATCTGTTTTAATTTATTATTAATTAGACGAAATAACCAACGATCTTTACTAGAAGGATAAAAAGATTCTGTGCATCCCCTCACCCCTCAATTTTGTATACGAATTCTATGCATCCCCCCCTCCTCCCCCATAATTTTTAAATTAATTCAATAATTATAAAAAATATTTTACAATGAAAGGGTTACTAATGAGATATATTTGCGGAAATGGAGAGGTTGCTGGGCACTTGGTGAAACATTTTTGACTAGTAAATGAAAGAAAGCGCTTGGTGGGTTACACAAAAATTTCAAACTATATTTCAAACAATTGTTTCGGCGTTTATGCCATTCTCAAACATTGTAAAAGTTTGTTACTCTTTGAGAATGGCCGACCATAAGTACCGAAACTATACGAAGAAGTATAGTTTGCAATTTTTGTGAAATCTACCAAGTATTTTCATTCATTTACTAAATATATTTACATCGGAAATGTTTTAAAGTTTGAGTCTGGTTATTCTGGCTCATGAAGTCAGAATCTATTCGCAGGAATCTTCAGAAATATGTAGGGAAAGAATGATCAATAATGAATGCATGTTTCATCATGCATTTGTACTTGTTGGTCCTATGAAGTGTAATTTGAATGTTTTGACTGAATTCACTTTAAAGCTCAGTATTTTTTATTAATGATTATATGATTAATATCCGAAAGTAAATTGTACATGATGTAAAAGTCAGGGGCGAATCCAGGACACCGCGTTGACATATAGGTATATATATATATATATATATATATATATATATATATATATATATATATATATATATATATATATATATATATATATATATATATATATACCGTTCTTTCATTTTTTTACTAGACAGCAAGTCAATCGGTCGATTTCGTATAATGTGTAGGGAGGGGACGGGGACGGGGACGGGGGCGGGGACGGTACACCCTGCTTCAGGTTGTCCAGTGTCGATAATTAGCGGCGCTACGACAGTTACGTTCTACACGTGAGGGAGTGTACATCATATTTGTAACGGGGAAAAACTTTTACGTGGGAAGTGATGTTGATGGGTTTACTGTTAAAAGATGATCAAGGTATTTAAAGAAAAAATACCTTGGCCATATTTAACAGCAAACTATGATCTTTTTTGCATTATTTTTATAATTGGTTTTGCATTAAAAAAAAGTGCCTTCTAATAAAACGTTAGAAGGCACTTAGTTAAAAAAAATAAATAGCTTCTCTTAAAATAATTAAAAATAAAATACAAACTCTTAAAACAAAAAATATCCCCTTGAATAAGAAAAAAAACTAAAGAAAATTTTCGAAGATGTCTCCGTCTTGCGCCAAACAATAACCCAACCTGTCGTAAAATTCTGAACGAACGTTGGTCAGCATAAGAGGGCTAATAGTTTGAAATAAATTTTCAATATTAGCCCTCAGTTGATTTAAATTATTAGCTATTTCATGAGGATGCCCGTATAACTTTGATTTAATATACCCCCATAAGAAAAAATCATTAGGGGCCAAGTCTGGCGATCTTGGTGGCAATTGAATTACGCCTCTCGTAGATATAATTCTCTGGGGGAATATCGTATTCAAATAGTCAATGACTATTCTTGAGTTATGGGCCGGACACCCATCGTGCTGGAACCAAACGTTGTCAAAATTGGGGTTAATGTTTGCCAATGCAGGAACAATTTGGTTTTGAAGAAGATTCAAATAAGTCTCCCCATTTAAATTTCCATCAATAAAGAATGGTTCAATAATATCATTCCCATGAATACCAGCCCAAATATTCAATTTTTCGGGATATTGTGTCCTTGTATTTAACAGGCGATATTGATTTTCAATAGCCCAATACCGTATAATTGATGGACTGTGCCTACCATGTAACGGAAACGTGGATTCATCGGTGAACACGATGTTATGAATAAAATTGTCATCCGCATTTGCACGTTCCATTACCGTGTTACAAAATTCCATTCTACGGTACTGGTCTTCATCGAAAATTTCTTGATGGGCTTCGTATTTATAGGAATGATATTTATTTTTCTTTAAAATTTTGTGAATTTTACCCACACTAAAACCAGTCTCCTCGGAAATTTTTGGGATAGAAATATTTGAATCTTCTTCTACCATTGCACACACCATTAATTCCTGCATTTCAGCATCCTCGTTAATTCTAGGTGTCTTGTGGCATTTACAACCTAAAATGCATCCCGTTGACTTAAACTTTTCGACTACTGTCGATATTGTGTTCAAGGCAGGGATCGAACGATTTACATATTTGACTGAGAAAAGGTCCCTTATTGCACGTAATGAATGTCCTTGAAGAGACCATGATATCAAATCAATTTTTTCCTCAAGTGAGGACGTCATAATTACTAAGTTTAGAATTAAAAGAATCTATTTAAAATTACACGTATTACTGCGAAGTTCACTCGTCTAAATGCCAAACACGTATGCGACGGTAAATGTGAAATCCAAGTCGTCGATCATCACGGCGTACGGCCGGACTCACCTGAGCGGTGGCTAATTTTCCGAGAAGGACCGAACGGTGGAACCTATGTACAGTTTTAAAATGAAAGCATGGTATATATATATATATATATATATATATATATATATATATATATATATATATATATATATATTATATAATTAATAATAATTATATAATATATATCATATATAATTAATTGTAGATTACCTTTTAATTTTCGATTTTGTAGTATCCGAAACAACAGGAGCCATAAATGTTACTGAATCCACAATACTGCACACTAATAATTTTTAGAATTACGATATATCAGCATAATCTGTTCTAAACGTCCAGGAGTGAAAGGTTGACGCCTATTATTCAAAATCCATTTACGGAAAAAGACCTTTCAACATTTACAGAGTTAACGGGAGCATATCTAAGACACATGTTCCTCCAGGACAGCATGCGTACGTTGGGCTGAGAAAATTCTACCTCTTTACCTACGAGGAGGTCCACAATACCACATACGAGTGGAATATGAAATTCATGATTGTGACATAAATCGATTTCCATTAAAAATAAATAGTTTTCACACATGAAGCAGAGTGTCTTGGTAATTGAAAAAGGAACTGGCACAGGTCAAATATAATGTGATAATAATCTCTTTAACTATTGTGTATCCAGGGGAAATAGGTGTATAGTCAAGGTTCCTTATTGACAAATAAGTTCTTGAAAAATGCCTGTGGAACATCCTTCCAAATAGATGGATTATTAATGGCCGCTGAGCTTATGAGATAGATAGTGCTTCGTTTGCATTTAGCTTATCGATCACCCTCCTTACATTATCAAAATAGTGGTTGCAGCCTCTACTAATGTGCTCCAACGCGTCACAACAGGCTGTGGTGGTATTTGGTATATTTTTTCTTGACATTAAGAAAAAACTTAATTTGTATCTATGATGAAAGAAAACAAAAGAGAAATATTTGCTACAGTATTATCTTATAGACAATTTGGATACTCAAAATTTTAGTATAAACTAGTTATATTCCTGTATTTTTTGGAGATACGATGTCCCGGTTACCTCTGACTACATCAGATCATAGAAAATATAGCGTTGCGGTGAACAGTAGGTATATAGTTTATTTAATCGCTATTTGCCAAATAAAAAATCTCAAATGGCTCTTATCTCATATCGTGGCTTGTTTTTATGGCTAGGCTCGGGTAGACTGTTCCGTTTATCGGAAAGATAAGAGAGTTTTTATTTGGCAAATAGCGATGAAATGAATAGTACTGTGGTTAATTAGAAATGTACACATCTGGAGGATTCCCGAATATGTGGTGATCAGCGAAAAAATACAAGAGAGAGTGAAGAAAATTCCAAAGGACATCTAAATCCCCTAGTTAGCACAGTTACGGATCCAGAGGAGCCACGGTCATACTAATTATAGATAGTCGGCCTGTAACATCTCATGCGCTGATTGAGTTTTTTGCATCCCAACAGTTTTGCAAGATTTACTGGTATATTTGATATACATACTGAGAAAATGGATAATTAACGACAGGAACAGCAACTTGGAACAACTTCTTAGGTTACGTCTAATTTTAAAGATGTACAAATATTTCGACAGTTCTGTTTTTGAAAAAGAAAGAAGATAAATCTCTAAAATGGTTGACGAAATGTTAGCACTAATTCACTAAGTACTAATGTAATGGGTACCTATTTGCAAACCAAGAAGAAATTGTACTGATTGTGCTGTTTGGCGTTATTTACTTGGCCTCTTTATATCAAAAACGTACTGAATATGCTAAGGAACAGAAGAGAAAATTCCATTCAATTGTTTTATCAAATATGTTTTACGCAAATTATATTCAAACAGAGATATTCATTATCATAGACTTACCAAATAACACTTGATACAGATTCCCGTTTGAAATTTAAGGAATAAAATTGACAATTGCGTCTTTTAATCTCCATTGGTCAAGTCTGGTATAAATTTTAAATATTTCCCAAGGAAAAAAGGCGACAAAATTTGTAGTATTTTGAATCAATTTCACATTTGCCACAAGCTATTCAAATTCGAGGGTTTAAATATCTGGCACCGTTACTTTACATAATTGATAGGTTATGTGATGTCTTGGAGGGCACGTGTTTTGTGTTTGTGATTGATACAATTTTAATAATTTTAGCATTTGTATAAACGTGAAAACGTTAAATAGGGTCGCGATAAAAAACCAAATAAAACATTGTGATGGTAGTGTAAACACCTTAACAAAATTTGTAGTTCTGGAAACAGTCCAAGTTTTAACCGTCAGTTTATTAATATGTGGTTTATGGTAATACAAAATGTTTGTCGATGATGGGGAGTGCAGTGCAAAATAAATCATTGAGTGTATTATTTCCAGATGAACATATTTTGTCGAAATGGGGGTATAGGAAAATTAATTATGAACTACCGTGAACAATAAAAAAATATTCTAAATGCCAAAGTCTTATCTCAATTGCTAGTAAATTATATGTAGTTGTTGACTAAGTAAAGTTCCTTTACAACATGTTTCACCAAACAACTAACCGTCCTTTGGTACACCACTTCAGTTTAAAATTAGAAAAACACGTTTTTTTTGGTTTAGGTCAGGTATGTGTCAAATCATAAATGTTATCTTTCAATTATCATATGATCTCCTGGAATCCATCTTGTACATACTAGGATGTGACTATAACCGTTTGATATTTTAGAGGCTAAAAGACTTCCCGAAAAACACAAAATTATAAAATACTCTTATAGAAATCAGAATTTCCCAAGAATGTTAAATGTTTAATAGTAAATAGGACACCCTGTATGTTTTAATATTAAGCAATATATTGACAGACGTCATTTTAAAATGGAAAATGTTTCAAAGAAATATGTATTTCTAAAAAGAAAGTATTAATATAATTTTTGTGGATGAATCACTTCCTCGTTTACAGTTAATGTTAATCTAAAGTAGAGTTATCTGTTTCTCAATAAGATAACAGCATTTTTTTCCTTGAAGTTTGATAATTATATAAACAATTATACACGTAAATATGTAGATATATACTATCCTAAATTCAGAACATTTTAAAATAAATACTGATCGTGTATTTTACCTAAATAGTGATAGAAAATAAAATACCTAAAATAAAATGTTATAATAGGTGGCTAACCATAAACCGAAGTACGATTATACAATTCAAAATTCAGTTTTATCAGAGAGATATCTATCTACATACACCGAACTAATACGGCTATATAAAATATAATAATCTGTCAATGATTAGTATCTTTGCGAACATAGTGACAAAATGCATGCGGTACGATGTTTGGTAAGCAACACTGGCAACTATTGAGTTTAACATATGTATTCATCTATTAATTTTCTGTACATTCAGAGAAAATCTTCCCTTGATTCTTACACGTCTGTGGAAACGACAAAAATTTCGCCTAAAAAGAGACCATTATGGCAGAAGGTTTTGATTATCATTGCAATAGTCATGTAAGTATTTACAAACTTTAGTAGGATATTTATATTAGTTATCAAAAATAGACAGGATGCAATTAAATCAGTAGCGTAACAGCAACTAGAGCGTAGAGGAATTTTTAAAGTGGTAGCACCAAACATCCACTTAAGATTAGTTAAAATAAGTGATTATGAATTTTGTTTATATTTTGTGCTTATCTTAGTTGTCTATAATACAGAAGAAAGTTACTATTTCGGAATATATTATCACGCACATAAACCTCATGAGCTTTACAACAATATACAGTTTTTCTTTTAATAAAATAATGTGACAAGTATTTTCGTATGTGGTCAATATATAAACTTATCTGATAATAATTAAACAGAGATATTTTATTAGCGGATTAATAAATTCCATAATTATATTTCCGTTCATTTATAAAATTATTTAATTTATGTTTTATTTTATGTTTACACTGTATTTTAGTTTAAAAAAAATTAATTATATATTTAGTTAATTAATATGTGACTTATACTAAACTAATCATAAGCTGAAGAACTCTTTCTAGAATGAAAGCCAAAAAAAAATCCACCAAAGGAATTACTTGGCATCCAGAAAAATACCATGATCAAATCTGTATTGTTTTGTACAATAATGTGGGACGTAATGTGGGACGTCGAGGAAAGACGAGAAAAGTCCTACAACTAGAACTTTCTTCTTTCAGGTGTTCTTTAAAATAATTCTCAAAGAAATGGGTGTTTGTAATTTATGTACCTTATATAGAATATAATCGGTAATTTGCGGCATTTTTGACGGAAAATGGTTGTTTTTCTAGTTGTAATTCTTCTACGGGAAAGATGCTGTAGATTCTTATTTGTCTAGATTTTGACTAACGTATTATGAAAATTAAATAAAGGACTTTTAAAATACTTTAGTTTTTACTAGTCAATTTATTATACTCTTTTATATAAAATATCATCGTCATATCCAGATCGTATTTGTAAGATCTGGATTAGGTGTGACGGCGGGGAGAGGCGAGATATGTGTTACAAATAGTTTCTCCTGGAAGTTTCTTCTTCCAGGTGTTCTTTAAAATAATTCTCCAAGAAATGGATCTATATACTATTTATATTATGTAAAAAATAATGGAGAATTTGATGAATAAACTAATTTTCATGGAAGAGGGTTGTATTTTGAGATATTAATTCTTCTGCGGACAAGATGCTGTGGATTCTTATTTGCCTTGATTTTGACTAATGTATCTTCGAAATAAAACAAAGTACGTTTTCCTAGTTTTTATCAATTGATCCTTGTATACTTTTACATAAAATATCATGGTTATATCCGAATCGTACAAATGTGTAAGGTGTGACAACGGGAAGAGGCAGGATATGTGTTACAACTAGTCGTTTCTATCTCAAAGAAATGGATGTTTGTAAATTATGTATCTTATATAGAAAATCGGGGGAATTTGACAACAAACTCAAATTTGACGGGAAATGGTTGTTCTTCGAGACATTAATTCTGGGGACAAGATGCTGCAGATCCCCATTTGTCTTGATTTTGACTAACATATCTATGAAATTAAATAAAGTACACTTTTCTAATTTTACTTTTCCGCACTCAACTATACTTGCGGAAAAGTAATGTAATCATGTAAAGGAAAATGGAAAATAATATCTTTTCTATCGTTTATTTTTCATTTTTCGGCCTAAAAACCAAAGAAAAACGGTTTTTAAAAAATTTTATTTGTGTGTGTGTAGTCGTTGTCGCTGTCGTTGGCATTAAAATGTATTGTTAGCACGATAACTCAACTAAATCGCATCGGATCGATCGGATTTTTACTGATTCTGACCGGGGACGTCTCCCAGATGACACTTATTGATTTTGAGGTGGATAGGACACACCCCACCCTGTCCATGGGTTTATTTGAGAAATTTTTTTGTCAGCACGATAACTCAACTAAATCGTGTCGAATCGATTGGGTTTTGATTTATTCTGATCGGGGACGTCTCCCAGATGACACCTATTGATTTTGAGGTGAATAGGACATACCCCACCCTGTCCATGGGTCATGAGAAAGTAAGATGATGGACAATTTGAGAAATTTTTTTTGTTAATACGATAACTCAATTGAATCGTGTCGTATCGATCGGGATTTGATTGATTCTGATCGGGGACGTCTCCCAGATGACACCTATTGATTTTGAGGTCGATAGAACATACTCCACCATGTTTATGGGTCATGAGAAAGCACACTGGTGGACTATTTGAGAAAGTTTTTTGTTAGCACGATCACTTAATTAAATCTTGTCGGATAGATCGGGTTTGGACTGGTTCTGATTAGGGGCGTCTACCAGACGACACCTATTGATTTTGAGGTCGATAGAACTCACTCCACCATGTTCATGGGTCATGAGAAAGCACGATGGTGGATGGTTTATTTGAAAAAAGTAAAACTGTCGCATAAAACACATATTCTGCATTTATGTGTTGGTTTATTTTTTATCAGCCATTCAATTTCGAGATAGAGATTTTCTACGTGCGGAAGAGTCCGTTTTAATATTTTAAAACTGTTTATTTTTTAAATCGATTCCCTTTACTATTTTACATAATTGGATTCTATAAGTGTGCCAGGTGTGACGGCGAAAGGAGGCGAGATATGTGCTACAACTAGAAGATTCCTTTTCCAGGTGTTCTTTAAAATAATTCTCAAAAAAGTAGGAGTTCTTAAATTATATATGATATGCAAAAATAATGGAGAATTTGATGAAAAAACTAGCGTTGACGGGAAATAGTTTTTTTTTGAGATATTAATTCTTCTACGGTCAAGATATTGTAGATCCTCTTTTTCTTGATATTGACCAACGCATATTTAAAATCGAATAAAGAACATTTTTCTAGCTTTTATCAATCGAATCCTTGTACCTTATTGTATAAAACATCATCGTTATATCCGAATCGTATAAATATATAAGATGTGATGGCAGGGAGAGGCCAGATATGTGAACTTTTGATTACCAAAATATATAATTTTGTCAATATGAAGTTGTAGAAAAATTAAACCTAGATATTTATACCTATTTATCAATTTATTTTCCATAGTTGAAAATGATTTGGTGATGGTATTTATCTAAAAAGTAGTACTTCTCCAGTAATAACTATAAATAAATGTATTCTTAAAATATTCCCGATTTTCCAATATTATTCATAATATCATGGGTTCCCATGAAACAGTAACGGTTTTGTTTTATTTTCTATTAATTCACAAAATTTAAATTCGATTACATTCTATAACCGAATTTTAGAGGGATACTGATAATATTCTGTATATTCGGTGCAACGTGAGCTATAGTTTTATTTGCTTTATTTATGTTATTCCCAATTTCCCAATACTATTTGTAATATCATAAGTTAAACATTAACGGATTTACAGGTATGTTATTTTAAAGGGATACTGAAAACATCATGTACATACATACATACATATATATATATATATATATATATATATATATATATATATCCATGTATCTACATATATAATAATGTATACTTATCAGTACATTCAGTGCACTATTAGCTATGGTTTTATTTGTTTACGAATTTTATTATAATTAATTTAAAAAAATGTTCATTTCTTCTCAATATATATATATATATATATATATATATATATATATATATATATATATATATATATATATATATATATTGAGAAGAAATGAACATTTTTTTTAATTAATTATAATAAAATTCGTTAAAAATATGTTGTTAGTACTTTTTTAAATATTTTAATTTGAATAATATAGCACATAATTTTAAAATATATATTTTGTTGTGACTATATTAAAAATTATAACTATATACTGTAATATTATATAATTATTTATATAATTATTTACATAATTATATAATTATTTACATTTTATACATTTGTAATTTACTTAGTTGTAACAATTCAGTGCCAGCATGGAATGGTTCTAATTAATAAATATGAATTCAAGCCTCTAAATGAACTCATGAAGATGAGTCCCACATATTATTTATGAAAAAATGTAGTGGTTTTGCCTATACTGTGTAGTGTGTTCTACTCCTTATATATAACATTGGTGCTTTTAAAGTATTTCTTACATTTCTAAATATAACTGTTATAGCAAATCGTTGTTTCTTTCTCCCCTCCTCTTATTTCTGTTTGATGAATTAATTGCAAAATCCTAACAAACATAAACTATTTTGCTGCACCAAATACAAAATATCTACATTGTTACTGGAAACAATAAATATACTTCTTTTGCTATATCCAATACTACTAATACGGTCCAACAACTTCTAATACGGTTTTTCTCTACCTAAATAAATAAACATATCTAAATTACTTTGAATAGAAACAATTAAATGGTTAATCTTTACATGGGACTTATAAACAAAATTGACTCACGTAAAGATAACCCAGAAAATAATTTTTAATTTATTATTACAATGTTAATTATTTATAACGTTTTGCCATTAACTGAAACTAAGTATATTAGTTATGTAAATGTTCTAAGTAAATTACAAACGGTATATTTTATTAATTTTTAATACGGTCGCAACAAAATGTATATTATAGTATTACATACTATAAAATACTGTTTCTGTGCGTTCTAAAAACGTTATTGAATATCTTGAAAGATCTGTATTGTTAAAATTACATCAAAATATAAATAAAATAATTTTTTTAAAGAATATTGTAATAATATGTAGTGATTAAGCAAAATATTCATTATTTTTTTCAATATAAATATGTACAGGTATAATTTCCTCAGAATATAAATAAATAAAACCATAGCTAATAGTGAACCGATGTACTGATAGATATATATTATCATATATGTATATGATAAATTGGATATTATCAGTATACTTTTAAAATAAAATAAAGTCGTTGCTGGTTAATAGAAACTCATAATATTAGGAATAATATTGGGAAATCGGGTGTATAACATACAATAAAAAAAAGGCAAAACCATAGGTAACGTTGTACCGATTAATAAGTACATTATCATATAGATAGATAGGATATTATCATCAGTATCCCTCTAAAATCCATTAGTGAAATGTATAAACGAATTCAAATATATGACTCTTCTAAATTCATAGAAAATAAAACAAATCCATTACTGCTTAATAGGAACTCATGATATTACCAATAATATTGGGAAATAGGAAATAATATCGGGTAAATAAAACTGAGAAATAACATCGGATAAACACAGGGATTTTTCACATGTGTATATTTTAAGAATATATTTATTTATAATTATAAAGGATTACTACTTTTTAGGTAAATACTTCAAATTATTTTTAACTGTAGATACTTATAGATAAATATCTAGCTGATTAGATTACTTAAACAGCCAATCATTAAGGCTTCTTAACTGACAAGACAAGCCGGAAATTATCGCTTATCACACAGAAATCGAACTTTCCCTAAAGCCTCAGGCTACCTGGGGAAAGGTACAAGTACAGTGGAGGACAAACACGCTCATGCTCAAGAAGAGGTGATAAACACCCGACGCTGGGACTAGAACCCAAGTTTAGACAGAGAAATCGACTTTCTTCCTGTAAAAGCCCAGGCTTCGTAGGGCAAGGTTACACATAAAGACAAGGACAAACACGCCCACACTCAGGGAGACGTGCGAAACTCTCCTCGTTGAGACTCGAACTCAAACATATAATGACACCCCAATACTGGGCTTAGTCCACCACCCTGAACCACAGTACGAATGACATTGTTAGAAGCTACATCTCTAGGAGAATAGGATGGCTATCCATATCCATGTAGTGGCCATGGAACAGAGTGGATGGAGCGTCTTTTTATGCTTGATAGCACTTTAAACTTGAATAAATACCACAAAAATGAACTTTTGATAAACAATCTGTTTTTATTTGAAAGATCAATAATATTTAAAAATGATTTGAGGCATATGGCCACCGCGGCTGTTCCTGACGAAACGCATTCTGTCAGACCAATTTTGTTACTTTTTCGAGCAGTGGTGGCCGTATGTCATGAATCACATAGTGTTGGCTTCCAATTTAAGGCGTCCAGTGTTGGTGGTTTATTAGTATAAACCAATGACCTCTCGTAGCCCCATAGAAAATAATTAAGAGGCGTCAAATTACAGGACCTGAGTGGCTAGTTGATAGGTCCATTTCTTGAAATCAATTTATCACTAAATCTTTTTTGCAATAAGTCGATAGTTTCGTTCGCCGTATGGCATGTAGCCCCTCCCTATTGCATCCACATCTCATGCGGATCAATGTCCCATATCCGGGAATTCTGCTTATTAACAAACCCGTTAAGCCAAAAATGAGCCTCATAGCTGAACACAACTTTGCAATAAAACGATGGGTCGGCTTGCAACTGCTCTAAAGCCCAATTAGCGAAAGTACGACGCAAGCGATGGTCTTGTGGCTTTAATTCCTGCACCAACTGGATCTTATATGGGTGTAAGCCAAGATGTTTGTGCAAAATTTTCTACGTAGTGGACGAACAAAGCCCCAACTGCTACTACCGACGACGAATCGATAATTTTGGATTTTCTTGCACACTTTCGCTTACAGCGGCAATATTTTTTCCAGTACGCACATTCCTTCGACACGTTGATGTCTTTGCATCCTTTAGAGAATATGTGATACGAAATCTATTCACAGTGCGACGGATGGCTTGCTCAGATGGACGGTTATGTACGCTGTAAAATTCACGAAGTCATCTATACGTTTGCCTAATCGACAACTGAATTTCAAAGTAAATTTTGAACAATTTGATAGCGTTGTTCAAGCGTAAGTCTATTCATGATGATTTGCCACACTATACTTAATACAAATGCCACTAATTGGGCACAAACTGACAGCTGATTTCACAGCCATCGCTACAAGTTTTATTATGCTTAAAAAACACCCTATATATGGCGTAGCAAAAATTTCTTTCGAAATAAAAATGAAATTGATATTATTAATATTACAAACTTACATCTTACAAAATATGGTTATATCTAAAGTCTCTACTGTACATCAGCTGATTAGAATTTAGTAGATGAATTATTAGTAGATACACACGTAAATGATGTTAAGTAATAAGTTAAGTTTACTATTAATTTTGATACAATGCACTGTTAATATTAATGGTAAAATTAAGTGTCATATTCCAGTAAGTGTAAAAAAATTACACGAATATTAAAACAAACTCATCCCAGAAAATTCGTCATATATGTGAGAACAGCAATATGCAAATCGAATGACAATATAACTTTTCCATGTTTTCGAGTATAAATCTTTGGCGCCGATCACATAAGATGAATTTCTGTAAAGAAAATGGTCGTTCCACCTTTACTGGCTGCAATGGATAGTAGGAAAATTTATTTTGTAAAAGCTATATTTTAATATACTTGGTGGCTGATTTTGGTATGAGTCGTTAAGATGCGGACATACACTTTTGAAAACATTGTAGAGTGAACTCTCCTGAAGCATATTCATCATTCTTTTTATTATTGCACTAACTAAACCTGTGCCATTATTTACTTTCTTTTTTACGTTTACTTTACTTATATATGTTTATTTACAGACAATTCTTGTATTTTTTCATAATTATGTGTTACTACGCGAATGCTTTGAGTCCCGGTAAAATGCTAAATTGTAGTTATCGTAGGCAACATCTTCGGACCCCACTATATATATATATATATATATATATATATATATATATATATATATATATATATATATATATATATATATATATATATATATAATTATTTGGAGCCTCTAACAGCATGCATATGTAAAATTATATAATTATTATTATTATATATTCATTGACTCATCTATGCATCCGATCACAGCCGTAAGACCTGTTACCTGCTGTGAATATGGAGACGCATAAATACCACATTAGACGTAATCTATAGCAGATGATGTGAACATTACAAAAAAACAAACGCTGTGGTATGTTAACTAAGTATTTTATGTAAATAAAAGCTAAAATTTATACAGTCTGTATAAGTCTATGAGTTTTACTTTTTAATTTTTAATTATTCCAAATCTAACTTAGCTGATACACCACATCTATTACACATTTCACTTTTTGATCAGGACGACTTAGGATAATATATAACGAAAACTCTGAAGACCATTTTTAAGACGTCAAGAAATATAGCTAAAAACATTTTAACGAATTACACTGTCTCAATATTTTGTAGCTTCGATGACCTGTATTTTAAGTGGAGGAAATCTTGGGTTATGGGAAATGTTAGGTAAATTTATATCCAAAATATTATAGAACAATTAATTGTTTTGGAGAATAATAAAAATCAGAAATACTTATCTGAATCTTTCAATTATTTCCCGATGTGTTAAGTATTCTAATACCACCAAAATTTCTACTACTACTAGTACTACTAAACTACTAAAAAAAGTAACTTTTACTAAAAAAAGTTCATGTGATATATTGAAATTCGTTACGTTGATAATTTGAAAGACATAATTGAAATGAATCTGACGCCCCCTTCAATTAAGTTCTTCAAGATCTCTAAACACAGAGTGCGAATTAATTATATATGCTAATCCTTGATATTGTTTACAGATTTTCACTCATCTTCCTTCTTTTCTTGGCAATATGGGTAGCGGTACCAATAGCTTTCATGGAGTCATTATCATTTGAAAGATTCTTTATGTTTATAAACAGTAAGTATGGAGAAATAAAACAAACACCTTCCACTCCTTCTTCCTAAACCACTCCTTCTTGCAGCCAAAAAATTGTCAACATAACCTTTCCGAAAGCTATTTGTGCTTTTTATTTTTTGTATCTGTTTTGAAGATCCAAGGGATATTTCGCCATTATATGCGTGCTGTCTTGCTTTTTAGGTTGTAGATTAGGTGTAGGTTAGGGTGTAGACGCCAAGGACTCATCTTTAGTCACAACTCATGCATCACGCCGTTGTTTCAATATTGGAGTCAGTTACTTTGACATTACTTTATGGAAGTGAAGAATTTCATGAATAATGTAACGCACATATCCATTGCTCATATTCAAAACTTACAGTTATTTTATCAAGAATAGCCCCCTGATCTTCATTCACCAAGCCCTCAGCTGCCACGATCTATTTAGGCGTTACTTAACCAGGTCGGGAAAAATTTACCCATCCCATTTTGGACTTGTTGTTTCATTCACACACTTGCTGGCGTGACAGATATGAGCGTTCAGCTGCATTTTATGACGGATATCAATGGGTCTTACCTCGTCACTGTGGAAGATACGAGTAACAGATGATCATTTTTTCTTGGTGCTCTAATAATATTGCAGTGGCCATTTTCTTAGTGTAGTGGTTATTTTTAATCTGTTACTGTATCTTCACTTACAATTATTAATATGATATATCATTGACATGAAGGCCGTTTACATCTCAAAAAGTAATATTTCTGCCAACCTGTATGGCAAATATTTAATTCAGTTTTAGTACAATTTAAGGCTTCTGTTTAACTCTGACTCGTATAGTCAAGTATAGAATAAAATATAAATACATATATTAAATTTCACATTTATTTTCAGTTGACGATCCATCCCATCCTCAGTTCAATAGCCCGGAAAAATATAAGATCGATGGTGTGATAAACTTTTATATTACAACGTTGGACACAGATAACTCTACATTAGTTAGTATAGGATCTTGGCTAATTATACCAGAAGATGAAATTAACGCATACTCGGAACGATCTCATAGCAATACCTCTGCTTCCTACATTCTAGCCAACACCAAGAAACCAGTGTTGTTGTATATGCACGGAGTTGCATGCAATAGAATTTTGCCAGTCCGTGTTTACAATACACTTCGAAAATATTTTACTGTGATTGCGATGGACCATAGAGGTATGAAATGAAATAGACACATTAGAAGCTTCATTGACTGTCAAAAGTAGATGCCCTCAAATGTAGTGGAACTGAAGTGACCTCCAATTAGCTTAAATGGCACCCCCGTCACTCAATTCCAAAGTGTTTGAGAATTATTCTTAGAGGTTATATAATCAGAACTGCATTATTTGTTTTTAACTTAAGTGCTCTCTAAATTGGGGAATATGGGAAGAAAATTAATCTTATGCTCAAAATTGAAGCTTTTTGTCCAAAACCAATTTAATACATATCTATAACATTAAGCGTGTAGGTATTATAACGTTAAACATCTTATGTATTTGATCTAGGAAAATGGAAATAATCAGAGTATAGTATTTTTATAGAATGTAGAAGGCACAACATACAGTATGTTCCACTTTCAACTTGGTTAAATCTATTCTCGTACTGAACTGCTTTATCCATTTTTAAAGTTTTTGTTGACTTTGTAGTGTTCGCCAATAATCTGATAATAATCCAATTGATCTTCTCGTATATAGAGGATCTTTCAATGGGGATGCTCGAAATTTGTTATGTTATAGCGGCCATGTGCCATGTTGTTAAAGCAACATCTGTCAAATTTATTGTGAATTGTTCAGTAGTGTATGGCAGATCACCACGGAAGATTGTAGCGTTCATCAATCAAATTTTATTTTCAAAATCAGTGCTTCGTTCGAGAAACCTTCCGTGCATTACGTAATTTTTATCCTCGCCACAACAGTCCCGCCGAGTTAACTATTCTACGTTTGGTAGCCAAATTCGAACAACCGGTTTGATAAATAATCATCCAACACCCATACGCCACTGAAACGCAAGGTCTGCTGAAAACATAGCTGCTGTGCGTGAGAGTGTACGGGAAAACCCGAGGCAGTCAATTTCTCATTGTTTACAGGAAATTGGTCTTTCTGCGATTTCAATTTGGCGAATTTTGCGTCGGGACTTGAGTCTGCACCCGTATAAAATCCAGCTGACCAAGGAACTTCAGGTAAACGACAGGATAAGACCAAGGTAATAGACAATTCCGTACGTTCGCTGATTGGGCTCTAGAGCAGTTGGAAGTTGATCTAAATTTCGCCAAAAAAAGCATCTTTAGCGACGAGGTCCATTTTTGTATGAATGGATATGTGAACAAGCAAAATTGTCGGATTTTGGACAATACCAGTCCACACGAGATGCACCAGCACGAAATACATCCCGAAAAAGTCATTTTTTGGTGCGGATTGTGGTCTGGCGGAATCATCGGTCCGTACTTCCTCCAAAATGAAACTTTATGACAATGTGAAACTTTATGACGTTTATGACAATGCCATAAACGCCAACGGCGAGCGCTACGGATCGATGATAAGCAACCTATTGTGGCCTAAATTGGATGATATGTATACCGACGACATGTGGTTCCAACAGGACGACGCTACGTGCTAGCGAATGTCACACTGGGCATTCTACGCGAACCATTTGAGGGCATGGTTATCTCACACAATGGTGACGTGAACTGTCGATGTGTCGCCATCAAGATAGTGAAATTTGATGTCTTTAGACTGCTTCCTTTAGGGCTATCTTAAATCGCAGGTCTATGCGAATAAACCACAAACAATTGATGTCCTCAGAGTTAACGAACACCATCCAGCAAATTCAGCCAGTCTACCAAGCAAAGCCGCGATGGACATTTGAGCGACGTTATATTTCATACTTAATGCCAAAAAATATTCTTCTAAAAAGAAGCTGAGCAGATATCTCACACACAACTTGATTTATTTACGTTTAAAAATCGAACGTCCTTATTGAAAGACCCTTTAGTAATGTGCTTTATATTCTTTATATATATATATATATATATATATATATATATATATATATATATATATATATATATATATATATATATATATATAATCGATATTATATTTAATGTTACATTTCATAGAAATCCCTCATTTTGCAGTTAAGTATACGAGTATGTCTTGCGGAAATACTCAGTGTATCTTATCAATTCCACCGGGCGATCACTCCTTTCTAAACTATAATTGAAGTGACTCGGATAGAATATATTTTATTTCTAATTAATTAAGCAACCTTTGGTGTACATAACTTTAAAAACACTTTTTAGGAATAAGCATCAGTAATATTCCCAAAATTCACGATGTCTCAACATATTACCTTTTATTATAACATATTTACCTACTCTTCATAAATATATGTAATATGTGAACTAACCGAATATCATTTTGGTGAATATATCAAGTTTTATAAACAGTTGATGAGGTATTTGTTTTCCTCATAATTGCACTGTTTTAGTATAGGAAGTGGTACATACAATTCCTACAAATGAATTTGAGAAATAACTGCCCATATGTCAAATAATGTTCAATTTAAAAGTATATTTCTGTAAAAATAGATTCTATTTCTAAATATTGATATCGCAAATAAAGCAATTAATATCTTCATATCAAAAATACGAAATGAAACCTTTTAAATGAGGATATCTAACTAAATAAAACGATTATCTTGTATTATGAGATAATGTATATTATTTTACTTACTTCTTACTCAAAAACAATGACTTTAAAGTATCCTCTCATAATGCTATTAATTCCCCTACTTCTATGTATCATAATAACACGATATAAAAGTTAATTACATCTGCTTGCATTCAGGTTATGGAGACTCTGGTACTAACGTATTGCTTTCCGAGCCTGGCATAGTAAGCGACAATGTCCAACTCTATAAGTGGGTTAGATCCAAAACTAATAACCAGATGTACATATGGGGCCATTCTCTAGGCGGAGCTATTGCAACACATACAACCAAAGTCCTAAAGGAACATAATATCGTTCCAATGGGTCTCGTATTGGAGTCCACTTTCACCACAATGAGGGAAGAAGTGCTCAATCATATGCTTGGTAAAGTAAGTGCTACAACTTAAGATAATGGAAATACGAAAGTAGAGTTCAAAATTTACATTTGTTATATTCCAACTATTAACTGACACTCTGTGTGAACAAGTTGAAAGGAGTTATAGAAAATGATGTGATAATAAGCAAACAAAATACTATATCAAGTATTCCAGCTGTTTCATGTTTCTGGGTATAAAAAATTGACATGCTTCTATTCTTATCTTCTGATGAGAATGGAAGCATATTAATTAATGATACTATATGGATATTATAAAATAGTTAACATATATGTATATTAACTATTTTTAAATTTGCACTAACTTTTCCCATGCTCTCATTTTCATAATCTGATGAGAATGGAAGCATAATATTTAATGATACTAAATGGATATTATGAAATAGTTAACATATGTGTATACTATATATTTAATTTTTTAAACTGTATTTAATTTTTGGACAAACTTTCGTTTTTTTTATTAGTTTGTACGTATGATAGATTTATTTTATGTACAGCGTTTGTGATAAGATTATTAGATAATAATCTTATAACAAAAGTTATCTGTCATACGTACAAAAAACAAAAGCAGATAATAAAAAATGGCACAAATGGTACAAGAATATTTTCGAATACGTTTCAAATAATCTTGTCTTATGAAAATAAAGGAGATTATCATATTTGGTGTCCCTAGGGGTGGCCCTATATAAATAAAATGTACATTGCTTGTATGCTTTAGTGCACTAATCAAAATACAAACAGACGAAAACATGTTACCCCAATACTAAAATGATTAATCAAATATTAGACAATAACATACAAAAAAATATATAAATAAAGATTATGGGTATATTTTTAAATCAAAATAATTATTGTAGAACATATTGGGGACATCTGACTGTATGTAATATTTATGTTTAACTAACGTATATGTGTTATGTTAATATTGATTAGTGCGTGATGTAATCTACCAAAGATAAGATTCGTAAGAACGACTTCCTTCTTAAAAGTGTCGTTACATACATAAAAGAAGGAAAGACCTTTGTATGGGTTTACCCAGATTTAGATATAATATATTTAGATAGATATATACATTCCATTACCAAAAAGATATGTATGTATGTATATGTTATACGTACATATGTGTACGTGAAATATTAAAGCGAAATATGTTTTCAGCGGTTCGTAGCATTAGTATATCTCTAATTCTACAACTAACATTCGAAAGATCCTCAGATTTCCCAATATTGGAAAGATTATTGTTTAGTAAAGTATTGATATTACGAAATTTGTGATTTTTAAAAAAATTTAAGAACGTCATTCCTTCGGCTTTAACAGAAGAAGCCATTAAATTACGTGTTTTTATATTCGAATTTTTTATATTCGTTCCTAGTTACAGTCGGTTTTTTGCATTTGTATGTTACATAGGCTTTATTATAAGCCTATAAATAATTGGTTAATAATAAAGCAGATTGTTTATTGTTAGATCATTCTAAATTAGTGGACGCGTCGACATAGAAGATATAGGATATATTGGTAGACGTAAAATCTACTGATTTCATTACAGATTTCGTTAATATCATCTATGATACATTATATACATATTCTTAATTGGGTAATAAAGTGCATAGCTTGTAAGAAAAGTTATACTCAAAAAGAAACCACTCAAGATGTCTCATTCTTTTAGAATTTCTCACAGAGAATTTTTTTAATTAGAAGTCACAGGAAACCTAAGCGATGATTTGATATCCCCTTCATATTATTGGCGTAAATACTAGTACACGATTGTTTAGACCATGTAATAAAAGTAAATCTATAAAAATTTCAGAAGTATCAGTAATACGTATCGGTTCTCTAACAATTTGGTCACGATGACACCTTTCTAAAAAATATTCAAAAATTACAACTGTCGTTATGTTTATCTACATAGTGCCATTAAAATTCTCTCCGAAAATCAAATAATCAAAATCAGATATAGTAAACGTAAAACTGTTTTGAAGACAGTTGATATAATCAATTTACATTTAATTTTTGTAATACTTATTTATACATATATTTTTTTTAGATATTTAAGTGGCTGGCATATTTTGAAC
This sequence comes from Rosalia funebris, assembly GCA_037954035.1. Classification (NCBI taxonomy): domain Eukaryota; kingdom Metazoa; phylum Arthropoda; class Insecta; order Coleoptera; family Cerambycidae; genus Rosalia; species Rosalia funebris. Next base: position 26,692,694 of record JAZFAV010000009.1, on the reverse strand, counting down.
AAACAATTTTGGAACCACTAGAAAACAATGGCTTTTTGTTCTTAACAACAACAAACATTCTCTCCGTTGACTGCCCTATCATGATAATGCATGCTGAAGATGATAACGTGATTCCTTTTTATCTCGGAAAAAAGGTGAGAAGACATACATTGTATCTCATCTATTGAAATAATGCGTAGAGCATAATTTCGTTCATTGTAAATATTTGGCGCTAACGATAAGAAATCGTATCAGCTATTCTACAGGATGTTGCCAGAATAACCATAATTTTAATAATAATACAAAAAACAATATACTTCAGCTTATACGTGTATATATATATATATATATATATATATATATATATATATATATATATATATATATATATATATATATTTCATATGCAGTCCGAGTCACTAACTTGGAATAAATTCAGTATAGCAAACACTAAATTGTTTGCAAAAAATTGTTATATATTTCAATTAGCATTATAACTTGCACATATTTTTATAAAAAAAAATAATATTTATACGGGGCGTCCCAATTAAAATGTCTGATATCATCGATGATTTTTTAAATTATAACCCTAGTTTTTGGGTTATTTTTGAGAGCATATAAAGTTACACATCAATAATAATTTTACAATTGTTATTCCTATAAATGTCCAATATAATACAAAAAAAAAATTAAATAAAGAAAAGCTTTTTCGTCTTCTATTTCTCCCTAAGTGTTTTAAAAATTGCTAATTATCTTATTGGCAGCATCATCACTAAAAGTTAAACTAGTTTTTGACATTTCTAATCTAATTATTTTGGGTGTAATTTCTATAGAAAATAGTCTATACTCTTGTGTTATTCGCTTTCTTAATACCTCTACATTTACCGGCATAGTCTTGAAAATTGTGCTTTTTAAATACCCCCCACAAGAATAAGTCCAAAGAGGCGAGGTCTGGAGGCCTTGCCATTGACATGGTCTGCCATCCATTTCTTGGAAAATCCTATCAATTCATCTTCTTGGAAAAATTTAATCCAGATACTCACATATAAGTATTGCAAAATGAGGACGCGGACATCTTCAACAGGGTCGGGAAATAAAACAACTAAATTCAAAACTAGATTGTCCACCAGGAATTCCAAGAACCTCCCTCCAGTAAGATTAGTGTCAAATTATATTAGTTTAATCACTCGGTCACCAATAATTTCTACCTATATAGTGACTTTTCTGCCCTTTCTGTGAAGTAATAAAACAATATTTGCTCAAAAACCTTCTATCAGGATCATCTTCACTTAATTCATAGAAGATTATTAATTTGTAAGGATGAAATATTAGTGGTATCAATATCCTTACTACTGATTGACTAATTGCCCGCTGTCTAGCTAAATGCCTAGTCGAGATATTAGGGATTTATTGAATACTTAATAAGACATTTACTTTGACATCTTCGCCGTGTGCACTTTGTCGAGGTTATTTGTTTTATTTACATAGTTTTTTTTTTGGGAAACTCTTCTTGTAATACTTGGTCACAGTACTCTAAGGTAGTCAATTAGGATATATCTCTCTGAATAATACACACTACACTTTGTGTTATGTTCTACCTCCATCCAATCATCATTAAGATTTCAATCTTATAGGTTTCAATTGAGTAATGCATTACATTCGAATCAGAAGCAATTTAATGACCACCAATTGTTAAATATGTAATATGCACAGATTTGCATATTACACAAAATCTTCAAATATCGATGTTTTAAATTGATAAATGATTTTTTTAACAGGCAACCGCCAACTGTAAACCAAACACGTATCTCCAATGACAAACTAAAACGATATCTCTGCTGAACGATTTTAGAAGTTGTTTACTGCAATTTTCTATAGACTTATTCCAAAATATCAATTTAATGTTTTGAATAACGAATGTTTTTAAGACTTATAAACAAGCTAAAAGAATTATGTTTAGTTTACTATAGCTTGAGAATAAAGGTGGATTCACACTATACGAACGCCAGCGTCACGTACCGGGCCGTCAACGTCATGTCAGATTTGCTTGTAGTACACACCTCTACGAACCGTCAATGGCTCCAATACTGCAACCAAAACACAACCAGTCTGATTTTTAAAGTTCTGTCATGGTACAATTCCCCATTAAAAAGTTTGCGATGATCGCGTTAATATTGGATGAAGGAGATGAGAGTGCTAACCGGGCAAGAAGGAAGTGGATAAAAAAATATTTTTGATAAGGAAATACGTAGGAGAGTACTATACTTCGTTTAATGAGTTAGAAGAACGAGAAATATATCTCTATAAATATTTTAAAATTTCACCAGCTTTTGGTTAAAATTGGAAAACACCTTCTATAACAAAACACCATATTTAATTCATGAATCAGTTTATGTGATAAAGTTCTTCATGTATGCGCACTTGCTCAATCAATGCCTCGTCGTCCATGTCCAGGATCGTTGATAACGTGACGGAATAAATTTGCACTCTGAAAAACGCTCCTGAACATGACCGGAAGGGATTGACCGTCAAAGTATTCCTTTCTAGAAATCTCAACGATCTCTGACGTTGACAATACGAGACGTTGCTGGTCTATGTGAACATTTTCATGCATATTGCATTGAACAATAACTTAATATATGACGTTAATGACCGTATAGTGAGTCGACCTTAACTAGAATCAAACATTTGAAATTTTGTAGCAATATATAACTTTACACGTCCTTCAAAAATTACCTTAGTCTTTAAAAAACAAGGTTGCTATTAAAAACACATCAATGACGTCATAGTTGCGACACGCTGTATATATTTTTATAAAAAAAGTTATGACACTAATCAACGTATCCGGACATATTTTTGAAAATAATATTTTGTTTGCTACATTGACTTCATTCAGAAGTTAATTACTTGCAATCAATACTGTCGCCTAGATTTTTCAGACAGTACCTATTCAAAATGATAATATTAGCTACGTTTGTTATATTTGGTAGAATACTGATATGTATTGTCATGTATTTTTTTTTCGTTTTACAACCACAAACTTGCGATAGAATTGGAAGTACATGGGAATATGATAAAATTATTTTTCAAAGGAAATAGATATCCATATTTATGTGTGTGACTTGTTTCTTCAAATTTATTCTGAAATATACTCCTCTGCAACATTTCCATATTTCATGCCAAAACATCAAAAATTGTTGATGATGTCAAGTTGATGATTCATTTTGTATAGCTGTGGGCAAAATGATTCAGCGTTGTTGAATGATCGCTTCAAAGAAACTATAATTATCGGTGTTTACACTACATTCGGCGCAACGATTATGCTTGTGGGTTATTTGACAGATGCCCGATAAATGTACTATGCAGGCAGAAATAGGACACGGCCACTTTATTTCCCAAAATAAAGAATACAACTTTTATAAAAGCATATTTTTCAACAAAAGTTCTAGGGGTATGAAAGAGGCAATCTTTTAAATAATTTTCCAATATCCTGGATGATTTGAATAAGTATGACACATTAAATTTGTAAGCGTATTTTTATTTTAAAATTCCGTTAGGGCGTTGTTCAGTTATGCATATTTTTAAATAATAGATAAATTCGGTATCCAACCATCATTAATATTTCAATTCTCTCAGTTTTAATTAACCCATTCCCATTTATAAAATAATTAATTGATCAAATACACAGGCCAACAAAGATTTTGTGATCGGACTTTTAAAGAATTCTTTGGTTTAGTTACATACCATGAACTACAGAAACATTGCCTTTTTTTGTTTCCATCACGCTCCAATATTTGTAAATGTACATTGTACAATAATTTGTAGTGTTTAAAGCCGAGATTTTATAAAATTTAATTTTGCCTCAATCGTTGCGGTGCCCCTGTGTTTAATCCGTTTGAAACGTACACACAAGTGTGAGGCATTTACCGAAACAGAGTTAGCTGGTGGGGATATTCCTACTTTATACTATTCGAGTATTTACATAGTCGCTATAGTACATTTCTAATGTGTGTACGTTTACTCGTGACCTCGCGTCCTGTGTTTTTATTTTGTTTTAAAAATGCCTAGAAGTTGTAAAAATACACCAAATATATTTTTGTTATGTCTGTGGCTGTTTTGTTGTAAAAGAGTTTAGGTGTAATATTACACCTCTATTACACAAACAATATTATTCGTACTTTAAAATTAAGCTTGGAGATCAGGATAAACCCTGGATACTCCATATCGTATGCAAAGCATGTGAAGAAAGATTAAAGCATTGAAGCAATGGAACAAGGAAATCTCTTCCTTTTGGTATACCAAAGGTTTGGAGAGAACAAATCATTCTGATGATTTCTACTTTTGTTTATGTAAAGTAAGTGGATACTTGGTAACACCAAGAACCTTAATAATATGGTATATCCTAATGTTCCATGTGCTATTAGACCGATTGCACATGGACCAGATATCCCTATTCCAAGAAAACCAGTCAGCTTGGATGAAGTTGAAAGTAGCTCTGACTGTGAAATTTCACAAGAGGTAGATGCGCAGTGCCATAGTGACATCGCAACAGTTTCTAATCAGCCCCAGGTATTCTTGAAGTCAGAACATAATGATTTAGTTAGGGACTAGAATCTGTCTGCAATTTTGGAATCCAGGCTTAAAAGCAAAAATCTATTGGCCTCAAATGTCAAAATTTGAGTGAAAATGAATCATTACACCAGAAAAACTACAAAACGAAGTTTTTTGTTACAATGGGAGAGATTTTCAAAGAAAAAATAAATTAGAGACTCAAAACTATTTGTGTTGTTGCTTTTTACTGTTTTTTAATAATTATTAAATATAATGTTTATTAAAATGTAATTTTCCCTTCAGTTTTTAATTTATTATGATTATTCGGTTGATCAAAAACCTTACGTGAGGGGCAAAAATGGAGGGTAAATATGAAATCAGCGTAAATAACTCACTTATAATCACTTATCAAACCCAAATCAACTTTCAAAATGTCAAAATTTGTAGACCTGTGTAATTAGTCATTGAAAAAATATCAACATAACAACTAATAACAAATAATAATTACACCTAGGTAACATGAGATTACAACAATAAGACTAACTAATTTATGTTAGCATAACTTTATCTTAAGAAAAATTAAAGTATTTCCTTTTTGCCTAAAATTCAGACTTTTGTATTTAGTTTTCAATTCTACATTTCAAGAAGGAATAGTTAATTGTAGAATAAATAATAAAATTGGCATCCGATAATTGTAATTAAATAATTTTTTTTTATATTTTTAGTATATCACACTTATTTGAGACACCCTGTATATTGAACCAATGTTTTAAAGAATACCTCTTTTAATTCCTTAAAATTTTGTTTAAAATATTTCTTTCTATCATATTTTAAGAAATAAAGTGATTATGTTCTGATCTGATAAACCCAGTAGATTAAGCCAGCGTATATTGCATATGTGCCTAGGTCATGAGTGTCATGACCGACGTTTGTATTACGTTTATTATGAAATATCCACACCTATGGATTATTACTATAAATCCATAGGCTTAGCTATGCCTATGTTGCAAAATAACTATTACATTTCTTTTTATAAACGATTTTGTATAGCATTACATCATAAGCAAACTATTTGAATTAATACCCGTATTTACTTTTATCTCTATTTAGCTGTACGAAGTAGCTTCAACTGAAAGAGATCTGAAGAAGCAAGGAAATGTGACTTATCATCAGTTCCCGTCTGTAGGCCACTATCATGTGGGAATTACAAACGACCCTAATGTTCCACAGTACATTGAGTAAGTAATAAAATAAGTCGTGGTTATATGGTTATTAAATTAGATGCATTGAGATTGTGTTAAACTTTTACCGTATAGAAGAGTTAACAGGAAAAGTGGTCCGGGTACCATAGACGTGCGCATAATAGTAGGTACGTAAAAAAAATAACTAAGTTATAGTTTATAAAACATTAAAACACTTAACTCTGTAAAGCAGCATTGCCACAGACTTGATGAAATCGGTAAGAAATTTGTATCATAAGTTATGTTTCCACAACTTTTTAATCAAAACTCGTAAACCGTAATTAAAAATATGTTCTTATATAAAGAGAAAGACCGTCCATCATCTAGTGACGTAACATTTACATAATTAAAATAATCTTTGTTAAATAAACATTAACAGTTGGTTACCTGAAAGTTGAAATTTTTCTAATGCATTTAACACCACCCTCGTAATTACTTCATTTTTAGAATCATTTACTAGCTAGTAATAATGAATATGACGGTTTAAATGTTCCAGTGTATGTACTATAACATTAACAACAGTTTCCTTTAGAGTTTTCATTTCTATTTTTGCACCATCCTACATTAAGCGTGCAAATTCTCGGATAAACTTTTTTACGACCTTACGAAATGGTTTTTTGTTGCCTCCATATACGTCCATTGGTTTTACTTAACATAATAATGATTAATTATTCAATAAGCTATATTAACGACGACGACGAACATTGAGTACAGAAAGATTCAGCGGTAACCAAAGGCCGGCATACAGCCGGTGCGAACAGCCAGCGCGATGAACATCATCGCGCGTCAGTTCCTTTGCAAGTCTAACTAAAATTACTCGCTCTCCTTATGTTCAAGTACTAATATAACTGTTTTTATTTTAGGGAATTTTTGGAAGTGTGCAATAAGGAAAATAAAGGAAAAGGATAAATTACACTCATTCCGTTAGTCCTGACAATAAAAGTTATATTTATAGATATTTACCATCCTATTAGCAGAACATGGATTTTTGTTGTTAGTCGTTACTCAGGGCAAAGTAAATTTTCCTAATTACGTAATATGCTATATTACATACATCAAGTTATTAAAAATAAAAAGTATTTAAATACTCTTTGAGTTTAAGAACAAAATATTTTTACATCCAAGTTAACTGTTCAAAAATTTGAGCAGTAACGCATAATAAAATACAATCATTATAATATTGTATTTTATTTAATGTTTTACAGTTTAATATCAAAGTAGTTGATATAATGTAGATAAGTATAGGTATATTTCAGAGTATAATTCACAGCTCAAGAAAATGCATCAAAATTAATATGACTGACAAAGATGGTATTACACAAAAGTGTTTTTCTATTGATCTGTAACTGTAGTTTCATATTGACATTCCATGACAAATTTTATTTTATAAGGGAAATTCTCAAGAATCCATTCTTCCATATTTCATCACCATGCAACCTCTATAAATAAAGGGTTATTCACGAAACTCATTCATTAAGAATCTTTCATGTTCCATTTTCTTATAAATTCTGAAAATAGTTTAAAAAATATTATAAAAATGTAGGTTCATATTCAAAGACGGAAATTGGGATCCACTTAATCCCAATAAGATTGCCAATATTTCAGATTGAGGGAACGCGTCGTTAACCTCAACACTAAACCTCAATTTCAGAATTTCAAAGAACATGGAAGCCTTTATATAATTAAAGTGAAAAACATTATAAAAAAAATATAAAAAATTATTGTGTAAAAAGTATAAAACTTTGTAAATATGACAGATTGAAAATAAGGAAAAGATATTGCAATCACTTTTTATAATTATTTTTAAATTTATTTAATTAATATAAAGTGTACATAGACATTTATCTATATCATTACTTACTATATATAACAATATACTTTTTATACTTACTATATATAACGTATACTTTTTGAATATAGATCTCTGTGTAAGTATCTAATTAATTAAGTAATTTAATATTTTGGAAATCACTTATTAAATTTACATTATCTAAATAATGCTTAAGTAAGATAATATATTAGAAGCATTTTACCAATTTTATATAATAAATACGATATTTATACAAACATTATAAATTCTAAAACAGTTATATCTCTCACAACTATATAAAAATATGTATGTAAATTTTTCACAATTTCCAAAAATCTTAGAATAGCTACAAATACTTACCTGGAAGTATATTATTACTTATTTATAAAGCATAATTTTGTTCTTTTGTCTAATTAACAAATTATATTTTACTCACTTAGAAAATAATAGTCCTGTGTATAAATTATATTATTGTATTTTAAATTAATTTATTAAATTTTGATACCTTAAAAATTAGATAAACAACTTTTATAAAAATTCTCAATTCTTTTACCAATCATTCCCTTACGTACACAAAACAACAACATTCACTGTTTATGGATAAAACTGGACGAATATGGATAAAACTGTATAAGTGTAAACTTATTATAATATACCTTCTGCACTTCTGTGAACTTCTGCAACTATAGAAGTAGATTTTCTGATTTGATATAACTGGCTTAATTATTCGGCATACAAAAAGGATAGCATAAATATTCCGCATGGAAGTGACAACTTCAATAACTGCAAAAAAACCAAGCTGTGACTATCAAATGCACTGTGGTTGCATTTCGTGAATTGTTTCAACCATTCAGCCACTAGATACGATACTTCAGCATTACTGATAGCGTCATTATCATATTCAGTAAAAATCCTATTCTTTTCTATCGATGTATTAGCTGTCAGATACATTAACATTAGTGAGTATGGTCACAGCAAGGCGAAAATCCAGAATTGCAATTTTCAATTCTGGAATCTATCTCAATTACTCTGACAACACTGAATAAGCATTTTACATTATTGTAAATATTATGATATTTATATTTTCTCAACACAATATTTTTCATACTCTGTCCCAAGATTATTTAAAAAAAAATTTAAACCTGTATTCTGTGCTAAAACTATAATCTACGCTAAAGAACATGCAGCGTAATGATAAAGTTTCGCGCAATATTTATATATTTTTTATTAAATGACTTTGTGAAAAACTTAGGATACCAGTTCTCAAGAACACCAAAACATTACACGTTACTCGACACGCGGTTCGTTAACAAAGATTGCATTATCAGAAGATGACTAAAACTAACCTTTAAAATAAACGTTGTATTTTAACTAATTGTTTAAACACGATAGCTTATATTAACAGTTTTCTATCTATCATTCATAAGATAGTAAATGTTAAACTTAACATTGTAAAATGGGGTTACAATGAAAAATAAAAATATTTTGTAAAGATATCATGTTGCGTCATGATGACACTTTTCTTAACGTTTGTTGTTTTTTCCTAACAAACAGAAGATTTTCTCTGAATGGAACAATACACCGTCACAACTGCAGATCTTGATTTCAAAAGAATCCTCATTCGATTCAAGAATCGCATAGCCAACGTCAATGTGAAATAAATGTATAGGCTAGAATGATTGGAAGCCATCTTTTAGGACCTGATTTCCTTAGAGAAACTTTGACTACTGGTGATTTAGACTTATTTACAATTTCTACCTTTTAACCTAGTTCCACTTTTAGTAGGTTATTATCCGACAATGAGGATGATGATATTCCCTATCAAGAATATATTTTCAACCGGAATTAAACCGGTTGGTTTGGTTCCTCGTTTTGGCCATTATAGATAATGACTAGTGATTTCTTCACAATAATTTCCATGGTAGATGGATGAGGTGATGAGGATCAACAGTATGATCAGCTTTATCAGAGATTATATTTTCCTTGGCAGATTAATAAGGTGATGAGGACCAATCAAATAACCATCACGTTCACCGGACTTGACACCCTTAGATTTCTTGTTGTGAGGTTACTTGTGAGGTACCAAGATACTTACTACTCTCAGGTCTATTTTAATAGGGGAAAAATTAGAAGATATGAAATCTACTTCGAATTGAAATGAAAAATACCATCCCAGACATTATTGAACATTTAATACAAAGTGTGTACACGCGTACTGGCTAATGTCAGATCGTTAATGAAGGCCACTTTGAAAAACATTAAAATTAAGTCTGTTGAAAATTGTGGGGTATCAGTTGAAAGTTGTGGGAAAGAGCTACAACCTTCGATGCAGTAACAACAACAGAAGACGAGTTTTGCACGATACCGAAAGATTGTATATGTATTGCTCGATGCGTGTTTCGTCAACCAAGTTGGCGTCATAATTGGTAATTTTTAAATTACCGTTAGTCTCTACTCATAACCCCAAATTTTACTCGGATTCGATAAATCGTTACGAACAATTTTCCAGTTTTGTGCACTGTTCATTAATAAACTCACTCATTGTAACTATTTTTCTTCATAGTCAGGGAATAGTAATGAAATAATATGTTCCAATTGTCTGCACCACTACCTCTATATTTCCATTCATGATTAGTGAACCGTAATTAGATAAAAAATCAGTTCACTGATCCATTAATGTCGTTATTCACCCTAGTCAACTAAACCTTGCCTTTGTTCATGCTCAGTCCCTCTAAGAGTATTATTGGTTATACTTCTAACTAACTTACTAGTTTATTCAAGGATTATTTTTAAAATCATGTTGGGCAACGGAAGATTTTTGTAATCTTCCATCTTGTAATTTGATTTTTATATAGATGAAAAATACACCATTTGATATATTTCCTTTGGACAATAGTATTTAGAAATCCCCACAGTTTGATGACGTAATAAAATATATTTCAATATATTTTCTGATTTTGTAATAAAATCAGAAAATATATTGAAGAATGTGATAGTTTTCAAGGATTTCATATCACTACTGATTGTGCTGATGCATTTTCTGGTTTATTATCGTCTTATATGCAACATTTAAACGATGATTATGACCGAAAACCAGTTTACCGATAAAACCGAAATTATTAGTTTTTCCAGTAATACCATCATATTTTCCTGATAAATCAAATGAGAGCCAGTACAAGTCTTCTGTAAACGAATCTATAAGAATTTTAAATACAACATTGAGCTTTACCTCTTTTGATACATATTCTTCTTTATTTGTTCCATTAAGTACAGGAAGCAAAGGATCAAAGTAAAGGAAGAAAGGAAGCAAAGAACGCCTGGACCTAAACGAGAATTTAGCAGAATCACATAAGATCATAACCTTTCATATCATTCCAGTGCAATACTCGCATCTGCTTTAGATATATTCTCTTTAAAGTATCGTTTAAAATTAAAAATTAAAAGCGTCTCTGAACTATGCTCTGAACTATGCAAATAAATCCATATTTTAAGTGGACCTTGTGCTCCTTGAACCTGGCTACTTTCGATTTCCCGATGTACTTTTGACCACGATATTGGCAATTAATTTATTTCCAAATGAAGTGCACTAATTTTATATTTCATTCCCAAATTTTTAAAATCTTGTGTTTTCTGGTAAACTATAGTCCATGTAGAATTAACAGAATTTTGCGATTTTTGGCTTAAGTTTTAAAGTTTTCTTGATAGGTCATGTAATTAAGAAGATTTAGAGCAACAAATATTACAACAGTATTTTTTACAACATTTATTTTAATATTAAAATACATTAAATGTAATCTTTAATCTATTTTTGGCGTTCCACCTATAATGTAAGATTCAATTCCTAAGTGATCCTCGCCACGAATTATTTTAAAATATCCATTATCTCCCCAGTCGCTATTCCACGAGTTAGCTATAAGCCAATAAGGAGTACCCTCTTCTACTCCCCAACCCAATATTTTAACTGCATGTCCACCACTATGTTCTCCAGAAATGTGCTGATATACACCTAAAAGTGAATTCATTGAAATTATTATGTTAGATCTAGATGTATACACATACAAAGCATTATATAAATTATAAACTAGTTTTGCTTTCTGTAATTGTATTCAGAATATATGACAAGATGTTAAAACTTGCTATTCTTTTTCAAATTAATATTCAGTGGATTATCTGAAAATTTTACAATTACTTACACTTACACTTTACTTACACATTACTTAATTACAATTACAAATTTTACAATTAATTTACAATTTTACAATTAAATCTATGCATTGATTCTCCATTTTAGACTAACTAATTAGTATTATATGGCATATTCATAACCATGGCCAACTTTGACACCGTCATAAATTAAGTATAATTCTAGGTTAGGTTAATGAAAAATTCAGTTACAAATATCCAGACTAGGCGCACGTTAGCAATTTTTTTTTGTATAAATTGTAGTCTTACAAAAAAACTTTTGTAAGACTACATCCAAATGATCCTAATACCCAATTGTTCACTTAAAGCCACTTAACAGTACCAACAGGAAATATTTTTCCAACCGATGGATTAATAGACCAAAATTCACTGAATTCATATACGGATTCCTAGGGATTTATCTGATATTTCAAAATATTTTAATAGGATTTACATGGACGCCGAGTTGAATAAATAACATATTCCTACGTCAAAATTTACTTACCACTCTTATAAGTGTAGAAGTCGTCATAAACCTGAAAAGCAGCTTCAACTGGCCCATTCTTTAAAATCTCCTGCTGGATCTGCTTTTGATCTTTGCTAACATGGTAAATTGAGTCTCCATATGAAAGGTTATCATCATAAATTAGTGAAGAATCTGCGTCACACTGCTTTACACATGTTGGAGTTGAGTGAAGGCCTCCGCATGCCGGTCTATCAGACACTATGTGATGCGCACATGGTTCGATCGAATAAGCCTTGCAACCCTAGAAATACAGATTGTTGGTGTCAATAATATGAGGTAAAATATACTTGGTTAATAATTGCAATATAATTAAATTATGGGAGCTTTTTATTATTTAAGGACTTCTTCACTTCATCTATCTCTGAAAAAGTACTATATATTTTCTAAATATAATTTTTAGTAGTGGCAATAATATGAACATCACTAGTAAACATGATATGTAGATGTTAACGTCATTCGGCGTAATTGTGTTTTATGTTTGAAAGTTGGCAAAAAGAATCAAATTTAATGGATGGTATCACTAAAAACATCACTGGATATGTGATTGGGATATTCGAGGAGTTTGTGTTTGACAATCTTTATCCATATTTGACATCTCTAAATGTCATCTTTACAAGACTGAAATGTTCTTCTGAAACTCACAAAAGAGTATTAAAACAAATAATATACAGATACAGATCTACCATATTTTCGGAAAATATGCTATCATATTCTGGGATATGTATCTCGTTCATCTTCTGGGTTTACAACCATGAGTGGGTTTTTGCCGCTAATCTTCCTCCATTTTGTTCTCTCTTGACCTTTTATTTTAGGTCACCCTTGACATCATATAGCTATCTCAGCCTGGATTTTCCTCTTTTTCTGTCACCAACAGGTTGTTCATGTTCGCATCCATAAGTTACTACCAGTCTATCACTCTATTATATATTTTTATTGTGGTATTTCTTTCCAGTCAATAACTTGTTATAATTAGTATTTTGTAGGCACAGTAACAGTGGTCTCCACTGAGTATACGTGACTTGATTTAGTTGCTTATAAAATTATTCTAATTAAAATCAATTAACCTGATTGTAAACAAAATTGTTTTATAAAAAATGTATCATAGTACCAAATATAAATAAGTTTAAATAATAAGTTTAAATAATCCGACTTAAAAAAAAGTAACAACTAAAAAGCAAGAAATAAATGTTTTCTACAACAATTTAATACTTATTTGTTGTCTTTTATAATTTTGAAGTGGGAAGTAAAACAAAAAAATATATATGTTGCTATTATAACAACGAGTTTACATTTAAAATTGCCGTGGGCCGGCATTTGCATTACTAATATTATATGGCACTGACTTCAAAATTATATGAAGCAATTAATAATAATTACAAAATAAACAATATTTTCTTAATTACATTAATCGGAACAACAAATAAGTATTAAATTGTTATAAAAAACAGTTGTTTCTTGCTTTTTAGTTGTTACTTTTTTTTAAGTCGTTTTTTTAAACTTATTATAGTAATGATTTTTTATATTGAAAGTTATTTGTTTTATGCAGGAACGGTTCCAATAGTATAGCGAAGTCTATGACACCAACGCGCCTTTGCTAGCGTAGTTAGTCGAATATGTTAGAACCCTTCCCATAAATACAAGTTGTTCTAGGTGTATTAAGCTGCATCGACCTTATACATACATATGTGCTATCAGGAAAGAATGTAAAGACACTTTCAAAACGTTATAAATATAGGCAATAATACATTAATTTTTGGAGTTGTTCTAGTTTCAAAAATGTTGCGTCCCCTATTGACCAAAAATATAATCCAAAAATGTAATATAATCAAGGGAGCCAGAAAACGTAACAGCCGTACAACCTGGGAGGACTATAAAACTGCCAGGGATAGGGCTGCGGTTAGGGAAGCCAAAAGAAGTAGTTGGGCATCTTTCTGTAATGAGATAAATAAGGGAGCTGAGGCAGCACGGCTGAACAAGATCCTAGCCCGTAGCCCGGAAGCGATTCTAGGATCGCTCAAGCTACGTAATGGTAATTTCTGGGAATAGGATGAGGAAACCTTAGACCATCTCATCAAAGCACATTTTCCGGGCTTTCATAGACCGGGAACGGGAGACATTTCCGACCCACTAGTAATAGGGGCACATGAGACCTGGGCGGTAAACCGAGAGGGGGACGACAGGGAACTTGTGAAGGAGATAGTCATACCGGCTAAAATGAGGTGGGCCTTGAGATCCTTTGATTCATATAAATCGCCGGGACCGGACGGTATTTACCCGGTACTTCTGCAGAAAGCAAAATATATAATCCTTGGTCCGGTTATAATTATCATCAGGACCAACTTGGCACTGAAGAAGGTCCCAGAAGTGTGGCTAGGCACAATGGTTGTTCTTATATCTAAACCGGGAAAAGTCCCACAAAGTTACACGTCCCCTAAGGATTTTCGACCGATTAGCTTCACTTAATTTTTACTGAAGACGGCCGAATGAATAGTTGACAGATACCTTCGGGATAATGTCCTAATAGAGAGACCGCTTCAAGGGAGCCAGCACGCTTATCAAGCTGGTAAATCACCAGAAACAGCTCTGGATGAGGTTGTGTCATCGATACGAGCACAACTGGTCTCCGGAGGATACGTTGTCGGCACCTTCCTTGATATTGCAGGAGCCTTCAACTTTACTTTACATCCAGGGGGGTGATTAGCGGAGCACTAGGTAGATGCTATACCCCCAGAATAATCGCTGAATGGATAGACCATATGTTGGGAAACAGACAGCTTATTGCCTACAAAGGCAAGACAACCATCAAGGGCCGGGTCGACTCGGGCTGTCCTCAAGGAGGAGTATTGTCCACCCTTCTATAGTGTCTGGTAGTGGATGAGCTGCTTGAAAGGTTAAAGAATTACTAAGTAATTGGCTATGCTGATGACTTAGTAATAATAACGAAGGGCCCTTTCCTGGAGCCGATTCTTGATATAATGCAGGGAGCATTAAACAAGGCTGGGAATTGGTGCAGGGATAAGGGACTCTCGGCCAATCCCTCTAACACTGAGGTGATAGTGTTGACCAAGAAATATAAGTGGAACAGAACATGTCCGATGAAACTTGGTGGTCAAGAACTAAGCTATAATAGCGAAGTGAAAACTTAGGAGTAATCCTGGACGGGAAACTGTTATGGGAAAAACATCTAAGTCACATATGTTCCAAGATCACAGCAATACTTTGGCAACTCAGAAGGGCCATTGGTAATGGCTGGGGCTTGAAACCAAAGACCATGAAATGGATGTATGAGGCAATTCTCAAACCCAGACTGACATATGCAGCACTGGTCTGGTAGGAGAGAGTTTGTTTAAAGTCGGAAGCCAACCGCAAGCTAAGAGGATTGATTCTAAGAAGTATAACCGGAACCCCAAGATCGACACTGATCGAGGCGATGGGGATACTGACGGGAATACCACCTCTTGATGCCACCCTGAAAGCGGAAGCTGCAAAGGCAATGCACAGGGTGGGAAATATGAATAGGACGGTAGGGGACCTGAATAGACTCTCAAGAGAACTAGCTGAGGAGGGGCTCCTATGGATGTCGTCTGACAGTACGAGTGTCCACTTCCCGTTTGACAAGAAATATAATATCATCCTCACCAGTAAGACCGACTGGATAGAGGGTCGAGCTAGATTACCGCTCAATGGAGACATCTGGTACACGAATGGAGCCAAGAGTGGGAACAGAACAGGCGCGGGGGTGTATAGGCGATGCGATGGGATAGGTAAAACCTTCCCCCTGGGTAAATACACTACCGCACTCCAGGCCGAGCTAGTTGCAATTACATATGATGTTCTGGAAGCCGACCAAAATCGGACCCAGGAGAGGGTATGCATCTGCTCGGATAGCAGGGCGGCGTTGACAGCCCTGAATTCAGCAACGATAAAGTCGAAGCTGGTCTATAATTGCTATGAAGCACTGAACCACTTGGCAGGGAAGGGACCGGTGAAACTCTTATGGATATCTGGGCATAATGGCATTAAGGAAAATCTAATTTCAGATGACCTTGCCAGACTAGGGACCAGGGAAAACCTCTATGGACCAGGGACAGAACCTGTAGTGGGAATAAGTCGGAATCTGTTCAGAGACCGCATCAATGACTGGGCAAGAGACCAGCACAGAGAAAGATGAAGAGGAGTAACGGGTTGTCGAATAACCAAACTCTTCATCGAATACTCAGAGATTGAGAAATGGGTCCAAAAATTCATTAAATTGAACAGGCACAAAGCCAGAACCCTGGTGGGAATCATAACGGGCCACCATAGTAACCTGAATGCATATAAGCACAAGCTGAGGCTGACTGACAGCCCGGCATGCAGATACTGTAGAGAAGACGAGGAAACCTCGATTCATTTTCTTTACACCTGCCCCGCATTGGAGGAGAGGAGGTGCCTTATATTAGGGACTCCTGTTATCCTAGAGGAGGCGAGGCTTAAGGCGAGGGACGTGCCCAAATTGCTCCTTTTATGAGATATCATTTTTGGATAATGACCCGGATAAGAGAGGATCGCCAAGGGACTACCCATGCGATCAGTGGCTGATGAGGCCCAAACCCACAGAATATAATAATAATAAAATAATAATCCAAAAGTAAAGATATGCTCAATAAACTCTATAATAAACAATAAACTCAGTATTGCTTAGTCACTTAGACTAAACTTGTATTGCTTAGTCAAGGACTGAAATGAGTTGTCAACTCAGGCTACTAAGAAGTGAAACTGTTAATATTTTCAACAACCTCGGAATTGAACCCTAAGTTTACACGGAAATGTAACGCGTAGTTTTAGTCCTTTTACTCGGAAGAGAAATAGTTGTTTATAGTTTTAAGTATGTTAATTTTAAGTATGTATTTACTTGATACAAAGTCCCTAATTTCTAGAATCCTAATTTTACAATTTTATGATATGATATCATTGTCTGAATTGCTGTTTTCCACTAATCTTTGTTTATAACACCAGTTTAATAATACTTAAAATAATTTGTGGTCATGTAAAAGGTTTATTAGAATACGAAAATAGAGATACGAGTCAACGAGATACTATTTTCTGAAATAATCGTCACATTTTTGTTAATAAATCGCATTAACGATGGATAATTGAATTCATGTTTAAAACATAAATACGAGACGGGATTGGCTGTTAAAATGAATCTAAGACTTAAAACATAATCCCTCGAACTAATTATAACTACTAGATTGAATTTTTGTAATTGATAGTGATGCGGCATAAAACTTCTAGCTCACATGTAAGCTGCAACTTATATTATTAAATTATATAAAGCTACTCACTGCCGTTGTTCCATATGCCCCACCGGAAACGATACCGTTGTTCACCCAATATAGCCAAGCAACTGCAGGATCTCCGCCATTGCAACCATGTCCGCAATTTATACAGCAATCTAATAAATCTTCAGCTGATAGAGAGACCTTACTCTTGCCATTGGAAGAAATGCAAATTCTGTCGCTCATAGCTTCAACAGCACCAAGGGCCTGAAGCACAATTATACATTAATAAACACCTAGTAAGTTTAAATTAATATAATTTTTATATGATTTAATTGAACCGCGAAGAGATAATGAGTAAGGAATTAAGGATTAAAAAATTAAATAGCCTAAACTGATTGTATAGACTTTAAAGCTGAGAAGAATGGACTTCGTTATAAATAACATAAATAGTTTCGTAAATAATTAGAATCTAACCAAAATCTTAGAATAATCACAAAAACCAGACTGTTCATATTTTTTCTTAATTATACATTTATTGTATAGGGTCCAACAATAGGATTGAACGATCTTTAATAGGCTACTGTTAAAAGACAAAGAATATATTTGGACTAATTATTACTACAACTAAAAACAAAATTCTGAAAATTCCTTATAACACTTAGTTTGCAAAGATCACATCCCTAAGATGACCACCGTCTTCTTCTGTACATTGCTGCAATCTGTTCTGAAATTGAACATAACGCGTCTGAGTAAATCTTCGTTTATCGAATTTATCTCTTCACGAATCCTTTCTTTGAGTTCCAGAAGTGTTTGGGGACGGGTAGAGTACACTTGGGACTTTAAGAATCCACACAGAAAATATCCGGGACCGTCAAGTTCGGTGACCTTGCGGGCCATGCAAAGTCGCCAAACCTTGAAATTAGGCGATTCGGGAACATACGCTGTAAAACAGCAATTAACCGTCTAGCTGTATGCGCTGTGGCGCCGTTCTGTTGGAACCATACTTCATCTTCATCCATTCTTTGAAGTTTCACGGCCACAGATGTTTCCAACATCTCAACGTACCGAAGTAAATTAACTGTAACGGTGTGGCCATTTTCTTCAAAAAAGTATCGCTCGATCACACCAAATCTGCACACTCCACACCACACCATTACCTTTTGATCATACAGTGGGTGTTCATGCATTTCTCTTGGGTTGTGTTCTGCCCAGTAGCGAAAGTTCTGCTTATTAACGTACCCACTGAGATGGTAGTGAGCTTCGTCAGACATAATCAGTTTATCAAGAATTCCTGCATTGCTGTGCAATGTTTCAAGAAATTGCCTGCAGAAATTGAGGCGATTAACTTTATCAACAGAGTTCAGTGTCTGAACTATCTGTACTTTATACGGATGAAATTTCAAATCCAAATATAAAATTCGTCGCATACTTCGATCTGAAATTCGCAGTGCAATTGATTACCGAATTGCAGAACGTTGTGTGGCTCCGTTTAACGGCTACTCTGGTTCTTTCAATATTACTTTGTGTACGAACTGTATATGTACCGCCAACAAATTTTGAGCTTACACTACCCTTTCGTCGAATTCTCTTACCCATCTCAAAATTGCATTTCTTGATGGGGATTCATGGCGAAAACGCCTCTGGGTTTACACGATGGACTGGGTCAGAATAAATGATTTAATAGCAGAGACCCGTTGATTAATCGGCCAATTTGCCATTGTAATACAAAACTTTCAATAATAAAATACAATTTTATCGCTATTTGACGTTTGTTAAATATACAATATTTCCACAGCAACCTATTCAAAACCATTCAATCATGTTGCCGGACCCGGTATATTATATATTTGGAACGGGGCTTACCCAACAGGAACCACACGCAGCTTGATCTCTAATGTTTCCAATAACATCAGCACATTCCTTCCATGCTTCTCGGGCATCAAATTGTTCAGGAATGGCAGATCTTTCAATTTGATGTACTTTCTCGGGTAATAATGTAATGTTATTTTTTACTGTACCAGCTAAACTATGAAGATACGACACAGGAGTATTGATATCGAAGTTCCTTCCCGATTTCCACGTTGGGCTTTTACTGTTGACCTGAGCTATGAATTCATTGGACAATGGATGTAATTTAATCCCAGCCAAGGCGCCCGAAGTGGCAACGAAAATGAAGCAAATAAGGATCTTCATCGTTGTAAACCTAAAATTAAAATAAGGTTGATTTTCAAAAGGTTATAAGATATATTAAAAATTCAGTTCACTATATATTAAAAATACAGTTTTGATTCCGATTGTAATTATTTTCAGTCGAGAAGGCGATCGAAATTCTCAATAAATGTGAAGCATATATGTACCCAATACTTAGTTCATTATATAAAATCAATACTTCGAATTACTATAATTTATCTATTCATAGTTTTAAATCTTGTGGTTACTAAAGTAAAAACAACAAAACTCAACATTATTTAACTCATAGAGTTTTTGATGTGCTTATTGATGTGATTATTAAAGATTAAAGAGGATTACTTACCTGCGTTATTTGAGCTGAAGGCGATGGTTCTAGCAATATCAACCAAAACCTAACTGATACATTTTAATTTAGCTTGCTTTTTTATATATATATACACATCCCAATGCCGTCAATGATACTGATTTAATCCAACAAGTGGATGATAATGAAAATTGAAAAGATACATTTCCTATCATCTTGAAAAATCACTTTACTTCAAAGGAGAGCAAGATATTAAATCTGCAACATGAAAAAAGTGTTGTTTGCTTTAAAACTTAAGACCATAATAATCAACCAATATAATTGTGCGAATTAAAGAATATTACTAACTATTCTTAGAGGTTATGATTTATTTATCACACTAATATTATTTACACACGCCATTAATGAATCCCAGAGTCAAAAACATCTGCTTATCTAAAAACTAAGTATTTAGAAACTCGTATTTGGAAATATATACTCGATAACTACCTAGATTGTAATGCTTTAGAATTTCGAGTACATTCAAAGGACATGTAATAATAATAATAAAAAAAATGATTAGGTACTAGCAAATTCCATTTATGGTTCCAATATGGTTGCAATTTAGTCTATTTATAAAGCTATAATTATAACTTAAAATTAGCTACTTGATATAAGACAATTTGAAACAGACTTGAATCCACTCAGCGGATGAATTTGATTCCTGCGGTGATTGGTAACGAATGATCCATCCACCAACCACAAATTTTAGAAATTAACCGTGAAAAAATTTGAACTTCACAATCAGTGTTGAGTGGTTAACCTATATATTAATAGTTTTCTCAAAATATATCTTGTCAGGTGCAGATGACTTCGAGGTGACGTGGATTGCACTGGAACTATCAAAATTATTGCATTGCGTATTACCACACAAACATGATCTAATAAGCGTGAAATGTACATTTTTATTAACAATTAATGGCCATACCAATAAGTTAAAGGAACAATGGAATTTTCTATTAGCATTTTACATTATTTATATAACCGAGCTAATATTCTTATTATTGGAAAATTTCACTTCATTATACCATTTACCATAATTTATTTTATTTGCCATGAAGATTTTATATAATGACAATAAAAAATCGCATAGCCAAACAAATCGAAAAAGAAGTGACGATACAAAATAGAACCCCTTAATGATAATTATATATATATATATATATATATATATATATATATATATATATATATATATATATATATATATATATATATAAACAATATATTAAATAACTCTCAAATTACTAATTCTGTTAC
Source organism: Rosalia funebris (assembly GCA_037954035.1). Lineage (NCBI taxonomy): Eukaryota > Metazoa > Arthropoda > Insecta > Coleoptera > Cerambycidae > Rosalia > Rosalia funebris. The sequence goes on along the minus strand of JAZFAV010000009.1, from coordinate 26,671,348 downwards.
AAATTACTATTTAGTGATATAGAGATTGGAGATACAATTTGAAAATGGAGATTCAACTGAAGTGTTTTCAATTGATCAATTAAAAACCAAACAAAAATAAAAATTTCCATAAGTTTAATTTGTTATATTCTTCATTAATTTCTTTGTAAAGTTGAAACTTAATAAAGAATTCACTTAGTTTAAAGACATTTTAACATTTTATTAAATGTATTAATAAAATGTTAAATAAAGAAAATAATGTCTCGCATATTAGTTTCTAAGAGTATAAATGTAATACTCTTAGCAACTGATAGGCGAATCATTATTTCGTGAAAATATTAGGAAAACTAAATAAGAAGAATTTATAGGATTCAATGTAAATACACTTGTCAAACAGTGCCAAAATAATATTTAAATTATTCAGAGTGGAAAACTTTTATGAAACTAAAATAAGGTCAATGAAAGTTATACTGAATTCACCTGAATATGAGAAGCTCGTATTAAAATATAAATCAGTAAATTTCAGGCGTGAAATTTGCATCTATTCAAATTAAACCTACAGAAAATTATTTAAAAAAACTTAGTATTACTACGAAATGTAGTATTCTCGTAGTTTTACTACGATAATATTACATTAACGCTTATTAAATACGAAAAACCGACGAATTATCAGGCATTCAATTGGTCGCTTCTTGTTGACATTTAATAGATTATTTAAAAATTACTCACTTTAAGAGTAGCCGAATATATATATATATATATATATATATATATATATATATATATATATATATATATATATATATATATATATATATATATATATATATATATATATATATATTGCTAAAATCGCACTTTATGTACTATTTAAATTTAATAAAGAAAATTGCTATTTCAAAAAGTACCAGTGAACTAGCTTTCAACTGAATGACAGGGAAAACTTAAAACCAATAAGTAGGTGATCCAAATGAATCACCAATCGGATTTTTTCTTGGCAGTATATTTATTTTAAATTGTCTAACTTAAATATGTGCTACAATAATGATTATTATTTGACACTTTATAATAATTTCTTCATATATACAATTAACATGAGAGGGGAGGATGAGGCAGCATACTCCGTTCATTGTCGGAACTGCGCTGTTCGAACTCAAGCAACTAATTACGAGGTGCAACTTGGATGGGTGACGCATGGTCTTATTCTCATGGTGCCGTGGTGGTGCTGACTTGATTTGGTAACAGGGTGGCAACTGGGCCAAATACTGGGCACATTGTCTGCGTGACTTCGATTCTCACCAGAGGGAACTTGGCACTTCCCTCAGGGGTGGGTATTTGTCCGCGTTTATATGTGTAACCTTCCCCTACACAATCCTGCCTGTAGGCTTTCTGGGGAAGGATGTCTAGTTTTCGTGTGTCTTTAACTTTAACTTAACTTTAACATTGGAGAACTTAAAAAATTATATATAACTATAACAAAGTTATGGTTATAGTCTAAATATTGATTTCCAAACTTCTGTATATTTCAGTAAACATATTTTTACAAACATTCATATAGACACATACAGATTAAGAAATGGTCTCTTAACTTTAGAATTGACCAACCGTAAGAGATAGCAAAAGCATTAGTTACTAAAACATAATTAATTACGAGTAAGAAAATCGCAATAATATTGCGCCGCCCCCTCGCTCATTCGAAGGCACCTCCAGAGCATGCCTCTAGAGGCTTTGGATCAAAAAACAAAAGTTACCACGTTGTTCGTAAGGGTCGATTTACTATATTAATTTTGTCAAAATGCCGACATTCGAACGAAAAGCATGTACATCGACCTAAAAATTTCGTGACACACACGAAAACAGCCGTTTAGTAAATATAGAAGATGTAAGATTTCACAGTTAATTGGGTTTCATGTGGGCTGAGTTATTAAATAATTAATTCCATAATGGTAAAATATCGTTTCAATTTTGCACATATATAACTGTTTTCCAAAAAGTCTTCAGACTAAAATGCAAAGTAAAATACAATTTCAAATGTTATTTTCAATATTATCAAGCAATGTAGCATAATAGCTTGATGGGGAATAATGATATTCTATTAATCATTGATTCTCATATTGATTTTTATGACTCTACACAAGGTTATAACCATCAATAGAAATTTAATAATTTGTAATGTTGTTGGATTATTTGTGTTTTACTCATCATCATCATCATGAGGTCATCAGTCCTAAGACTGGTTGGACGCTAACCTCCAGCTTCTCCTATCTTGTGCTAACCTACCCGTTTCGCTAATTGTGCTATAACCTACATCCCTTACTATTTGCGAGCAGTAGTCTAATCTAGACCTACCTCTGCCTGTCTTCACTCCTATTTCTGCCTCCAAGATATCGCGGACTATTCCCCCATGTCTCAGCAAGTGGCCTACCATTCTATCTCTTCTCTTCTTTATGTTTTTCCACATACTTCTTTTCTCGCCGACTTTCTCCAATACTTCTTCGTTTCTAACCCTATCAGTCCACGGTATTTTTATCATTCTTCGGTAACACCACATCTCAAAAGCTTCTAATTTCTTCCTACTTGCTTCCCCTACCGTCCAGGTTTCGCAACCGTATAGTGCCGTACTCCATACATACTCTTTCAAAAATATCTTTCTTGTTTCTAAGTTTATTACCCCCAAGCATAAAAGTGCTTTCTTTTTGTTAAAAGCTACTCGACCCTGCGCTATTCTTTGTTTTATGTCTTTATCGCTTCTTCCATCCCAATTTATTTTACTTCCTATTTATTATTATATTATATAGGTTTGGGCCTCATCAGCCACTGATCGCATGGGTAGTCCCTTGGCGATCCCCTCTTATCCGGGTCATTATCCAAAAATGCTATCCCATAAAAGGAGCAATTTTACTTCCTAAATAAGTGAAGTCTTTAACTTCCTCCAATCTTTCATTATTAATTTGTTCTTTCGTTTTTACTCTGCTCTCGCGCCCTCTGCACACTAACACTTTAGTTTTGTTTTTATTCACCCTCATTCCGTATTTCTCTGTCAACACTGCCTCCATTTCGTTCAATGCTGATTCTAATTCCTCCTTACTAGATGCTAATACTGCTATATCATCCGCGAATCTCAGCATTTTTAGTTTCTGTCCCTGTACTTTAATCCCGAAATTTACTCTATCTTTTACCACATTAATCGTCTCTTCGATGTACAGATTAAAAATTAGTGGTGATAGTAATAATCTGATCTAATACCTACTTCCCTTTTTACTTTTTTGTTTTACTATCACAAAATTGTTTTCGAGAAGTAAGAGAATAAGCTCAATTTGATTTATTTTGTTTATTAAGCTTTATCCATTTACACAAAGGATTTATCCATTTATATATCCAACGTTTAATATCACAATTATTATTGATTTCTTGTAGTTAATCAACTTTATGATTTTTAAGTCTTTACCCTGGACTTCAGTAAATAATGTAAAAGTATACTTTACCACAAAACAAGAGATTTGTGATAAAAACTTAATTAACTTAAGGTCAGAAGTACTGGTAGATATGTTATTAATAAACTTTAGTATTTTCAAGTCGTCAGTGGACCTAATTGACCAATGAAAAGGAAATATTTCACTAAGTCTACAAAAAAAAACCCAGAAAGATGATCTAATCTTAATTAATAATTCTAAAATGAATAAATCAGTTAACGATTTATTTCGCTTCAAGATAATAATAATTTAATACTACGAGTACATATAATAAAAAACTAAATCTAAAATATATAGTGGTGATGAGAAATAAAACCCTAATTCACTGTTATTTAATATATTCATTACATAATCACATTATTACATTATATTAATAATCACATTATTTTTGTAGCACATATCATAATTCAACGTAGAATGCTTACGTTCCCTACTACCAATAAAATATGGAACACCACAAGGTACATATTTTAAAAACATTGATATTGTTCCTAAAGTGCATCACAAAGGAATACTTTGGGAACATTCTATTTACATCTCGAATTTTATAGAATTTTTAAAAAATTCTATGACTGTCATATGTATGCAAATGCTATACTGGTACATTTGCCTAAAATTAATACAAATTTAGAATATATATGATTAATTTGAATTGATGATTTGAAAAAGAAAAACTTAGGTATTAAAATTGAATCCAAAGAAGGTCAGTCTATCCCACTTTCTGGTAATATAAAAAATCCGTTACTTATAGAAAGTTCAACATAAAGATCGACGTCCATTCAGATTACGCAAAAAAATGTAGGCATTGTTATTCATTATGAAGTTAAAGTTTAAAAGCTTAAGTAAAGTGATATATTATGTACATTATATTTAATTATGAAGTGATTTATTCCCATAGATACTCTTCCAAATCAAAACATTTAGACAATACTGTGGTATTTCCTTGCCTTTTCCTCCCTATCACTACTTTGATACTGTTTATGGTCCCTGGTTGAGCAGCAATAGCAATATTGCAGAATTCGTATCTTAAATTTAAAACACCTTATTTACACAAAAAAAAAATGTATGTAGTTTTAATAATTCCTTTCTATCACATAAACTCTACGATATGTTTCTTGTAATCTAAGATCACTCATTATTATTATAACGACCCAGACTTGTATGTCCTGGTTTGTAAAATGGGTTTATTTAACATTTTAACTCTTTTCTGTTCTTGAATATATTGTTTTATTCTAATAGTTGAGGTTTTGAGTTGTTCCAATTAGCTTTATGTAAGACTAATTTTTGGATAATTCAATGAAAATTGGAATTCAATATAATATAACTTTATTCGGCTTCTAACTAGTACAACTGTATATCAAAGACTGACTGCGCTCCCCGCAATAACTCCGATTCAGCGCTCGGAATCGTTGTAGACCAAAATATTGCTTACAGTTCGGCCATCCTGTATCAGTTGGCGTCCTCGCCTAGCTGCATCATTGGACTCAATCAGTCTTTAGCCCCTTCGGCTCACAAATTCCACGGCCCAGTGGGCCTGCCTACTCCCGATCGGCATAGAAATTCCTCGGCCCAGTCGGCACACAAATTCCGCGGCCCTGTCGGCCTTACCAATGCCCCGTCGGCATAAAAATTCTGCGGCCCTGTCGGCCTTACCACTACCCAGTCGGCATACAAATTCTGCGGCCCTGTCGGCCTTACCACTGCCCAGTCGGCATACAAATTCTGCAGCCCAGTCGGCCGCACCACTGCCCAGTCGGCATACAAATTCTGCGGCCCGGTCGGCCTCACCACTGCCCAGTCGACACACAAATTCCGCGGCCCTGTCGGCCTTACCATTGCCCAGTCGGCATACAAATTCTGCGGCCCTGTCGGCCTCACCACTGCCCAGTCGGCATACAAATTTCGCGTCCCGGTCGGCCTCACCACTGCCCAGTCGGCACACAAATTCCGCGGCCCTGTCGGCATACAAATTCTGCGGCCCTATTGGCCTCACCACTGCCCAGTCGGCATACAAATTCCGCGGTCCGGTCGGCCTCTCCACTGCCCAGTCGGCACACAAATTCCGCGGCCCTGTCGGCCTTACCATTGTTGGTCTACTATTGTCCCTAACATATCATAATTATTGTTTATCAGCTGGATACATTACTTTGTTTATGTATTATCCGAAATACCACTTACACTACAAGCATTCATGTAATTTGATCCATCATTCCCGACCTACACCAAATCTTCGTGACCTTCCGTCTATTTACAGTTTTCTAACGTCAGCACTAATAGCAACGGCGTTATTTAGGTTTCTATTTCATATTGTCGTAATAGCAATATTCGTTTTAGAAAAACTTTACAGATGCACTGTTATCCATTTCTTTATATTATCTACTGATACTGTGATAGTAAGATTTCGATATCCTTCTCGCAAATCTTCCACGACGTACCTGTCCTTAGGTAATACATGTTTCACTCTGAACGGTCTTTTGAACTTTGGATTTAATTTTCTGCTTGTACCCGTACTCTTGTCACTAATAATACGTATTGACACTAAATTTTCTACGGGATACTAATCCGCATTCGGTCTGTTTCTATCGTATCGCTCCTTTTGTTTACGTTGGTTTTCGCTAATAGGATCCGTTATCCTATTCTCAGTTGTTTAAGGTCCACTCTTTCCATTTCAACCTTCAACGAATTTAATAAGGATGCCTCCGCTATTGTTTTACACTGGTACCCAAATAAGGCCTTAAGGGGGGTAGTATTGATACCTTTATTAAAAGACGTAATTGATGCATTTTGTAGACTTTTGATATGTATATCCCACATATCGCTCTCTCTCTCTAGGCGCTCGTCGTAGCTAACATATTTAGAATCATTCTGTTATAACGTTCGCGCTGTCACAAAACAGTGTCAAAAAAGAGTCACAAAACAGTGTGAATGTTTTAGCCGTAAAAGCGGTACCTCAGTCACTTATTATGCGAGCCGATACACCAAAAATGTGCATCAAATCTTGCAAAATACGTATGGCAACTTTTTGATTTTGTAGATTTTACTGCTTCCATTATGGTGAACTTCATATAGGCATCTACAACTACGAATAAATATTTATTTCCTCTCTTACTGGTTTCGAATGGTCCTACGTGGTCAATGTGCAGGGTATGAAATGGCACAGGAACTTTTGTTATTGTATGCAATCCCCCTTGCCTCTTTTTATTTGAATGCTTATAGTACTGACAATTTAGACATGATTTACATACTTTGTAACGAAACGTCGCATTTTAGCAAACCAGTAGTACATTCGAATTCGAATTCTCGTATTGTTTGGTCAATACTCTAATGCCCTGCATCGTCATGACATAGTCTTACTATCTGCCATCTCGTGTCCTTAGACACCACCCATAGTCTCTTGTCATCCTTGAGTTTTCTGTACACCTTATTATTCTTAAGCATGTAATCACTGAAGTATTGTTTAGTGTCATTATTGATCACTCCTTCCTCTAACATTTGACGGATAATCCTCAACTGTTCATCCTGAAGCTGTGCCGTTAAAATCCAATCACCTTCCGTGATATCGACTTGGTGGATTTCTTCAGTTTGCAACGGATATCGGCTCAGAGCGTCGACATGGGGCATTTTGGCACCCAGTCTATACACGATGTTAAAAGTGTAATATTGCACAAGTAGTCACCATCTGCCTACACGTGGAATTAAGTCCTTTGAAAAGGTTGTCCTAAGCGCATTACAATTTGCCACTACTGTGAAGTGTATTCCTAACAAATACACTCGAAAATATTGCAAACTTAGCACTACTGCCATGGTCTCTAACTCATAGGAGTGATAGTGTCTTTGATCGACTGAGTTTTGTTTACTAAAATATGCTACTACACGTTACACACTGTCATTAAATTGAAATAACATTCCGGCTACTGTTTCTGCACTAGCGTCCGTGTGAAGTTCAGTTGGTAGTGATGGATCAAAAATCGCCAATATCGGTCGAGAGGTTAACATTGTTTTTATTGTATTAAACGCACTTTGTTGTTCTGTAGCCAAACACCAAGGAACATCACGACGTAACAACTTTGTCAAAGGTTCTACTATTTTGGCGTAATTTCTCACATGTTTGCGAAAATAACCCGTTAGTCCTTTTGTTTCCCTGGTCTAATTCCAGAGGCACTTACTTCTCGTCCCAAATACTCAATTTATTCACGGAAAAAGGAACATTTATTTATCTTTCACTGTGATCGCAGTCAAACGTCGATAATCCACTACCGTGCGGTAATCACCGGTCCTCTTTTTCACTAGTAAGACGGCGCTAGCACACGGTGATTTAGATTCTCTTATTATATTATTACTTAGAAGTTCGTCAATAATGTTCTGTAAAACAGCTTTTTCAGATCATGACATCCGGTATGGTTGGTATGAGATTGGTGTATCAGACATACAATTAATTACGAACTTTACAGAGTTCGTTTTACCTAATATCGACATTTATGTTGTGATTCGGTCTTTAAACTTGGTCAACAAATCCAAGCATTTTTGTTTAGATTCTTCAGGCATGCGACCGATGTTTATATTACTCATTACTTTTGCCAACTTATTATTTGTTTATTTTGACTCCGTACTTCGAACATTTATAGTCGGTCCTGTTTTAATTAATGTCACAGTCGGCACATTCAGAAAATCACAACCGACTATACAGTCATAAAACATGTCTGAATCCTTCACTATTATCGCACAAATTTCAGCACTGACGTCGTCAACACGAACGTGTGTCCTTGCTATTTGATTACTTATTATTTCATTGCCAGCAAAACCTAGCATCATAGATGTATTTGTTTCTACTGCTAATCCAAGTCTTTTACACACACTTTCTTTGATTAATGTTTTTGAACTTCCCGTGTCTATTAAACAATCAATAGTTTGTCCACGGATAATCACTTTTGCAACCGTAGGATTGTTTACACTGTTACAATGTGGCTTTTGGACTAGTCAGGGTTTTGAGTTCTTGACCTTGCTATCATTCGCCGGACATTTATTTTGTTTATGTCCTAAACGACCACACTTGTAGCACTCTATTTTGGGTTTCGGACATTCCGATAAACGATGCGGACCTCTACAATTATAACACTTAATAGGACGCCTCTCTTTGTTTACTTCTAAGGTATCGCTAAGTCTTCTATCATTAAATCGTATTTCGGTTTTCCTTGTTGGCATCTCTTTTTGAATAACCTATGCGTTTCTCCCTTCTTTTATTTCTACTTCTTGCTTCTGCGTCTTGTATCGCTTGAGGAAGCACTTGAGGATGTTGAATTCGACGAACATGAAGAAGATGAAGTTGATGTACTGGCACTCAATTCTCTTCTCCGTTTTTTATTCTTCTTATGTGATGCCGTCTGCCTGATCTCTGACGTAGATGATTCACCCGTAGGAGTATACCGCATTTCATCAACTGTCGCCATGACAAACTCACTAAGCCAAACGGACACTAACTACTAACTACTATAATCCCACTTCTGACTTGTAAGACTAATTTTTGGATAATTCAATGAAAATTGGAATTCAGTATAACATAACTTTATTCGGCTTCTAACTAGTACAACTGTATATCAAAGACTGACTGCGCTCCCCGCAATAATTCCGATTCAGCGCTCGGAATCGTTGTAGACCCGCACGTTTAGATGCCAATAGATTTGACTCACCAAAATATTGCTTACATTTAACAAAAAATAACATTTAGATTTATTTATGTGCTTGGGTTCTGTACTCACGTTTTTAAAAAGAACGCAAGAAGTTTTGAGGAAATAACTTTAATTCAGAAATACAGAAATACAGACTAATTATTCGCACGTGTAAGCGGCACGAATTACAAATAAGAAGTGAATTTGTGAATTATAATTATAACATTGTTCCCGTTGTGGACGCTGTATCTTGCTGACAGGGAGCTTTCTTATCCTATTTTCTAGCTTGCATGATAACAGTGAGGGCACGTAGCTATTTTGAACTTCAGATTTGAAGATTTATATAATTATTTTTCATGCATAAAATGAAATTTACTTCGTGGTTTACTTTTTCATGTAGCTTAGTTTTAGTTTTAAAAATAAGATAGGTATATAAGGTCAAAATCTAATGTTATTTAAGAAAAAAGTATTAGGCTTATATCTAGAGAAAAAAAAATAACAACACTAAGTTACGATGTACCAAAGTTATAGTTTTAAATAATGGTTTTGTGTAAAGTGTGTGACTTTCTGTGAAATATGTTGAACAATTTTACAGTTTCTGTACTTTTTAGTGATTCTAAATTGGACAAATTGTTAAGACTGACTTCAGACAGGCTCATAGAATTTTTGTGGCGATCACGAAGTAACCCGATCATAAATAAATAAACAAATTAACAATCAAATACTATTGTAATAAATATTAATTAAAACATACATTATTTTATAGCTCGTTTAGTAATATACGAGTATACCCATACTGCATGTACTAATTTTATACAGCAAAAATATTTCACTACTAACTCAGCTCAAGGTAAGTTTCATGTCTGGTATTTTTTAAAATATGTTCTCTTACATGAGTTGCATATTTTGATAATCACGATTAATCTTTGATTTTGTAAACTGAAGGATATACTTAAGATACTTCTTATCGTCTCCTACTTTTTAATAAATAAATATTGGTTTTTACAGAGATTTATCTTCTAGTAGCTATTGGAAATTACACAAAATATCTTCAATTGAATTAATTATCAGTGTAAACATAAAATAAGTTCAATGCAATAAACTCAACTAAAACGTTGTTATTGCCAGAATAATAGACTCTGTATTATTCCTGAAGTGTGTGTAATATCATTGATCATTCTTTCAAACGACGTCCCTCATTTTGTGGTAAATTTTTCAATAACAAGTTGTTATTGAAATATTATTACCAAGTTTTTCATTTTTATTTTCGATACTTCTAATGTATAACAGATAGAAATTTGCCTTGAAACTGGAATTTGCCTTGCCTTTAACTGGAAAGAACTAACTATTTATTTACCGGCAGAAAAACGAACCTTACAGAGAAATCAAACTCATTGTATACATTTACCATGACTTAAGGTATAATAAAAATAAGTCTGCATTCATATCTGATTTTTATGCTTCCTAAAACGTTTTAAGCAACCCTACTGAAATAAGTCTAGTGAGCTAAAATATTGGTATCTCACTGGTCATTTTATTAAGTCCCTTCTTTCAGTTTACCTTTTTAGAAATATTATCAATTATTTAATATAATAAAAGTTTTATTCACACAAGTGGTATCCAACTTAATAATATAGCTAACTTAATAAAGATTACTTGGAAGAAGGAATTCTGAAAGGTCATATCAGAATGCATAATAAAATTCCCAAAATATACAAATTCTATTTGCTTTAGTGATGAACGTATGTTTTTTAATAAGACAGTTATTGGCAAAATATGTGATACTAGTCTGATGTAAACTTCATATATATATATATATATATATATATATATATATATATATATATATATATATATATATATATATATATATATATATATATTTGAAGTCGTTACGCACACAGACAGCAAGAAGATAACTGTATTTATGTTCTAATATATGTAAGTCCGTTGATCGAAAATGTAGTGGCAGAAAATTGGCATGAAATTGGTATGAACATAACATTACAACAAGGTGGAGTGAATTTTCAGAATGTTCTAGAAACTTTGCATTTCAAGCAACCTTACTTGAAAAAGTCTTCTGAAGAACTTTCCAATTCGCTGGACACTCCATGAAATTCCTTTCAGTTTAAGTTTCCTGCAATACAACCAGTTTTAATTTCATATAGTTTCTATTTATCACATATCAAGAATGACTACAAATAAAATTGTAGACATATGCGAAGGTTTTCAATAACCATTGACTCTTCATTATTGATGCACGAGGCTTTCTTGAATGTAGAAGTTTCAGCTGACCAAAAATTTATTTATTTATGTCAAAGAAATTACACCTCTTTTCTGACAACTTAATTATGTTTGAAATATTGAATTATTTTATATTAAAAGTTTACACTATTTACTATATATATATATATATATATATATATATATATATATATATATATATATATATATATATATATATATATATATATATATATATATATATATATATATATGTAAACGTTTAGGGAAGATTAAATAATAATCAGGGGTTTTTACCACCTCAGACTTTATTTTTGGACTGTATTCAACATCTACAACAGTACTCGCGAATTCTCTGGGTTAGACTGCCGCCTCACTCCCCAATCGTCCCGCTGCTCGGTCCGTTCCGCCTCCGTTCGGCCATCCTCCCGACTATAGCGCGAGGGTCGATATTATTGACTGTTTACATATACATATATATATATATATATATATATATATATATATATATATATATATATATATATATATATATATATATATATATATATATATATATATAGGATCTTTAGGAACGCTGAAATTTGTTAGGTTATAGCGGCCATGTTATTAAAGAAATATCTGTCAAATTTATTGTGAATTGTTCAGTAGTGCATGGCAAATCACCATGGAAGGTTATAGGTTCAACAACGTGTACATGGTGTTCAACAACGTGTACGTGTACATTTGAGGGCATGATTAGCTCGGTCAGCGGCGACGTGAACTGGCCACCGAGATCGTGCGACTTAACGCCTTTAGACTTCTTCCCTTTTGGCTATCTTAAGTCACAGGTCTATGCGAATAAACTGCAAATAATTGATGCCCTCAAAATCAACATAACGAACGCGATCCAGCAAGTTCAGCCAGGTTTATGCGAAAGTCATCAAAAATTGGACCTCCGGAGTACGTGCCACCAATCAAAGCCACGACGGATAATTGAATGATGTTATCTTCTATACTTAATGCCATAAAATGTTCTTTAAAACAAAAAAAATACTGATGGGTATATCACACACAACTCGCCTCATTTTCGTTTAAAAATCGAGCGTTCTTATTGAAAGATCTTTTATAATATTATTATATGTAGGTAAATACTATGTACAGCAGTAGCAGGTATAGTATTTTAGAAGTTAATAATAATAATAAAACTTGATAGGCATAAAGCGTATAAAACATATAATATTTTAAATAATTTACATAAGTATTTTTGTTAGGATTGGCCAAAATCCTGATTAAGTATTATATATAAAGTATTTGATATTTGACATGATATTTAAGTATATCATATGATAGATAGTCCTATCCATTAAAAATGTTTAAATTGGAGGGGGACACCTGATATCTCATTTGAAATTAGGTATTTTCATTCTCTGCCTAATAATATTTTGTTTTTCTGAACTGATGATAAAAATGAACATTTATTTCGTTATTGAATTGACCAACCATTTACATACAATATACATTATCTTCAAAACAATACTTGTATTTTATTCGGTATTGTTAAACGTGTTGTAAATATTACAATCACATTACATTAAGAAATTGCTGTTAAATATTTACACTTTATGTTTCTTAAAATAATAATAATAATACAAATACTAATACTAAAAGCTAGGCAGTAGCTGAAAGGCTGCCTAATGAACTAGTTGAGGATGCGGTTTTCACCGCTCTACCAATAGTAGAGGGCCTCAGTACCAGAAGGGGGTTACATCGCATAAGACCTCCTAGGCCACAAGACCTGGCCAGAGTGGATGCTAAAGTTCAAGCATCGCTTCCAGAAGGGGCCGACATCTGGCACATAAATTATGACGTCTACACTACCGCCGAAAGCTTTTCTCATATGGAGAGGGCGAACAACCCTTCCTCTCCGCGAGAGAGAGCGTAGCGGCGTATACGGAAGATGGAGGCCAAGATCCAGTTGGCAAGACATCAGGTATCCCGTATCCAATGTGTGATGGACTGTATAGCGGCCAATAGGCCTTTTACGAAAAAATTACGGCGAATCGCCGCAAATTTAAGACGCGTCCATCACACAATCAATGAAGTAGTGCTGCGTACCACCGAACAGCACTGCCTTGATAGGGTAAGGATGCTAGTGACGTGTAAAAAGTGACTACTGAAGCGGGCGCGAAGGCTGGTGGAAAATAATTTGTTCCGCCAAAAACTCTCGCGCCTATTCGAACCGCCTCAATCTGTTGTCGAAAATCCGTCGACTGTAGATCAGGTGGAAAACTTTTGGAAGGCGCTGTACGAGCAGAAGCCTACACTCTAACGGGACACTCCAGCCCTGGCACACTTTGAAGACTTTTGCGAAGGTCTTCAGCAACCAAAACAAGTGTGCCACCCGATAACCCCTGAAGAGGTTCGAAGAGATCTAAGAAATTTGCTGCTTCAGGTCCTGATGGGATAAATAACTTCTGGTGGAAAAAAAATATCTAACAGCTCTTTCAGTAGTCATAGTGGCAGAAACCGTGGGGGTTGGTATGGTGCTATGACACACACGACTGCGATGTGGAAGGCAAGAGGAAACCACCACATTATAATCCTCAGAACAGCTAGCAGAAAGCTTATCCTAAATTAATGATGGCGTCTCCTGGGGCAAAAAACTCCGGAGGTAAAATAGTCCTCCGTTCGGATCTCCGGGTGAGGACTGTTCCGGGAGACGTGATCGAGTGCAATAATAGTAAGAAGTGTAGTATTTCACGAGTCGGAGCGTGGAATGTCAGAAGCATGAGACAGGCAGGGAAGCTAGAAAATCTGAAGATAGAAATGGATAGGTTAGGATTAGATATAATAGGTATAAGTGAGATGCGCTGGCCGGAAGTAGGAGATTTTTGGAGCGGTGACTATAGGGTAATACACACAGGATCGGTAAATGGAAACGCGGGAGTAGGGATCGTTATGCGGAAGAACGCAAGACAGTGTGTAGATAGCTACCTACAATACAGCGAGAGAGTAATGATGGTTAGGTTGGATTCGAAGCCAGTGGAAACAGTAATAGTGCAAGTATACATGCCTACTTCTAGCCATAGTGAGGAAGAGTTAGAAGCCATTTATTCGGACATAGAGCAGGTAATAGGATTTGTGAAGGGTCATGAAAATTTAATAATAGTAGGAGATTTTAACGCAGTCGTAGGTGAGGGGAAAGAAGGAGAATTTGTAGGTCCTTATGGATTAGGAAACAGAAACGAGAGAGGTAGCAGACTGATAGAATTCTGTGAGAAGCACAAGATGGTAGTCGCGAACACATTGTTCAAGAATCACGTTAGGAGGCGGTACACATGGAAAATGCCAGGAGGGATAGACAGGTATCAGATAGACTACATTCTGGTTAGGAAGAGATTTAGAAATCAAGTAAAAGACTGTAAGAGTTATCCAGGAACAGATGTAGACAGCGACCACAACTTGGTAGTCATGAAAGCTAGATTAAAGTTCAAAAATCTGAAAACCCGGAAGGATAAGAAACGTATAAATGTAGACATATTGAGGGATCAGAATATGAAAGATAAGTTTCAGGCGAAAACAGATCAATTAATAAATAAAACGAGTAAGGACGAAATCAAGAACGCGGAAACTGAGTGGGAGGGTATCAAGAATAGTCTAGCTTCCGCGGCTACGGACGTTTTAGGACACGATAAAAGGGAAGCTAGGAAGCCCTGGATAACGGACGAAATCTTAAACTTAATACAAAAGAGACGAGGCTACAAAAACAGACGAGACGAAGAAGGACTGAAAACTTATAAGTCAATAAAGTGGGAAATCATTAGAAAATGTAGAAAAGCGAAAGAACAATGGATAGAGGATAAATGCAAAGAAGTAGAAGATAAGTTGCAAGTAGGTAAGACCGATGAGGCTTACAAAATAATTAAGAGGAACTTCAGGGATATAGAAACAATAAGTAGAAACGTTAGGAGTCAATCGGGGGACATACTGATCGGAAGAGAGGAGAAAGCGGATAGATGGAAGCAGTACTTAGAAAATTTATACGAGGGCCAGGAATTAGGAGAGATATTAGAGAATCTAGCATCGATAGGGAAGATGTAGGAAAACCTATATTGAGAGAGGAATTTGAAATAGCACTAAGGGGGCTAAAGAATAATAGAGCGCCGGGTGTAGATAAAATACAGGCGGAAATTTTGAAATGTGCGGGACAGAAAGTAGTAAATAGGATGTTTGAACTGGTAAAATACATATATGAAACGGGCGAAATGCCGGAGGATTATAAGAGGAACATTATCGTTACTATACCGAAAAAGAGAGGAGCCGACAAATGCGAGAACTTTAGAACGATTAGTCTAACTTCCCATGCGTCAAAAATCTTAACTAGAATAGTGCAGAAGAGGATGGAAAATAGAGCGGAGGAAATACTAGGAGAAGACCAATTCGGGTTTAGGCGAAATAGGGGAACTCGCGAAGCTATTCTGGCGCTAAGAGTAATGTTAGAGAAAACAATAGAAAAAGGAAAGAACGCTTATATAGGATTTGTAGATTTAGAAAAAGCTTTTGATAACGTAAGATGGGAAAAAATGTTCGAGATACTAAAGAGCGCGGGAATGAAGTATAGAGATAGGAGAGTAGTACACAATCTATACAAAGAGCAAACTGCTGTTATAGAAGTAGAAGGGGAAAAAAGAGAAGTAGGTATTAGGAAAGGAGTAAGACAAGGATGTACGCTATCACCACTAATTTTTAATCTGTATATCGAAGAGGCGATTAATGTGGTAAAAGATAGAGTGGATTTCGGGATTAAAGTACAGGGACAGAAACTAAAAATGCTGAGATTCGCGGATGATATAGCAGTATTAGCATCTAGTAAGGAGGAATTAGAATCGGCATTGAACGAAATGGAGGCAGTGTTGACAGAGGAATACGGAATGAGGGTGAATAAAAACAAAACTATAGTGTTAGTGTGCAGAGGGCGTGAGAGCAGAGCAAAAACGAAAGTACAAATTAATAATGAAAGATTGGAGGAAGTTAAAGACTTCACTTATTTAGGAAGTAAAATAAATTGGGATGGAAGAAGCGATAAAGACATAAAACAAAAAATAGCGCACGGTCGAGTAGATTTTAACAAAAAGAAAGCACTTTTATGCTCGGGGGTAATAAACTTAGAAACAAGGAAGAGATTTTTGAAAACATATGTATGGAGCACGGCACTATACGGCTGCGAAACCTGGACGGTAGGGGAAGCAAGTAGGAAGAAATTAGAAGCTTTTGAGATGTGGTGTTACCGAAGAATGATGAAAATACCATGGACTGATAGGGTTAGAAACGAAGAAGTATTGGAGAAAGTCGGCGAGAAAAGAAGTATGTGGAAAAACTTAAAGAAGAGAAGAGATAGAATGGTAGGCCACTTGCTGAGACATGGGGGAATAGTCCGCGATATTTTGGAGGCAGAAATAGGAGTGAAGAAAGGCAGAGGTAGGCCTAGATTAGACTACTGCTCGCAAATAGTAAGGGATGTAGGTTGTAGCACAATTAGCGAAATGCGTAGGTTAGTACAAGATAGGAGAAGCTGGAGGTTAGCGTCCAACCAGTCTTAGGACTGATGACCTAATGATGATGGTTGGGCAACGGAAGATCTTCCATATTTTAAGTGGGCCTTGTGCTCCTTGAACCTAACTACTTTTCATTTCCTAATATACTTTTGACCACAATCTTTGCAATTATTTTGCTCCCAAATCGAGTGCACTAATTTCATATTTCATTACCAAATTTTTAAAATCTCTTTGTGTCTTCTGGTAAACTATGATCCATGTAGAATTAACAGAATTTTGCGATTTTTGGTTTAAGTTTTGAAGTTTTCTTGATAGATCATGGAATTAATTAGATATAGAGCAACTTTTGTACTATATAATCCATATAGTATATTAAACTACTATATTGTTGATTATTTTGTAATAATCATTAATTTAATCAAAAACTAGGTCGTAAACAAATATTACAACGGTATTTTGTATAATATTTATTTTAATATTAAAACATATTAAATGTAATATTTAATCTATTTTTGGTGCTCCACCTATAATGTAAGATTCAATTCCTAAGTGATCCTCGCCACGAATTATTTTGAAATATCCATTATCTCCCCAGTCGCTATTCCAGGAGTTAGCTATAAGCCAATAAGGAGTACCCTCTTCTATTCCCCAACCTAATATTTTAACTGCATGTCCACCACCATATTCTCCAGAAATATGCTGGTATACACCTAAAAGTAAATGCATGGGAATGATTATGTAAGATCGAAATACATTAAATAAATTATAAATTAGCTGTTTTATGTAATTATGTTCAGAATATATGATAACATGTTAAAACATGCTATTCCTTTTCAAATTAATATTCAAGTGGTTTATCTGAAAATTTTACCATTAGGTATGTTAAATCTATGCAACTCACTGATTATTTCTTCTAGATTAACTAATTAGTATTATATGACATATTCACAACCATAGCCAACTTTGACACCATCATGAATTAAGTAGAATTCTAGGTTCGGTTAATGAAGAATTCAGCTGCAAATATCCAGACTAGGCGCACGTTAACTAATATATATGTATTACTGTGATTATTACAAAAATTTATAAGTTTGGTCATGTGAAGTATTATTCCACAGGTGGACATACAAGTATCTCAAGATATCTTCTTAAAGTAGCCTCAAGGAGTATGACAAAGATGTCATAATTTTGCAATATCATGGCGAAGTTATGTAATGCCGGATTTGCAAATCGAATAGTAAAACTGCTAATATGGTTTCAACTCTAGACATTTCCTTTTCTCCCTATTTCTCATTTTCCAGACCTTTTCAACTCTAGACATTTGTTATTGTTAATATAAAAACTTAAAATGTAGATAATAATTGTCAAAAACAATGGAGCCAAACTTGAACCCAATATTTCTAAGATTAAATAAAGAGATTATTTACTTTTGTAAATAATCCTAATATCCAGTTGTTCAACCTACATCCAAAAATGATCCTAATATCCAATTGTTCACTTAAGATCACTTAATAATACCAACAGGAAATATATTTCCAACCGATAGATTAATGGACCAAAATTCACTGAGTTATATATTATTTAGTTTCCCTTTATTAAACCCTAGCCTTATTCATATAAGGATTCCTTGGGATTTATCTGATATCTCAAAATAATTTAAAAGGATTTACATATTTTAAATGGATTTACCGATTTGAATAAATAACATTGTCACACTTTATCGATTGGAGATAATTGGTATCTCCCTAAGCACTTGGATGTTTCCATGCACAATCTTACGGTATTAAAAAGGGAGATTAAGACATGGAAGTATATGTATCGTGTATCTGTTCTAACATATTCCTACGTCAAAATTTACTTACCGCTCTTATAAGTTAAGAAGTCGTCATAAACGTCAAAAGCAGCTTCAACTGGCCCATTCCTTAAAATCTCCTGTTGGATCTGCCTTTGATCTTTGTCAACATGGTAAACTGAGTATCCATATGAAAGATTATCATCATAACTTAGCGAGGAATCTCCGTCACATTCCCTCACACATGTTGGAGTTGGTTGAAGGTCTCCGCAAGTTGGTCTATCAGACATTATGTGATGCGCACATGGTTCGATCGAATAAGCCTTGCAACCCTAGAAATACAGATTGTTGGTGTTAAAAATGTGAGGTGAAAGGTACTTGGTTAATATTTGCAACATAATTATGAGAGCTTTTTATTATTTAACGACTTCTTTATATGACATATTCTATTCTTTATATGAATTTTTAGTAGTGGGAGTAATAGGAACATCATAAGGAAATATAATTAAAGGCATTCGGTGTAATTCTACTTTATATTGGTAAATGCGCAAAAAATCAATATTAATGGATGCTATCACAAAAAACATCACTGGATATGTAATTGAGATATTCTAGGACTTCGTGTTTGGCAAATTTTGATCCACATTTGACACCTCTAAATGGCATCTTGACAAGGCTGAAATGTTCTTCTGAAACTCCCAAATGAGTATTAAAACAAATAGTATACAAAACTATAATATTTTTGGGTAATATTCCATCCTGGACTTTCCTCTTTTTCTGTCACCAACAGGTTGTCCATATTCGCATTTATTTTTATTGTAGTATTTCTGTCCAGTCAGTAACTTGTTATTAGTATGTTGTAACAGCGATCTCCACTGATCATGCGTAATTTGATTTCGTTGCTTATAAAATAGTTCTGATCAAAATCAATTGATTTGATTGCAATCCAATTATTAAAAAAAAGTATGATAGTATACCAGGTCTATCGCATCGAGGCACCTTTGGTAGCGTAGTTGGTCATAGCGTGATAGGATTTTAGAACTCACCCCATAAATACGAGTTGCTCTACGTTTGTGAAGCTTCATTGACTTTATACATATGTACTATCAAGAAAGAATGTAAAGATACTTTCAAAACGTTCTGAATATAGGCAATAATAAATTAATTTTTGAAGTTCTCTTAGTTTAAAAATCGTTGCGCCCTCTAGTGACCAAAAATATAATCAAAAAGTAAACTCAAAAATAATTCAGTATTGCTCATCTTTCAGGCAAATGTATTGAAAAGTCTCTCATTACATCATTACATTACATTCTATCTTGATGGTATTTATAAGTGATCTAAACTTATTTGATTACTCAAGGACTGAAATGAGTTAAATGCTAAATAATGTAATGGAATACTAAAAACTGAAACGGTTAATACTTTCAATAAGGTCTATAAGTACGTATGTGTTTACTTGATACAAAGACCTTAATTTCTAAAATACTAATCTAACAATTTTGTGACATGATCAAATTATGAAAGGTTTTGCTTTTAAGAAAATACGATTGCCTGAATTTCATATGTGTTACACTGTATTCCACTCGTTTATAAGACCAATCTTCGTTTAAAGTATCGTTTTATTAACGTTTACTATAATTTGTGGTCCCGCCAGAAGTTTATTAAAATAGATATAGGCAATCTCCAGTGATAACCATTGTGCTTTTATTAATAAATTGCATTAATGATGAATAATTACATTTACGAGTATGTATAAAAACATAAAGACGAGACAGGATAATGAATCTAAGATTTACACTCCTAGTCAAAACAGTATGTTAATCCATAATATTTACAATCGTTGAGAGTGCTGGTTACTTTTGTTTTTTCACTGTGTATGAGGACAAAAAATTCCCAAGTGTAATTGAAAATGTACTCTGTTGACTTAATTGTAAGAGTGAACAAAGATGTAGAGAGAGGACTTAGCTATCGCGAAGTAGGGAGAAAATATTCAGTCCCTCGTTCTAGTGGCAAAAATGCATAAAACCGATTATTCACGAATTAAGAAGAAAGAAGGACCTCAACCAAAACTGACGAGACGAGCTGTGACAAGAATCAAGAAAGAAATTAGGTGTCTGGAGAATGAAGGTAAGTAGCAACTTACCTTCATTCAATAGAAAAATTAGGGATCATTTAAATGTTAGTACAAGAACACTAAAATTATCTGAAATGAATATAAAAATGACAAACATTTTTAAACTTTATTGGCAACTTTATTTGGGACAAAACTGTTTTGTCAAATGAAAAAAGATTTTCCGAAGATGGCCCTAACAACGAATATACTCGTAGTTATGTCGAGCAAGGTACAAAACCAATTTTCAATCGTCCCAAACGGCAAAATAGAGGAGATGGAGTAATGGCTTGGGGTACCATCACGTCATCGGGGATATACATGCTAGAACTGATTGTGGGACCAAGCAAATAGTCAGTCTTATCTATGCCTGCTAAGAGATAAAGTAATTCCTTACCTTGGATGATGAGGGTATTTAATGGTGAAGATTTTAATTTTCTACAGGATAATGCTCCCTGCCATGAGTTAAAAATAACTTTAAATGACTTAAAATACATGAAAAAAAAATGTTTTCGAGCGACCTTCACGATTTCCTGATCTCAATCCAATTGAGAATTACTAGAAACTTTTTCGGATGCTATTTATGAAAAAGAAACATTTGATACCAACGAAAGTCTGTGGAAGCCAATTCAATGGTTGGGGATCAGTTGACACGTTCGAAACCCGAAATATTCAGCAGATTGTTTAGATTCATGAACGAACAGTTTTAGACAAAAAATGGAATGTTATTGACTTATACAACGGAACATAGTGAAAAAATATATTTTATTTGTGTATATTTTAAAAAATGTGGTGTAAGTATATATTTATTTTCGGCCAAGTTAGGGAATTTGAATTTTGTAAACAAAATATTCTATAATAAACAGTTGTTTTAATTTTTATGCTTTGTGTGTATTGTTATTTTTTAAAGCCCCTTTTGTATGCTGAAGCAAAAGAAAATTATCAAAAAAGAAACATAAAAAATTGTGTACACTTTTAAGTGTCCAGGAGTGTAATTATAATCTAAGATTGAATGTTTGTACTTGATAATGATACGACATAAGACTTCTAGCTTCCATGTAGGCTATAGCTCATATCTTTAAATTACATAAAACTACTCACCGCCGTTGTTCCATATGCTCCACCGGAAACAATGCCGTTGAACACCCAATATAACCAAGCAAATGCAGGATCTCCGCCGTTGCAACCATATCCGCAATCTTTACAGCAGTCTAATAAATCTTCAGCTGATAAAGATACCTTACTCTTGCCATTGGAATAAATGCAAATTCTGTCGCTCATAGCTTCAACAGCACCAAGGGCCTGAAGCACAATTATATAATAATAAACACCTAAAAGTTTATATAATATGATTTGATTTAAATAGTATTCCTCGGTATTATACTAATAACACAGACCAACAGAGATCTTGTGATCGGACTTTTTTTTTACTTTTTGGCTTGGTTACATACCATGAACTACATAAACACTGTTTTTTTGTTTCCATCATGCACCCGTATGTGTAAATGTACATTGTACAATAATCTGTAGTTTTTAAAACCGAGGTTCTATAAAATTAAATTTTGCCTCATTCTTTGCGGCACCCCTGTATTTAATCGGTTTAAAATGTACACACAGTTATGTGGGATTTACCGAAATAGAGTTAGCCGGTGGGGATATTCCGGTTTCACACTACATATTCGGGTATTTACATAGTCACTGAAGTACGTTTTTAATGTGTGTAGTGTCGTGTGTTTTTATTTTGTTTTAAAAATGCCTAGGAAATTTAGAAATACACCAAATATATTTTGGAATAAACTTAACACCTGGCTCAAAAAACGTTATTTATGCAAATTTGGTTGATCCGCAAAAAAATATTTTGCCGTCACTACATACTAAATCATCGTTCATCATTTCGATGAACATTGTATTTACATTTATAAATTCATTCGGCATTTGTCCTGAATCGGCGTACCGTGTACGGCACTGATGAGAACTAATAAGTTCGAAACAGCTGTATGTCGTTCGGTTCCGATCCGGGACAAATGTCGAATCCTACCTGTGGCGGGTTTTATTTCTTGAAACCTTATCTGATCGTGCAGAAACACGAGAAAGGGGTCGAGGATCGCTTTTGGGTATAATTCAATGCCTGGCGGGGCTTTAGCCCGAGGAGTAGTTGTTTCCTAGAGCGATTATGTAATAGCCTTGCTATTTGGGAACTACTTTGATAACCGCTTCACGGTTTGGTGGTTCCTTTCTCGATTTCCGACTTATATGTTACTGATAGGATTAATGAAGCAATTTATAAAAGCTATAGATAAAAATGGGAATTGTTTTAAGTACTTATGTGGAAAATTTCCAGTTCTTTTTGGACTAAAATTAAAGGAAGACATTTTCGTAGGACCACAATAAGAAAATTAATGCAGGACCAACAGTTTAAAGAAACAATAATGAAAGAAACTGAAAAAGAGCCTTGGATATGCTTTAAAAATGTAACATAAAATTTCCATCAAGATATAAAGGAGATGAAAAGGAGGTACCAGGGTCTGCTGGATGCTGAAAAGAGAACATCCAACGAATGATTACACAAGAAAATCTACAGAACGAAGTTTCTTGTTAAAAATGGAAAGATTTTCAAGGAAAAAAGAAATTAGAGACTCAAAACTATTTGTGTTGTTGCGTTTGTTTTTACTCTGTTTTTAATATTTATTAAATATAATGTTTATTAAAATCTAAATTTTCCTTTAGTTTTTAATTTATTCTGATTATTCAGTTGATCAAAAAAATTACGTGAGGGGCAAAAACGGAAGGTAGATGTGAAGTCAGCGTTAATAACTCACTTATAATCACTTATCCGACCCAAATCAACTTTCAAAATGTCAAAGTTTGTGGGTCTGTGTAATTACTAATATGGCAATCGAGAAGCGATTAGTTTAAAACCAACATTGTTACTATTTGACGATTATGTGCATCTAAAAAGTTTTTAAATTTAAATATCTATATTATTGTTTTAATACATTATGGCTTAACTAATATTAAACTTGTGATTAAAAATAATAATATAGAAAAAATATTACCTTTGTATATATTGTTAGACCATATTTTGTCAAAGCGTAAAAACTAATAAAGAATTATTAAACTGTAAACAATACGAATAGTACTAAAGCTATTTCTGAAATTCAATTTCATCGTAATCAAAATTAGCATAAAATTCTCTCATGAAGTTGTCTGAACAATAAGTATGGATAATACTAGATATCGTTAAATTAAGTATATCTGATATCGAATCTATATCAAAAGATAATATTTTACAATGTCTTTGTATTTACATTTATATTAAATCAATGTCTTGCTCAAGGGCTGCTTCACAAATTTTAAGGAGGTTCTGATAAAACTTATATCCGATATATTTATTACATGTCAAAAATAATCTAAAGGCAGATGTACTCATATAGTATGCGTTATAATAATTACGTATACATCTGATGAATAAATCTTATGATACTTAAAGAATCAGATGATGCCTAAAGAATTTGCAAAATTGATACCTCTACGAACTTAGTTCGCAGATAAATTAGCATTCTAAATATATTACGAATTATATAATTAAGTGGTAACATAAATCAAGATGTTAGTAATATAATGGAACGTTAGTAATAATAAATCAAAAATCATTGAACAAACATTAATTTCAAATTAAATTGTCTAAACTGATTGTAAAAGTCTTTAAAAACTGAGAAGAATGGACGTCATTATGAATAACAAATATTTTCGTAGATATTTAGAATGTAACCAAAATCTTAGAATAATCAGAAAAACCAGAGTCTTCATATTTTTTCTCAATTATACATTTATTGTATATTGTATATTGCAACGGGGCTTACCCAACAGGAACCACACGAAGCTTGATCTCTAATGTTTCCAATAACATCAGCGCACTCCTTCCATGCTTCTCGAGCATCGAATTGTTCAGGAATGGCAGATCTTTCAATTTGATGTACTTTCTTGGGTAATAATGTAATGTTGTTTTTTATTGTACCAGCTAAACTATGAAGATACGACACAGGAGTATTAATGTCGAAGTTCCTTCCCGATTTCCACGTTGGGTTTTTACTATTAATATGAGCTATGAATTCATTGGACAAGGGATGTAATTTAATCCCAGCCAAGGCGCCCGAAGTAGCAACGAAAATAAAACAAATAAGGATCTTCATCGTTGTAGACCTAAAATTAAAACAGGCTGATTTTCAACAGTTATCACTATATATTATAAATACAGTTTTTGTTCAGATTTTATCAATTTTCAGTCGAGAACGCGAAATTTTCAATGAATATGAAGAATAAGCAATCTGAATGAATGTGATTATATAAGCATATACAATGACATGTACCTAATACCTACTTCATCATAAAATCAATATTTATTACCGTATATAATTTATCTATTCATAGTTTTTAATTAAACTTGTGGTTACTACATTACTAAAATAGAAACAACAGAACTTAATAATAATCTTTAATTCAGCAGTTAAAGTATTAGAGAGGATTACTTACCTGCGTTATTTGAGCTGAAGGCGATGGTTCTAGCAATGTCAACCAAAACCAAAACCTAATTGATACATTTTAATTTAACTTGCTTTTATATATATATATATACACATCCCAATGCCGTCAATGGTACTGATTTAATCTAACGAGTGGATGATAATAAAAATTTAAAAGATGCATTTCTTATTATCTTGAAAAATTAATGTATTTCAGAGGAGAGGAAAATATCAAATTTGCAACATGAAAAAAGTGTTGTTTGATTTAAAACTTAAGACCATAATAATCAACCAATACAATTGTGTCAATTAAAGAATATTCTTAATTATTCTTGGAGGTTATGATTTATTTATCACACTAATTTTATTTACACACGCCATTAATGAATCCGAAAGCCAAAAATACTGCTTATCTAAAAAGTAAGTATTTAGAAATATATGTTGTGTTTGGAAATATATACTTGAGAACTACCTAGACTGTATTGTTTTAGAATTTCGAGTACAATCAAAGGACATGTAATAAAAAGATGATTACTAAGCATTCCATTTATGGTTGCAATATGGTTCCAATTCATCCCATTTATGCGGTTATAATTATAACTTAAAACTAACTACTTAGTTTAAGACTATTTAAAAAGACTTGAATCTACTCAGCGGATGAGTTTGATTCCTACGGTGATTGGTAACGAACGATCCATCCATCAACCACAAATTTTAGAAATGATCCGCGAATAAATTTGAACTTACACAATTAGTGTTGAGTGGGTAATTTACATATTAATAATTTTTTCAGAAATATATCTTGCTAGGTGCAGATGACTTCGAGGTGACAAGAATTATTGCACTGGAATGATCAAAATTATTACATTGCGTATTACCATACAAACGTGATCTAATAAATATGAAATATACATTTTTATTAACAATTAATGGCCGTATCAATACATTAAAGGAATAATGGATTCTTTATTAGCATTTTACATTATTTATATAACCGAACTAATATTATATCTATTCTTTCATCTTCTAAATTTAGCAGTATACCTTCTAGTCTTCGTATTATTGGAAAATTTCACTTAATTTAACCATTTACTATAACTTACTTTATTTACCATAACGCTTTTACATAATGACCTTAAAAATCGCATAGCAAAACAGATCGATTTTAAAAAGAACCGACTATACAAAATAGAACCCCTTCTAAGACAGAATATATATAAATAATTTACAATGATTTCCCATATATTTTAGTTATACATATTAAAATATTGACACATACAAACAATAACAATATATTAAATAACTCTAAGATTACTAATTCTGTTACAAATTACTATTTAGTGATATACAAATTGGAGATATAGTTTGGAAATTAAGATTCAACTGAAGTGTTTTCAGTTGATCAATTAAAAGCCAAAAGTTAAAATTTCCATAAGTTTATATTCCTCATTAAATTCTTTGTGAAGTTAAAACTTCACAAATAATTAAATTAAATGATTCACTGAGTTTAAAAAGACTGTATACTAATACAGTCTTTTTTGTTGAATAAAGAAAATAATGTATCGCATATCAGTTTCTAAGACTATAAATGTAATACTCTTTGAATTGATGGGTGAAACGTTATTTCGTGAAAATATTAGGGAGACCAAATAGGAAGATTTTAATCCTATTCGATATAAATAAATTTGTCAAATAGTGTCTAAGTAATATTTAAATTATTCAGAGTGGAAAACTATTATGAGAGTAAAATAATGCCAATGAGAGTTTTATTTAATATACCTGAATGAAGAGTTCGTATTAAAAAATAAATTGGTAAATTTCAGGAGTGAAAATTGCATCTATTCAAATTAAACCCACAGAGAATTATTTAAAAAAGTACAACTTAGTTTTACTACAATTTACTTTTACTAAGATAATATTACATTAACACTTATTAAATACGAAAAACATTCAGTTGGTCCATTCTCGTTGACATTTAAAAATAGATTATTTAAAAATGATTCGCTCTAAGAGTTGCCGAATATATATTGCTAAAATTGCACTTTATACACTATTTAAATGTGACGGAAAGGAAGGAAATTACAATTTTCAAACTGAACTGAATCAAGGAGAAAACCAATACGTAACCCCAATCCAAGTGAACCACCAATCCGAATTTTTCTTGACGGTACATTTATTTTAAATTATCTAATTTAAATACGTGCTACAATATTGATTGTAGTCTACATTATTTAATAGTTTATAATAATTTCTTCATATATATACAATTAACATTGTAAAACTTCTTGTAAAAATTTCTGTGTATTTTAGTAAACATATTTTTAAAAATATTTATATAGAGCCACATAGAGATTAAGAAATTGTATCTTAACTTTAGAACTGACTAATCATAAGAGATAGCAAAAACATTTATTGCTAAAACATGATCAATTAATGTTTTACAGTTAATTGGGTTTGGTGTAGGAAGAGTTATTAACTAATTAATTTCACAATATTGTTCATGTCAAAATACTATTTTAGTTTTGCACATACAAAACGGTTTTCAGAAAATCTTAATATCAAAATGCAATGTAAAATACAATTAAAAAAATTATCTTTAGTATTATCCAGAAATGTAAGATAATAGCTTGATGGGGAATAATGATGACATCCTATTAATATTGATTCTCAGATTATTTTTTGGCTATATAAGTATTTTTCGTATACGTATCTGCTTAAAACTAGTAAACTTTAAATCATATTTCCTGAGACACCACATCCTATGTGTCCATTTGTAGAGTTCTGTTGGATCAGGTTATAACCATCAATAGAAATTATAGAATTTTCAATGTCATTTGTTATTCTGATTTTACTATCACAAAATTATTTTCGAAGAGTGGCAGAATAAGTTTAATTTGATTTATTTTGTTTATTAAGCTCTATCCATTTACATAAAGAATGCCAACGTTTAAGATCACAATTATTGATTTGTTGTTATTATTATATTATGTGAGTTTGAGCCTTATCAGCCACTCTAGTCTTGTGGGTCGTCTCTTTGCGATCCCCTCTTATACGGATCATTACCCAAAAATGCTATCTCCCATAAGAAGAGCAATTTAGGTACGTCTTCTGCCCTAAGCCTCGCCTCCTCTTGAATAACAGGGGTCCCTAATATAAGGTACCTCTTCTCCTCCAGTACGGGGCAGGTGTAAAGAAAATGAATCGAGGTTTCCTTGTCTTCTTTACAGTATCTGCAGGCCGGGCTATCAGTCAGCCCCAGCTTGTACATATAGGCATTCAGGCTACTGTGGTAGCCTGAATGATTGTTATTAATGATTCCCACCAGAATTGTGGCTTCGTGCCTGTTCAATTTAATGAATTCTTGGGTCCATTTTTCAATCTCTGAGTATTCGATGAAGAGTTTGGTTATTCGACAATCCGTTACTCCTCTCGATCTTTTATTGTGCTGGTCTCTTGCCCAGCCATTTATGTGGTCTCTGATTCCGACTTATTCCCACTGTAGGTTCTGGTCCATAGAGGTTTTTCCTGGTCCCTAGTCTGGCAAGGTCATCTGCAATTAGATTTCCCTTAATGCCATTATGCCCAGGTATCCATACGAGTTCCACCGATCCCTTCCCTGCCAAGTGGTTCAGTACGTCATAGCAATTATAGACCAGCTTCGACTTCGTCGTTGCTGAATTCAGGACTGATTTGTTATTAATCAACTCTATGATTTCAAAAAATAAAACCCGCCATGGGAATCGAACAACGTACAGCTGTTTCGAACTTATTAGTTCTCATCAATGCCATACACGGTACGCCGATTCAGGACAAATGCCGATTAAAACTCAAGCGGTATACATCTATATCGATACGATCTATGTCAGTAAAATATAAGTCTGAAATCGAGAAAGGAACTACCAAAATCGCCAAGCGGTTATCAAGTAGTCCCCGAATAGCAAGGCTATTACATTATCGCTATAGGAAACAACTACTCCTCGGGCTAAAGCCCGCCAAGCATTTAATTATACCTAAAAACGACCCTTTACCCCTTTCTCGTGTTTCTGCACGATCAGACAAGGTTTCAAAAAATAAAACTTCAACTTTTTTCTGTTCTTGAATATATTATTTTAATTTATTAGTTGAGGTTTTCAGTTATTTCAATTAGCCTTAATAAAAAATAACATTTAGATTTAAAGCTTTAAATTTGAAGCTTTATATAATTTTTCATGCATAGAATGAAAATTACTTCATGACGTTACTTTTACATTTAACTTAGTTTTAAATTTAAAAATGACTATAAATATATAAAGAAATAATCTAATGTTTAAGAAAAAATATTAGGCTTATATCTCGAAAATAAATAAATAACACTAAAAGTACCAAAGTTATAAGTTTCAAATACGGTTTTCTGTGAATTGTGTGATTTTCTGTGAAATACTTTGAACAATTTTTCAGTTTCTGTACTTTTTAGTGATCAAATACTTTTTTTAGTATACTGATTAGTAATAAATATTAATGAGAACCTACATTATTTTATAGCTCGTTTAGCAGTATACGAGTATATCCATACTGAATATACTGTATACAACAAAAATATTTCACTAATATTATAAATCAGCTCAAGGTAAGTGTCATGTCTGGTATTTTTTAAAATATGTTCTTTTATCTAAGTTGTATTTTGATAATCACGAATAATCTTTGATTTTGTAAACTCAAGGATATACTTAAGATACTTCTTTCTTATCGTCTCCTATTTGTAATAAATAAATATTGGTATTTATCTACTAGTAGCTATTGTAAATTACACAAAATATCTTCAATTGAATTGATTATTCAGTGTAAACATAAAATAAGTTCAATGTCATAAAATTAACTAAAGCATTGTTATTGCCAGAATAATGGACTCGTTGATTTTTTATTAATAGTCCTAAAGTGTGTGCAATATCATTGATTATTCTTTCAAACGACATCTCTCATTTTGTCGTAAATTTTTGAATAACAAGTTATATATTATTATCAAGTTTTTCATTTTTATTTTCAATACTCCAATTTGCCTATGAACTAGAATGGACTGAAGTATGTTAGGGTTGTTTTAACAAATTCTGGAAGAACTGACTATTTATTTACCGATAGAAAAATGAATCTTACAGGGAAATGAAACTCACTGTAAACTTATACAATGACCTAAGACAGGGCCGGCTGGTGTGTAGCTGCTGCAGAGCTGCAGAACTGCCAAAAAAAAATAGATATTTGTATATTTTCGCGACGTAATAATTACTAAAATTTATTAATAAAATAATTTGGTTAGTTGGTGCAGCTAAACCGCACTTGCTTGCGTTAAAATCGCATTCTGCCCGCCGTCCTCTATTGAGTAGTAGACCAGATAAATTATCTGGGTCTCTACGCGAGCGCGTCGCGTAGAGACATTGAACTGGGCCACACGGGGTAGTTCTGTGCACGGCTCGGCACACCCGTCCTCCCCCTCAACTCCCGCGCCAATCCACACTTGACGCTCGCAAATGCGTGAATGTACACGATCAGTAAGCTACATTTTTTCCAGCTAAGCAGCATCAGTGAATATTTACTCCTCGTACAGTTGGCGGGCGTAAATCGTACCTATTTCGTATTTCGTGTTAATTTGAGATTTTAAATACTGTTTTGTGAATTTGTGTAGTGATTTATTGTACTAATTATTAATATTTATATACTGTGATAGTGGCAATGGATTTAGTCTATAATTTAGTTAATGTGAAGCGATTTTTTAAATACTCTTATGAAGAAAAAATTAATTTAAAAAGCAATGGTAGGCCATTGCCCGATATTGTTATTGAGACTGCAGGTGTTAACCGCGGAAAAGCATATAAACGTCAATTTAATAGAGACATTTATTCGAAGAACAATTGGATTTGTGGGTGTAACAAAAAAATGGGTTATTTTGTTTTCCTTGTTTACTTTTTGGCGGTGATAAAGCATGGACGGAGGTAGGGGTGACAGATTTGGTGCACTTAACTGAATATCCATCTGCATAATACAATGGAATTAGCTTTATTAGGGACAACTAATATTTAAGCGCAGCTAGATTCAGCTTATTGGATAAATGTGCAAAAGCATAATGATAATTAATGTGACAAAAAAGAGATATGTTTTGTCAAACATTATAAACTGCATAAAGTTTTGTGGGGCCTTTGAACTGGCGCTGCGAGGACACGACGAAGCTGAAACCTCTCAAAACCCGGGGATATTTCGTTGTTTGATAAATTTTTCTGCTGAGCTTGATGTAACTTTAAGCGAGCATCTACAAAATGCTTCAGTATATAAAGGAACCTCTAAAGAAATACAAAATGATCTTTTAGACTGTATATTAAAAGTATGTCATGAAGAAATAATTAAAGAAATTAATATATAATAAATAAATAATCAATACATTTTTGGCAGTTATGGCAGACGAAACAATTGATGTATCTACAAAAACTCAGGAAAACGCGTGACCTTGAAAATTTTCAAAATTTTCGCCTGCGGCATAATTTTTTGCGGCGCCTACGGCACCAATAGTTTGGATACGTTTGAAATTTGCACGCGGGCGGCCAACACCCTAGGATCGGCGCCACTGACCTAAAAAAATAAAATAAGTCTGCATTCATATTTTATTCTTGTGCATTTTTAGACTGTCCTAAAAACCTTACTTTTCAAGCAACCCTACTAGAAAAATCTAGTGAGCTAAAAACTTAGTATCTCACTGGTCACTTTATTGAGTCTTCTTTCAGTTCACCTTTTTGGTAATATTATCAATGTTATTTAATACAATAAAAGTTTTATCCACACAGGTGGTATTTAAGTTAATAATATAGCAAACTTAATAAAAATGACTTGGAGGAAGGATGAAATTCTGAAGGGTCATATCACAACGTATAATAAAATTCTAAAAATGTATAATGAAATATGAAGTGAATGATGAATGTGTATTTTTTTTTTAATAAGGCAACTACTGACAATATGTGTGATACTATAATATCTGACTTTATGTATTCATTAATAACAAACAAATTGCGCATATTTTCTAAGAAATTAATATTGTGTTTGAAATGTTGATTTATTTCAGATTAGATATTTACACTATATACTACATACCTACCATGATATTGTTATAACTACAAACTATGTATGGCAGTAGAAGGTTACAATATATGCAAGTTTTTAAATAATTTACATTAAGTTACCACATACTAGGTGGATGTAAAATAGTCCCTGCTAGTAATGTGAACATCGCTATCTCAAGACAAACATACATAAATATTTGCGTTCATGGTTAATCTACACAGCCCACATAACCGTAATCCACAGAAATTGTCACACAAAAACTGGAAGAATGTATCATATCTAATAAAACACAAGTTCCATCCATATTCCATTGGTTAGATATAAACCCGCACATTTTCTTAAAAAGTCACACATAAGAGAAAATGAGATAACTTTATGCTCAGAACTATTGGATAACCAGATTGTGCGTCCCATATTCTTGGGGGAAAATTAAATAGGAGTGTTGTGTTTGATAGGACTTGCACCTTGACGAAGTTCTAGTGCAAACTAGAACGGGTGGGTCGGCTTGCACGTTTTAATGATTTAAGGAGCCGTACCATAGGTTTAACCATAGTGGGGGGGGGTCCTTATTGAAAAACCAGACTAAGACAAGTCACTGAAGGAGGGCAGCAGCTCTTTCAGTAGTCATAGTGGCAGAAACCGTGGTAGTTGGTATGGTGCTATGACACACACGACTGCGATGTGGAAGGCAAGAGGAAACCACCACATTATAATCCTCAGAACAGCTAACCAAAAGGCTTATCCCAAATAATGATGGCGTCTTCTGGGGCAAAACACACCGGAGGTAAAATAGTCCTCCGTTCGGATCTCCGGGTGAGGACTGTTCCGGGAGGCGTGATCGAGTGCAATAGTAGGGATAGTAAGAAGTGTAGCATTTCACGAGTCGGAGCGTGGAATGTCAGAAGCATGAGACAGGCAGGGAAGATAGAGAATCTGAAGATAGAAATGGATAGGTTAGGATTAGATATAATAGGTATAAGTGAGATGCGCTGGCCGGAAGTAGGAGATTTTTAGAGCGGTGACTATAGGGTAATACACACAGGATCGGTAAATGCAAACGCGGGAGTAGGAATCGTTATGCGAAATAACGCAGGACAGTGTGTAGATAGCTACCTACAATACAGTGAGAGAGTAATGATGGTCAGGTTACATTCGAAGCCAGTGAAAACAGTAATAGTGCAAGTATACATGCCTACTTCTAGCCACAGTGAGGAAGAGTTAGAAGCCGTTTATTCGGCTGTATAGAGCAGGTAATAGTATTTGTGAAGGGTCATGAAAATTTAATAATAGTGGGAGATTTTAACGCAGTCGTAGGTGAGAGAAGGAGAATTTGTAGGTCCTTATGGATTAGGAAACAGAAACGAGAGAGGTAGCAAACTGATAGAATTCTGTGAGAAGCAGAAGATGGTAGTCGCGAACACATTGTTCAAGATTCACGTTAGGAGGCGGTATACCTGGAAAATGCCAGGAGGGATAGACAGGTATCAGATAGACTACATTCTGGTTAGGAAGAGATTTAGAAATCAAGTAAAAGACTGTAAGAGTTATCCAGGAGCAGATGTAGACAGCGACCACAACTTGGTAGTCATGAAAGCTAGATTAATGTTCAAAAATCTGAAAACCCGGAAGGATAAGAAACGTATAAATGTAGACATGTTGAGGGATCAGAAAACAAAAGATAAGTTCCAGGAGAAAACAGATCAATTAATAAATAAAGCGAGTAATGACGAAATGAAGAATTCAGAAACTGAGTGGGAGGGTATCAAGAATAGTCTAGATTCCGTGGCTACGACGTTTTAGGACACGAGAAAAGGGAAGCTAGGAAGCCCAGGATAACGGACGAAACCTTCAACTTAATACAAAAGAGACGAGGCTACAAAAACAGACGAGACGAGGAAGGACTGAAAACTTATAAGTCAATAAAGTGGGAAATCATTAGATAGTGTAGAAAAGCGAAAGAACGATGGATAGAGGATAAATGCAAAGAAGTAGAAGATAAGCTCCAAGTAGGTAAGACCGATGAGGCTTACAAAATAATTAAGAGGAACTTCAGGGATATAGGACCAATAAGTAGAAACGTTAGGAGTCAATCGGGGCCCGGGGGACATACTGATCGGAAGAGAGGAGAAAGCGGATAGATGGAAGCAGTACTTAGGAAATTTATACGAGGGTCAGGAATTAGGAGAGATATTAGAGGAAGAATCTAGCATCGATAGAGAAGATATAGGAAAGTCTATATTGAGAGAGGAATTTGAAATAGCACTAAGAGGGCTAAAGAACAATAAAGCGCCGGGTGTAGATAAAATACAGGCGGAAATTTTGAAATGTGCGAGACAGAAAGTAGTAAATAGGATGATTGAACTGGTAAAATACATATACGAGACGGGCGAGATGCCGGAGGATTATAAGAGGAAGGATTTAGATATTAGGATTGTTCTCTATATTATCGCCTCTGTCCAGAAAGCGATATCGCCTCTACTATGAAATTACAAATCAATACAGGAAGGAATTTCGGGCTAGGCCAATTTTGCCTAATACAGAAATTAATTGTCAAAGTATTATCATTGGATCTGCTTCAGCACACCTTACATATTATTTTACAAGTTACATGCTTTTTGCTGTACCTACATTAAATATTTGGTAAATAGTACTTGTTAATTATTTAATTGCAACAGAATGGAGCTGAAATTAATAGCCTTGAATAGCGTGATGATATTGATTCCAGCTGTCCTTATTTGCTTAGGAAAATATTACTTTAACGGTACTAGAAAAGCCTATTTATTTTTGGCAAAAGGATCTCCATATTATTCATCTACTATATAGGTTTCGTTAAATGCCCATATTATACCTTTCATTTTTATTTACTCGTCTTCCTCCTTCTTTCTCTAGAAGTGTTAGGATCTACCTCTCATCTTGATCTTTTTTGTAAACCTTTCATATCTTAATACTCTCATAATTCTCATAAGTTTTATGATTTTCCTAAACCTTTCTTTACTGCCTCAAATTTAAGGCGGTTTTAGATCAGTTAGTGGTTTATCCCAATACTTCAAATGAAGTTCTTATATAAATTGGGTACGTCAATATCGACCAATGGTTATCAACATATAATCGTTATAATCAGATTATAACGAAACTACTTTTGCGGCTTTTTACAATATGCCATTTATTTTGTTCTATATTAGTTTTTTCAATTATATTATTTAATTATAGTATAGTTTAATTATAATAATATTATATCTTTATATTTGGCAAACATTTTGTGTACAGAAAGGAATAGTTTTTTTATTAGGATATTAAGACCATTAACTGTTACAATATTATTATAAACTAAGTAAAAATACAATTAAAACAAGCGATTGTGTTAAGGATGGGACGAATCAATGCTATGCTGTTGGGTTTTTCCGTTACATCATATGGGCTACTTTCATAGAATTTTGCAAATTTTCTACAGTTACATAAAAAATCTGTTTTACTATAACTGTTAGTAACGACATCGGGCAGTAATTATTACTTGTCGAAATGAAACTCTATCGACAGAAACATAATTTTTTTCGTATGATGTTTTTTTATTAAAAACTAAATCTTGCTATACCTATTTCAATTTCAAAGTATTCCCAACTACCATATCGCTTTATTTACAATATTACCTTAGGTAAATATTATTGCAAATCTGTGCCAAAAATAATTTTCTGCTTCTTAGAGTTTTTCAATAATTTGGGAATAACATTTATTGTGTCATTGAAAAATACAAAAATCAATTGATGTTCGTTTTTAAAATTTCCGAATCCTAAATAATGCAGTTTCTTGCAATGATCTTCTTCATTCACCACAATAAATCTTATTTGAACTCTCACCTACAAATGCTGCCGATGTTATTTAAATTAATAGTGGCCTTAACGATGATATAGTAACTCCTCCAGAATTTCTAAAAAAAAAATATGTTAATATATTAAAAAAAAAACGTTAAATATTTTCAGTATACCAACCTGACAATATGTTTACCTCTAGCAGCTAGGCTTGTCAGTTCGATTGAAATGGTTTAACCATGTGGTGTTGTAGAAAATAAGATGTCTAAAATAAAAATGTATTCTTATATACACTAAATAGATGTCTTTTAATCGATAGTCGACCCTAGTTGTATATACAAATTAATTCCTAAAGACTTATAGTGATGGTAAAAGTATAGACAATAGACACTATTGTTTGTTGTCTTTAGATGCTTCTTTAATTGTAATAAAAATAATACGAATTGTAATAAAAATAATACTGTTTACTAATATTTTTTAAATGTTGTTCAAATTTTGTTCCCTCTATTTTTCCGAATCATTAACTGTCACCTAAACTAGACCTAAATTATCAACTAAAAACTGAATTTCTGGACAATATCAGATTTATTTAATATTTTGTGTACACAGGTACATATATTTCAACAATATACTGTTAAAATGGGGTATAAGTATACATAAAACGTGGTATAGATTTATCAGCAATTTAGATATTTATTAAAACGGGCTTATTGAAAGGAAAATGATCTTTACTGGTTGAAACACTTTGGACCGGTAACAGAGTTTCTGGTCCAATATTAGATTATAATTTATTAACTAGAATTATTATCTAGTGAATCCTTGAATGAGTTTTATCAACGTCTGTCACATTATCTTTTCATCGGCGGTAATTTAAAACACGTATTATATTGTTTTATGTAAGTATCTGTTAATGAAATACTTGTGGATATTACTGCGACTGAATATAGTTTCATTCTTATTAATGTTTTTACTACTCAAACGTGTTACTAAGATATTCAGATTTGTATTTATTTCTAGACAGGTATGAAATACACCTGTATATTATATTGTCAATAAATTGGTGTTAGATTTAAAACAATCGTTTCAAATATGTTTGAAACACGAAAATTATGTTTAAAATAGATATTTTTATCGGTTTAAAACATGTTTTAGAAACATTTCAGGATTTCAACATACAAGGAAGCATAACGATCGATAGCAATTGGTTATCTACAACTTTGAATCCATTATTCAACGTAAAGCCCTAGTTTTCAATCCCTGGTATTCTTTTGCGTTTTGAAAAATGGCGTCTTATTATGTACAGTGATGTAACAACCACAAATGCTACGTTAATATTTTTTGTGAAATGAGTATCATCAGCGTCTGTTTCATTTAGCTTTGCCTTTGGATATAAACAACATTTGTCTGTAAAGAAAATCAAAACGTAAACGTGCTTCTTTCAAACGTGCTTTCCTAATAAGAATTACCCGCAAATGATAAATTTTATTTAGTGTAAGATGAATGAATAAACTGCATCGTATCAAGAAGTGACGATATTAACAAAAAGGAAACAATCCTGGGACCGGCTGGTTAACCATAGATGCAGAAAAGAAAAACAGAAAACCAGTTTTCCATGAACAAGGAAAGATAATACGTTTCTCGACACGTTATCGGTAGATGATTAAAAGTGAACCATTTTGATCATCTTTTGATTAACCATACCAAATTGGTTGATGAAATAGGTATTGAAAGATGTGTAATCTTTCGGTGTTCGTGGACAATTAGTTTCCTGTTTTATTTCTTTTTTAAAGAAAAAATAATTAAGGTTTTATTATGTTCGGACATGGTGACAAAACAATAACACATTTGAAAGTGCGTAGCTAATTCAATAACAAGTATCCTAATGAATCGTCGATATCGCAAACTACTATCAATAAACCAGAATAAATCTAATTATTTTGGATTAGTTCTTTTATTGCATTTCTTTCATACTATGAAGCATGATAGTCGTACATGAAATCCTCCAGCAAGCTTTTTAAAATTCAACAAATATTTCCATTGTCTAGGTAATTAGGTACTTTTAGAAAATTTTACTCGTAACATTTGCGTGTTAGGACAGAAACACAATTAGTGCATAAGTATTCAGTATATTAGTTTGAAATTACTCGCGTGGTTTTGATCAATTACCAATTAATATCCTGCTAATTAACCAATTTATAATCAGCAAAAAAGAAATCAAATTTAAAGAACACCCCGTTCACCATGTCCAACAGCAGTAAATCCATGTAGGTTAATATTTTAGTGTTGTGTTCACGAAGTAAAACAAATAATAAAAAAATTTAATAATATATTTTTGCCGATCCGATAGGACTTGAACCTTGACGAAGTTCTAGTGCAAACTGGAACGGGTGGGTCGGCTTGCGCGTTTTAATGATTTAAGGAGCCGTACCATAGGTTTAACCATAGTGGGGGGGGTCCTTATTGAAAAACCAGACTAAGACAAGTCCCTGAAGGAGGGCAGCAGCTCTTTCAGTAGTCATAGTGGCAGAAACCGTGAGGGTTGGTATGGTGCTATGACACACACGACTGCGATGTGGAAGGCAAGAGGAAACCACCACATTATAATCCTCAGAACAGCTAGCAGAAAGCTTATCCTAAATTAATGATGGCGTCTCCTGGGACAAAAAACTCCGGAGGTAAAATAGTCCTCCGTTCGGATCTCCGGGTGAGGACTGTTCCGGGAGACGTGATCGAGTGCAATAATAATAAGAAGTGTAGCATTTCACGAGTCGGAGCGTGGAATGTCAGAAGCATGAGACAGGCAGGGAAGCTAGAAAATCTGAAGATAGAAATGGATAGGTTAGGATTAGATATAGTAGGTATAAGTGAGATGCGCTGGCCGGAAGTAGGAGATTTTTGGAGCGGTGACTATAGGGTAATACACACAGGATCGGTAAATGGAAACGCGGGAGTAGGGATCGTTATGCGGAAGAACGCAGGACAGTGTGTAGATAGCTACCTACAATATAGCGAGAGAGTAATGATGGTTAGGTTAGATTCGAAGCCAGTGGAAACAGTAATAGTGCAAGTATACATGCCTACTTCTAACCACAGCGAGGAAGAGTTAGAAGCCGTTTATTCGGACATAGAGCAGGTAATAGGATTTGTGAAGGGTCATGAAAATTTAATAATAGCAGGAGATTTTAACGCAGTCGTAGGTGAGGGGAAAGAAGGAGAATTTGTAGGGCCTTATGGATTAGGAAACAGAAACGAGAGAGGTAGCAGACTGATAGAATTCTGTGAGAAGCACAAGATGGTAGTCGCGAACACATTGTTCAAGAATCACGTTAGGAGGCGGTACACATGGAAAATGCCAGGAGGGATAGACAGGTATCAGATAGACTACATTCTGGTTAGGAAGAGATTTAGAAATCAAGTAAAAGACTGTAAGAGTTATCCAGGAGCAGATGTAGACAGCGATCACAACTTGGTAGTCATGAAAGC
This sequence comes from Rosalia funebris, assembly GCA_037954035.1. Taxonomy (NCBI): domain Eukaryota; kingdom Metazoa; phylum Arthropoda; class Insecta; order Coleoptera; family Cerambycidae; genus Rosalia; species Rosalia funebris. The sequence continues at coordinate 26,631,655 of JAZFAV010000009.1, read as the reverse complement.
TAGATTAAAGTTCAAAAATCTGAAAACCCGGAAGGATAAGAAACGTATAAATGTAGACATATTGAGGGATCAGAATATGAAAGATAAGTTCCAGGAGAAAACAGATCAATTAATAAATAAAACGAGTAAGGACGAAATCAAGAACGCAGAAACTGAGTGGGAGGGTATCAAGAATAGTCTAGCTTCCGCGGCTACGGACGTTTTAGGACACGATAAAAGGGAAGCTAGGAAGCCCTGGATAACGGACGAAATCTTAAACTTAATGCAAAAGAGACGAGGCTACAAAAACAGACGAGACGAAGAAGGACTGAAAACGTATAAGGCAATAAAGTGGGAAATCATTAGAAAATGTAGAAAAGCGAAAGAACAATGGATAGAGGAGAAATGCAAAGAAGTAGAAGATAAGTTGCAAGTAGGTAAGACCGATGAGGCTTACAAAATAATTAAGAGGAACTTCAGGGATGTAGGAACAATAAGTAGAAATGTTAGGAGTCAATCGGGGGACATACTGATAGGAAGAGAGGAGAAAGCGGATAGATGGAAGCAGTACTTAGGAAATTTATACGAGGGTCAGGAATTAGGAGAGATATTCGAGGAAGAATCTAGCATCGATAGGGAAGATGTAGGAAAACCTATATTGAGAGAGGAATTTGAAATAGCACTAAGGGGGCTAAAGAATAATAGAGCGCCGGGTGTAGATAAAATACAGGCGGAAATTTTGAAATGTGCGGGACAGAAAGTAGTAAATAGGATGTTTGAACTGGTAAAATATATATACGAAACGGGCGAGATGCCGGAGGATTATAAGAGGAACATTATCGTTACTATACCGAAAAAGAGAGGAGCCGACAAATGCGAGAACTTTAGAACGATTAGCCTAACTTCCCATGCGTAAAAATCTTAACTAGAATAGTGCAGAAGAGGATGGAAAATAGAGCGGAGGAAATACTAGGAGAAGACCAATTCGGGTTTAGGCGAAATAGGGGAACTCGCGAAGCTATTCTGACGCTAAGAGTAATGTTAGAGAAAACAATAGAAAAAGGAAAGAACGCTTATATAGGATTTGTAGATTTAGAAAAAGCTTTTGATAACGTAAGATGGGAAAAAATGTTCGAGATACTAAAGAGCGCGGGAATGAAGTATAGAGATAGGAGAGTAGTACACAATCTATACATAGAGCAAACTGCTGTTATAGAAGTAGAAGGGGAAGAAAGGGAAGTAGGTATTAGGAAAGGAGTAAGACAAGGATGTACGCTATCACCACTAATTTTTAATCTGTACATCGAAGAGGCGATTAATGTGGTAAAAGATAGAGTGGATTTCGGGATTAAAGTACAGGGACAGAAACTAAAAATGCTGAGATTCGCGGATGATATAGCAGTATTAACATCTAGTAAGGAGGAACTAGAATCAGCATTGAACGAAATGGAGGCAGTGTTGACAGAGGAATACGGAATGAGGGTGAATAAAAACAAAACAAAACTGTGTGCAGAGGGCACGAGAGCAGAGCAAAAACGAAAGTACAAATTAATAATGAAAGATTGGAGGAAGTTAAAGACTTCACTTATTTAGGAAGTAAAATAAATTGGGATGGAAGAAGCGATAAAGACATAAAACAAAGAATAGCGCAGGGTCGAGTAGCTTTTAACAAAAAGAAAGCAGTTTTATGCTCGGGGGTAATAAACTTAGAAACAAGGAAGAGATTTTTGAAAACATATGTATGGAGCACGGCACTTTACGGCTGCGAAACCTGGACGGTAGGGGAAGCAAGTAGGAAGAAATTAGAAGCTTTTGAGATGTGGTGTTACCGAAGAATGATGAAAATACCATGGACTGATAGGGTTAGAAACGAAGAAGTATTGGAGAAAGTCGGCGAGAAAAGGAGTATGTGGAAAAACTTAAAGAAGAGAAGAGATAGAATGGTAGGCCACTTGCTGAGACATGGGGGAATAGTCCGCGATATTTTGGAGGCAGAAATAGGGGTGAAGAAAGGCAGAGGTAGGCCTAGATTAGACTACTGCTCGCAAATAGTAAGGGATGTAGGTTGTAGCACAATTAGCGAAATGCGTAGGTTAACACAAGATAGGAGAAGCTGGAGGTTAGCGTCCAACCAGTCTTAGGACTGATGACCTAATGATGATGATGAATATATTTTTATTATTGTACGTATAAGTAGTTGTGCATTCTGATGAAAAGTATTTTCTTTAAGTAGGGAAATAAGAGTAGAGAATAAATAATAGGCAACGTTGATGAGTGGATATCGAAATATTTGTATTAAATACAAAAGTCTGATATATACTCTTTTGTATACTCTTATATCCGTTTTCACGAATTTTAATCTACTCCTATCCCATGCGGTGTACAATGTGATGTGATGTATTTACGAGTATGTTCATTTTATACCTAACTACATTAAAATTTACACGAATATTAAATTTTACGTAGCAACCATAAAATTTTACACCATTTTCACATCTCTAAAATCTATACGGCAAAACTCCTTTAATTTACCCTAGCAAAATTTTATTTCATCATTTTTAAATTGTTAAAAAATTTGAATCGAATTTTCAGAACAAAGAGCGTTGATATTGTCAGGTATAAAATTTCGAATTTGTTTAAGAAAAAACTTGTATATCATATATTTAACCACTTGTGAATGTAGGTTAAACTATTGTCGTTAAATTAACTTAAACTAAATAAACAATAAATTAATTAAATCTACTATCAGATAAGTATAATGACGAAATATATTTATTTATTTTAGTGTGTGTATTTTTACATAGGTATCCACCATAGGTAGGATTCGACATCTGTCCCGGATCGGAACCGAACGACATATAGCTGTTTCGAACTTATTAGTTCTCATCAGTGCCGTACACGGTACGCCGATCCAGGACAAATGCCGAATGAACTCTATGGGTATACATCTTTATCGATTCGATCTCTGTCAGTAACATATAAGAAGGGGTCGAGGATCGCTTCTAGGTATAATTCAATGCCTGGCGGGGCTTTAGCCCAAGGAGTAGTTGTTTCCTAGGGCGATTATGTAATAGCTTTGCTATTCGGGAACTACTTTGATAACCGCTTGGCGGTTTGGTGGTTCCTTTCTTGATTTCCGATTGAATAAAAGTAACATATAAGTCTATGTTACTTTTATTCCATTGTTTAAAACATTTTTGAAATTCGCCGTCTGTGATGTCCGACATTTCCGTCGTTTTTGTCTTCACCTCAGCAACGTCCGCAAAACGCTTTGTTTTCATGTCTCTTTTCATTCGGGAAAATAAAAAAGGTCTCAGCGGGCAAGGTCGGGTGAATAGGGGGGATGGGGCAGAGGGGTCATGCCATTTTTGCTCAAAATATGGGGCAGAGACAGGGGTGGGGTGCAGGGGCATTATCGTGGTGGAAAAACCAATCGCCTGACTGCCACAAATCAGACCAGATAGCTCCACGACTTCTTTAATGGTCTGTCGTCAATCATTCAAGATGATTTCGCGAATTTTTTCAACATTTTCATCGGTTCGAGCCGTGGAAGGACTATCAGAGCGAGGTTTGTCATCAGTTGACATTTCACCTCTTTTGAAACGGGAAAACCATTCAAACACTTGATTTTTCCTAATAGCATCATTCTTGTAGGCCACTTTTAACATTTCAAGAGTTTCTGTGTCAGTTTTTCCGAGCAAGAAGCAAAACTTTATGGCCACACACTGTTCACGAGACTCAGCCATTGTGAAAACGATGAACACACAAAACAAGGCTCACTAGAAAATTCAACAAGCCGAACCGAACCTCTAACAACGACGCTTAGCTTGCTAACTCGGGAATGGTAGCTCTATACGCTCCCAGCGGTACTACAAAAACTCCGCCCACTACAACATAAGTTCCGTTTCTTTTGGATACCCCCTCGTAATATGGTTACGTTCTTTGATAATTTACATTGCTGTTAATGTTTTAGGAAAAAAGTTGTACTGCACGAACATTATTTTTGTATTGTACAATTTGTTATAATATTTGCACTTACTATACTAAGGATACATATTAGTTCATTTGCCAACTAGAGCATGGGTGGAGTGTTTTAAGGACGTACATCATCTCTGATTTTCAATTACCTATATATAATATTTAATTATTACAAATGTCTGTTCATAGAATATTGGGGTTTCTTTCTCTACATGATCTTTATTCCTACTTATAAATGGGGTCTGATTTGTCATGATTTTATACTTGTAATATATAAAATTATGGAAATTGTAATATAGTGAGCAAATGTAATAAAATGAAACCCTTTCGATATACTTCCTCATTTTTGACCTCATTATCATTTTCATCAATAGAGGGCGATGTCATTTTAAAACCAAGAGCTAGCATATTTAACTTAAAAAATGCCTATATTTTAGAACGTAGCGAAAGTGTCTCACATTATATTTGATTCTATATGGTATATAGCATCAAAATATAATATAATATTCCAGATGGATGAAAAGATTCTATGTGGTATAAAGAATTCGAACTTTTTTTTTACTCGCACGTATTGGATGATATTGGATATGAGTTAAGGACCTCTCACTTTACTCTGATCAAGCGAATATCGATTCATCTCTCTTAGTTTATTATCTAGCATATATGGTTTATTTAATTTTTTGTTCATTTCCTCTAATTAAATTATTAATTTAAACTCCACACATACATGTGCGATGGGAGCTTTCTTCCACTTATTATTTCTCCATCGGGTGTCGTCACGACTGTGTCAACTGCTTTGATAAGAGTGATGTTACAATGTTATAAAGTGAGAGGCTCTTAATTAGCACCACAGGTGCTAAGAGCCTCGTGAAATGTTCGACATTTTTAATGTCATATGATAATAAACTCATAATACGATCACACTACTCTATTTCTGTGAGCAATTCATCCTCTTTACGATCTCTGTGGTGACTGTATTTGTTGTAGGGGTAGAATCACAGAACTAGGGTCATACTACTGCCACATGTACCACATGTATTACTGTATTTCGCACGTGTGGCAGCGACCTATTCACTAAATTAAATGTCACTAGTCACTATACCATGCGTGGTATTCACCGCTTACACTTTGTACACGTTTACGAACAAAGTTTTATGTATATAACTTTTAAAAAATGTTTAAGTATGATAATAATCGCTACAACGATTACTATCTAGTAAATGATATGGAAATGGAAGAAATTGGATTTGACGAACGGCCAAAGAAAAGGTGTTCAAGAAGATGTAAAATAATTGGAATAACTGTGTAAGATCAGCAATGTGATGAAGTGTTTTTTCATGTTTAATAGTAAACGGTTTCAGATTTATTTGCTCAGTTACAACTATTTTTTTAATAATATTCCTTGGATTACCGCTAGTCTTCATGAACTCAATTAGCTTGCAAAGACTGCTAATTTTCACCCACTGTATGTTGACTTCATTATAGCCTTTCTTGTTTCCCCTAAAATAATTATTTTCAGTTGACCTTCCGACTACAAAGGACTTTTTTGAGACATATAGGTTACCTGGATATAAAAATAAATATATTCCTGTGAAGGATTTTTATGCTACAACAAATTTATCGTTGGGAGTGTGGCAAATGCTTCCTGCAGAACTTACTTATAAAGCCTTACATGATTCGTTTTTTGATTATGAAGAAGCATTATTAAATAGTAACTATAGTGTTCTAATATATTTTCATGGAACAGGCGAAGCTAGAAGTGATAATGTTCGTCAGTATCAGCTCTTCCGTAATTATTTTCACGTAATTGCATTTGATTATAGAAGTAAGAATACTGTAATTTCTCAAATTTAAGAGTATTTAGTAGATTTCATTGCAAAAAATAATATAATACAGAATTAATTTAGTAAATTCATTCGGAGCCTAAAATTGTTAATCGTGTAGGTTATGGAGATTCTTCTAAAGGAATTTTGTCTGAAAAAGAGGTTGTAAATGATTGTGTACAGTTATATAAATGGGTTATGAATAAAACGAATTCCCCTATTTATATTTGGGGCCATTCTTTAGGAGCTGCCTTAGCAACAAGTACTATAGCAACATTAGAAAACTCAGGAATATACCCAAAAGGCCTTATTTTGGAATCTGCATTTACTAGTTTGCATGATGAACTATATGTCCATCCATATAGTAAGGTATAATAATATAATTTTTTTGGCGCATACATACAAGATACAATTAATTTCTTTCAAAATACTAATAAGAATTATTTTGATTGACACTATATAAAAACAATATTGAAAAGGTAAATATTCTAATATGGTGATGTATAAGTTTTGTACTGGCTTATATGAATTGGTTGAAGATGCCAGCAAAATTGTCATCATAATTCCAATATTGCATACATAAAGAATAATGAAACGGAGTTAATTTTCTTTAAATAACATTGTAATCTAAATATGTTAAACCAAATTCTAATGCCACTGGATGTTTAACCATGAAATTTAAATGTTGATGGATCAATTAAACAATATTTAAGACTACATTGCATTTCTTGCTGTTACCATGTTTTTTTTATAATTGTAGATATTTGCCTGGTTGCCTTGGTTTAAAGCAATGATACTTAATCCATTGTATGATAATGGTTTTATATTTGACACGGCTGAAAATGTTTTGAATGTTTCTTGTGCAATTATGATATTGCATTCTGAAGATGATAATATTGTTCCTTATCAATTTGGAAGAAAGGTAAAAGATGAGAAAGAAGATATAAATGTCAAATCTTAATAGCGAGGGAGATTATTTTTGCTACATCATTTTTCATATTCTTCAATTAATATAATAATCATCCTGAACTATTTTAGAGAATAACACTGCTGAACTCGACATTGTACACTCAACCCTATTTAATAATGTTAAAGTTATAGAATCATAAATTTCTATTAGTAATAATCTTTCACTATTTTATTACACCCTGTCATCTAATAGATTTCATATTCTAATATTTAATATTTGTAGTTGTATGAAATTGCCTCAAATAGATCAGAAGTTGCACACAATACTACCTTCTTTTATATGTTTGAAAAAAAGTTGGAATATAATCATTACTTTATTTATCAGGATCCCTTTCTTCAATATTATCTAATGTAAGTATTATCATGTCATATACATATCTATATTCTAATTACAATATAACCCAATGATAAATAAATCGATTAATTTACAATATTGTAATTTAAAAAAATTTGGAAGAGATTCAAATTAAATCATATTTATGATGTTTATAATGTATGTTAATTGGTTCATCATTGTTCTAGGGACTTCATAGGTGTTGCTGAGAAAAATATAACCATATAAAATTTGACTAATAATAATTGTAAATAGCTCGCATCAAAGAAATAAGAGGCTGTGATTTGTCATATAAATACCAAACATGTTTTGGATGACATAATAAATACCTAGAGATTTCGGAGGAATTTTTTACATTGATGTGAAATGTATAATTAATAGTTTCATAGTAATATTTCCATAATTTTTATCTTTATATTGTATAGGTATGGCTGTATTTCAATAGAATTACAGATTTATCATTTTAGATGCAATTACATTAGATACAAAGTGTTAATCTTATATGCCATGTTATAAACATATTAATATGTACAAGGAAATAACACTTCTTGTAAGTCATTTTGACAATCGTATGCAACAAATATAAAATATACATTCAAATGTGATACATATGACAAATATACATATATTGTAAAAATTTTAATATGGAACAACCTGTTCGTGATGTAAAAAAGCCAACTACGTGACTGTGGTGTAACTGCATTTTCAATATCTGTTTTCAATATCTTCAACTTTGATGCTATTTTGTAAGTGTTAACCGATATAAGACCAATATATTTACTGTGCCAATACATCATACATTGGCCACATACCTGGCCTTTTAACAACATGAACGGGATGTACTTTTCTTGAATTTCATTACTTCTTGAGTAATTGAATATTTGTTTTATAATCTTATATATAACTCAACAGGTAAAGTGCATTTGATTATGATATTTTTGTGTTTTGTGATAATTAAAAAATTATATTTTAAAAAAGAATGGTACATTTTGATTACTTCTCTTATAACGCTACTAAAAATTTATGTGTTTGAAAAAGTGTAAATTAAAAAGAAAAATATTTAAAGTAAATAATTTTATTTCATATATTTTGGGATCACTATGGTATTTTTATTATCAAACGCTCAGTTCTCTCTGGCAGCAAGTTTAGACGTTGATATGTACCAACCTACCAACTACTACCATTGAAACTTGCAATTGTCCCTAGTCGGGAGCATATAAATATCAGAGCTTTATTACAGATTGGAAACTAAAATGGGGAATAATTTTTACTCAACTATTATGTTCTGCCAACTACCCCATTACAAGAATGTTTGTCATTATTACAGAATCAATATGAAGCAGCATAGGTATGTTACTTTAATAAAACTTCTTTGGATATGTTGTAGCCTTTTCCATGTTTTATACATCTAAAAAGTATTTGACTGCTATCATTGTCGTAAAATAATATCACGACCACATAGTTTTTACTAATACCTACAGTATTACAAATAAATGCCACTTTGATTATCAGCTTGTCAATGTACAAAAGTTAAAACTCCCACAATTTTTGTGTGAAATATGGTAATAATAGATGGAAAAATAATGAAAGCTCGATACACTTTCTTAAGAAAAATGGTTTTTTCTTATAATTGCAACAAAATAGCATGAAAGTATATAAAAATTCTGGAAACAGTATTTTAAGTATAACTATCAATTAAAAAAGTATGATTACGTATTAATTTCATATTTTGCTGGTACTGAGTACACAATTATTTTTAACACTAATCAGAAAGTTAAAATTAACGTTTTGTAAATAAATACGACATATTTAGAAAATAACTTTATAGTTTACTAAAGGAGTTTACAGGAGAAGAATTTGTTTATGTTATGTTGCAGTGAAAATTATGTTTGTATGACCAAACATAATTTTCATTATACCCTACTACTGCATAGTTAATAACTTTAACAGATCAGGTAGTTTCTAAAATGTAGCTTCCTATGGAACTACTTTAGAATTATAAAAACTTCCATTTATTACATACTTATTTAATATACATTTACATGTTTCGTTCAATTTGATATTAGCCATCCCTTTTATATGAAAACGATTTTGAGCGATTGTTGGAGAATTCAATGAAATTTGATGAAAATAAAAATAATTTTGATTTAATATACATATCAATTTATACTACAAAGTTTAATCTTTGGTTAGAATTGTTGATGGAATTATTGACACACCAGTTAACTAGGTAATAGCCACGTGTTCGTAATCAAAAATATGTTTTGATGAATAATATGAAAATGATAAAATAAAAAAAAATATTCTAATATCTAAAGTATACGTTATTTTTAAGATGTTATCATTTTTACTTTAGGCGAATAATTTTCTTTGTCTTTTTGCATATTTATTAATTTGTTTTTAATCAAAATATATATTTTTAAATTATAAATTTACATTTTAAATTTAATAACGATACCCATATTATAATTATATTTTCTCACAAGAGTCGTGTGATCTATGGAAAAGTGACACTTTTCTTGAAAGTTGTTTTATATGCAGAAAATAAAATCAATAGTACACTAAAACTTTTATTAAACCAGTAAATGTTATAATTTTAAATGGCAAGTTGTAAGGAACTAGGAGGTCATTAAACCTTGATTGTATGATACACCGAAGCTACAAGATAGCGAAAATATTTAGAAAAAAAATCATTGATTTGAAAGGAAACAACTGTACCGCATATACATAGACGTAACTACACTGAGAGAAATTCTATTAACCATAAGTAAAAATCTACTAACCCCTAAAAAAGTACATATCTGCATTAAATAGTCTCCTAAGAAATTGTGTTATTCCCACAGCAAAAATATTTTTGCTGAGATGTTTTTCTGGCTATTAAAAAAAGGTTTCCCAACCTTTATTTCCACAATTCGTTTTTCTTACCACTACACAGTGCCCGGTTTTAAAATAAATAGGTTTTATTCTTGTTAGTAGGTAACTTTGTCATTGTAGCGTTCATACTTCCCTTGCACTCAAAAAAAAAGAAATGTTGCAGTTATTAGCAAATGATATTGTGACCAATGGCTCATAATCACAGGAAATGCACCCGTCTGCATGTTTGTTACATTGCTTCTCAACGATTGAGAAATATTTCTGAATATCTCCTAATACGGGAAATACACCAATTATATTGTAGAATTTAGAAATAGTGTTGTTATTTGGAATGAATTAGTGATTGTTACAAGGATCGACGTGTGTCTTGGTTCCATGTCTCAATAGCAATGGAGTGTGGCTGTTATGTTAGGGGAGTACCCGCAACTGAAGATGCGTAGTTTTGTATTTCTATGGCACCAAAAACTATTTTTCCTTATTTGTGCCTTTGTGTTGGCAAAGTAACTAATGTTCAACTGCGTTCACAAACTTTTTTAAAATGGTTGTTTATACAACCAAGCAAAGAATACAAATTAAGTGGTACTATGAAAATAATATTGCTTCGGAAGTTGTTAATTGAATTTGAAGATAGACCCCTTCCGACGACTTGGACAATTGTGAACATCGTTTACAAGTTTGAATCTGCGGGATCTTGTAGAAAGTATGTAATAATCATGGTGAAGAGGACGACGGTAGAGTTCAGTTAAACGATGAACGCGAACAGCAAGAAATAAATGTTTATAGTAAAGTACTATTCATTTCATCGCTATTTGCCAAATAAAAAACTCTTATCTTGCCGATAAACGGAACAGTCTACCTCGGCCTAGTCATAAAAACAAGCCACGGTATGAGATAAGAGCCGTTTGGGATTTTTTATTTGGCAAATAGCAATGAAATAAACTATAAATACATCCTGTTCTGACAGGTAAATATTTACCGAAGTCGGTGTATCTTGTCGAATAATTCGGAGTACCTATTTTACGGGGGAAACAAATAATCTTTACTGTAAGGTTGCTATTACTCAATTTTTTCTTCCTGAAGAATGCATAAAACGGATGGAGTATTGTGAAAGTCTGATGGTGAAGACTAATGAAAATAATAAGTTAGGGACCCGATACCCTTAAAAAGTTACCGTGTGGGTTACAACTAGCCATTAACCTCGGAGGGATTTCGCATCGGCAAGGCAAGATGGTGGTCCTATTTATAATGTGAGTGCGGTACAAGCGTTGAAGCGTTATAAGTAGAAGAGGCATAATTAAATGGCCTCTAAGATCGTCCAACTTGGTCCAAATAATTTATTTTTATTGAGACATACGAAAACGCTAATTTACCAACACAAACATTAAGGAGCTCGTAACTTGGATGAATTATGTGCTAAGATTGTAGCTGCATTAGAAAGTGTGATGCCAGATATACTCGCAAACATTAGAAAATAATACTTTGATAGTTTAGAATATTGTCTAGTGTAACAGGAAAATAGTTTTGAATCTCTTGTAAAATTACATTTTATAAGAGTTTGCACATTTTTCTGTATTTTTTAAAACTATAATTACATGTTTTTCTTGTTAGATCATTTTGTATGATTTATTTGTTATTTGATATATTTATCCAGAGAATATTTTCATCATTTCCTTAATGAATACTAATTTAGTTTCACGTTAAAGTCTAAAAAATATCAATATAAAGTGTAGCTGTCCTTGGTTATTCGAGCATGTCCAAAAAATGGAACAATTAAATAATTTCAAATGAATTTTAATAACACATAATACAAGTATATATTATGGAAATAATGCTATACCCCACAATAAATAAATATTCTGGGGGGAAATCACTGATAGGACTATTTCGTCGGAGGGGCTAATCTTGTGCCGGTTTAATTACAAACTATGGTAGGCGTGTTCGCTAAATAAACGAAATAAACATACCTAAAGGTGCGTCCGAACACGCAACAACGAAGTGTAACGTAACGCCGCCCGTGACAATTTAAAGGACTCACAGCGTAACGTCGTCGAGCAACATCAGAGTGTTCTGTAGCTTGTTGGTTTTTCAGCGTCACATCAAAGGCTTGTACCGCGGTGGCGTTACGCATTCCCTTTTCCATGCCTGGACGGGACTACAACTACCATGGATGGAACGGCGTTGTGTTACGAACTGCTTTTACGCGTCGATGTCCTGTTGCGAATGAAAAGTACGTGTCCTGTTGCAATATTGTGTCACGATAGTAAGTTACGCGTCGGCGTTACGTTACGATTCGTTGTTGCATGTTTGGACGCACCCTCAAACATGTATTTATCTCTACGAGCAAAGAGACTTGCTCGTAGATTTATCTAATGATGCTTCTACGTTAGAAATTTAGATGTTTATCGCGTAGATGGGTTTGCTATTTCTCTACTTTTCTGCCACATATTAATAGCCCATTTAATATTTATAGTTCCTATATAGGTCTATATAAATAGACACAATTTTTGTATATATTTTGTGGATACAATCGGTATCTGTAATCAGACAAGATATTCTGTGCATATTTGCTCTTTGGTGTAATTTGCATTACCGTATATGACCCATGATATTTTTTTTTTAGGAATGGATAATAATGGCAATTAGTGATTACAGTAATGGAACTCCACCATTTTCGTCACCGTTTGTCAAATATCAAGATGTAAAAATTTGCTCGTAGTTTTCCATACACTTTAAGGGCTTTTTTGGCGCCAATTTTAAAAATCTGTGAAAGTTTATTAACATACGGAGGCTTGAAAATTAATTATTGGTTCGTTTTAGTGGAAGTGAAGGTAGAGTTAAGCAATAATTACGAGGCCCCAACTTCGATAGGTGGTTAAGAATTTCTTTTTTACAAATATATCGAAAAGTTTTTATATGACAATGCTCCAGGTATTTATTTTGTTTGTACATTTGTTTCTGTTGTACTATTCATTTCATCGCTATTTCCCAAATAAAAAACTCTCTTATCTTGCCGATAAACGGAAGAGTCTACCTGAGCCTAGCCATAAAAACCAGCCAAGGTTATGTTTCGAGATTTTCTATTTGGCAAATAGCGATGAAATAAACTATACGCCTCTATCCTAGACATCGCATAGAAATATTGATTTCAAATTAGCTTTTTTCTTACAGCAATTACCAATGAGAAATAAATCGAGAAGTTGCTGTGCGAAATGTTTTTTCGGTACATTCCTATACATGTAATCATATTTTATATAGATATTTAATATTTTTCCATTATTTAATAATATACTTTTAGATTCATTCTGTTTCTACTTCTATTCTTGATTATTTTTGTAATTGTTCCATTAACTTTTAAATACAGTAAAGGAATTCAAAAAAGTATAATCTTCCCAACATGTAAGTATTGTATATGCTTATGTAAAAAACTAAAGTTTAATTTTAATTATTAGATGAAGGTTATGTTAGATTAGGTTAAATAAAATTATATACAAGTTATTTATACCGTTATGCAATTTAAGAGATATTTTATATTTATAAAATAAGTATATGCCCTATATGTTTATATATGTTTTTATTTTAGGGGTAATTACACCAACGAATTACTCTGATACTAGAGCCTTTGGAATAAGAGGGGTAAAAAATATTTATGTTAATTTGGAGAAGTCAAATAATATAACATTAGGTGCCTGGCAAATTTTACCTAGTCAAATACTTAGTGATGTACTAGAAAACGAAGAATATAATTATGAAGGGTTTTTAACTAATACAAATTATAGTATTTTATTGTATATGCATGGTAATGGAGGAGATAGAACAACATCATTGGATTTATATGAAATTCTAAGAAAATATTTTCATATATTTGCAGTAGACTACAGAGGTACTATGAAAACTTACTAAAAATTAAGTTGAAAATGATTAACAATTATTGGTTTTTAATTTTTACTGTAACAAAATAAACCAAACATTTTATACGCTGTTTCTACCAAGTTCTACTAATTTCAACTACTAGCAGTCATAAATTAATGTCTCTAAAGTCTGATATGTTATTCTATGGGAACTAGTAAAATACATAATCTTTGTTGATTATTTTTACTGAAGATTAGAACTGTCAATTAAAGGTGGCTATAGATTACAAAGTACTGGACCTAAATCGGTAAATATTTATTTTCCTCTTAATAAATTGATCAGAACTGTCGAAAGATGTTGAGAAACTATATTCTCTATTGTGATAGATGGAAAGCCGAATTCAATTATTCAACATGGATTATTTTCAAAGGTGGTTTATGTTAACTGTAATTTTTTGGTGTGGTTATTTATGACGTTATTTCAGCACACATTAACTAACTATCTTATATTAGTTTCTATAAAACACACTATTTCAATTACACAATCTCATGTTAAATATTAACATATTAATTGTCATTATTTTCTAAGGGTATGGAGACTCCATGAAAGGTGAAATGACAGAGACTGGGATTGTAAATGACATTGTAGAATTCTACAAATGGCTAAAATATAGGAGCAAGTCGAATATATACATCTGGGGCCATTCTTTAGGAACTGGTGTAGCAACACATTTAATTTCAAATTTAAAACAACAAAATATTAGCACACATGGTTTAGTTTTGGAAACACCATTTACTTCAGTTACTGATGTGATGAAAACACATCCTATTATTAAGGTATGTCTTACCCATTAAGAAATATGTGATATGTTAGTAACTATTGGTGATTTGTAATTTATTATACAATTATATTGAATTGATATTAATATCAAATTATTAATTTGATACTGATGTGGGATGCAATCTGTCGGTTGGTCATGATATATCATTCTCTTTATTTCTTGAGTCTCTTCTCTGAAGTATTTCTTTTACAAATATTATTAATAAATTTTTAATCGCCCTATTTAATTTAAGGATATAAAATGTGTTTTTTATGTTCACATAAATGTATTTTTATATTTATATCTAACATATTTTAAAGCCAAAAATTGTTTAATTTTTGTTATTGATTTCCTTGCAGTACCTAAATCCAGGCATATTCTTGTTGACAAGATGAACACTGTACTTTAGTTCGTTTGAGACTACATAATCTTGTTAATAAAAGTGGTTAACAGGTATTTACCATGTAATATTAATGTTTTTTACATGTATTAAAAATATGTTAGCTTTTGTCTGCTTCAGTTTTTGTTGTTTTATGCCAGTTATGTTCTTTTTCTGCTGTTTCGTCTGCCTTCATTTCCTGGTGGAAAAGGTATTGATGTTGCAAGATTGGCTTCAAAGTTGAAAATCAATTATGTAATTAACCAATTATTAAATATTCTAGAAGTGACAGGGAGTGAATATTGCGTTTTTATTGTTTATATAAAAATTTATAAAACACAATTCTAAATAACAACTAATGTAAAACCCTAAAAAAAATGTTTTTCTACAATGTATCTTCAATTGTAATTAGCAATTAGGCTCTGATGTATTTGTAGAAAATTAAAAATAATTTTTTACTTATTTCTATAAATGATTTTGTGATTAATTTATAAAAGTACTTTACTTCTCAATATTATCTTTATTATAACTTAACACTATTATATTTTTAGTTCTTCTGGCAATCTAAATTCCTAAGTATCTGGATATGATTAACTACTAAAAAGTAACAATTATAGAAATAATATCAGTTCTTTCAAAATTTACTAACTCATTCTTGATCAAAAATAATATATTTGTTCAAAATTTAAAAATATAAACTTCACATAACCATTAAAAGAATTTTAATACCGCTTTAATTTCTTGTATCCTGGAAGTATTTACATCTAAGATTAACAAACACCCTGTTAACCATGTACATTACAACACTTGACCTTAAATATTCATAAAGAACAAAACTTTATTTAAGATCTACATTTTTATGTAATTTTCTGAAATTATTTCCTTAATAAAAAGTTGAGTTTGTAGTTTTTCATAATATGAAATAAAGTTTGTAAAATAAGTACCCATAAATGCAGGTATTACATTTTTTGTTTATTTTAATTTCAGGACTACCCAATTAATTAGGCTTCCTAGTTTCAAACTATTTAAAAAAAATTATATACTTAATTGTATAGTAAATATCACTCGTCACAATAATATTTACCAAAATGGTATTCTCCTTAATATTTGTTTTCTTTTTGCACAAAGTAGAATGTACTTTTAGTTTGACTGAAATTTATTTAATAAGCCTTAGGAGTATTTTTTTTGCAGGTGTATACACTATTTTTTAATATTTAAAAAAAAAAGTGAGTTAGTTGTGCTCATTTATTTTTTCAATTTTTTAAGCATTTCATGTTATACTATTTTTACATGAAAACAATTTAGTTCATATTTCATTTTCATCTTAATTATTTTTCATCAAATTCTAAAATGTACTGTTCTAGATATTGATCTAGATATATGATCTAATATGCTGTTATTCTTTTTTAGATCTTCTCATTTCTTCCATGGTTTTCAGTTACAATAATAGATCCTATCATTAAAAATGATCTAAATTTTAATTCTAAAGCATATATTGTGGATGTTGATTGCCCAATTATGATTCTGCATGCTAAAGATGATGATATAGTACCTTACAATTTTGCAACAGATGTAAGTATTTTTATAACCTGCATTTATACAAAATTATCTATAAAAAAAGTATTTCTTGAATTATATAGTATTATAAGTATTTCTTGATGTTACATAAACTTTATTTGCTTTATTCAGTTTTAGTTGTTCATATTTTATCTATTAAAGTGTCTTATGCTTTATTATTTTTCAAGCTCTACAATATAGCAATGAGTAGAAGAAACACCACATATCAAGGAAATATTACATACCACCTTTTTGAGGCAATTGGATATGGCCATATGCTTATTTTCAGAGCCCCACAATTACCAAATTATGTTAGGTAGGTATGTGAAGTTAATTTACGAAGTTATTCTAATTACATCATGAGAAGCATTTATATCTTCACACAAAATTCACTATTATAGTATAGATAATATAAGTATAGTATATATTTGATATAAATCCTCTATTTTCTAAAACACTTAAAGTAGAAAATCATAATGACAATACAAAAGAAAAAGTATACAAATTACATCTATTTTTTTGATGTTTGATCAGTTGGCATAAAATGATAATAATAGCTTTATGCACCACTAAACTCCAACTATTATTATAAAAAAGGATCAGTGATAATTGCGCATTCATCATAATTCAATGAGTGAGATATATATTATCCATAAATTTTAATTGTGTTTTAGCAATTTTGTTCAAGACTGTGATGATTTTAAGAAGAAGAAGCTTGTTTAATGTTGCGAACATCTGAACATGGGACCAAGATATTTTGTTCACAACGCCAAATTTATATTGTTTGGTTACGGGTAATTATGTAATGAGATTCAGATTCCGAATTATAGTAATTTTTGTAGTATAATGGAAATATAAAGTTTACATTTCCTTATGGTGGTATCTATTAAAATAAAATTGTTTTCTGTGAAATTCTACACATAAAAGTTGTAAATAAAAGTGGAGAAATTGAAATAAATAATGTTAACATGTTTCTTTTCTAGAATTTAAGTTTTCTAAAGTTTCATATCCTGAGAGAGAAAGAGATGTAGGAGTATGGTACATTGTTGTATTGCAGAAAATTTTCCAACTATCAGTATTCATATTTATTTAAATAAATTTCGTTATTAGCATATTGTACTGTTTTATGTTATTTTATTACTATATAATATATTGTTACGAGCACATCTGGTTTATTTTTTAATTTTCCTAAATGTATCTTTTGGTACACTCATGTTTTATCAAATGCATGTGGATAGTTAATTTTGGTATGGATAAAAATAGTATGAAATGGCTTACAGTTGTAATCTTATTTTTATAAATAAACTGAATAGTGGTTCTAAAATATACTTTAAAAAACGATTATTACATATATGCAGGTACCCCACATACCATAAGAATAGTTTTTAAACATGGCAAAAAAGGTCTTTGGTCAAGAATATTTAAACATTCTATAAATCTTTTGGAAAACTAAAAATGTATCCTAAGAATATTCTATTCTTTTAATAAACAGGGTGTTTCAGTGTTCTTGTTAAGCTTCTAGAAGATTTTTTGTCTGTTTACATGGTATTTGATGAAATTAAGATGTGGTTCTATAGGCGTGGAAATTGTTTCACGCCTATGTACCAAATAAGTATATTTGCTTCATATGGATGGTGAAAATGTCCTTATGGTATTTTTGGTGTCCATAATTATCTTTTTCAGAAACTACAAACATTAACAGCTTTAATTTCCCAGTTTACATAGATTATTAACAATATAATTAATTGTCATGACATAATCTCTAGTAAACTGTTTTATTACATTTTTTAATAAACACGGATTTTATTAAACCAATGCCCAATATCAAATATCTGGTGGATAATAACATATAAAATGGTGCCTTTTTGCATATAAAAATATTTGTATTTACATTACATTTATATTACATATTAATATATGTATTTGTATTACATATAAATACATATTTTTGAATATTTGTAGAATACTAAAGAATTATTCTAAATTTCTATTAAATATTCTAGATTATTCTAAAAAAATTATATTGTAAAATTTTTTTAATATTTTAAGTATACATGCTGTTTGTAAATATATTTATGATACTATATAATGCATATTTATTTTTAAAACATATTTGTAAACCATGTAATATTTGTGAAGTGAAATCAATAAAAAAAAACAAAAAAATTAGTATAAGGTAGGTAGTAGGTACCCAATTATATGAAAAAAACTTAAAACCAAGTATGTGTTTTAATATAAAAAATTAAGGTCCTTTGCTTCATAGAAAATATAATTTTGAATTTTTGCAACTAAAGGAGGCAATTTTTGATGTAAATTATTTATAACAGATTATTTTTCTTTTACAAAACTGAAAATGACAGGTAAATTCTGATGTTTCTATTTAAAAATGTATAAATATAAAAATGTATGAATCAAATACAGTTTTTTAATGTAAGTCGCATTTAAATTTCCAAATGTAATATGAAAATATACAATCCAATTGATACAAAAAATTTATGACCATAAATTTGCGCTAGTAATTATAAATATAAACTGTTTTGTATAAATAATTTATAATGTTCATATCCATAACCACTCATGTCATAGATGTCAAGCATTTATTCAGAATTGTTATGGGATGAAATAAAGTTAGTTTTAGGCATTCGTTATAGTGTTTCTGTTCCTTTAATAGTCCACATGTGAACAAAATACAGAATGAAATAAAATAGTATAAGTATATAGATAGTTCAGTCAAAATTGTGGTTAAGAACTAATGTTCTATAAGGTTTTCAATTGGGCATCATGGAAACATTTTGCGGATTACTTCTCTTTTGATATATTTTTTTAATATTGTTTTAATAGTAAAACCATAACAATGCAGGAAGACAATATTTTACGTGGTTAAATATCCAAAGAACTATATAACGTATGTCTAAAACATTAAATTTATCCGTGACCTATAATAATATTTGTTAATTGTACAAATAAATTGAAATGATGAAAACGATGATATTGGTGTCTATTATAAATATTTTTGTTTATTATTATTGACTTTTAAATTTGGCGCCTACAAAATCGAATCGTGGTTGGTAGATCTTTACGGGCTGGTCAAATGTTAACATGGCGAACATTGCGAAGTTGTATTAATTTGTCGTCGGCTGTTTTAAGTGGATTTTGTAAATGAAGTCCATAAAATTAAAATCAACAAAAGTTAATGGTAGTGTAGGGCGTTAGTGTAGTGATGTTGATAAAGTAAAATTGAGTTTATACGTGTATTTTCATTGAAAATAACAAAATGAGGTAAGTTATCGGCTTTATGGCATTTAAAGTTGAAATTTAAATGTACTTTCCACGGTTTAATTTAAATAAAATGTATGTTTTCTTTACCTGTAGAGAAGTTCTTGTATAAGGGGAAACGTAGTCGGCAACAACAACAAATTAAAAAAATAATTGACATTGCAATAAAGATTTTTTTAGATGTCACTTGACAGTTCTTCGTTTCTGTTTGGATTTCCAAGATTATGGTTTTATAAACTTAAGATGTCCACATGTACTTTGTTATTTTTGTGTATTTTTATCGATTTGGAAACACTGGGTGTGTTGAACCCATCCTTAATGACTAAACGTAGTTTCCACCCCTAAGTTGGTTTCCTATAAGGCTAAATTTTCCCTGTTTTCATGGAGAAATATAATATTTTCCCCTAGTTTGTTTATTATATTGCGATATCTGTATAGGTGCTAGGTATAAATAAAAAACTAAAAAACATATGGTAGGTTAATTCCCTTTGCAGAATGTTAGTATTTTTTTAACTTTTAATGCCACATATGTTTCAAAGTTAATTTTGTTGCGAAGTTTATTTAATTTTTTCATTTTATTTGGAGATGTAAACAAATAAGTATAAATACCATGGCTTGATCTTACTTAAACGGTACTGTTGGGGCTCCTAAATAAGTCACTATTAATGAGAATTAATTATTTAAATTACAGTTTTTAAATATGGTTTGCAGATGATGAATTTAAAGTTTGATGTACTGAAAAAAAAAAAAGAAAATTGCACACGGTTAAAAATACGTCTACATGTTGCTTGACATGCCAACAATTATATTGTACTAGTACAAATCTCTATCAACATTTATATTAATTCTACTTATTTATATTAACGATGATAATCGTCGATAACAGTTTTGCAAGAATATTCTTTAAAATGAATTATTTTGTTTGAAATATATTTTAATAATAATAACACTGATTATCGTATTTCGTCAATATACTGCTAGTCTAGATTACAATATCTAATCATCCAATCAATCCTAATGTAAGTAGAATGGTGTGCTTAAAATAACATTCGTGTCACCAAACATTCTATTATGGGGTACCTTTATCTGTGTGTTTACATATAACTACTATTTATCAAAATTTAATGTCTCTTGAATTTCATTTGTGTCATGTTGTCATGTATCTATAGTATATATCCCAATATTAACTAAGTATAAATAAAGTAATTCGAAAAACATAATACTTTTATCAGGATTATTTATTAGATATATCCTCTATATACTTTATAACGACATACTATATGTAGTTATTGGCGAATCATTGAAAATAAAAACATAAATTGTAGGATGATTCATTGTACGAATGTGTATACCCGTGTAAAAATTATTGGCCTTTGTTTACTAATAGACTCGTTAAGAGACACCTACTTACTTTTCTTTTGATGGTAATTCAAAGGTAGTTTTTTTGAGGGTAGTTTGAGCGATCAATAAATAAAAAATATTGACATAAGAAACTCGCTCGTACACCTTAGTATACTTACCTCTCCATAATATAATAAGATTCCTATGTAATGAAAATTAATATAGATATTTATGTTATATTATAAAAATAATGAAATATAAATGCCTTGGTACTAGCTGAAAAAGGGAAGATCGCCTTTTTTAAAAATAATTTTGATTATATGACATATGTACCATTGAGAAAAAAAAGTAATGAGTCACTTCCAATAAGCTCCCCTGAAATATAGGCAATAGTGAATTAATTCTATAGTTAATTATACTCCTAGTCAACAAAGGATGCAAAGAAATTAATACATAATTCCCTATATTTTAGGGGAGTATATCGAAAGTGTCTCATTCTTATTACATTTTTTCTATATGGTACATTTGGCAAATACGTACATAGTTTTCTCATTTCATATGGGTAAATAATATTATTTTTCTAAGTGGATTTTTTTTTGCACTGGTTTGTTTCAAAGAAATTATTTATATTTCTTTTATATTATGAAATACTTGTATTTTCATATAAATATTTTAAACCTAAATTAATTGCCTTATTTAACCATATTTATTACCTAGTCAAGTGGTAAAGAATAGAGAACATCCTGGAAAAAAATTGTCAAACATTTTATACCTATATTTTTTTATTTTACTAGTAATCGTTGCTGTTTTGACACAAAAAATTGTCAAACATTTTTTAAAAGTGTCACATATGGGTACATAAATTCGTTCAGGAAAGTAAATACCATTTTCTGATTAGAAACCTGCTAATAGTAAAATTAGCTAATTTTATTTTATTATTTTTTTTTTAGTAATTCGTAAAATGCTTTTAATAATTACGATACAAATTCAGGGATAAAATGAAATCGCTAGTAATGTATTTATAATAAACACGTTTGATTTATGAATATTGATAAATGGAAAGAGTTAGTCATGCTGTGACAAGAAGAGTGAATCAGAAAAGGTAAACCTGTCTTACTGACTAATAAAGAAACATTGAAATGCAAAATTTAGATAATTTAATGTAGTTATCGTTTTACAGTTTTAATCGTTTTGAAAAATTTTTGATTAATAATTCATATGAAATTCAAAGTAATTGATAACGAGAAAGTACCATCTTATTGAAGAGGGAGGCCACTCTAAAAAATTTGTACACGTATTTATAAATACTAACCTATTTGAAAATATTACCCATATTTATGATTATTTACCTATATTTATAGATGTAAATACCATATTTAAAAATATATAGTATTTATATGTATTTAGGGATATTGTTTGGTAGTTAAAAATATATTTGATGTATTTAAAAGTAATGAAATATATTCAGATATATCTAATATATTGATATATTTCTAAGTTATCTATATATCTATAAATCTTGGAAAAATCTACCACCAGTATTCCTACAACATAAAAAAATAGTCTGATATATATTCATATATATAATTTTTTACGTATTTTTAGTATGAATGGGGTAAACGACAAATTATTAATTATTAAGTTTTTGGTAATTGATTCTTGTTTTTCTTCATTTGTTTATATAATGTTTGTATTTTATTATACCTAAATTTTATGTTTCTTGACTGGAAAGGGTAATTCCCCATTGTTAATTGGTCTATATATCACAAATTGTTTATAGACATTGTCATAATTTTGTGTTTTTGTTTTCTTCTTTCATCTTGAGATACAGGATAATCTGATGTTAATTTTTTTATAATTTATAGATTCCTGTAATTCATTAATTCTTTTTCATTTCTGGCCTTGTATTTTGTAGTTTTCAGGACAAGTTTTAAATTCGCCCAAGTAAGCCTCTAAATGTTTTCGGTGTTTTTTCTAGTACAGCCTTCTATCGCTTGAATGTCATCAATGAGATTTAATTTGGAAAGACAGTTTGATATCAGACCAGTAAATCGTAAAATACTTTTTATGTTTACGAGGTGAAATTATTACATTGATGTTATTTTCAAAATCATTGAGTACATCAGATACTGCTACTGGAGATTATTTCGTTATTTTTTTAACTGAGAATAAAAAACTGAAGATATTACCAATAATATACAATTACTTAACCAATTTTTTAAAACATAATAATAAAACAAATTAATTCAAATCATCTTAATTCATGTATGAATGTAATAGGTAACTTATTACAATGGATTCATTATTAAATTAATCAAAAAATTACTGACATTACTGAAACGATCATTATAGAGGAAAAATTAGTAGGTACTTAATTTGAATATATTCTATTAAATTAAATTTGAATAATTGACTTGATTTCAGGAATATAGTTAAAACAAGAATACACTGTATTCCCGTGTGATAAGTGATAATGCACCGTGTAATGTTATTACAGAAAAATTAAATAGCTTCAAGAGTTATATTTCACTAATACATACATTTGCAAATATAATAAATAATATGGATACTGTATTGAAATAATATAAGAGAAATACAAAATATTTTTATTTATTTTAATTATTTACTGAACCTATGACATTTATGTATCACTGGTGGCAAATCAATACATTTAATTAGCCACAATAGATTGACATACGTCATTGACTTTCATTGATTTTTTCAATATTAAGAAAAAAATATAGTATGCACATTTTCATTGGAAATACAAATGTGTCTCTCTATTTTTTTTTATCGTAAATCATAAAATAATATAATGCGCTTGAAATAACATTTTATACGCAGGAATAAATTGGGTAATTTTTTTTACAGAATTTTATTAAAGCTGGCTTAATAAACGACATACCTAGATACAATGACAATTTATCAATTTATAATTAATTACACATTTTATAGTCTTTTTTACCGGGTGATAAATCATATCGATATCCATAATCGCGATTAGATACACGGCAACGTGTAATCATTGTTCTAACCTAGTATCAAGCAATCAAGTTCTTTTAAAAACAAAGGCTGTGTTCATTCGTGAGGCAGAAGAACATTTAATTAATTAATATTGATGGATTCTCAAAAGTTGCACATCCTCGAACATTCATTAGACAATAATGATATTAGCCTCTATTATTAAAAAAATATGCACAACTCATTTCATGGGATATATGCCTACCGTGTTCATTATTGATACAGGTTTATGATTAGCCAAGTTTCTAATTATTTGCAATTCTTATTTTTTTTGTATGCAATAAATCTAGAAACTAATAGAACGCTAAAAGTTTGTTTAGCGTGTTTAGAAAAAAAGTGGCATTTATTTATTTGAAGTGTAATCACGTAATACCACTTATCAAATGCAGCATAAAGTCTGGTGCTTTTGATGTTACTGTTAAAATATATTTCAACAATTATTTCTCTTTGAAGTGACTGCACTGTAATATGTATATGTCTACCTGTTATCCTTCAGTAGCCTACAAAGGAAACCAACTGCATTATTTGGCGTACGTGTGTACCTCACCTACCGACTGGCGAATAAGTTTAAATCGTACTAAAAAGTGTGGGATAATAACACTCAGCAATATTATATTCCAGTTATTTGATGATGCCTATTAAAATGTGTGCTGCTGAAACCAGTTTTTTGTTTTTCCAGGTGGACAATATAAATTTAAATAATAATAATTTGGTATTCAAATTAATAGTTTTCTAATTAAAACAAAAATTAGTATGTTTTATATGTATATGTATAATAACTAAGAATATTAACAAAATAATGCCTGATTTTATCAGGGTAACTTTTCAAATAATATACAGAATCAGAATAATGTTTACGGTATATTGTTGATCAGTTTACCGTTCACTTTTAATTGATCTGTGTAATGTGGGCCTTCCTTTTCGAGGAATTTATTATTTTTGAGGTAGCTTTCTCAGTTTTTTCTATATCACAACGTTATACTCTTTGCAATCCATACGTTCTTGGTAATCTATTGTTATACAAACTGTCGAAAGAGACATGCTTTGATTCGCCGGTGCACAGGATTTACAGAATCTAAAAAGCGTTAAATCATATTTAGTGAATACATTTTTTTAAAATGCACTCCCACAATGCTAGGAAGAGGATGTATCTAAAATCGAAGACTCTTAGAAAAGCATACGTCTCTCAAAAACTTGTTTTACCTTTATGGTAACGCTTATTACTTCCTACCTATCAAGAGAAACTGATGAAATGTCCCCATAAAAGTCAGGTTTTTTAAAGAAAGAAACACTTTTTTCTTACATGTCCGTACTTTCAGTTATAAATCAATACTCGTTACTTAATAATTTTCCATTGTCCTGTCCTAAAGTTCTGTATAAAACATTTTCAATAGTGTCTGGTTATATATTCATTTGATGGGTTTGCGTCTGGGATGGGTCTGCGAAAATGCATATCTATTTTTGAGAATAGTTTATAGTTAAAAGTATAGTGTTAAGTTACATGGATAGATAAAGATTTAGATTAGGTAATAAAGAAGTTTCAACATACGTTACATTTGGAAATAAAATACAGTTTTGTTACTCGATTTGGGGAATAACGTGTTCTCAATACGATCTATGACACAGATTTGTAAATGTTTACTTACAATATATTAAAAATACCTGTGTATTTTATTCCCAAATATAATGTATGACGTGAACTAAACTCCTGGTAAAATTACATAACGCATCAGTGAAGCTTCACATTATTACTTTTATTTTTTCGAAGATTAAATCATATTACTTACGTGATATTATAATTAAACGATTTCAACTAATGTTTAACAAATTAGAACGGTATCGTAGAAAAAACATGAATAAATAACAGAAAAGAACAATAATATCAAATGCAATGAAAATGGTGTTAATAAAAAATTGGAGGTGAAGTTAAAATGTAAGAATTTGAATTCAGTAGTGCTTAGATCCTTCTCTAGCTCTTATCACTGCGTCCATTCATCTGGGCATGCTTTTGATCAAGTGGTGAATAGTTTTCTGAGGAATATTCTCGCATTCGACAAGAAAGACTTGTTTGTGTTCCCTAAGAGTCACAAGGCAGGTATGCAGTGCTTAACTAATCGTTTTAGTGCATCTCATATCATTGGGGTTCATATTTGAATTTCTTGATGGCTAGACCATAGTTGGAATAATCACAAATGGAAGGTAGTCCAGTACCTCTCTAGCAGCGTGGATTAAGCTTTATCTTGCATAAAAATTAAATTGTCCTTGACGAACCGAACAAATGGCATCACATGTTCTTTACGATGTTTTCTACGTAGAAATGTGCATTCATGAATCTCCCCCGTATAGGAACCCAATCCGCGTGACCTTCTTCTTCTTCCTCAACCCATATCCATCCACTCCTGGATGAAGGTCTCTCCCAATTCTTTCCATTCCTCCTTGCTTTGTGCACATTGAATCCATTTCCTTCCTGCTATCGCCCTTATATCATCCACCCATCGTCTCTGGGGTCGCCCTATACTCCTACTCGTTTCTCTTGGGCGCCATTCTGTGACTTTGCGTGACCATCTGGTGTCATCTTGTCTAGCTATATGTCCTGCCCATCGCCATTTCATTGTAACTATTTCTTGTATGATGTCTTTTATTAGGGTCCGTTTCCTGATTTCCGTATTTCTAATTTTGTCTCGTAAGGAAATTCCGATCATGGCTCTTTCCATTGCTCTCTGTGATGTTCTTAGTTTGTTAACGTAGACTTTTGTCATAGATATTGTTTCCAATCCATAAGTGGCTACTGGAAGTATACATTCGCGTGACCATCGAAACAAAGTCCTTCCTAGAACGTTGTTAATCTACCAAAAAATGGTATCCTCGAAGAGCTATTGCAGGCAGCAAACCGCCGACTTTCGCTAGACTCGTTGACGTCCATCAAGTGAATTAAGATTTAGTCTTGTTTCGTCTAAAATCAAAACTCGCTTCCGGTCGTCAATGGTCCAATTTGCTGTTCTCTTGCAAAACGCAGTCTAGTAACTCTATGTTCTTTGATGAGCAATGGTACAACAGCTGGTCTTATACTGTCTAATCCTGATTAATTAAGCCTTATACAGTTCGAGCTGCTTGAGAGCTTTAAACTGGTTGAATGCCTGTTTTTTAAGGCGACTTGCATATGATATCGCTCATCTCTTCCAGAGTTACTGCTTTCACTGGTTGATCTTGTTTTAAGTTGCGTGGACGATTTATTTATTTTACCCTAACTGTACTGGACAATTTCATTCACTTGATGACATTAAATTAAAAAAAAAAAAGAATCGCGCATAACTGAATTTATTGCCTTTTACAAATCACTTTAAACAGCGTTAAATGCAGTATTAATAAACAATTACAAAATTTTACTTTCCATCTGTCATATAATTGCAATGGTTTATTATTAATAGTGACTGAGGATATCCTGGGCCACCTACATAAAACATTTGAGGATTTTAAACTGGAAAAGTTATAAGAAATAGGAGTAATGAAAAGCTTTACTGGTGTGTTAATGTTGTTCTGGAGTGTGTATACTTTGTCGTTATCTAATTTAAACCTTTATATAGCCCGAAAATTAACATTATAAGTATTTATATACGTTAGAAAAGTATGTAATCTATAGAAACTTCTCAAAAATATAGGTACTTATATTTGGAACGCGCCTCATACAGTGGAATATGATGTAAAGATGATAAGTCAAAATTTCAGTTCACTTTGATGCTGTGGTTCTTACAGTCATTATCAAAGTTTTAACTGATAAATAACAATAATAAACTAACAATCAGACGGTTAGACAAAGTAATGACATGTAATTATTTGGATTTAAAAATACTAAAAAACACTCGCATTGGACGACGTTTCTTTGCTATCCACAAATATAAAATTTATTATATTCCCCTTAACTATAACCGATAATTTAATGATACTGTATATTCATATTTCGATAGCAATACTACCATAGTCAGCAGAGTATGTCGTTTTCTGGTATTGTTCTTATAGACAATATAAGTAGATTGCATCCATATTTCACAGTAAAAAATGCATTGAAAAATATATGCACGAATAATTTAAAAACCCCTTTGAAAATAACATGAATAAGAGACGTTGTGGACATTTTTGTAACTCTATATTATAAAAAATATAGAGACATACTTAAGAGACAATAAACTCATTGAACTAAAAGCTTCTTCGGAGGTTTTAGTATTGTGTTGATTTCCAGTGTTACATATATCTAAATTAAGGTCGCTGAAATTTTACTATTTTGTCAATAGACACTAAATGAAAAAACAGATTTTATTTATATTAGGTTTAAAGGTTTTCAACCCAAAAATAGAATACAAGTTTCATATAGTAGAGTGAGTCTGCATAAATAATAGATTTTGAAAGGTTTGCTAACATTACACAGGATGTTAAAATAATAGTTGTTAATATTTATTGTCCACTCTGCGAAATACACAACTTTCAAAACTTATGCCGTTTCATTCCCCCAAACAACCTACTTAATATATGTCATGCGACTAGCATTTTAATGTTTTGCCCAATTCCTGTTTCCTTGTTCGTGTCTTCCGCATTGCTTCTAAACCGTGAACGATGTTTCAGCATTGCCGAAACGAGTTCCACTCAAGAAGTTAGAAGAAGGTACATTAAATCAGTTTAATATTCGTTATTCGTGTAGTTCTTTGTACCTTTATTGTTAGAGAATCTTTAATTTCCAACGAGTCAATTAGACAACATTAATTTACCGAACGCTTGGAGCCGATATCTCGCCGACCTGAAGACTGGAATGTTAATCGATTGATCACAGTGGTTCTTTTTTAATATTCCACTTTTACAATGTACTTAACTAAAATGGCGTTCCGAATAATGGAGCGTTATTAGCTGAGAACAATTGTGACTTCATAAACGAGGAATGTAGCTGAAGAGTGCGCGCCATAAAACTTTCTTTGTTTTTCTTCCATGAAAATATTTTGCCGTCTACGAAAGTTATTTGAATTTACGAAGATAAATTAGTTTTGTTACCTAATGGTTTTAATTTATCTGTAATAATATAAGACGATCATAAATATATACATATTATGTATACTTGAATACAAAAATATATATAGATAAAAAATTCAAACTACTGAAATAAGGAGATTATTTTACTCCACCCCATCTGCAAATGCCTTATATAATAAGCAGAAGGACTAAATAAATCAGGTCAGAACAGCTATTCTCCTGGCTATGTGTCAATCTCCGAGCGCTGAATTTGTATGATAAATATACCTACAGTTTAGTGATAGCACTAAAATACAGTGATTCAGATTGTTCGAAAACCACAAGGAAGATGCAGTGTCACTTATCTCAAGATATCGCTAACTGCAGACCGGTTTAGAGTGTTTCGACCTTATCTTGGGTCTCGTCAGTGCAGTGTAAGCGAGTATACGTTTGACAGACAAGGCTCACATTTAGTAGACCTTGCTACGTTCCACCGCAGTAGAATGTATCAAACGCCGCGCCATCTCTTGGTAGTTTTGAGAGCAATCTAAATTGAAGTAAAAACTTGATCATCAATATAATGCAAAGTTTTACTTCGCAGAGGGTAATTTTTTTTAAAAAACGACTTTGCAACATAACTAAATATTGTCTACGAATCCAAAGTTTGTGAACGTGACTGGATTTAACAAAAAAAATACCTCAAGAACGTACACATTATTTTTGAGTGCTGTCGAGAAAATCATGTGGAATATACGTTGAAGGGGGCTACACACCTTCCGTTTATCTGTGCAGTTATCTGTCGAAATAACTGTGTGAAAATCTGTACATTTATCTAAACTGAATGTGTGTAGGCTACGTTCGTGCAGTTTCGTCCGATTTTTCTTCAGTTTTCACTTCACTTTCAACAAGTTTAGTTCAAAAAGCGTTAACAATAAATAAAGCTCAATGTGTGAAAGAAAAAGAAGAACCGCAGTTTGTTGTATAATTGCAGCTGTGTTGCTAGAAGAAGAAGGAAAAAGTGCCGTGAACATCCTAATGTTCACGTTTATGCGTTTATACCAGTCTTTTCCCTAGGCAAAGACTGGTATAAACGCTAAAAGCGCATCTGTTTTTGAAACCGAGGTCACCATGTACATAAATAGGACGTCAACTAAACAAACTGTATCTACGATAAACTGCGCAGATTATCGTTGCAAAATATAGTCCAAATGCACAGATTTCTCATATGCGTGAATACCGGTCTAAACCGCAGTTCACATAGTTTATCACTCAGACATGATAAACTGCGCAGGTAAACGGAAGCCCCCGTTAGACAGTAATTTTAAAATCAGAAATATCGTCAATGTGCTGGTAACCACGATGTCTGAAATATGGTTTAAAATATACTACTAAATTTACACCAAATGACATACCAATTTGGTATGAAATGAACACCGCAAGGTCCGTGGTTTAATTTTACCACTCGCTATTGGGAATAGTGGAGTAAAATCGACAGAACGTCTGGTGTCAACTTCACCACCTTTTGGTGTAACCTTTAATTCAATTTTCCACCTTTTACCATCCATATTGCTTAAAGTAAAATAAAACGCAGTTGAAATGGAATATTTTATTGTATACACCTTATTATATTTTCCTATATTGCAGTAATGAAATATTAGATAACTTCTACAAAAAAATAAATATTAGTCCATTATTTGCCTAATGAAATCCTCAACGACTCCAGAATAGACACCTTTTTTCAGGTTTTAACTGTTAAGAACTGCTAGTAATTTCATAAAAAGGGGATTTGATTCACTGAAGGAAAAGCTTAGTATTATTAAATATACTTAGTATATGTTATTAAATATTGGGTAGAAACCAGCGGACCAATGAGCTGGTCACCAAGATTATCAAATCTGACGTCACTCGATGGCTTGTTTTGAGGGACACATTAAAAACAATTTAGATTACAGAAAAGGTGTAAATGATATTTATCAACTCGGATACATTTTATAGATTGTGTATAAATTCACATTCTTAATACATTTAGGGCTATCATAATGGGTGTAATTTATTTGTTTATCACGGATCTGACCCTTGGTTAGTGAGATTTTCTTTTAATCTCTAAATTGATTTTATTTTACTATCTTGCCTTTGTTCTCGATATATGTTTTAAATGTCAAAATTGTAATTACTTCCTATATAGTAATTTTCTTTTATTTAATAAGTTTTTCACTTATTAAATAATTAAGTAAATATGAATATAAAAATGAAAATGTCTCAATGACTCCCAATAGGAAAAAAATATGAAAACAATTACAGATATCTATTAAGAGTTCGTTATATCATTCGTTCGTTCGTTCAGAGTATCTCATATAAGTATAGAAACATATGTACATATATGATCCAATATATTGAATATTGTTGGGAAAAGAGAAAGTTAGCCCTAAATCATGGCCAACTATGATTTCTACTAAAGAATAACTTTGCAACATAACTAAATATTATCTATGAATCCAAAATTTGTGGACGTTAATTGATTATTCAACAAAAAAGTGCCTGAAGAACGTATACATTATTTTGTTCTAATTTTCCAAACGACCAAGATATCCATATATACCAAAAAATTCATAAAAAATGTGTTAATATTGTGTAACATAACTGTGCTGCTTTTATTACATAAAAATAGAGAGTAACGTGATAGCTTTTCTATACAAGTGATATGCATAAAAAATATTGCCTTTAAAAATAGTAATTGTAGGCAGATTTTTAAATATACTAATAAAATGAAAAAAAAAATAGTTTAGAGAAAAAAAAATAGAGAATTTTATAATAAAATAATTGGTTAGTACACAACGGAAATGAGTAAAACAACTACTACGTTTTTATACCACTATATTTTCACAGAAACGTGACTGCAGTTTCGACAATTTTGTCATTTTCAAACGATGATTCAACTAAGAATAAAATACAAACATTCTGTTTCTATAATATATACTATCCAAATACAGAGACTAAGTGTTATGACAATGAGCAGGTAGTTAAGATTTATAAGAAACGTGTTTCACAAATGGGGGAATCCGGACCATCAAATTGTGGGAACTTCCATGAATATTATTAAAAACAGAAGGTTAATTAATTTGGGTAACAGTAAATATATGAAAATATAGTATCTTTTACTGTTACCCAAATTAATTAACCCCTTGTATAATAGTTCTTAATAATACTCATGGAAATTCCCACAATTTGATGGTCGGGATTCCACCATTTGCGAAACACGTTTCTTATAAACCTTAGCTACCTGTTTATTGTCATAACACTTAGTCTCTGTATTTGGATAGTATAATGTATATTATAGGAACAGAATGTTTGTATTTTATTCTTAGTTGAATCATCGTTTTAAAATGACAAAATTATCGAAACTGCAGCCACGATTCTGTGAAAATATAGTGGTATAAAAACGTAGTAGTTGTTTTACTCATTTCCGTTGTAAATTATGAACAACCACAAGAGTAACGGCTTTCTCGATTAATTTCTTAATTGGTTAGTAGTTTTTCATTATTTTCCACGTACTCATATTCGTGAAGTAGTTCACATCCTTTTGAAAATAACTTCATCATTATTTCCAAATACACCCAAATAGTTGTCTGCTTCCGTTAAAAATTAAAAGGCTTGTAACCGGTGATTTTTGTTATGGTCGCTTAATTGAATCTCATGGGTCCTGCATAAGAGAACATAAGACTTGTCAAAGAGAGAAGGAAATCAATTTGAACGCTAGGGCTAAAGAACAATAAGTTTTCAACAATTCCATGAAACCGATGACGAAAATAGTCATTAGATAATTTAAAGTATCTGGGTTAATTTGACGCTGATTAAAGACCCAAATCATTTTTTAAGCATTTAAGATATGTTTTAAAAAATCTGACTATAACACCCATTTACAATGGTGACTTAAAATTTATTAATTTTTATTAATATTTATTACCTAATGATTGGAATTGATTTAATATTTTCAGTACTTCTACAGAGAGATTTAGATTGATCGAACGTGGCGCTTCCTAAACTTTTTTGTGCCGCTCACATATTTTATTATGCCTACTAACCTTTTCAAGTTATATAGTTGGCAATTATGATTTAAATTGACAGATAAGATAACCTGTAAATCTGGTGACTATTTTTTTTAACGAATATTCGATAATGCAGACTATTTTAATTTTTGTCACTTGTCACGAAGTCGTAACGTATCTGTTTTAAGTAAAACCTTACTTACAATGCATTTTAAAAATCCCTAAAATCGAGGAATTGAGTCGTCAAATTGGTGACACCTGATAAAAGCTCCGACTGCTACTATACGATAGTAACTTTAATACAATGGAAACCAGTTTTATGAATATTAGTTATTTTCTGTGTGACGGTACATTCGATTAATTTATCTATATTAATAGAGGCAATTTGCAGGCGGTGGAAAAATAAAGAAGTACATAAAATGTTCTACGAAGACCCTGATTACTGTATTTTTCAGTCGGATATTTCATGATTAATATTTTCTTCAGAAAATGCTCACTGAAAAAGATAAAAGCTCCAAGCGTAGATAAATTACCACGCAGTTGCAAGCTGCAAGAAACGGGGTCAATTTTGCGTTTGCATATACGCCCAGAAACAATAAATTCGAGGAGGATTTATTGTTCAATTCAGAACAAGGATTACGTAACATTTTTTTTTGCATTTGTCAGTTGCATCGTATGAAACAAGCTTAAAGATGAAAATAACTCATTAACAATTTATTAATACATTTAATAAATGTATATTTTCAGTTTTAAGTTTGCGTTATGTCGTCCTTGTTTGATCAGGAATAAATCTTTTCAAATTTATTTTCCATGGAACATTTTTAAATGATTGATGGTAACAATTCAATATGTGGGCTGTTCATTATGATCAAACTAACATCTTCTTTCTGTTCTCTACTGATGTTTTAGATATATACCTCCCACAATTATATATGTAGATAAGGAAATAGGTGAACTTTATATACTCGTATTGTTGCTAATATTATACATCCTTTCCACGATTTAGTACCTCGTGTTCGGTTTAACTGTAAGCTTTGTCATACAAGGAAGCTCAAGATGGATTAGGACTTGTAAATTGTAAATCACTAAAGTTTTAATTTCATTTGTAGCACTTAGGAGGCTATGAAAATATATTTTTATGTGTTACAACTACGACCTTTCCTCCTATACTCACTATGCTGAAAGAAATGTCAGTGACTTGTATTCTAAAAATTTATTTCACAGCGAAGAACAATTAATAATACTCCAAACAATAATTAAAACCCAAACACTAATACAAGATTAATAACGGGTATTGCCCCCCTCGCATCAAATTAAAATTGCGAATTAACATTTGATCATTGTTTTGCCAAGCCTCCGATAAAATGTATCTTAGCTAAGGCAAACTTTGCAGATTAAGTGCCGAATAAGTCTCTTCCCATATGGTCCCATAAATGCACGACATGTTAAGGTCATGGCTTCTGACTGGCCAGTTCATGACGGTAATGTCAGTTTCTGCCAGAGAAACTGACATTATGATACTACCTAAAGACTCGGACAATATGAGGACGTGCATTGTCCTCCATTAAAATAAAATCTTCATTAATAGCTGAAGCGAAAGTTACAAACGTGGGGCTCTAGGATTTCTGTGATATCACGATCTGGAACCAGTACCAGATGAAACTAATAGTCTGTTTGAAGCTATGCTGGGCGTGCCGTTAGCCAGGGCTTTAGTGTAGACTTAGTTTTCTCTCATTACTGTAGAGGCAAAAACGTAACTCGTTACTGAATAAAACATTTCTCCATTTATCTAATCCTAAGGTAAATAAGTGATCTCTGACAAAATCCAATCCCCTTCGTCGATGATTTGCCTCCAATTTTGGATGTGTTGCTGCCTCGTAATGTTTAAATTGACTTTCCCGAAAACGGTTCCAAATGGTTTAGTGCTCAGTCGTCACCCGTACCTGTTCAAAAATTCCAACTTCAATTTAGTACTCGTAACAAATCGCTGTCTTGTACTTTGCAACTTTAGAACGTGAATTTGTTGGTAAGTTGTCGTCCTTTGGTCTTATTCTGGTCTCGTCAGTTTTTCGATATCTTCTTAGAATTTTAGTTACCACCCCTTGCGTTCTGCCCTATATTTGATTTGCTATAGCAGATTGATATCGGCCTTCCCTAAACAGTACTCTTACATATGCACATTCTTCAGATATTATGTTTCTGATAACATCCATGTCTTATAAAATAATGTGTCTAACTTTGATAAATTATTAAATAAACATGTGAAGTTGCATGGATGACATGAAGACCTTGCATGTTGATGATATGAAGATATTACCAAAGCCTCCTAATTGCTACAGATGAAGTTAACATTTTAGTGACTTTATGAGTTCTCTTACATGAACAACGCTTACAGTGAAACCGAACGTGTATACTAAATTGTGGAAGGTGTGTAGATAAAAATGTATTAAAATTGCTGGAATATTATCGAAAATATGAGTATAAATTTGATGTATTTTTTTACATATTCGCCCAAGTTTTATGCGAAGTGTATACTTTTTAAATATTAATGGCAAATAATAATTCTTAAATGATAAGAGCAGGTTTAGTTAATACGAAATAATACCTTTTATCGAATGCTATTTATGTGCGAGTGAATTAATTACATCCATAAATTTGTGATAAGTGACACACAACTTCAGTATTCTAAAAAACAGCGATTTGTTTAAAATATTCAGTAACCCTAGATTGGGGTTTTTCTATATGGACTTTGGTGTTATTGGATGCCATGTGGTATCATGGTCATAGTTGTGACTACATAAACATGTTTTTATAACACATGCCGTCATTTGATATATTTTTAGGTAATATACTCAAATACTATACTGCGTGAAGGGTTTAAATAGAGTAAAATTAACAGGAACAGTATTAGTTTCGCTGGATCTGTTTTAGCAGTAAATGTCTTAGTTCATTATGAGGAATGAACTAAGAAAATTACTGCTAAACTCAACTTTTCCCTTGGAAATGTAAAGTTATAGCAGGCGTCGTTTAAAAGCTCACGTTGAGACCAAAAACTAAACGAAAGCTAAACTTTGGGTTATACCGTGGTTGTCCTCGAATTATTTTTGACGTTTCGCTGATTACCTCATCAACTTCTTCAGAAAAAATACAAACACAGTATTGGATTTTTTCTAAAGAAGCTAATGCAATGATCAATCAAACGTGAAAACGAAGACGACTACATAACCTGAAAAATAATACTTCATAAGAACATTACTGCTGAAATAAAAAAGGTGTTACAATATGAACTCAAGATCTGAATGTTAAATAGAATATGGTTTTATGTAGCAAAGTATTGAAATATTTATTGATTTATAATGTAGATATTTGGGATTTATGTATGGAACAACACATCCGGTCAATGGTCGCCACGGCTTTGGTTTTCAATAACA
The DNA here is from genome assembly GCA_037954035.1 of Rosalia funebris. Lineage (NCBI taxonomy): Eukaryota > Metazoa > Arthropoda > Insecta > Coleoptera > Cerambycidae > Rosalia > Rosalia funebris. The sequence goes on along the minus strand of JAZFAV010000009.1, from coordinate 26,594,983 downwards.
GCTTTGCATATTATTATAATTATTATTATGTTTTATGAGTTTGGGCCTCATCAGCCACTGATCACATGGGTAGTCCCTTGGCGATCCCCTCTTATCCGGGTCATTATCCAAAAATGCTATCCCATAAAAGGAGCAATTTAGGCACGTCCCCCGCCTTAAGCCTCGCTTTCTCTAGGATAACAAAGGTCCCTAATATAAGTTACCTCTTCTCCTCCAGTGCGGGGCAGGTGTAAAGAAGATGAGTCGAGGTGTCCTCGTCTTTTCTACAGTATCTACATGCCGGGCTGTCAGTCAGCCTCAGCTTGTGCTTATATGCATTCAGGCTACTATGGTGGCTCGTTATGATTCCCACCAGGGTTCTGGCTTTGTGCCTTTTCACTTTAATGAATTCTTGGGCCCATTTTTCAATCTCTGAGTATTCGATGAAGAGTTTGGTTATTCGACAACTCGTTACTCCTCTCCATCTTTTACTGTGCTGGTCTATTGTCCAGTCATTGATGCGGTCTCTGATCAGATTCCGACTTAGTCCCACTGCAGGTTCTGGTCCATAGAGGTTTTCCCTGGCCCCTAGTCTGGCAAGGTCATCTGCAATTAAATTTCCATTAATGCCATTATGCCCAGGTATCCATAAGAGTTCCACCGGTCCCTTCCCTGCCAAGTGGTTCAATGTTTTATTATAGACCAGCTTCGACTTTGGCGTTGCTGAATTCAGGGCTGCCAACGCCGCCCTGCTATCCGAGCAGATACAAAATCGGACCCAGGAGAAGGTTTCTCCTGGGTTCGATTTTGGTCGGCCTCCAGAACACCGTATGTAGTTGCAACTAGCTCAGCCTGGAGTGCGGTAGTGTATTTACCCAGGGGGAAGGTTTTACCTATCTCATCGCGTCGCCTATACACCTCCGCGCCCGCTCTGTTCTCACTATTGGCTCCATCCGTGTACCAGATGTCTCCATTGAGCGGTAATCCAGCTCGATCCTCTATCCAGTCGGTCTTACTGATGAGGGTGATTTCTTGTCAAACAGGAAGTGGACACCCGTACTGTCAGAAGGCATCCATAAGAGCCCCTCCTCAGCTAGCTCTCTTGAGAGTCTATTCAGGTCCCCTACCTTCCTGTTCATGTTTCCCACCCTGTGCATTGCCTTTGCAGCTTCCGTTTTCAGGGTGACATCAAGGGTGACATCTGAACGACCACTACGAGGTCGTGTCGTGTATTTCACATTGATAATTGACCCGGTATTTTTTGATTATTCTTTTCACAGTTGATAAATTTGGAACATTATTTCTACTGAAAATTGGACGCACTTTACGAATCATAGCAACAAAGCTTTCTCCATTTTGATCGTAATGTTTAACAATAAGGATGCGTTGTTGTATTGTGTGGCGCTCCATGTTCCTACCTGTTTCCTATCGACCTGTCACAATTATTGACCTATTGAATCATGACAAACAAAATGACGCGCAATTGAAATCTTGCGGTCTTATTGTAACACCCTTAAAGCTAGTGAATAGCAAACATTTACGTGTCCAGAGAGGTTTTTTTACATAAATAGTAGTTTCTGTAAATTACCAGTTACCTTTATTTCAGTTAAATTGTTCACGCTATGTGGCTGTAATACGCACCTGGGGTAGAAGATATCTAGCATTGAAACAAAATCGTCCATTTTGCACTTATGTCTAAATTTAATTTAAAATAACTACGTGTATAAGTAAAATTACTTGTGTATCGTATTGAGCTGTATGTATCAACAGTAATACTCAAATACTTACTAGTACTGTTAACATTTGTTAACAAAAATTGTAAAGACAAACGGTAAAACATTTTGTTTCTTCCTCTTCAGAAAAGGCTTTGTCTTGAAAATAGTGCATAAAATGTCACTTTTTATACGTGTCGTAGAGAGAATTCCTGGGAATGTTTCGGTTTAGGAAGGTAGCCTAAGATATACAGGGGAAAATGTTTTGATTTATAATAAATCGACAAATCCGTATAGAATGCGGGGTTCGCCGGTTAACCAAGATAGCTTTATATTAATTATAATACATAGAGTTACGGTTATTTGTTAAATAATGATTACTTGAGTGTAATGAACTATAGGGTGTCCAATTTCTGATACGCCCTCCGTGACGTACATTATAATTGAAAATTGTTTTATGATGGGTTATAATAATCGCATTTTTGATTTTCCTCTTCTATGCTCTATATTTTCAAGTAAGAATCGAAAAAACATGTGTTTAGTTGTAGTAAATACGAATTAAGAAGTGTGTGAACAATTTTATGCCCATTTTTATTCGAATCTTACTTAACTTTAATTACTTACGAAACTTTAATTTGGGCTTTTACATGGAACCTTTATCCTATAACCTATCTAAATATTACTCGATTGATGGCCTGTGAAGAAAAATTAATTATAAAGACAAATCAAACGTGGTATATTTTTTAGATGCTTGTTAACTAATTAACTAAATAATTCAAGTGATAATGAGCATTACTATAATGAGCCTATGAAATATTTCATATTTTAAAGAAAATTGTGTTTCACAATATTAATATTTTATGTGAAACACATACATTAAGAGTATTATATTTCTTGGAACATGACCAACTTTTAACAAAAATAAATTATATTCACTTTACACATAAATATCTGTCGATAAAATAAGGCGCTGTCATATTCAGCGTTTTTATTCGTTTATTAACTGACTAATATCTCTTGGACTTACTACGCGAAACATTACGCAGTTCTTACTATGAAGCAAAATTATAATTTACATTTTTGCCATGTTTTAAACGATTGTTAGTATTTTTCCAGCTAGTCTGTTGCATATTTAATAGACTTCAATATTTTTTAAACGAAAGATGTTGAATCGACTTAATTAACAGTTCACTAACTTTACTTTAATTGTGTACTTTTTCAGTTGTTTTACAATGTTTTCACCGGCGTGGTTAATGTTTGTTGCATGTTTTGAGTAGCATTTCTCAGTAAATGCCTGCCTTAGCATGGGAAATTACAAGTAGAGCTATATTTTAATGATGCCATGGACTTGTATTGCACGTACATACATATATGTTTAGCGAAGTGTGTAACTAAAATATTTATGTTCTTTAGTAGTATTTTTAGTGGTGTTAAATAGAGGTGTTGTTGTATTTGGCAATACGTAACAAACTCTATTAGAAATATAATTACTTTTTATTGATTATGTGGATGTGTTTTTATAACCACATAAAATCGATCAATAATACAAAATTCTACGTATAATGGATACACATCTTGCGTAGTCTTTCTCGCAAATATAGTTTATAGTTTGTCCATTTTATTCGACTGTACAAGGTTTTGGCTATATTTAGAACGACACCTACACGCTTTATTATAAGAGATATCAAAAATGTTAGATACAAATGTTTTAGTTCCGTTAATAAGATATGCACAAAATAGTAACAAAGGATTATATTTACCATGGCTTAAATATTTAGAACTACCAGTAACATATAAGTCGGAAATCGAGAAAGGAACCACCAAACCGCCGAACAACTTTGTTTCCTAGAGTTGCCTAGAAAGTTGTTTCCTAGAGCGATTATGTAATAGCTTTGCTATTCGGGAACTACTTTGATAACCGCTTGGCGGTTTGGTGGTTCCTTTCTCGATTTCCGACTTATATGTTACTGACAGAGATCGTATCGATGAAGATGTATACGCCATAAAGTTCATTCGGCATTTATCCTGAATCGGCGTACCGTGTACGGCACTGATGAGAACTAATAAGTTCGAAACAGCTGTATGTCGTTCGGTTCCGATCCGAGACAAATGTCGAATCCTACCTGTGGCGGGTTTTATTTTTTGGAAAGTTAGAACTATGTCTATTTCTTTTAGGAAGTTTGTTTACGATTAATTTCGATTAACTTTAATTTCGATAGTCTTTTGTGTTCATAGCACATAATATAATAAATAAATACATCCATTACACCTGTCCATCCTTTCAAATGCTTGTCATGCTTTAATAGTGTGAGATTTAGTAAAAGATTTTATTTAAATAATTCTATCGTAAAAATTTTATCTATTTCTATAAAGAAGTGGACATACTACGAGGGTGAGTCAAAAATTATCCGCAATGTAGCCTATAACTTTTATTGCAGTACAAATAGGAAACTGAACTTAACATCATTTTTCAATATAGTCCCCTTGTTTTTCAACATACTTGGCCCATCGTTGCACAAGCTTCCTGATGCCCTCAGAAGAGAAGGTTTTCGGCTGAGCACGCTGAGTCACGCATGCATCGCGCCCTTCACTTCTTGGTCCGAGGTGAATCGACGGCCCCTTAATGCCCCTTTGAGTGGACCAAACAAGTGGTAGTCAGAAGGAGCAAGATCAGGACTATACGGAGAATGAGCCATTACTTCAAACTTAGCTTCCGGAGCGTTTTAGCAGTGTGGGCAGCAGTATGTGGACGGACATTGTCGTGCAACAACACAACACCTTTCGACAGCAGTCCTCTTGTTTGCTCCGAATTGCAGGCTTTAGCTTGTCAGAAAGCATCTCACTGTAACGCGCACTGCCTTTGCGTCCCAATAAACGGTAATCATCATTTTCCTGCGGTTGGTTGGGTTTTGAACTTTCTCTTGCTGGGCTATTGTGGATGTTTCCATTCCATACTCTGCCGTTTACTCTCCAGCTCGCAATGGTGGATTCAGGTTTCGTCACCAGTGATGATTCTGTCTAAGAAGCCGTCACCTTCGTTACCATAGCGATTCAAATGTTTTTGGCAGATGTCCAAGCATGATTGTTTATGCAACACTGTGAGTTGTTTTGGGACCCATCTTGCACAGACTTTATGAAACCCAAGTCTGTTGTGGATGATCTCGTAGGCAGAACCATGACTAATTTGCAGACGATGTGCCACTTCATCAGTAGTCACTCGTCTGTCTAACAGAACCATGCCACGTGCACGCTCAATGTTATCATCATTCGTGGCCGTAGATGGTTGCCCGGCTCCTTCCTCATGCGTAACACTCGTGCGACCAGCTTTACATTTTTCAATCCAGTCGTAGACTCTCTGTTGCGGCAAGACACTGTTCCCGTATTGTGCCGAAGATCTTTGATGGGTTGCGGCCCCTGATACACCTTCCGACCACAAAAACCAGATCACTGCTCGTTGTTCCTCTTTGGTGCAAACTTCTAATGGAGCGGCCATAATATATCTGCAATAAAAGGAATACAAATGGAGGAATTAGGATAGAAATTCCATAGCAGGACCACAACAGCATAACAATAAAATAAACGAGGATAGAGGTCAGTATGAACAAGGTAAGAAGAGTTATGTCAACATTGCGGATAATTTTTACTCACTCTCGTATATACCCAAATAATACGAAGTGATTCATACGTAATATCAGGCCACCATCACTATTTAGCGTTTTGAGTACCTCTAACTGATCAAGTAATTCTGTGCGACCAAATTTTCTGTGCCGCTTTATATATATAATAGGCAGAACAATAGATAATTTGGTCAGGAATATAGAAGTCTCTGGATGATTTACGTATTCTTCTCTTAAGCTGTTTAAAAAGTGGACAAAGGCATGCAAATGACTGAAGCTCATGGTTTAACAGAACTTCACATGCCACCAGACTATTGTGAGCTAAACCTCATCGAGCTAATCTGTTCACAAATAAGAAAAGATGTAGCAATACATATAACACAATAGCACCACATTTAAATTAGGAGAATTGTAATTACTGCTAAACGGGCCATTAGTTATGTTACTGCAGACATATGGGCTAACTGCATTTTGCATATACAGAAAGAAGAAATACGCATGTGGGATATCGACAGAAGTACAGACGTTTTTAGTGTTTTTTTACTTTTCCGCACTCCACTATACGCGGAAAAGTAATGTAATTGTATAAAGAAAAAGTGAAAAAACAACATTTTTTTGGGTTTATTTTTCGTTTTTCGGCCCAAAAACAAAAAAAAAAGGTTTTTAAAAAATGTTTGCTGTGTGTGTATGTCGTTGTTGTCGGCACTTATTCTTATTAGCACGATAACTCAACTAAATCGTGTCGGATCGATCGGGTTTTGACTGATTCTGATCGGGGACGTTTCCCAGACGACACCTATTGATTTTGAGGTGGATAGGACACACTCTACCATGTACATGGGTCATCAGAAAGTACAATGGTGGACTATTTAAGATTTTCTTTAGCACCACCACTCAATTAAATCGTGTCGGATCGATCGGGTTTCGACTGATTCTGATTAGGGACGTCTACCAGACGACATCTATTGATTTTGAGGTGGATAGGACACACCCCACCCTGTCCATGGATCATGAGAAAGCACGACGGTGGAATATTTGAGAATTTTTTTTTGTTAACACGATAACTCAACTAAGTCATGTCGGATCGATCGGGTTTTGACTGATTCGGATTGGGGACGTCTCCCAGGCGACACCTATTGATTTTGAGGTGGATAGAACACACTCTACCATGTACACGGGTCATGAGAAAATACAATCGTGGATTATTTGAAATTTTTTTTTGTTAGCACGATCACTCAATTAAATCATGTCGGATCGATCGGGTTTCGACTGATTGTGATTAAGGACGTCTACCAGAGGACATCTATTGATTTTGAGGTGGATAGGACACACCCCACCGTGTCCATGAGTCATGAGAAAGCACGATGGTGGACTATTTGAGAAAAATTGAAAAAAGTAAAACTGTCGCATAAAACACATATTCTGCATTTATGTGTTGGTTTATTTTTTCTCGGCCACTCAATTTCAAGATAGAGATGTTCTACGTGCGGAAAAGTTCGTTTTAAGGTTTTAAAACTGTTTATTAGTTATCTGTTTAATATAGTATGCGTAGATCTATTTTCTATTTATCTATTATACATATACCTATTTTTTTCAAAACTTGATCAATGTTCGAAGGCATAATAATGGTTGATAAAGGGACTATTTTCATATTAAGTTACTAATAGAATTAAAACTCAACTGTTATTATTTACGCCGACAAAATATAACATCCTCGCTCTCAGTTCCCCAACATTATCATTTTTAAACCGAACGAAACTGGAAATAGTTTGTTCTAATAAAGAAAGTTGAGTTGTGGTGTGTTGTTTGTAAATAAATAATTAACTCAAAGCCCGATAACATTGTTTTTATTATACAGAAACTTGTATACAATGTGTTTCAGAATGCGTGGGTAATCTCGTGACTGAATACAACATACAACCAACAATTGATTCAATACTGGATACATACAACCTGACTGAAATGATCGTCATAAAGAATAGTTATATTTTTTTAATATTATTTTTGTTTTATATTGGATTTTCATCACTTTTGGAGGAAGTGTACATGAAATTGAGACCGTTAGGAACAACATTTAACGGACTGTTGTTATAGTAATTTTGAGTATAACCAAGTATATCAAACATTGTGTTAATAAAAATACTATGCTTCTGTTTGATTTGAGTTATCCAGTTGTTTTCAAAAAGTAACTCAAATGAGAACGCGTCATTTTGACATGTACGAGGGTGAGTCAAGAATTATCCGCAATGTTGTTGCAGTACAAATAGGAAACTGAACTTAAAACATCATTTTTCAATATAGTCCCCTTGTTTTTCAACGTACGTGGTCCATCGTTGCACAAGCTTCCTGATGCCCTCAGAAAAGAAGGTTTTCGGCTGAGCAGTGAGCCTGCGTGGCTCACTGCTCAGCCGAAAACCTTCTTCGCGTGTCCTTCACTTCTTGGTGCGAGGTCAATCGACGGCTCCTTAATGCCCCTTTGAGTGGACCAAACAGGTGGTAGTCAGAAGGGGCAAGATCGGGACTATACACAGGATGAGCCATTACTTCAAACTTGAGCTTCCGGAGCGTTTCAGCAGTGTGAGCAGCAGTATGTGGACGGACATTGTCGTGCAACAACACAACACCTTTCGATAGTAGTCCTCAGCGTTTGCTTCGAATTACAGCGAAAAAACGATAAGCATAATTTTTCCTGCGGATGGTTGGGTTTTGAACTTTCTCTTGCTGGGCTATTGTGGATGTTTCCATTCCATACTCTGCTGTTTACTCTCTGGGTCATAATGGTGGATCAAGGTTTCGTTACCAGTGGTGATTCTGTCTAAGAAACCGTCACCTTCGTTACAATAGCGATCCAAATGTTTTTGACATATCCAGGCGTGTTTGTTTATGCAACACCGTGAGTTATTTTGGGACCCATCTTGCACAGACTTTATGAAACCCAAGTCTGTTGTGGATGATTTCGTAGGCAGAACCATGACTAATTTGCAGACGATGTGCCACTTCATCAATAGTCGCTCGTCTGTGTAACAGAACCATGTCACGTGCACGCTCAATGTTGTCATCATTTGTGGTCGTAGATGGTCGTCCGGCTCCTTCCTCATGCGTAACACTCATGCGACCAGACACTCCGTTGCGGCAAGACACTGTTCCCGTATTGTGCCGAAAGACTTTGATGGGTTGCGGCCCCTGATACACTTCCGACCACAAAAGCCGGATCACTGCTCATTGTTCCTCTTTGGTGCAAACTTCTAATGGAGTGACCGTGATCTATCTGCAATAAAAGGAACACAAATGGAGGAATTAGGATAGATTCCATAGCAAGACCACAACAGCGTAACAATAAAAATAAACGAGGACAGAGGTCAGTATAAACAAGGTAAGAAGAGTCATCTCAACATTGCGGATAATTTTTGACTCACCCTCGTACATAATACATTATTTAATGATTTTTTCAGAATCATAAAAAATATGACAGGAAATACTTGGTAACCGGTAACATATACCTCCTACAAAGACACATAAAATGTACATTAACCCAAATATGCACCTGAATGAATCTAAAAGCAACCTGCAAGTCAGGTAATATATAAGATGATGCGGTTTCCATGGTGGAAACTTATAGGACCAGTGGCGTAGTTTAAGTTTTAGTAGGGAAAATGGTCACTACACCCAGTCTGACGCCACTGATGATGTTAGGAAACTGTAATAGGGAAATACTAGTGCTCCACGAGATATTTTACATTATAAAATATTTTTTTAATATTATAGCTCGAGAAATATTTACAAGAATCGTCTAAAAATATAAACTTCAAGGGCTTGTGCAAAAATGGCGCATTTTAGAGCAATGCTTACGGAGCAAACTCATTATTTTACAATGATCTATCTTTCCCTTAAATTTTCGCCATAGAAATTCGATCACTCTATAGATTATCTTACACTTATTTTAATTGAATTGTCTATCTCTCGCACTGTGGTGGCTATACGTATGATATTTAGGTGCTTTTTGTCTGCATAATATTAAAACGCCATCTGTCGTAACGTATTTCAATTATCTTATACATACTCAGCAAAATGGTTGTCCAGGTAGATGTACCTCTTATTTTAATGGAAGATGTTTCTTTCCGAATATGAAAATCGAAATAGTATTATTAAACTTGATTTGTTAAATGTAAAACTATATCTTGCGCTTTCAAAGAAAAATTTGTTCATAAGTATAAATCGGACTGTACAAAAATAATATTTTTTTAATTATGGTAAACTATAATTTTGCTGCGAAGAAATATGTTTCTGCTAAATAACAATTATTCACAAATATAATATATTACTGATTAAGCTTGCGATCACTTTAAGGTAACATGCATTACAGTAGCTACAATTTAGCATATTTACGTTGACAAAAATTGGAAACCAGTTTTCCATGGATACCAAAAGATTACGCGTTTCCTGACGTGAGTTTCGCAAACCAAATTGGCATCATCGGCGTATTATTAAAACACAGTTTTAATCATCTTCGGATGATGCCAACGTGGTAGGCCAAACGCGCGTCGAGAAACATGTAATCCTTCGGTGTTCGAGGAAACCTGGTCTCCTGTTTTTGTTACTGTTGACACTGAACAAATGACTGTCAAACAAGTGCGCTAGTGTGCGTAAGTTTTGCTGCTAGGGTTGTGCAGTGAATTATCACTATTCATAGACTCGCAAGATATCATCCCTATAAAATTATACATAAGTTGAACGAACTTGGCGGTCATAATAATAGACTCATCGATCACGATCAGTTTTGCTAAATTTGTTCAATCGAATTCAATTGTTTTCCAAATGAAAGATCAGTTGTTAATAAAATTGTATGGACAGAATAAGTAAATATTGTTCTGACGAAACTCATCATTTGTACTAAAAATTTAAATACGAATTATGCAGTAAGTAATGTCAAGACCACGGACACGAAAATCAATACTCTAACGTCTTCAACAGCGTTTATTATTGTTCAAAGTCAGCGGTGGGCGTACTAAACACTTAAATTAATAATAATGTTTATTTCACTTTGTTAATTTAATAGTATATTCAACTTGGTCTCTTTCTTATCTTAATTGACTTACTGTATTTCCCATGACTTACCAGAGACATTAAAAACAATCACTAATATTAGTAAAAATATTTATTTTAACTAATGTCATTCCATGCCTCATTAACCACATCTAGATACATGGGGAAAGGAAACATTGCGATTTGTGATCAAATATCTCGAGGACAGGTCCATAAATATACAACGTTTACAACATTGAAATTATGGTTGTTGTGATTATCAATTGAAATTATGTTTCAAAAAATTTACAGAAAAGGGATTTAATTACAGCTGGGGATTTTATGTAAAATTGTTTCATGGTGTTTTCTTTGGGACACCTTATACGCTTGGGTGCAAAATTGAGTCAATAAAAGAGAACTTTTTCGTGTTGTTAAATGTCACACTGTTAATAAAAATACCTAATATTGGTGGCAATTGCATTTATTGATGCTTCAAAAAATGAATACAGTATAAATTTGAATACAAATGAATTTGAAAACCTATTTTCATACAAAATAACATTCATAACAACAGGTTCGGTTTTGTCGAGTGTATTAGGTATGAACCTTAATATTTAATCCACAGTCCTTTGCCTTTTTAACAGCAATCAATCGTTGTCTCATACTTTTGACAAGCTCCCATAGAACATGAAGATTTGGAGGGGGTGAATCATAGTCATTCACAAGTCTATTTTTAAGATAAGATCATAAATTTTCAATAGGGTTGAGATCGGGGCTTTGGGCTGCCCACTCTAATACTAAATTTTTTAGACTCAGCCATTCTTTTACTAATTTAGATGTATGTTTTGAGTCGTTGTCATGTTGGAATGATTTTTCATTATCTGGAGATGGCATATTTTCGACAGCTTCAATCAAATGCTCATTCAAAATGTCCCGGTACATTTCTTTGTTCGTATTACCATTAATTTTGTGTATGAGTCCGATTCCATAAGCTGTTAAGCAGCTCTACACCTTGAGGTTGCTCCCACCGAGTTTCACAGTTTGAATAAAATCTATCGCTTGCTGTGATTCTCCCTCCCTGTCTTTTCCAGGTCCAACAACGACCATCTGTAGTGTAGCGATTAGTTTTCGTCACATCTGACCAGATCACCTTCATTCAATCATCGGACCAGTTTTATATAGTTTTGCAAAGGACATTCTGGCTTTGATATTTTTCATAGTAAGCAAAGGTTTCTTTCTTCTCTCAACAGCTCGAAATTGCGAAGCATGTAATGCCCGACGTATTGTCCACTTACTCAGTATCTTGCCAGTATCTTGTCTTAAAACCACTGTGGCCTCAGAAGTTAAAGATACCCTACCAGAACCTAAATACAGAACTGCTTTTCTGATATCACGCGCACGTATTTTCTGTGGTCGATCTCCAACATTGTTTGTTATAGAATAATTGCTTTTATTTCTAATCTTTTGCATTGTTGATTGACTAATACCGAGTTCCTGAGCAATTTCTTGCCTCGACCTTCCTTCCCTGAGTAATTGTTTTGTAGTCTCCCCAAAAGCCTTCGATATTGGTTTCATTATCTCCAAATAATCATGTTCTATAGGAGTGTTTGTAGGAACAATAGGAGAAAATTTCACCCGACTATTGTGAAATAGTATGAGACAACGATTGATTGCTGTTAAACAGGAAAAAGGACTAAATATTAAGATTCATAATACACACTCTACAAAGTGGTGCAAAAACGAACCAGTTGTTGTGAATGTTATTTTGTATGAAAATAGGTTTTCAGCCCATACTGCATTTATTTGTGGAGGCAGCAATAACTGTAATTTCCACCAATATTAGTTTTTTTTATTAACAGTGTATCATGTATTTAACAACACGAAAAAAATCAAAATTATCTTTTATTGACTCAATTTTGCACTTAAAGTATATGTTAGGTAAAATATCCTATACTGTATATTATGTAGAATCTCTATTTACTAAACGGCTGTTTTCGTGTGTGTCACGAAATTTTTAGGTCGATGTACAAAATGCTTTTCGTTCGAATTTCGGCATTTTGACAAAATCAATCCAGCAAATCGACCCTTGTGAACAACGTGGTAACTTATGTTTTTTGATCCGAAGCCTCTAGAGCCATACTCCAGAGGTGCCTTCGATATGAGCGAGGAGGCGGCGCAATATTATTGCGATTTGCTTACTTGTAATAAACTAATTTTTCATTTCTTTTATGTATATTCAATATAACCAATGTGCTGTTGAATAATATGGCTGTTCATTTCTTCATATTCCCTTTCGTTTTGTTACCTATGTTTTTCTTCATATTTATTACAGAATTATGTCTGAATTCTTATGAAAATGATGTATTTAAATAATATATCTGACTAATTGATAAGAAACAGAAACGAGAGAGGTAGCAGACTGATAGAATTCTGTGAGAAGCAGAAGATGGTAGTCGCGAACACATTGTTCAAGAATCACGTTAGGAGGCGGTACACCTGGAAAATGCCAGGAGGGATAGACAGGAATCAGATAGACTACATTCTGGTTAGGAAGAGATTTAGAAATCAAGTAAAAGACTGCAAGAGTTATCTAGGAGCAGATGTAGATAGCGACCACAACTTGGTAGTCATGAAAGCTAGATTAAAGTTCAAAAACCTGAAAACCCGGAAGGATAAGAAACGTATAAATGTAGACATATTGAGGGATCAGAATATGAAAGATAAGTTCCAGGAGAAAACAGATCAATTAATAAATAAAGCGAGTAATGACGAAATCAAGAACGCAGAAACTGAGTGGGAGGGTATCAAGAATAGTCTAGATTCCGCGGCTACGGACGTTTTAGGATACGAGAACAGGGAAGCTAGGAAGCCTTGGATAACGGACGAAATCTTAAACTTAATAGAAAAGAGACGAGGCTACAAAAACATACGAGACGAGGAAGGACTGAAAACCTATAAATCAATAAAGTGGAAAATCATTAGAAAGTTTAGAAAAGCGAAAGAACAATGGATAAAGGATACATGCAAAGAAGTAGAAGATATATAAGCTCCAAGTAGATAAGACCAATGAGGCTTACAAAATAATTAAGAGGAACTTCAGGGATATAGGACCAATAAGTAGAAACGTTAGGAGTCAATCGGGGGACATACTGATCGGAAGACAGGAGAAAGCGGATAGATGGAAGCAGTACTTAGGAAATTTATACGAGGGTCAGGAATTAGAAGAGATATTATAGGAAGAATCTAGCATCGATAGAGAAGATGTAGGAAAACCTATATTGAGAGAGGAATTTGAAATAGCACTAAGGGGGCTAAAGAAAATAAAGCGCCGGGTGTAGATAAAATACAGGCGGAAATTTTGAAATATGCGGGACAGAAAGTAGTAAATAGGATGTTTGAACTGGTAAAATACATATACGAAACGAGCGAGATGCCGGAGGATTATAAGAGGAACATTATCGTTACTATACAGAAAAAAAGAGGAGCCGACAAATGCGAGAACTTTAGAACGATTAGCCTAACTTCCCACGCGTCAAAAATCTTAACCAGAACAGTGCAGAAGAGGATGGAAGATAGAGCGGAGGAAATACCAGAAGACCAATTCGGGTTTAGGCGAAATAGGGGAACTCGCGAAACTATTCTGGCACTAAGAGTAATGTTAGAGAAAACAATAGAAAAAGGAAAGAACGTTTATATAGGATTTGTAGATTTTAAAAAAAGCTTTTGATAATGTAAGATGGGAAAAAATGTTCGAGGTACTAAAGAGCGCGGGAATGAAGTATAGAGATAGGAGAGTAGTACACAATCTACACAAAGAGCAAACTGCTGTTATAGAAGTAGAAGGGGAAAAAAGGGAAGTAGGTATTAGGAAAGGAGTACGACAAGGATGTACACTATCACCACTAATTTTTAATCTGTACATCGAAGAGGCGATTAATGTGGTAAAATATAGAGTGGATTTTGGGATTAAAGTACAGGGACAGAAACTAAAAATGCTGAGATTCGCTGATGATATAACAGTATTAGCATCTAGTAAGGAGGAATTAGAATCAGCATTGAACGACATGGAGGCAGTGTTGACAGAGGAATACGGAATGAGGGTGAATAAAAACAAAACTAAAGTGTTAGTGTGCAGAGGGCGCGAGAGCAGAGCAAAAACGAAAGTACAAATTAATAATGAAAGGTTGGAGGAAGTTAAAGACTTCACTTATTTAGGAAGTAAAATAAATTGGGATGGAAGAAGCGATAAAGACATAAAACAAAGAATAGCGCAGGGTCGAGTAGCTTTTAACAAAAAGAAAGCACTTTTATGCTCGGGGGTAATAAACTTAGAAACAAGGAAGAGATTTTTGAAAACATATGTATGGAGCACGGCACTATACCGCTGCGAAACCTGGACGGTAGGGGAACCAAGTAGGAAGAAATTAGAAGCTTTTGAGATGTGTTACCGAAGAATGATGAAAATACCATGGACTGATAGGGTTAGAAACGAAGAAGTATTGGAGAAAGTCGGCGAGAAAAGAAGTATGTGGAAAAACATAAGGATGAGAAGAGATAGAATGGTAGACCACTTGCTGAGACATGGGGGAATAGTCCGCGATATTTTGGAGGCAGAAATAGGAGTGAAGAAAGGCAGAGGTAGGCCTAGATTAGACTACTGCTCGCAAATAGTAAGGGATGTAGGTTGTAGCACAATTAGCGAAATGCGTAGGTTAGCACAAGATAGGAGAAGCTGGAGGTTAGCGTCCAACCAGTCTTAGGACTGATGACCCCATGATGATGAATTGATAAGAGAAAAAATGCCAACAGAAATTATCTATTTCCTGAAGATATAAAATTGGAAATCCTGATAAAACTCCCATCACAAAAATTTAATATAACACTAATTAATGAAGTAGAAATATTTCAAATCGCTACTGTGCAAATTGAGATTTAATAATAGTAATATTAAATTATTTAGTAATATATTTATAAACAATATGATCTGAACGCATTAACAACTTTTATTTATTATAATCGATTAGAAATAAATATTTTCAAAAAGTTAATAATAAAATGCTTAACCATACAATTTTCTTCTGCTAAAAAAGTTGTGTTAAAAAAGTAAAAATAACACATTGAGACACGCGAGTGCATCTGCATAAAACGGTCTTATTAATAACTGTAATTTAGTAGGCTTCTAATACATGATACTTGTATGATTATTTTTATAACCCAGTAACATTAACTTGTTGCCAATGTCATTTCATAGTTTGGTTGATAACGTTATTATCACGCGGAAACGAACGTATATAGCCAATCTCGGTTTTGTTGTGTACAATTTCCATGTAGCGGACCATTGCTTTCATTAATAATTAGGTAAATCATCAATGTTATCTATAAATACAATTTTTTTTTGTATATAATTACAATAAATCGGAAATATGTGTACATAATCAACCTTTGCGAAAAGAGAAAAGAAATGTGGTGTTGATGGAAGCTTTATAATATAATTATGAAAAATTAACTGTACTTTTAGTCAATAGAGGGTGCAACCATTTCGAGACTAAGGTCGTATATGTCATATATAACTCCAATATTAATTTATTGGAGTTATTATTGCCTATATGCAGGGGGATTTATTACAACAATTTTTATACTTTTACTTTTTCACATTATTTTAATTATTTTCAAATTTCTTATATAAATTAATTAAGAAAATCGTATTCTAAGATTAAGTATGCATCAAGAGCTTTTCAAAGTAATTATCTAATATTTAACATGAATTTGTATATGCGTCAAGTATACATACGAGTACATGTACAGTTATGTATACAGTATAACTGATGTGGGTATATACTGGTAGTATGGGACCTGAGGATGGTCAGGTTTAATTTGCATTATACTCAGTATAAAAAGCACTCAGCACGAATTTCTTATGAATATTAAAAATATTCTTGGCTTGGGGTTTTTTAAATAAATTAATAATTCGTTTCTTTTTTTATATAATCATTGATAATTTCGCTTTAAAAATAGTTGTATTTATAGGTACTCTGATTTATTGTTTGTGTTTATTATTTTTTTTATAGAAGATCTCCTTTTAATACGCATATGTATATTAATAAGCTCCATGCTATACGATGTATGTATACCTATGTAAGCAATATATTGGTATTATTATTATATAGGTATCTAGTTTTTTATATATGAGTTTACTTTTCGTAGATGTTAAGAATTAATCGTTAAATGTTTATGTAGTCGAATTTTCAGTGATTTACTCCATACATTGTTGTACATATGTACTTCGTTACATCTGATTTATTTACACGGTATCTTGTGACCTTGAACAAATGCAGGAGGGCTTATAGTGCTTATACAGTTGGCAAGTTGAAAGTAGTTCATGGTAATATTCGCCCTTTCCCCCTGCTGTTATATTTTATGGGATTAGTCATAAGTTAATTTTGGGGTAGGAAAAGGGGAATGACGTATTCAATTGATCTTTGTATCAATTTGGACCTACCTTATATGACAATTGATATAATAGTTTCCTTGGTAATCATTTCTACCATATTAAAAAATATGTTATAAATAAAAGGCTCACTACAAAAATAACAATTTTCGATTTACACTAAAATATTGCGATTCGAAATTTGCAATATTATTGAAATAGTCAGGCAATATACGAATACTATTATATAGTACTCGTAGTATAGTTTTCTCTATAATCGCTATTTGCCAAATAAGAAACTCTCTTATTTTGCCGATAAACGGAACAATCTACCTGAGCCTAGCCATAAAAACAAGCCACAGTATGTTTTGAGATTTTTTATTTGGCAAATAGCGATGAAATAAACTATACGTTGAAAAGGTATAGAGTCACTAGAGAGAATATTCATTAATCGATTAAAATCATTATCTATTTTACTAGTAGGTCTTTGTCCAGTATTTTTCATATCTTTGTCCAGGTATGCCCATGTCGAATATAGCTTTTATCTTTTCTTATTGTTGAACGACCATAAATTCTCATTTAATGTATACAGGGTGTCTTTGTCCGATGTTACAATAAAGTGGTAGGATTTAATTCACTTAATGTGTTGGAGCGAAGTTTATGCCTTAATGTACGTCTTTCATTAATATATGTCTTGTGTATCTGTTTCGTGTTGAAGATATGTAATAAAAGAAAAATCCAATCGTAAATTCTATTTTTAATTTATTCTTTTTTTAATGAAAATCAAGCAGCTAGAATATTAAGTAAATAATTCATCAATACAAGTTTAGAATATGAAATCATACTTGTGCTGCAATTTAGTGGACAGAAAATCAGCAATTAATACTGTTGTCAAAAAAATTGCACATATGTATATTATAAGTAATTATATGTATATTATACAATTTGTTCCATAGTAATTGTTGTGCATTTTAAATATAATTGTAAATAAGATTGGAAATGAGATTCTTGAATTTTTTAATAAATTTTCCAGTTCAAATACTGGTTGAATTTGCGTGTAGCTAAAGTCAGGAATGGTTTTTCTCTTTTGATACAGGGTTATTGTTGACA
Source organism: Rosalia funebris (assembly GCA_037954035.1). Classification (NCBI taxonomy): domain Eukaryota; kingdom Metazoa; phylum Arthropoda; class Insecta; order Coleoptera; family Cerambycidae; genus Rosalia; species Rosalia funebris. The sequence goes on along the minus strand of JAZFAV010000009.1, from coordinate 26,577,116 downwards.
TTTGCTGTCAGATTAGAGCAAGATAGTTTCTGAAACTCATTATAAATATACCTCCAAAACCAAGAAGTCCGAAAAGTGCAATGATCTCAAAAGGTGATAGGCGCTATTGTCATATTTAATTCCTAAATTTCTTATATGTTCTATATTAATTCGGTAATATTAAATTTTATTGCAGTTTATAATCAAAATTAAACAAAAAATGTTAGAATCCAATTGTATAATGCCTATTTGCGACATAGCGCATGTAAATTTATGTAATGTTTGTCAAATATAAAAACATGAATAAATTTCATTGAATTAAGTCCTCATTACGAAGATATTCTGCAAAAAATGGCAACGTCGTTACTCTAATATTTGCAGGTGTTGTCGCCCTCTTTTGTTTCTCTCATTTGAAGAATATTATTTATTTCACTCATTTACACTGTTTTAGATGCGCGCCGTTAAGAGCTGACGGCAATTGGACGACAGTGGCGGCTCGCGGGTTAGAATATAGGTGAAGAGTGCAAATGTGTAAACAGTTAGAAAAAAGTAGATTGATTTTTCTTAAGACTTACCTATAGATGAGCATATAGCTATCTAATTTTTGTATACCAAATCAATTCTTCGATCTTTTAGTGAGGTGTAGTTATCTTCATAAAATGGCTGGATTCTTCTTTAGTTCTAGCAACAATTCTTTCTCGATAGAAATAGTTGTTTAAGTTAAGAGTCTTTCTTGGGAAATGGTATTTCTTGAATAAACCTTTATACGTTTAAGACACAAAAAGCTTCTTTCCATTGAGTTTGTAAGCTTCTCTAAAAATGTCCGTAAATATTCATTAAGTTTTTTGAGCAGTTCATGCAGCGGTAATTTCTGTAACTTTCATCACTATATAACAGACAAAGTTCGTTTTTAAGTCGTTGATGGTAAATGTATTTCCATAAAATTATTCCAAATTTTCAAAAGCATTAGAAGGAAAACAAGAGCTATATTGTTAAAATTTTGCAGTATCAGCGAGACAAACAAATTGCAACTTTTCACACTCCTGAAACCTGATGTCTATTTGCATTAAAATATGGTCCAGTATTTCAAATAAAAGTGCTTATATCTTGTACTAATAGTTTCATTAGAAAGACCAGCGTATTGTCGTTTTGTAATTTATAATTCTGTTATTCTACTTGCTTTATTAAAAATTGTCTTAAAAAAGTAATTTCTCTTTTCTTCAATATTTCACATGTCTGTTTTATTTGATGCACACAAAAATTAATATCTAATGATTTTTTCTGTAAGATGTCATATAAAATATCTGTAGCATTAAAAATATCATTAAATAGTACTACCGAAAACGTGAAATCAAAATCATTCATATCATTTAAAAATCCTCTAGCAAGCTGAATGGATTTCTTGCTCGATTCTGCAGAAGTTATAATAAATTCAAGCATTTCTTTCAGTTTATCACAGTCCTGAATTATTGTATAAACTAATTTGGAATTGGAACACCATCGAGTTTCTGCAATAGTCGGTATACGTCTTGCGCTTCATTAATGTATTTTTTTTAATATTCATTCATATAATCAGAAATGCAACTCATGATTTCCTTTTGATTGGTTCTTGAGTGTCCACCGAAATTTTTTTTAATTGTTTCATAATGATCTCTAAAGGACACCTTAATAACAGCAATTCTAAGAGTTCTTTGAAATTTACACGGTTTACGGAGTCGGTGTTTCCGTCATGGACGCGAAATCCTAATTATTGCTTGCCAAGATACAAAACTGCGCTAATAACCGTCATTAATAAAACTTTGTTTAAACGGACGTTTTCATTAAATTGTAGTTTATAAAGTCTAACGTTCTCTTTTAAAGCGTCGGCTATAGTGTTCTGTTTGTTTTTTTTTTTCGAAATGTTTTAACAGTACTTCACATTTTAAATGCTCGGCAGAATTGGTATGTTTATGTAATTCCCTCGTAATATTTAAAATATCTACAAATAGTAAACAGCATATCAATAATTGTAACAGTACATGTTACTAACCCCACCAAAAAATAAAAACATTACGCCTCTGTTCCAGATCCAGTTCCACTCTTTGGACTTCTTGGTTTCACTTATAATTACGAAAATTAAATTTGAACAACTTGTTATACAGGCTGAAATTTTACAGTTTGGGTGGTGTTGTTTGAATATCTATGGATAAATATAAATAAGATTTTTTTTTATATAGGTCGTCATATTTATGAAGAACAACAAAGAAAACTATACACAAGAAACGAGTATTCTTACCCCTTTTATCCTTCTAAAATTCTTATATTACTAAAAATGGTAATAGCAATTTAATTGGCAGTCATAATATTTCAAATTGAAAAAGGTATCACATACCCTATTTAAATAGAAGGGAGATTAGGTACCCGTTGAAGTGTCACCTTGGACATCATTCCATATTATTTTAGCCACCTTCATATTATAATTGTAAATAATTCATGAGCAGATAGATATAACATAATTTGCACCAGATGTTATTATACTATAATCCTATGGGATATCCAAATTTACCTCTAAGCATTTCACTTTTTGTTACCAGATGTGAAACCTTAAATTGTGGGGTCTTTTAGTTAGTCAAATATAATAAATTTTATGTAAACAGAAAACATCATTCAAGAAAGTACTATTGCCCTCTTTTACATGCTTTTGTTTTTTTTATTTTAAATGCCTGATACTTGTCATACTTTCATTTTCATTTGTAATTATTATTTTTCTATATTTATGTTAGTTTAACTAGAAAAAAAACTAATACCTAATAATAGTTCTACTACTACTACTATTATAACAGATTACAAGGATATATATATATATATATATATATATATATATATATATATATATATATATATATATATATAAAGGGTGGTCCAACCAAAACGCACGATGTTAATTGTAAATAAAACAAAAAGTATTCAGAGAATTATCTTAATATTTTTTATTATGATAGAAGGATCTATGAATTATGTGTGAAACAAAATATCGGCCAAATGCTCGCCACGGCTTCGGTGGCATACCTCTATCCGATGGTCCATATTTTTAATGACTCTGAGACATAATTGAGGTTCAATGTCGTTAATGTGCCGAATTATCTCATCCTTTAACTCTTGGATTGTTCTTGGCTTATTGACGTACACTTTTTATTTTAAATATCCCCAAAGAAAGATGTCTAACGGTGTCAAATCACATGGTCGTGGCGGCCAATTAACATCGCCACGACGTGAGGAAACACGGCCATTGAATTTCTCGCGCAAAAGTGCCATTGTTTCGTTGGTTGTGTGGCAAGTAGCACCATCCTGTTGGAACCACATATAGTCCAGGTCCATATCCTCAATTTCTGGCCACAAGAAGTCCGTTATCATCTCACGATAGCAAACACCATTCACGGTAACTGCTTGGCCGACCTCATTTTCGAAGAAGTACGGCCCGATGATGCCGCCAGCCCATAAACCGCACCAAACAGTCACTCTTTGTGGATGCATCGGGTTTTCAACAATCACTCGTGGATTCTCATTTGCCCAAATGCGGCAATTCTGCTTGTTAACGAATCCACTGAGGTGAAAGTGTGCCTCGTCGCTGAAGATGATTTTCTTTGTAAAGTCACCATTCACTTCTGTCTGTTCAACCAACCATTCGGCGTATTGACGACGCTTGAAATGGTCAGTAGGCTTCAGCTCTTGAGTCAATTGAACTTTGTAAGCGTGTAAATTCAAATCTTTATTCAAAATTCGCATCAGTGATGTTCGTGAGATGTTCAATTGTTGGGCACGACGACGAGTCGAGGTTGACGGCTCTTCTGCTACACTATCGCGAACAACAGCAATATTTTCCGCAGAACGAACTGGGCGAGCATGCACAGGTGTTTTCACATTTCCTACAGATCCGATTTGCTGAAATTTGCGCACAATTCTCCCGATTGTGGACACATTTGGTCGATTATGCTGACCAAAAAGGTCACGAAGTGCACGAAATGCATTTTGATTTGAACGCCCATTTTCGTAAAAGGCTTCAACAATCTCAATGCGCTGCTCAATTGTGTACCTCTCCATGGTTGAATTTGTCAAACACTGAAACAAAGAAATGTCAAATTAATTTGTGCAAAAAACTTGACGTTAAGGTGTGACTCACAATTAACATCGTGCATTATGGTTGGACCGCCCTTTATAAGGATATATGTAAAAAGGTCTGCTACTCCAGGTCTCGACATTGAGCTTTATAAATGCCCAGTAGTGTGAAATCCAACATATTAGTCACACCTCAAGCCTTCTCATAACGTGAACTGGCTGAATAATGTGTCATTTTATACACTTAATGGGACAAATTTAGTACAAGGTTTTGCTAGCTACATTATCTATATAATGTTTTTCAAAATATACATAAATAGACACGCAAATGGAATATGCTAAAAATTATGTTTAGATCGAATATGGCTTTTAGTGTTCCATTGTAAAAACAATACATATAAAAAAAAACAAAAAAATTATGTGGTAAAGTTATATACCCATATACATACATATGTCTTGTATGTACACTGGCAAGCAAAAATTTGAGGTCACATTGATATTTGTATATAATTTTCGGAGCAATAATATTAAGGATGCCATTATACTAGTAGGTGCTGAATATTTGTTTTTAAAGACTTGTTATCTGTCATTTAGTTTAATTTGACATAAAGGGGCACCTTGGTAAGGACGTCATTAAAATAGTGTGCAAGAGTAGTAACTGCTATTCCACATTTTGGTGCCTAGGGTTTAGTATAGTTTATTGATGAGTTGATTGTTTTTACTGTAAAACCTCGGTTGGAAGGTGTATTATTTATTTAATAAGCCACCATGAGTTTTAGACCTGTTGTTGTGGCTAGAATTATAGCGTTGTTAGAAGACGGTCGGGGGCAACGTGAAACAGCAAGAATTGTGGGCGTGAGCCTGTGTGGTGTACAAAGGGTATTCCAGCACTATCAAGAGACTTGCTTGATAACCAGAAGATCAGGATCCGGGCGGAAAGGAGTTACAACCCAAAGAGATGACCATTTCGTGGTGTCCACAATTTTGTGGCTTCACAACAGTAACTGCGGCTTCACTGCAAAATCAACTTTAAGAAGTTACACATGTAAATGTTAGTGAATGGACCGTTAGAAGAAGGCTTTGTGCTGCTGAATTGTCTTGTAGAAGGATGACTACAGATCCACCACTTCAACCCCGGCATTCAAATGCAAGATTGACTTTTGCCCGAAATCTCCTGGCATGGAATGCGGAGGATTAGAGCAGGGTACTGTTCTCAGATGAGTCGCGTTTTTGCTTAACTGGGTCAGACGGAGATCGACGAGTATTGAGAAGACTTGGAGAAAGGTACGCTTCAGTTTGTAATAATAAGCGACTTCTATTTGGCGGTGGGTTAGTTATGGTTTGGGCAAAAATCTCATCACAAGCACGTACAGAATTGGTTTTTGTAAGAAATGGCTCTTTAACAGCTCACAGGTACATTACAGAAATTCGAGAAGATCATACTATTCCTTTCCTGGTTACTATGAACGAGCACCGCATTTTAATGTACGATAATGCTAGGCCTCACGTAGTCCGAGTTACTACAGAGTATTTGGATGAGGTCGGAATTAGGCGGTTTGATTGGCCAGCTCGCAGTCCAGACATGAATCTTATCGAACATGTCTGGGATGAGTTGGGACGACGTATTCGTAGGCATACACCAAGTCCAAGAACTGCCCAGAAGCTGAGAGAATTGCTTCTACAGGAATGGAATAACATAGATCAGAATGTGATCCGTAAATTAATTGCAAGTATGCCACGTCGACTTCAAGCAGTCATTAACGCAAGAGGAGGGAATACACGTTATTAGCGATTAGTTTGTTCCAATGTTTTAATTCCATATTTTCCAGAATACCAATAAGTCAAACTTAAATACTTAGTACTTAGTTTTAAATGTGAATTTGTTGCTTTGTTAGAATAAAATCTTAAAAATTTAATATGTTTTAAAATCCACAATTTACTATTCGCTTTCGCCTTCAAAACAGAGTACAATTTAATTTACAATTGTGAAGTATACGTATATAACAGAAAATTCCACAAAATATTACAATTATCATTGTGACCTCAATTTTTTGCTCGCCAGTGTATAATAGTTTTGTTATTCTTCTTCATTACGATATTATTCATGTGAAGATACAACTTGATATAAAAGTGCTTTCGCAACAGACGTATTACGGAAATTTTCAACGATATAAAACTTTACTGACCTAAAAGTAAAGTAGTACCTATTAAAACTTCAAATCAATAAAATGTATGAATTTTAAGCTCTAATTCGACTTGAGGCCCATTATTATGATGTACTCAAATTCATATTATAATTATAGTTCTTTTGCGAAATAATGAATAAATTCGTTAAAAATTCAAGGGATAACTTTTGGGAAAAACTATCTGTCCCATAAAATTTAATTTAGTTGCGTAAAAGCACGTTTTCTTACATACACTAATACATTATTACATTACATTAGAAAATAATTACATTAGCGTGAGTATAGGTTAGATACAAAAATTAGGAAGAACGTTTGTGCAATTTCAAAATACTAACTTTAATAGTAATGATTATTTAAAAAATCAACGGAATTAAATGTTCAAATGGTGCACCGTTGGCTGCCTGGTAGTAGCCAAGACGATTAAAATAAACAGTTTTAAAACCTCTAAACAGAGTTTTCTGCACGTTCTACGTGCATCTCTATATCGAAATTGAGTGTCCGAGAAAAAATAAACCAACACATAAATGCACAATATGTGTTATATGCGACAGTTTTACTTTTTTCAAATAGTTCACCCTCGTCCTTTCCCATGACCCATCAACAGGGTGGGGTGTGTCCTATCCACCTCAAAATCAAAAGATGTTGTCTGCGAGACGTCCTCGAGCCGAATCAGTCACAACCCGATTGATCCGACATGACTTAGTTGAGTTATCGTGTTAACAAAAAAAATTCTCAAATAGTCCACCGTCGTGCTTTCTCATGACCTATGGACAGGGTGGGGTGTGTCGTATCTACCTCAAAATCAATAGAAGTCGTCTGGGAGACGTTCCCGATCAGAATCAGTCAAGACCCGATCGATCCGACACGATTTAGTTGAAGTTATCGTGCTAACAAGAATGCCGGCGACAACGACGACACCACACAGCAAAATATTTTTAAAAACCATTTTTTTTTTTGGTTTTTCGACCGACAAATGAAAAACCCAAAAAAAAATTTAGTTTTTTCACTTTTTCTTTACACGATTACATGACTTTTCCACTTATAGTGAAGTGCGGAAAAGTAAAATTCTTTTTGAACATTGGCAATAACTTCAGGAGGTATAAGTTGCATTTCGTGACGAATTCTTGCTTTTAAATTTTCTAAATTCTCCGGTCTAGTAACGTATACTTTGCTTTTTAAGTATAAAAGTAATCTGGGGGTATCAAATCTTAATGACAAAGTTAGTACCCAATAAACACTTCAAACATACTGATTTTGCCAAACAAAAGAAAGAAATCTATTATTTAAAGAAATAACTTCAAAAACAAAAAAAAACTTTAACGAAGTATAATTTCAATATTTTATTAAGTCCACTGTCGGGTAGTTGATTTTTTAAATAGCCATTTCCATTAAATTTTGTATTTTTAAATTGCACAATTGTTTTTCCTCAATTTTTTTATCTAACCTATACTCATGCTAGTGTAATAGTGTAACTATTATGTAACTATATTGCCATTAAACAAATATCGATAACTTCATACCTTCTACACGAATCACTCTGTATATATTAATTGTATTTTAAAAAGTGCACAACTAAAATTAAAATTTCACAAGTCCCAGACTTCTTCCCAAAAGTTGTTGGGATTAATTGATTGATTTTTTAACGAATTTATGCATTACTTTGTGAAAGCCATATTATATAACCATATACAAACGATGAAAGAGGTGAATCTTACGGGAATCTTTATTAGGGATGTGAATTTTTACGTTTCTCATTTAATTTTAAAAGATACACTTTCTGAAGTTTAAATTCTAAAATCTAAAGAAAATACATATTTACTCGCAAGAGTAGTATCCTCATTAACACTGAAAAATGCAATTCCACTATTATATTAACGCGATAAAATAATTAATGTCTATATATAAAAATGTGTAGATATGTACATACATATATAATTTTACGAAAATTGTTCTGTATTATATTATTACATGGTGGATGATGTTCTTATATTAAAGTAGTTAGCAATAATCTTAATCCATAATAGATAATTATAACAAATACAAAATTAGTCCATTTCTATATACGAACGAGTAGATTGTTCGAAAGTTACAATTAGACATGACATCGGTAGCCAAAATTAAGATTAATTATGTTTTATTTTTCCCATCCGTAGTATCCGAGGTCAAAAACCGTTTTTGTTAGGGAGGTTAAAAAACGATTATTTCTATATTATGAGTTTCCTTAATTTTTCCCTGATATGTGTGTGTACATAGGTATAGATAGCATTCTCAAATTATTTTAATATTGTTAATGTTATCAATATCGTATATCGTACTACGTAGTATATAGTGTTTGGTATTACTCAGAAATAGATAAATTCCAGTTGTGTATCTTGTACAAATATACGCTTATTTTTGTACAAAAAAAAGTGATTAAAACAATTTATTAACGCGTGATTATTATTGAGGCCAGTACCTCACTGCTGTTAGTTGATTATGGTTGTAAATAGTTCATATTATTTATTTAATTAATTAATGGTGTTGACGTTGCAAAACATTGAACAAAAGATTTATGTAATGTCCTACATGTCTGGATAATAATATGCAAGTGCCTTATACTAACAAAGAATTATCATTGCGTCAAGAACACCACTAACGTTATTAATTATTAATTATAGTACATGAAAAGGAAACAAAGGCTAATATAAATAATATAAAAATAATATTATGTCGAATGGTAGTTCATTATTTAGTTATACAGGGTGTTAAGTAAGCACAAAAAATTAACAGCATATTCTTGAGTTAATTTTATGAAAAAAAGTTCATTTGAACATATGTCCTCAAACGCTTTGTTTCCAAGATACAAGGTGGTAACGTTTTAAAATTTTTTTTTATAATACCTGTCTTATACCTTTTTTTATAATGATGTCACTAAATATTTTTGTGAAATTCGGTACGCACATTCAATGCATCTGGAGGCACACAGGTTTTGCTTAATTAATAATGAATTGATGTTTCAAAAATGAAATCCCAATTTATTAACATTTACAGTTATTGTTGTTATGACGTTCAATTTCATTCAAAATTTCTACTTCCAAAGCAGGAGTTCTTCTTGTGGTAGGTCTTCCTGAAATATCTCTCGCCCTTGCAAGTAACTCGTTTCTACGAAGCGTTGATGAATTCTTGCAAATGTGCGAACATTTGGTATTTGTCAGTTGGGAAATTTCTCTTGGTAAATCCATTGTGCTGCTAAAGAATTTCTATCAGCCAGTCCATAAACAAAGTGGATGTCTGTCATTTCGGAGTTCGTGTGGTTAACCATTGTCAGGATATGTTATTTTAATACATAATGTAACAGTAATTATTAAAATAAAGAACAGGAAACTTATAAACACAACAATAGAAACTAGAAAGTGCGTTTAAAATTCGAACCCAAATCAAAAGACAAACTTAATATGTATTGTTTATGATTGTCAAAAATGATTTTGACAATCAGTAACCATACTGATTTATAACTAACATGTATCTTGGAAACAAAGCGTTTGAGGACATATGTTCATATGAACTTTTTTTCATAAAATTGACTTAAGAATATGCTCTTAATTTTTTTGTACTTACTTAGGAAACACCCTGTATATTCAACGAAATAAATTTTTATTATCGTGATATATGTACATGATACATAACGATGAAAAAAAAATAAATTCGATATTATTTTAAAAATTCGTGCAAGAAATGCTCAGATATGTCGGTTGTAATTTTGAATTGGCACATTTTGTCAATTTTCCGGTTTCCTGGAAGAGGTAGTAGCACTTTTCTTATTTTAAATATATCTTGTATTTTTCTACAGATTTGGATAGACAATAGAAAAACTTTTTTTCATTAAATTCATAGATATTTTACTTGGTTTGACTAAAATGAACATAGTAAGCATTAAATTTATTTTTGTCAATATTTCTATAATTTGTCGAATTAGTGGACTAGATCTATGTAGTGTTAGTAAAAGTGAAAAAAAATTGTGTTTCAACCACATTAGAGGTGTACTTAAAAGTCGGCCACAAAAGACATCTAAAAATGTTAAGTATCCTGTTACATGTTCAAGATGATCCTCATGTGACAGCGAATTTTCATGAAATTATGATTTAGTGGGAGGTCCAATATTAAATATAATGAAATATCAAACATTATTTTGGCCAAAGGTGATCGTAGATTAAAACAATTGTGGGATCATTTTTTAATCTGAACTTTCATTGCCATCTTAATTTTAATTGAATTGTTTATTTTCAAAAGGTGATGTCCAATTTTTTCGAAATTCGTATTTTAGCGGGATGTTGTAAATTGATCTTTCTCACATCAATATGTCAAATGCGGTGGCTATATCTTAAATATAGAAGGCAGTAGAAAAAAAACAAATTCCGTTTATTTTTAAAAGTTGACATGTCCCAGGACTAGCCGGACTATTTCTAGTGCCTAGTGGTCTACGCATTAAAAAAATGTTCTATCACGAGTACATGGGTAAAAAGATACCAAAATATAAAAACAATTATTTTCGTATATCCTCGTTCTTCGTGTTCGAATACAAGGACGATTTGGTCACAACACGCAATTTTATGGATAGCCTGACTATTATTTTTAAATTATTAAAAAATATGACTCTCGGAAGATTTCCTAACGAACCCATCAATTCAAACACCATCAATGAGAAAAAAGTTGCTGCCATCAGGAAAGTTGTCATATATCCTCGATAAATTCCGTGTATTTTACTTTATTTAGAAGATTTTGTCATGGAAGACGAGAATGAGTAGACCATACCACTCCGAAGATTTCATTCAGTTGCATAACGTATTCATTTTATATTTTATTTTTTTAAATCGACTGTCATTTTCTAGCCATCTGATTTTTGGTTTGTATTTTACTTAGGGTCTTATGTAATAAGAATAATATTTTCACTCGGCTGACTTCTTTAATGAAACAATAATAATAAGATGACCATGTGATAAATGTGGTATTTCATGATAAAGGTTATGACAAAATATTGTCCTAATTGCCATTTAACGTCCGTTTAGTTTCAAAAGATGACATGTCCAAGTTGGTTTTTATGGTTTTGTGATTCAACAGGTGGGGTAGAAAAATTCAAAAAATAATAAATATGACAGTACCTGCAATTTAACGTGGACTGTGAAAACTTAGGCCCTTAAATTCCATATTTAATTGGTTTTATGTCTATCCTGAAAAAATTCAATTTGTGGACATGTCATCTTTTGAAAATGAAAGCTTCGATTAGTCAAGTAGTTTTTGCATTACCTATTGTTTTTACCATAGAGTATATTTAGATGGGAAAGCCTATTTTCGAACTGGTGCGCTAGTTAATTAATAATTAATAAAGTTAGTTAAGAGTTTATTAAAACAAGTTAGATTTTACTGGGAAAATTCTTGAGAACATTTCTTAAACTTAGCAATTATATCAAAAAAATTTTGTGCGCGCTTTAAAAATTCTATTGGTGTGTTTTCAAACGGGTCCTGTGGCTTATAAAAGAGGTGATGCCTGATATGATCATTCGCATAGTATAACCTGTTAATGACGTTCATTAATGTATGGAACAAGGCCTTATAAAATATTTGTTTATCTTATTATTATTATGTTTTGTGGGTTTGGGCCTCATCAGCCACTGATTGCCTGGGTAATCCCTTGGCGATCCCCTCTTATCCGGGTCATTATCCAAAAATGCTATCCCATAAAAAAAGCAATTTGGGCACGTCCCTCGCCTTAAGCCTCTCCTCTTATAGGATAACAGGAGTCCCTAATATAAGGCACCTCCTCTCCTCCAGTGCGGGGCAGGTGTAAAGAAGATGAATCGAGGTTTCCTCGTCATCTCTGCAGTATCTGCATGCCGGGCTGTCAGTTAGCCTCAGCTTGTGCTTATATGCATTCAGGCTACTATGGTGGCCCGTTATGATTCCTACCAGGGTTCTGGCTTTGTGCATGTTCAATTTAATAAATTTTTGGACCCACTTCTCAATCTCTGAGTATTCGATGAAGAGTTTGGTTATTCGATAACCTGTTACTCCTCTCCATCTTTATTTATGCTGGTCTCTTGCCCAGACATTGATGCGGTCTTTGATCGAATTCCGACTTATTCCCACTGCAGGTTCTGGCCCATAGAGGTTTTCCCTGGTCCCTAGTCTGGCAAGGTCATCTGCAATTAGATTTCCCTTAATGCCATTATGCCCAGGTATCCATAAGAGTTCCACCGGTCCCTTCCCTGCCAAGCGGTTCAATGCTTCATAGTAATTATAGACCAGCTTTGACTTTGTCGTTGCTGAATTCAGGGCTATCAACGCCGCCCTGCTATCCGAGCAGATACATACCCTCTCTTGGGTCCGATTTTGGTAAGCCTCCAGAACACAGTATGTAATTGCAACTAGCTCGGCCTGGAGTGCAATAGTGTATTTACCCAGGGGGGAGGTTTAACCTATCCCATCGCGTCGCCTATACACCCCCGCACCCGCTCTGTTCTCACTCTTGGTACCAGATGTCTTCATTGAGCGGTAATCCAACTCGACCCTCTATCCAGTTGGTCTTACTGGTGAGGGTGATATTTCTTGTCAAATAGGAAGTGGACACCCGTACTGTCAGAGGGCATCCATAGGAGCCCCTCCTCACTAGCTCTCTTGAGAGTCTATTCAGGTCCCCTATCTTCCTGTTCATGTTTCCCACCCTGTACATTGCCTTTGCAGCTTCCTCTTTCAGGGTGACATCAAGAGGTGGTATTCCCGTCAGTATCCTCATCGCCTCGATCGGTGTCGATCTTGAGGCTCCGGTTATACTTCTTAGAATCAATCCTCTTAGCTTATTAAGTCGGTTGACTTCCGACTTTAGACAGGCTCTCTCCCACCAGACCAGTGCTCCATAAGTCAGTCTGGGTTTGAGAATTGCCTCATATATCCATTTCATGGTCTCCGGTTTCAAGCCTCAGCTATTACCAATGGCCCTTCTCAGTTGCCAAAGTGTTGCTGTGATATTGGAACATATGTGACTTCCATGATGTTTTTCCCATGACAGTTTCCCGTTCAGGATTACTCCTAAGTATTTCACTTCGCTATTGTAGCTTAGTTCTTGACCACCAAGTTTCAGCGGACATGTTGTGTTCCACTTATATTTCTTGGTGAACACCATCACCTCAGTTTTGGAGGGATTGACCGAGAGTCTCTTATTCCTGCACCAATTCCCAACGTTGTTTAATGCTCCCTGCATTATGTCAAGAATCGGCTCCAGGAAAGGGCCCTTCGTTATTATTACTAAGTCATCAGCATAGCCAATTACTTGGTAATCCTTTAACCTATCAGGCAGCTCGTCCACTACCAGACACCATAGAAGGGGGGACAATACCCCTCCTTGAGGACAGCCCGAGTCGACCCGGCCCTTGATGGTTGTCTTGCCTTTGTTGGCAATAAGCTGCCTGTTTCTCAACATATGGTCTATCCATTCAGCGATTATTCTGGGGGTTTAGCATCTACCTAGTGCTTCGCTAATCACCCCCCTGGATGTAAAGTTGAAGGCTCCTTCAATATCAAGGAAAGTGCCGACAAGTCGAGTCCAGTTGTGCTCGTATCGATGACACAACCTTATCCAGAGCTGTTTATCTTAAGAAAGTGAACTTTTCTATGGAACATATAAAAACGAACTTGGACATGCATCTATATAAAATGCAGTCATTTCAAGTCCCTTTTCCGATAGGCTACCTCGGACGACTTGCGTAATGTCAGTGGTTTGTTAATTATCTGGGTTTGGTGGTAATCTGGTTTGTTAATATAAATGTGTGAGCAAGAATTGTTCACAATCGAATTTAGTTTCTTGAAGAAATGTAAACGGAGAGCAATACTTTCATTTTTTTCAGTTCGAGTCCGCATATATCGAATGATATATTTTCACTATGCAATTACTGTTAGTCGATTTCTCTAACGAGAAATAATTATTTTATATCAAAAATGTATACAAGTAAAAGGACAATGCATTATGTGGGAGCTATTTCAGAATCTATTTTAAAGAGAACTTTTGACAGTTAATATAACACTAACTTAGTTTTCCACAAAACACTATACTCTACACTCGACGCGCGTTTCGCCAATAAAGTTGGCATCATCTGAAGATGATTAAAAGTAATCTTATACTAACAATGCTAATCTTATGCTAATGCATAAGATTAGTTTTAATCATCCCCAGATGATGCCAACTTCGTTGGCGAAACGCGCGTCGAGTGTAGTGTTTTGGTATTTTGTGGAACTAAGTTAGTGTTATCTTCACGCCAAAGGTTCCAACCTACTCCAGCAACAGTTAATATAGTAAATTGTTATAACGCCTTTTTTGTACATTATTACAAAAACTTCATAATAAAGAAATATTGTAGAGGTTTTACTGAAAATTTATTTTTATCCCCTATCCAAATCCGTAGAAAAATACCGCACTTTATATTTAGAATAATAAAATATGTTTACGCTTTGGGGAAGACGTAAAATTGAATTGTATTGCGAGCGTTTTAAAATGTAATTGTGAATATATTCGTGTCACAAGGTTTCCTCGATAGATTGCCAAACAAATCGTTTATTAAAGGTTGTTTTTCTTCAATGAAATCTCGACAAAAATACGAAAATAACCAGAGTATTTCTAGGTTGTTATAGAAGTCAAGGGAAGTTAAATAAGAGTTAAAGAAGAATAACATTTCCTAAATAATAATTTTATTTTTTTAAGGTTTATGTATGTTAATTAAAAAACATTTATTTTTTGTATTCAGAACTTTTTTGAACCCAAAAATAGATAAATTACTAATTAATGCGATGGTTTATAATGCACACATACGTCACTAATGACTCCTAATAACCTCTTCCTTGTACCTAAAAAGTTGACAATTTTCCAGCTATAAACACCAATGCAATCTTTCACGAGAAATCGGCTTAAAACATGAATTGTGGCGTTAAAATGGTTTATCGAGAGATAGGAAACTTATACAGCATGGTGATTAAGTTTCACAATGTTCATAATTTTATTATGAAGTGATTTTTTGAAAACTTTAAAATACGTCAACCTTATTATTTAAAGAGGCTGACGCACGTATTATACAATTCAGTTCATCGCTATTTGCCAAATAAAACACTCTCTTATCTTGAGTCTATCTCTCTGATAAACGGAAGAGTCTACCTGAGCGTAGCCATAAAAACAAGCCAAGGTTATCTTTTGAGATTTTTTATTTGGCAAATAGCGATGAAATAAACTACAAATTTTATTTTATTCTGATTTTGTTTGAGCTTTGACGTTATCTTAGTATTTTTTAAATTGCAACTCCTCTTTTTTTAATAAAAAATGATTTATTGAAGTTTTCGGAGTACAACGGAACCCTATTAAGGGTTTCCCGAGGGTGTTAAATTCAAAAGTGCGAAATACGAAAAATATGTTGAAGACTACAGTACTACTAGACAGGTATCGCCTTAACTTAATTCCTGCTTTATTAGTTTTTTACCCAAACAATGATGACGATGATGTTCGTCACCAAATAGATTGAATAAGACGAAACTCCTCATTTACGTGTTTATATCCGGTTATTTATTGAAGATTATTTTCCTGATAGGTGGATATGGGACGAGAACCAACTGAATGACCAGCATTTCGCCTAATTTGAATATAATACGAAACTTTATCATCACGCTGTATGTTACCCTTTTGAAAAATCAAATATGCATATGTATCAAATTAATATTGGTTATTCCAAATGGTTCCAAAGTGGGAATTCCAAATGGTTGGGTATTCCAAATTGGTTATTCCATAATGGTTATTCCAAATTTATATCAGTAACATATTAACATGATTTAATATATTATGTATTCTATATTAATGTGTTTTCTTCATACAAACAGTATAAGGAAAATTGTAAAATCATATGGAAACATTTATTTATATAACTTTTTAGTAATTTTTTAAACGTAATATGAAATGTATCTAATAAAATAACATTAAAAATGTATTATTATATATTTTGTTTCAAAATATTTTTTTCTAACAAATTGTTTTATATACGAGTGTGGATCAAATATAAACGAGACTTAGAGGCGGTAGAAGATACTTTCAAGTATCCAGAGAGAACATATGAGGAGGGGAGAGAGCCTGCAAATAGTCAAGGTGCACTTGTTTCTTATATTACAAGATCCGGCAGCTGATTCCTACAGGTATCTGTTTTTTAATGAAACTTAATTCAAATGAATGATTAATGACAGAATGACAATGTAATACACTGCTGCCGGGTAGCCTCAAAATCAAAAATTAGCCGCGATTACCTTTAATTAATTATATTGTATTTAATTTATTTTAATGAATTCCAACTATATATTTTTTACGTGAATTAAACGTTATTTGGAAGAAAATGGTGTGAAGAATTAAAGAAATAAATGGTTGCCAGCTCTCAGTCAGCCGCAACCTCTAGGTTGCCAGATGTAAACAAGTATATTATCGTTAATTTATTTATACTCATCGTGTTTTTCAATAAAATATACTGAATTAAAGTTTATTTTTTTCTGTACACGATAATACATGGTTGTCTGTAATAAAATGGCCGCAAGTAGTGGTTGTCATGATTTGAATTAGTTATTCTTGCTCTAGATGAGTGAACAAACGAGTGTAAACAAGGATAAAGGATACAATGTGGAGTATCAAGTCTAGCAAAGTTATTTCGATAGTTTTCTTTGATTTTCGTGGCGTTTTACTGATGGACTCTTTACAGGAACGTCGTACCATTAACGCTGAATATTATTGCAAGCTATTGGAACGCGCAAAGCAAGCCTACCGACTAAAATGAAAAAAGCCACCAGTTCGCGATGTGATTCTTCTTCAGATAATGCAAGGCCACGTTCGGCAGCTCTAACCATTAAAAAAATCGTGTCACTTCATTGGTTCGTCATGCAATATCCCTCCTACAGTCCCGATTTGTCACCATGTGCCTTTCATCTGTTTGGACCCTTAAGAGAAGTCCTAGGGGACCAAAAATCGACGACGAGGGGTCGGTAGAGGCCTTGTGTGCCAATCGCTCTCTGAGCGGCCCAGAAATTTTTATGATATGATTAAAGTTAAGAAACTGAAAACAAAGTGTGAAAAAAGTCATGTTTATATCTCATCCACTCTCGTATATTGTGATTCGATATACATACTTTTGAGAACTACTTTTATTTAGTTCATGAATTTGTTTTATTTCCATTTCCATTAATGAGAGTACGAAGAGGTAATGAGATATCAGACTGTGATGGAATTTCTGGAATTACGTGTATGATTAAGATTACCAGATTTAGTCATTCACGCTTCGGGGAGTCCAACTCATAAAATAGTCATGTCACTTACTACCTTGAGATATGGCGAACAGTCTAAGAACCGCATAAAATCATTAAAAAAAAAAGCGGAAAACATCTCGTTGCAACTGCTGACAAAAAATAGTATATATTGAACAAGAAAACTTCATACACATATTGACTTAACATTTTCGTAATTTATATTTATGGTGTAATGCGGAAATTAAAATGTTAGTACAGACTGTGAGTTATGATTTCAAACAAAACTTCAAAATATACATTATACACTAATTGTCCGTAATAAACTTAAAAATATACATTATTGTCGTTTACACTTTACACAACGGCAACAACTTATTTAAAATATAGTACAGTGTTATCGGTTTCGAAACATTATTCAAAACTGAAGTATATTTCTATAACATACAAATGCAGATAATTAGAAATACAAAATTAAAACCCTTGCTGGTTAGATTTTCACTTTTTATTTGTTAAACATAATTGTTTCGCCAACACAGTGGCTTCTTAAAATGTTGAGTACATAGACAGTCTATGTACTCAACAGTTTATTTGTTTAATTTGTTTAACAAATAAAAAGTGAAAATTTAGCCAGCAAAGGTTTTAATTTTGTATAAATATGGATTTTCATCAAGTAAGGGCCCAATCAATTCAGAATTAGAAATACTTACTTGATAAATATGCATTTTTTTAAATATTACAGAAGTACACTGTAGTACTTGAAGAACGAGAAAAAATTATATATTTATCAGAACTATCTGAAGAAACGTGGGTAATTTTGTTTTAGGTACGTACAATAAGATATTTTTGCATTTTTACGTAGATTTGATTATTTAATATAATTTAATCAATCTAGTTGATTAAATTATTTTAATTTAATTTCTTTGGCACGAAAACAAGGGAATAATCTTAGACTGTCACAACATTCAATAATGGTTTCATCTAAGATTAAATATAATTAAAGTTATGTAAGTAAGTACCATCAAACTCGAGGGTATCTGTAATTCGAAATTTATTCCCATTTTGTGCTAGATTGGGTTCTAGTTAAAAGAGTTCCAATATACTGTACCTTTTGTTGTGAGAGTGCCTCATGGCCGCTTTTAAAGTCACTTAATATAGAGTTAGAAAGTACCACATTTAGAATACTACCCACAGCGCAAATTTTGTATTTAGTGAGTAGTTATTGATTAGAATTATCTCTTAAATAACAATTATTTTTTGCACATAATTATAATGTGCAATTATGTGATGTAGTATTATGTGAGTATTTATTAGTATAATTATTATACTAATCACAGATAAAATATAGCTTAGGTTGTATCCAAATGATGGAAATATTTGCACAAAGATCGTATATGTTTATTGAATTTCATCTATTTAATAGGTTACCCAAAATAATCAAATATACTAGTTCTATTTAGAAGCCGTTTATTCGGACATAGAGCAGGTAATAGGATTTGTGAAGGGTCATGAAAATTTAATAATAGTAGGAGATTTTAACGCAGTCGTAGGTGAGGGGAAAGAAGGAGAATTTGTAGGGCTTTATGGATTAGGAAACAGAAACGAGAGAGGTAGCAGACTGATAGAATTCTGTGAGAAGCACAAGATGGTAGTCGCGAACACATTGTTCAAGAATCACGTTAGGAGGCGGTACACATGGAAAATGCCAGGAGGGATAGACAGGTATCAGATAGACTACATTCTGGTTAGGAAGAGATTTAGAAATCAAGTAAAAGACTGTAAGAGTTATCCAGGAGCAGATGTAGACAGCGATCACAACTTGGTAGTCATGAAAGCTAGATTAAAGTTCAAAAATCTGAAAACCCGGAAGGATAAGAAACGTATAAATGTAGACATATTGAGGGATCAGAATATGAAAGATAAGTTCCAGGAGAAAACAGATCAATTAATAAATAAAACGAGTAAGGGCGAAATCAAGAACGCAGAAACTGAGTGGGAGGGTATCAAGAATAGTCTAGCTTCCGCGGCTACGGACGTTTTAGGACACGATAAAAGGGAAGCTAGGAAGCCCTGGATAACGGACGAAATCTTAAACTTAATACAAAAGAGACGAGGCTACAAAAACAGACGAGACGAAGAAGGACTGAAAACGTATAAGGCAATAAAGTGGGAAATCATTAGAAAATGTAAAAAAGCGAAAGAACAATGGATAGAGGAGAAATGCAAAGAAGTAGAAGATAAGTTGCAAGTAGGTAAGACCGATGAGGCTTACAAAATAATTAAGAGGAACTTCAGGGATATAGGAACAATAAGTAGAAATGTTAGGAGTCAATCGGGGGACATACTGATAGGAAGAGAGGAGAAAGCGGATAGATGGAAGCAGTACTTAGGAAATTTATACGAGGGTCAGGAATTAGGAGAGATATTAGAGGAAGAATCTAGCATCGATAGGGAAGATGTAGGAAAACCTATATTGAGAGAGGAATTTGAAATAGCACTAAGGGGGCTAAAGAATAATAGAGCGCCGGGTGTAGATAAAATACAGGCGGAAATTTTGAAATGTGCGGGACAGAAAGTAGTAAATAGGATGTTTGAACTGGTAAAATACATATACGAAACGGGCGAGATGCCGGAGGATTATAAGAGGAACATTATCGTTACTATACCGAAAAAGAGAGGAGCCGACAAATGCGAGAACTTTAGAACGATTAGCCTAACTTCCCATGCGTCAAAAATCTTAACTAGAATAGTGCAGAAGAGGATGGAAAATAGAGCGGAGGAAATACTAGGAGAAGACCAATTCGGGTTTAGGCGAAATAGGGGAACTCGCGAAGCTATTCTGGCGCTAAGAGTAATGTTAGAGAAAACAATAGAAAAAGGAAAGAACGCTTATATAGGATTTGTAGATTTAGAAAAAGCTTTTGATAACGTAAGATGGGAAAAATGTTCGAGATACTAAAGAGCGCGGGAATGAAGTATAGAGATAGGAGAGTAGTACACAATCTATACATAGAGCAAACTGCTGTTATAGAAGTAGAAGGGGAGGAAAGGGAAGTAGGTATTAGGAAAGGAGTAAGACAAGGATGTACGCTATCACCACTAATTTTTAATCTGTACATCGAAGAGGTGATTAATGTGGTAAAAGATAGAGTGGATTTCGGGATTAAAGTACAGGGACAGAAACTAAAAATGCTTAGATTCGCGGATGATATAGCAGTATTAGCATCTAGTAAGGAGGAACTAGAATCAGCATTGAACGAAATGGAGGCAGTGTTGACAGAGGAATACGGAATGAGGGTGAATAAAAACAAAACTAAAGTGTTAGTGTGCAGAGGGCGCGAGAGCAGAGCAAAAACGAAAGTACAAATTAATAATGAAAGATTGGAGGAAGTTAAAGACTTCACTTATTTAGGAAGTAAAATAAATTGGGATGGAAGAAGCGATAAAGACATAAAACAAAGAATAGCGCAGGGTCGAGTAGCTTTTAACAAAAAGAAAACACTTTTATGCTCGGGGGTAATAAACTTAGAAACAAGGAAGAGATTTTTGAAAACATATGTATGGAGCACGGCACTTTACGGCTGCGAAACCTGGACGGTAGGGGAAGCAAGTAGGAAGAAATTAGAAGCTTTTGAGATGTGGTGTTACCGAAGAATGATGAAAATACCCTGGACCGATAGGGTTAGAAACGAAGAAGTATTGGAGAAAGTCGGCGAGAAAAGAAGTATGTGGAAAAACATAAAGAAGAGAAGAGATAGAATCGTAGGCCACTTGCTGAGACATGGGGGAATAGTCCGCGATATTTTGGAGGCAGAAATAGGAGTGAAGAAAGGCAGAGGTAGGCCTAGATTAGACTACTGCTCGCAAACAGTAAGGGATGTAGGTTGTAGCACAATTAGCGAAATGCGTAGGTTAGCACAAGATAGGAGAAGCTGGAGGTTAGCGTCCAACCAGTCTTAGGACTGATGACCTAATGATGACTAGTTCTATAAGTACTAACAAAATAATTATTAATTAAAGATATTTAAAAAACGCGTAAAATATTATTATCGAGCTGAAAGAGGAATTTAACATACTTCAAAGCACCATATCATTGATAATAAGAATAAGTATATACACAACATGCATAATTAGCCCAAAAATTTACATATTTCTGCCAAAAGAAATTTAGTCTGCTATTATTGTATCGATAATCTTGTTTAATGATTTTAAAATAAATGTAATAGATAGTATTGAGAAGAGTAATTGTAACAGATGTAAAAGAGAAGGGTGTGTTTATATTCGTACATAGACTAATTAACTTTTTTTGTGTTTATACTCTACCTCTGATCATATATTTAACACATTGAATATATTAGACTGTTGTGGTAACCGTTACATTGATTGTTAAAATAATTTTCTATTGTATTTATTAATATCAATTTATTTATTGTATATTAATAATATTCTATAAAAATATAATATTGTGGATGTTAAAGATAAATGTATTTATTATTTTTATAAGTTTGTCCGTTCATGTAATACCTTACATGAACGGTATTACATGAACCGCATATTACCTAATAGGTATTACAAAAATATAAAATAAAAAGGATTCTACTGAATCCTACACAGATAAGGTTCTTTAGTCCTACAATTTCAATGTCTTTGAATACAATACCTCAATCCCTTATTTCAATTTCAATATCTCATTGGGTTGAAAAATATTCTTTGTTGGAATAAAAAATGGATCTGTTGTACAAATAAATTGTTTTTATTAAATGTATGAATAAATTTTTCCGATTTTAAGAAGTCTATTTAATTATCTTGACATAAATAAATACAATTTTATCACTTATTAAATATAGGAATGTTCCATATAATAAAGAATTTTAATAATTCAAATCATTATTTCGTTGATTTTTCGAAGAAATCAGCCTATTGTTTTATTAATTTATAAAGAGGGGATTTCAAGCAATTTTTAAGCAAGAAACACTTGTTTGAATTGAATAATTTTCCATATGAAAAAGAAAAGTTAGTGCTATTTTTTTTTTGTTTTTATTGTTTTTAGAAGTATGTAAGAATATTTTAATAATGTTGGTACTTATACGAGGTCTGATCAAAATATACGGTGAACGAATTTTTATAGCAGAAATTGCTGACGCTACATCTGTGTGAAATAATGCGTCCGATAGCCTGACCCGTTGAGATGGTCAGTGTCAAATTTAAACATGTTGTGACTTGTTAATCAGCTTCCAGAACCCGAAGAGTGAGGACGTGTTTACCGTGTCTGTCGCGCATTTCGAACAACACATTAACATTAAGTTTTGATGTAAGTTGCAAAAGAGTGCCAAAGAATCTCATGAAATGTTAAAATCAGTGTATGGTGATAATGCGGTGACTCTGAAGACTTTTTAGAAGTGGTATGAGCGATTTATAGGCGGAAATGAGTCGGTTGAAGGCGAGCAACGGTCGGGACGTCCTGCGACCTCAGAAACATTGCAAAAGTGTCGTCTCCGAATATTACGAGACCGTGCTGCAACGTTTACGAAACGATGTACTGAGAAAGAGACCAGAAAATGGGCCAATGGCTCCTTCATCACGACAACGCGCCGTGTCACCTTGCTTCTGATCCGCGAATTTTTGGCTGAAAAAAAATTCCTGTCTATCCACATCCGTCTTACTCTCTGGATTTAGCCCCATGCGACTTCTAGCTCTTTTCAAACATCAAAATCGTGCTAAAAGTAAAACGTTTTGACATCATTCCCGGCATTGAGAGGGCCACGACGAGGCAACTGCAAGTCCTTCCGAAAGAAGTCTTCCAGAAATGGTCCCAGTCATGGAAACAATGTGGGGTATTTTTTGATCAGACTTCGTATGTTAAACTGTTATAGATTCAACAAAAAACAATACAAGACATTGATTTTTGGAATAATTTAATAGTGAAAATTGATTAAATGTGATAATATAGCCGAAATACAAATTAAGTTCTGTAGAACTTTTCCTATGTAATCGTCTATCGCCTGTACCAACCAATAATTGAGATACGTATGTAACGCTAATTTCAGCCACATTGTATACCTACCATGTACTGGCAATCAGATTATAAACTAAATTTAATAAGTGGACCGTAAATAATTGATTATATAAAAATTATACCGAATATTTTTTTCTTTCTTTTTTTTTTTTTGGTTTTAAAGAAATTGCGAAGCAGTGAACGTGCCATATAATATACTGCACTGCAAGCTGTTTTATAATAGAAACGTGTAAACATGTCAAATATCTCAATTTTGCGTCTGTTCGAATCTAATTGAAAATTTATTAAATTCCAGGTTTGAGAAATTCTATTTGCGTTGAAATCTGTTCGCTGTAAATCAAACGTCTCGACCCTAAGTGAACGAAACAGTCTGCGGAATATTGTAAAAAAGTTATTCCTCAATAATTAAATGATGAACAATGTTGGATCTTTGGATATTCCTGTGGTCGTCGAACTTAACACTTCGCTGATTACTCGGTAGTAAAAGATATTAGCGACTCGATTTCAAATACACTTAACGATGATTTGATTAGCAAAACATATTCGCGTAAGAGTATCAAAAATCAACGCTGCTTTGTAAATATTCAGAACTGTGTACTGAAACACATAAGAAAATATTTTAAAATAGCTTTATTAAATTCCAACATCATTACCATTTTGATAATTATGAATATAAAAGAATACCGTGAAACGTTGAACTTGTATAGGTAAAAGTCATTAAAGATGCATTAAGGAACCCATTTGTGAGTCTTTAAAATAAACGTTACAAAATGGATTAATGCGACCAAGCTTGAAAACATATTTATTTAAATAACACAAGGTTTGGTGGCCTCTGTTGCTGTCATTTAATTTGTCGTTTATGTATAGACAATAAAAAATATACGAGAAATAGTTCAAAATATTATTCAATAGTTCAAATTATTTTTCTTTTAGAATTTAAACTATTATTTTAATATCACCGATAATCAAGTTATCAAAACTTGGTATATTTTACTGAAAAACTAAACTGATGCAAAGTGTATTCTTTAACAGCAGTGTAGTTATTAGTATATATTTTCAATCAATTATATGTATATTTATTTTTTTCTTCAAAAATTAATATTTTAATCCATAAAAATTACCTCAAGTGTCATTGTAGGTAGCATTTTATCTTTATTTCTGTTTATATATAGTTTCAGATCTAACCAGGCCTATAAAAAATCAGTATGAACTTAGCAGAACAACTTTGAAGAATGGAAAAATGCATATGGGCTTATTATTTGCCGTTAATTAACCGTGAAAGTGATAATTTAACTGCTTCTGATTTTAAAAATTTTTTGGATGTTCTGCTACTTCACATGAAGTTAGCAGAACATCTATCAAAAAAAAAAATGTTAAAAGTAAGTATACATGAATTTGCCGCTTTTTAATCATAAACACATGGTATAAACGAAATTTGAAAAAATTCGTCATAACTGGACTAGACAGGAACTCGGCAGATCTCGAGTTCAAACCTATTGTTGTTTGAATGTTTTTATTTTTGTTTTTTGATAGCGTTAAGTAGAAGAACGAGCTGCGTACTATTGTAATGAATGGTTCTTAATAAAAAAATTACAAGGTGCTGATAAATTATTTATAAAAAAATTACCCCGCGTTTTCGTAGTGTACCCAAAACGCGAGATGACATTTTAGTTGTTTCCGGTTCACTTTTAAATCGATAGATTAAATTAATAACTAAAATATCAAATTGGGATGTAACTGAATTCCAGGTGGTATCCAGTTGAGATACAAGTGGAATGTAAATGAGCGTGACCGGGACCAAGCTGGACCTAGAATGGGCTCATTTAGGGCGTGTATGGGATTTTTTTCCCATTTCGTTCCCGTTCTCGTAATTAATCGCGATGTTTTAGAATTCGCCGTGATGATTTTGCTATTATTTATTACGACTTTTAGATTATTTCGCGGGAACTTAGCAGAACAGCCATTAAACTCGTTTGAAAATGTCTGCTGAAACTTGGTTTTCATTCAGGAATTTTTTGTTACCGTTCCCTTAATTAATCATGACGTTTCCGATTTCGCCATGGTGATTTTGCAATTTTTTATTACGATTTATGGATTTTTTTTTCTGTGAACTTAACTGAACAGCCATGAATCTCGTTTGAAAAAGACTTATGGGGGTCAGTTTTCATTCAGGAATTTACCTCTCGCGTTGTTTTAATTAATCGTGACGTTTTCGAAGTCTCCGTGATAATTTTGCAATTTTTCATTACGATTTGTGAATTTTTTTCCCCGGGAATTTAGCAGAACAGCTATGAATCTCGTTTGAAAATGGCTTTTACAGCTCAATTTTCCTACAGAAATTAACCGTTCTCGTTCTTGTAATTAATCGTAACGTTTTCGAATTTGCCGTAATAATTTTGCAATTTTTTATTCCGATTTTTGGATTTTTTTCCTGGGAACTTTAATTTAATTTTAAAATGTCGTATGGGGGTCAGTTTCCGTTCAGGAATTTACCGTTTGCCTTCTTTTAATTAATCGTGATATCTTCGAACTCGCCATGTAACATTTTGCAATTATTTTAGATTTTTTTATTTTGTTCCCCGTAACATAGCAGAACATCTGTTAATCTTAATTAATACGTCTTCTGGTCTTTCTAACTTCATTTTCTGGCTAACGTCATGTGAAGTTAGCAGAACACTCAAATTTTTTTAAAAATCACAAACGGTTGAATTATCGTTTTCACGATTAATTAACAGTTAATTAACGGCAAGTAATAAGCCTATGCATTTTTCCATTCTTCAAAGTTATTCTGCATGAAATATCCGGAATAACTGTCGAGATTCTTTATAAGAAAATGCTCTAACATGTAAATTTTTGTCTTCAAAGGGACATTTTTTGACGAAATATCCAATTCTGTCATAAACACCTCTTCCCGCAAACAACTTTTTCCCTTAAAATAATCAACCCATTCCCAATTCGACATGTGGGAACATAGGTACAGTTATAATTATTTAAAAGGTCTCTCAACCTCGATGATGGAGGTGGTTAATTTTTTCTTGCTAGTCAATCGGTAATCAGGATATTTGATGAAAACTGTTTCAGAAATGCGTCTGCTCCATATGGGGCTTTTAAACATAGTTTCATAACCTGAAATGTAGAACAACTGAGTTTAGAGCACATAAAGAAAATAAAAATAATGCAAAATGGAAACAGAAATTTATTTTAGACATAAAGCCTGTGATTTTATCATAAAATATAATCTAGAGTGTTTTATTCCTATACTATACTATATTCCAGTAATGGTTTATTCTCTCGAAGAAAGAACATATTTGATGATATTGTATTATTGGAAAAATCAATCAAATTTCAATAATCTGGGATGCCTAAGAGTTCCGTTCATAGAACTCTTAAACCTTCCGGATTCTATCCCTATAAAATTAACATTTTACATGGCTCAATGAGGATGACTGGGATCATCGCTCACAGTTTGGTGATCTCATGCCTGACCTCATTCGAGAAAATCCAAATTTGGTTTATAAAATCTGTTTTTCAGATGAGAGTACATTTTCATTAATGGAAATGGTCAACAGACATCGCAAACCTGATACCACTAGGATTATTTCTATGCGGATCCCTGAAATCACAAGTTTATGGTAAACTTAGTAATCTAGAGGATTTAAGAGCAATAATTCTACAGGATTATTAACGAATAACACCAAAACGGTTACAAACACTCTACGAATTTATTTTTTGTTTCTATATTTGTTATATGCCATTAAAATTGAAGAACTGGGAGTCTTGTTGTTATTCTTAAGCTCACAAATGGAACCAGCTAACCAGCAAAAATAACCACCACCGTTATAAGGGTCAAGATGCCTTTCAAATGATGTATCACTCTATCTATATACCCATTTGAACATTTTAAAGGGGTAGTTGTTTTCGGAAGGTGTATCAGTGACAGTAACGGACAAGGGGACACTATCTAAAAAGTGTCCCCTTGGAAATAAAAATTGACGTATCACAATAAAAAATATTTGAAGTTATTTCGGGTATTTCATTTTAGACAAATCGTCCTGTATTTTAATACTTCAACATTTAAATTTTGTCAACATCTTCCTAACATTTTGAAAAAAATATACTAACGGTTAGCGGAGTACGCGGTTAACTACCAAAAAGTATACAAAATTACAAAATTATATAGATAAATGCTAGAATTTAATTGTGACAAAAGTTTGAGTAATGATTTAAAAGTGAAAACTATCAGTAAAGCAGCAAGCAAACATGTCGCTAGTTACTACTGTGTTTGTGGCTGGAGTAATAATTAGAACACTAGTAGTGTGGCTGGTGAACGGCTGTATTTGACCAAGCTGGAGCCAAACATTGATGAACTTTATAAACAAAAAGAAGCCCAGCTTCCCACTAATTATTTTCTGAGACTTTTTTAATTTTATGTTTGATTAATAAAAACTATAATAAAATGTCCATTAAAATAAAATATCTTGTTTTTAATTTAAATTAGACCTATTCGTAATCAAACTTTTAAAACAGTTCAACAGTTAAACTATAACTTAACTAATATGACACATTTTAAGAAAACTAAAGTGTTGCTGTTGGGGGTACGCATATTTAATGATACACAAAAAGGGGTACGTGGGTTAAAAAAGGTTGAGAACCCCTGTACTAAATGATCACCAAACTCATAAATATGACAATTCTCTTAGATATAAATTGTCCTTTGGTATGATGTAGACGTGTAAAACATGCCAAGAAAAAAAAAACTAATAGCCACAGAAATCAGAATAGTCGAAACATTCACTGTTACCTTTAAATGTGAAAAATATAACGTAGAAAAAGTATGTTGAAGCTACAAGAGCCGTACTGTTATATTATTCTATTCACATAAAGCTAAGGCACTTTTAATATATTATGAAGAATTAATAGTTATTTCCATAACAAGATCGGGAAATAGGTGTTTCCTGTCTAAATTGTGATCCTGATATAAGCGTGTAGGTGTTTCCTGATATATAAATCGCACGAACGCGGGGAACTCGTTTTCAAACGAGATTTTATAATTCAATATGGAAGAAATGTTTTCCACAACCGTTTCTCTTTATCAAAATGGGGTTATTAAATTTTTTTATTTGGAAATAAAACGTTTATTCGACAGTAATTTGTGCAACATAAATATGCCAAAGTGTAGCTAATATGACACATTTTTATAAAATGGGTATATCGCAAACTTAGCAATATAATGTTTATTTGCAAATTTTCTTTATCAGAAATATATTTGCTCACTATAAAATTACAGCTTTCTTTGAAAGCAGAAAATATAATTTTACATTTGGTTTTACTAATAATCTGTCTTCCTCTTATATATTAAAATAACTAGTTCTATTGCGCTGAGTATCTACCGGATAATTTAAATACACCATAAGAAGTGGCGTTTTATATTGTGCTAATATAAGTACATCGATACAGGCACGATAATGCGGGAGCTATATAATTCAAATAAACGCCTAAAATTGTATATTATATAGATTACCCGACTTGCTTATTTCAAAGAGTATGTACTTATTTACTGTTGTACTAGGTAATGATACCGGTTGCCAGGTATTATCTATTTTAAGACAATCATGAAAATAAAGCTAATTTAAAAGATTACATTACGTGACGTAAATAAATTTTTATTTAAGGAAAAACATGTAGATAAATATATTCCATTAAAAATGTATTCTTTTTATTTTTGTGACTCAATAAAAAGCGTAGTATAACTAAAATAGGTATGATTTATGCTGTACATGGCAGCATTTGATTTATTTAACATCAAACTAAATATCTCATCCTAAGATGGTATTTGTTCCTGGTACGTTAAATATTAATCGATAGTTTGATTTCAAACGTGATATTTATTTCACACAGCCCATGTTTCTCAGCTAATAACTGAGAATATCAAATCCTGTCCAATATTATGCGCAACGACCTTTGCTAATATAAAATTCGTTATTATTTTTTATATAAACTTATATTTCGGCATATCCAAAATCAGCCTTTATTTGCTACCAATGCAATTCATTAACAATGAATAAGTTGTTCTCTTGGTGTAGGTATTAAAATGTTTTCTATTCTTAAATAATGTCATATGTAACACTGAACAATTTTGTAGTGCAAAAACATTTATTTTACATATAAGTAGTTCATAAATCTGATTTTGTAACACTCAAAAATTTCATTTGATAACCGTTTTCTATTGTTAATGTGCTGCAGAAAAGACATAAGATATAGTCATTTTTATTTTGATTATATTGTTATTTTATTAATTATTAACGATTTTCTGTTTATTTCTATGGTTCTCAAGAACGTTTTTCCGTAAAATAATTCGTGTATTATATATAGGTAATTATTTTATTATTCATTATCAGTTGTCAGTTATACGCGGAGATTATACAGGGTAAGTAAATAGGACACAACGTGGTATAATTATTTGGTCTGGTTTAAATCACTTATTTATTTTTTTTTTTTTTTTCCTATAGAATGATACAAGTTTGTCGTGAATGGCATTAATTTCTTATGTTGTATAATATAATTCGTAAGAACTGCTAAAATGTGAAACTGCTTTTGTTTGTTTCTGAAATCAAGGATTGGCCTTGTGATTTGTTAATCGTCATAGCGAATGCAAGACGAATCGGAAATTGAAGTCGTTTAAACTCAAACGGCATATCGGTTGGGATCATCGGAATCCTCGGAATGAGAACTTCTTCACCTTTGAATTTTCCTTTGAGTATCGTCGCATAAATCACATTGATCATCAGTTTAGTTATCACCAAACGCGTTCCATCATAGTTTTGGCTGGTTTAGGTTTCGAAGCATGATTACTACCGAGCCAACCTTTAGTCGCAAATTGTGCGGTGGTAAGCCGGGCACATCCAAGGAGTTAAAAAATTCAATAGGATAGTTGGTGGCTTCATCTTCATTTGTTACACAGTCAATAGATTTAAATGAATGAACTGTACCATTGATTCCATTCTGAATTACGAAGTTTAAGTCATCCACATCTTTATTCTTAGCTGCCAAAACTACTCGTTCACTCAACCATTCGTTATTTTTGTGGTTAGCAATGATGTTTGGAAATACTTTGTTGATGAGTTCGTCTTTCGATGAGACAAAATTACAGAAATTTGGAGGAAATGAAATCAATCCACTCGATTCGTCGACAGGAACTCGACCATTACCGATAGTCAGCAATTGCTCAGAGAAGTCTTCAGCAGACATATCATTCAACTCTCATGCTTGTTGTCAGCTGAAGTTTCTTCACATAGCGGCATAGATTTGATGATTTGAGGCAAGCGTTTATTTCATCGGCAGCAGTTGATCTTGGAATTACTGGCAGTGTTTGGCGGAAATCGCCAGACAGTAAAATCATTGCGCATCCAAAACATATCGAGTCATTGCGTAGATCTTTCAATGTTCGGTTAAGTGCTTCCAATGCGCGTTTATGCGCCATTGTGCATTCGTCCCAGATGATGATTTTCGATGCTACTAAAACTTTGATCATTGCGGAGTGTTTTGCAATATTACATGTTGGTTGTTCAATAGTTTGAAGATTTAACGGCAATTTTAATGCTGAATGAGCCGTGTCTAATAATGTTGCTGCTATTCCAGAAGAAGCAACTGCAATGTTGGATCTCGCACGAACAGTGGCTAAAATTACTGACATGAAGAATGTCTTACCAGTTCCACCAGGGGCATCCAGGAAAAATAAACCACAGTTTCTATCATCAATTGCTTTCATTAATGTATCATAGACTTCCTTCTGTTGGGGATTCAACAGGGGTACATTCGTTTGAACTCCTAAGTCTAATTCATGGCGATCATATTCACGTTCCCGTTCCAATTCTCCATTTATAGCCTTTCTCGTGCAATTTCTTGTTCTTCTTCAGTGGTTTCATTCGCGATGTTTCGAGTCCTAATTGCATTACGGCTTTGTCAGAAAAGATTAGATCTTCTCGGTCGCGGCATTGTTGATAGTAATATCACAAAACCATTATTTTTATTTCATGCACAAAACAAACACATTACCGGTCAACTTTGCGATATTTTTAAAACAAACCATAGACAACATTATGTGAACTGTCAGTTACGTTTTGTTATAACAAATGAACGATAAACGTGAGCTGTCAGAATGAATGAGAGCTGTCAGTTGCGTTTTGTTATAACATATCACTATTATCACTGATGTTTTGCCTCTTTTATTATCACTTTTTTTATTGATTAATATCATATTTTAATACTTATTATCCTATTCCCGACGAAGACAAATCCAAAAACACAAAAATCATAAAAATTGGTCCAGCCGTTCTTGAGTTATAAACGGTGTAACTAACACGACTTTGTTTTATATATATATATATAGATATATTTAGTATTGTAAAATTTAAACTACCTGGTAGGTAGCACACAATAATAAAGTATCTAATACTCTACGTGTCAAGAGTAGGCGTACCCTGTATATGTATATGTACATATGTAAATATCATAGTCCGTTAAGGCCAGGGTTAATCTTTTCTCAAGATGTTTATCTAATTTCAATATTACGACTCCGTGAAACTGCTACTTAATACTTAGGAAATTATTAGTGTATTTAAAAACTTTGATAAATAATATTTGTTTACTTTTATTGTGCAGACAATAATACTTAATTGCGTATCATAAAAACTAGTAATGTTCGACAATTTCACTCTCACCGAACCTACATATTTGCAGTTATTTAATGTGGCGACCGAGGGATACATCCTCTTCCCCCAATATCGATTTCGAATGAGCAATGGTCATTTTCCTTGACGTTCAACTGTGCTCAACAATCAGTTTGTACTTCGTAGCGACACATTTCGAAGTAGTGCATTTGTCTTCAGTCAGGTTATCACTTCCTTTTCGACGGTGTTAGAGCGTGCAGCCAGCGTTGTACTGCTCTACATTGATGATGGACTCCGCTACGACACTTCCTGGTTTATATTAATTTCAACGGTGGCTTGTTGTTTTATTTTTTATTAGCCTACAGGCAGATGTGGTGTTTGATTACAGTATTAATTTCAGACAATAGTGTGTCGGGAGTTAACTAAATCTAGTCGTTTTATGTCTAAGTGAGATTTTGTGATATATCCTTCCAGAATGGATTTTCTCGACACTGAAGATATATATCACGAAATCGAGGAGGAGTTTAAAGTTGCTCTCAGGAGGAGAGACAGTACTTGTATGGTTAATAACGCTCCACAGAAAGAATGGGAGGATTATTGGGCATGGTTAGTATTAATTTCTTTATGCGTGCAAGTCGTACGACGATTTAAAAGTAATTACCGGTGACGAAATAAGAATACAAATATGTAATTCACCGCTACGTGCTAAATTTTTAAAGTAGGTTGTTAAGTAAACATTCAACATTTTTATAATAAAATCGGTACAAAAATTTAAAAAAATACTATAGAATTATTAATTTTCAAAGAATAAATCGATTTGTTTGCGGTTTTTTTTTGACGACTTCTCTTTTTAAACTCGATGAAAGACTATGCTTTCTAATGTAAATATTTTGAAAACTTTATTCTTCAATATAACAATTTAAAAAAACAACGTGGAACTATCAATTTTTAAAGAATAAATAGTCTTGTTTGCGCTTTTTTTTTGACTTCTCTTTTTAAAATCGTCGAATTTTTCTATTCTTTCTAATGCAATTATTTTGAGAACTTTGTCACTTAAAATAACGGTTTTTTTACTGATGTATGCCGAAAATGTGCAATACAAAAATCGTTCAATACAGTGCCATGGAAAAATAATGTCGCCACTACATGAAAATTAATGACGAACCGAGATCTATTTTACTTTTAAAACAAGGCAGAAACCATCTACAGAATTTTGCACATGGAAATTAGCAATAATAAGAACATAGTATATTTTAATACCTCATACAGGGTGATCAACGTGTAGTGATAAATTTTCACAAAGTGATTGAAATACAGGTTATGAATCATGTGTGTTTTATATTTGATTGTATTAAATTAAACGGTAGAAATCTTATAATAATATTTACACTTCAAGAGTTAATTAGGTCTGATAATATATTTCCATGCATTGCAAATTATTGCAACACGCGAAGGCATAATTGCGTATATGAGGGTAATCAAGTAGATGCTAAGAACATCTGATATTTAATTTGATTATTCAGTTTTAAGAAAAACCATGAAAAGATGCCAAATTTCGCAACGACAATGAACAGGAAAACTAAGTCATTGAATTACCAAAGTCCAATAACAGTATATTGTTCATACTTAGTAATATTAAAAGTAAACAAACATATGTGCATACTTGAAGACAATGTAAAATATGTTTACTTTGCATTTATATTGATAATACTTGATGGACTACGGAAATAAAATATTTCTGTAGTCCAGTAATTTTACGGTGCTTTAAAATTCGTTAGGAATATTATTTATATCTACATTCCTTCCGCTAAGCGATAATAAATGTACGAGTATATCCATGTCCTATACTTCATATATTAAATATTTCATCTGAATATTGATATATAAAGGTATTGAATAATATTAACGCATAATATTACAAAACTTAAGCGGCAGTGAAAATACAAAATTAACAATGTACAGGGTGAGTGAAACTCGATGTCTCAGCTCTATTATAAGAAAAGGAAAAACGATAGAAAAAATTTGAAAAAAGGTTCTTAAATGGGATTGAGTAAGGTCCATTTTAAGCTGAATTTACATATTTTTTCATATTTGGAAACTGAAGTAATAACATCATCGAATTTTTTTTTCCAGAAACATACCTATATTTTGGCATATTTGAAAAGAGCTAGTTTTTCTAAACATATTTTGTAAAGAAAAAAATTTGCTATATTTTCCGTTAAAAAATTATAAGCAAATTTGTAAAAAAAGTATTTTCAAAAATTCGCAATCGTCACGATTTAACCAAGCAGCCTTTGGAGACAAATAACAAAGTCGCATCTGTCAATAATTGAACATTATTAATTAGTATTATTTATTAATTTAACATTACAAAACACATAATATGTTACACTATTACCACAGAAAGAAACAAAGTATGTGGGCAATCACTACGACAAATTTTCAATGTGACCATCTCCTACTTCTAAACACTTATTCAATCTCTGCCTTACTTCTCCCCCTGAAGCCTTACGAAACATTTCTCTAGATAGTTCATCGCAAGTATTTCTGATTTTTTCTTTTAAATATTCCAACTTAACAGATGGTGTTCTGTAAACTTTAAATTTCAAAGTTCACCATAAGAAGGAGTCTAGTGGGGTCAAGTCCGGTGATTTAGGCGCCCACTGTATCGGTCCATTTATACCTATCCAATTTTCTCCGTAAGTTTCGTTTAAATATTGTTGGATAATTCTTGCTTTTTGCGGTGAAGCTCCGTCATGCTGGAAAGACATGTTTGCTCGCAGCTGTAATGGCACATTTTCGAGAAGCATAGGAAGTTGATCTTGAAAAAAATTGCAAATATCGCTCACTATTTAAAATTCCTTCGTAAAAATATGGACCAATCAAATGTCCATTAATAAATAACACACCAAACGTTAATTCCGAAGTGTCCTTGGTTTTCAATCGGATTGACAAAATGTGGATTTTCAGTAGCTCAAAAATGTTCATTTTCTTTATTGGGCTTACCATTACTAACAAAACGGCCTTCGTTCGCCTACAACACATGAAAATCGGTGAAAAAAACCGATTGTCATTGATCTCAAAGTTTACTATCACTTGGTAACATAATTAATTCTTCGTTGTTGGTGTTGATCTGACAAGTGTTCTAAATTATAAATTTTATAATCGTGATAACTACTTTCTTTCAAAATTTTTCGTACCGAACTATATTTTAAATTCAACTCACGACAAGCCTGACGAATCGAGTTCCTTGGATGGTCTTCAAAATATTGCAAAACAGTGACAACAGTATTGTCAGAATTGACCCTTTTAACAATTATCTTCGCTTTCGAGAAGAAAATTACGTGCAAAAACGAAAATCCAATCTTGCAAATATTTTTAAGCTTGGAATAAGACGTTCGGGATCTCTGGGTGTATTACTGATCTGCTCTTCTAGGGTTCTTTTGAGATTCCCCATAAACTAATAACATATCGACTTTTTTGTTGTGAATATTTTTCAAAGTCAAATGACAACAAAACAATATTTGTCAACCATTAGATTAATTATTGACAGATGCGACTTTGCTATGTGTTTTCAAAGGCTACTTGTTTAAATCGTGACCGATTGCAAATTTTTGATATTCGTTTTTACACATTTTTTTTTAATTTGCTTATAATTTTTTAACGGAAAAAGATGGCAAATTTTTTTCTTTAAAAATTTTATTCATAAAAATTAACTCTTTTTAAATATGCCAGAACATAGGTATGTTTCTGGGAAAAAAATCTGTGACGTCATTACTTCAGTTTCGAAATATGGAAAAATATGCAAATTTATCTTAAAATGCACCTTACTCAATGTCATTTAAGAACCTTATTTCAGATTTTTTCTATCGTTTTTCCTTTTCTTATAATAGAGCTGAGACATCGAGTTTCTCTCACCCTCTACAAAATAGATTATAATTTGTAACGTTACTCATATGTGTATGTATGTATATTTCGTCACTGTAACGTCACTCATATATGTATGTATACTTCACCAATAAAAAAATAACCGTAAATGAACATAACATTGAAAAAGAACACGAAATCAAGAGAAGCAATGAATGATGCATGCAACGCTCTAATACCTGACAGCCTACTTTAATGCAATGTTTGTCCACTGCAAGCGTTGCCATACTCTGCACACAGCGAATAAGCAAAAAAAAAAACTGCATCTTTGCTTCAGTCAAAAATATCAATCAAAATATCAATCGGTCGCCAATAACTTACACTAAAACGCCCCATTAAAAAATATACTATATTCCGATAAAATTTCCACGTAATTTAAAATCTGTAACTTAATGAGTTCAAAACTAATATGCACCATATAATTGTAGGGCATTAGTAATACATACATACATAAATATGCATTATAAATCATATAGGGCTGCATTATTGTTTTGTTACTATATTTCCCTAACGATGATTGGGAAAAGATAAATGTAATTTTAAAGTAGTTTTTAGCAGTAACACACCCAATTCTTTTGAATACAATAATAGTACACTAGGCCCATCTTTAATAAGATGGCGAAACTGGCTGTCGATTTCAAATTTATATACATTGTAGAATTAATTTTTTATTTAAATGTCTAATGGTATTTCCAAAAATAAGAATTCAGAAAATTATTCTTTTAGGTCTAATTTAAAAGAAAATGTAGTTTACGTAAAGATTTATAAAGCAAATCTGAATGGATATTGTATTTAGACACTATGTGCAGACAAACAGACGAACAATCACAGACAATCAGCGTGGAGACAGGCGGGCTATATTTGAAGAGTCCGCCTAGATTTAGATATTTCTTTAGGCATTCGATTGACTGGCTATAATCTAGTCAACAAGTGCAGTTTTTACGAATTTCAGTTCGCCTTCTCCGAAAATTATGGTTGAGTGATTATTAAATGAAACAATCGAAACAAAGACAATGTTTTCTTTGATAGCTCTATTTGATTTTTAAATTTTTTTATTCCTTAAATTTTTAATAAAAAAGTGAAAATCGAAATTTAAAAAATTTAATAAACGGGGATCTCTTTTAAACCCTTTGAAAAATGGATTCCAGAAGTGGAAAAAATCTCTGGTTTTTAGTTTGAAAATTACAGAGGTTCTTATGTTGATTTACAAATTGCAAAAACTACTTGATAACAAAAGTATAAGCAATTGAGACATTGCGGTTTTTTTTTGACGGATTATCGTTCAGGACTGAATTTTTGCGTTCCCTGATATTCATATCTAATGGGTTAAGTTTTTTTTTTTTGTAAATATAAGGGAATCGTGCCAAGCACACGGCAATCACATCACCCGTTTTGAGCACTATTTTCACCTCTAAATTAAAATTATAAATGTTGGTGGTAGAGTGACGAGAGTTGGGGCTTTCTTTTAAAAAATTTCCTGCTCTTTAAAGATCTTTTTTTTGCGATATTTGCGATATCTGCAATAGTTTTTGAGATATTCGCGAAAAACGAAATCTTTTTTTTTTACTAAATTGTTTATCTTTTGCAATTTTTTGGAGCGCAACTTGAATTTTTTCAAAAAGTTTTTATATGCCATTTCGAATCAAATGACAGCTCAACCATAATTTTCGGGGAAGGTAAACTGGAATCATAAAAGTGTACTTGTTGACTAGACTACTAGGCCAATATTAGAGTGGTTAATTTGATAATTTTTTTAAAAATATTCAAGGCCATATTTATACATACAAAGGCAAACAGTAATTTGTAATAGTCAATACAACATAACAATTACCTATAGCATCCTACAAATGATACCTTCTCATCACTTGTAATTATAGATTAATTAATTACTTATAACAATACTTAATAAGAATGTACAAACGTAAGTAATTATTTATAATTAAAAATAATTCTCAATGATGATAATTTACTGCTAGCAATTATATCAGTGGCAGCCACATCTAAATTCAACGAAACACATACAATCTATTTAATTTTATCCTGTTTTAGTACCAATTAAACAACTACACTGAGAAAGTGATTCAATTACTGTTTATTGATGAATTACATTTATGACAAATACAAGATGATTTTGAATATGGTAAAGCAAAAGTTTCTCTTAAAAATAATAGTAACATCGAATGTATTCGTAAATCCTGATAATTACAAACATATTAAATAGAATTTAATATTTTCGTTTATGGTAGTATTTAGGTAAGACACATATTCCTTAAGTAAA
The DNA here is from genome assembly GCA_037954035.1 of Rosalia funebris. Classification (NCBI taxonomy): domain Eukaryota; kingdom Metazoa; phylum Arthropoda; class Insecta; order Coleoptera; family Cerambycidae; genus Rosalia; species Rosalia funebris. Next base: position 26,538,680 of record JAZFAV010000009.1, on the reverse strand, counting down.
ATAAATATTCTCCTTGAAATAAAATTATTGATTGATAGTATTTAACGTATTACGTACTGATGTCTGATAATTATGTTATGTGAAACAAATGTGATCTTTAAAATAAAAAATAATAGATTGATGTTAAATAAAGCAGAAATTACCATGTATCAAATCAATACCTACCATATTTCAGTTCAATGCTCCTCAAAATAAAAAAAGGAACTTTTTATATTAAATTGTATCGTAATTAATCGAAATAATTTTCAAATTCTAAATAGATTTTTGTATGTAATCGATACTATATTATTTAAAATACGAGTTTTAAAAATTAAGTTTTAAGTATGATTTTTTTCGTTAATTAATTTATTCCTTAGCTAAGTATCCCATTTTATTAATAGGTAAATAAAAGCCTTATGCGCTACATAACTTAGATTATATATGTATGTACATACATATATGCTCCTTTAATGTTATTTTCAACAACGTATCCCCGATTATGACCAACATTAGACAATTAAGTACATGCCATAAGTATTTTATCTATTAAATATTACTCTAAACCAGAAAACATATCTGAGTTATTAATTGATTTTTCAATTATTTTAAAATACGTTCTTTATCCAATTTTATGTTTGTTATTGATATAAAGTTTACTATTCATTTCATCGCTATTTGCCCAATAAAAAACTCTCTTTCTTGCCGATATAAGGAACAGTCTACCTGAGCCTAGCCATAAAAACAAGCCACGCTATGTTTTGAGATTTTTTATTTGGCAAATAGCGATGAAATAAACTATACATACATATATAAAAAGGGGTTCCAAAAAAAAAAACACTCCAGTTAATTCGGTATATTTTCTAATTTATAAGATCATTCTGAACACTGATTCGCATTAAATTATGCATAAGTATAATTCTAAGGCTAACCTATCTCCAAAATCCTAGTGCGCGCTTCCCTAAAATAATGGAAAAGTTGACATTTAAAATTTACACCGTATCATATATTTGAAAAGTCTTGTTTTTTTTGGTGTTTTCAATATGGGAATTAAAAAAATAAAAATATATTCTATATTTATTATAATCCACCATAAGGGGAACAATATATGTTTAAAATCATTTAAAACATAAACATATTACAACATTGTGCATGCCGAATAAATTATTGATTGTTACAATTTCTTTTAATGTATCAAATGAAAAACTTCACTGCAATTCATAAAAATTTCGTTTTTTCCATTAATTTAATTCTTCTAACAATCTAGCACTCTTTAACACGGGAATTAATGTGACTGCATATTGATTGAATATGACTAATTTGTAATTGTATTAACATGAAAACACCTAGAAAATGGCTAGTACAAGAAAGAAAAGAATATGTGAGCCGATTTTATCTCCCCTGGACTATAAAAAAACGCCGTATACCACTGCAAAGCTCAGCTCATCCTTGCGGGAATCTGAAGCACTTGAAAAGAAAGGTACATCAATGTTTGAACTGTCTTTAGCTTCAAGGGTATTGACTAAGTGACTTAGTTATTTAGATAGAGAAAACAGTTTTAAATTTTAAATGTAAATACATATACGTATATGTTATTTTTGAGAGGGACTTATTAGGATTTTATAGATAGGTGAACTTTAGGACCCTCTAGGTATATTTATGCTAAATTTAAAACAAAATTAATGCGAACATTAAACAAACAAAAATCAAAACTAAAATGTCAGTTTAATTTTTTGTTTTTGGATTCAAACCACGTACAGATTATCTAGAATATGATTCTGTTATTTGTAATTTCTTTTTAGAGTATTTAGATAAACAAGAAACGTATATACCTATTTTTTATTAGTTTATTATTCATAAACTATCATTCATCACTTTAAATATTCCTTTTCCAAGTTAAAAACGACGAAGGAAATTTAAGTCTACCCTACTTGCTATATTTAAAGACATTCAATCGGATTTATTGTATAATCAGATCAATTTCTAGCTGACGGTTCTTATTTGTTATCCACGTGTACCTTTGAGTTTTGGCTTGGCCTCCTTTCCTTTTGTTCGGCTCTGGCAACGAGACGAAATTAGGGAATACAATATCCATTTCAAAACTGCGAACGGTAGACGGGTAAACTTTTCCGTTAGACGGTAATAAAGATAACAATAACAGAAACGAACAAAACCCTTACAACATGATTATCCATTTGTGCAAAACTCGATAAATACGTTAATCTGAAGGTAAATAATGTAACACAAGCTGCTGTTTAAGAATAAAATGCACTGTCTGAATGTGGTGTAAAATTTTTCAGCAATTTCACACCAGTTTGGTGTGAAGTAAACACCGCAAGGCCGTGGCAGAATTTTCTCATTCGCTGGTGTGAATTTTCACACCAGACGTCCAGTGGAGTAAAATCAACTGGACGTCTGTGTAAACTTCACCATATTTTGGTGTAAGTTTTATTTCAATTTTACATTTTTTACTGCCCATATTGTACAATGCAAGAAAATAAAACGCCTTTGAGATAGAATACACTTTATTATACATATTTTTTCGTGTACAAAGTTAATTTAGTAGTAGTAACGTAATCCCGAATGTACCCGGTTATTAAATCCATTATTTAATAGTTGGTACAGATTCTTCATTTCTTGATAAGATCGATGTGTTATTGTAACGTATACAAAAGATTAAAAAGTATACAATAAGAATGGCAAATATAGAAGTCCTGCAGCGATTTTGTAAAATTTTACATTTTTCAGACATTTTTATTAATATATATTAGTTTTAGTAAACTTGGAGATAACTATGACTATGGTTGCTTCTTAGGACAGATGAACCATTTAGGCAATAAGTTGATTATTCAGAAATCATAAATAAGCGCATTGATTTAGGTTTTAACAATTATTAATAAGTCTTATTGGGATTTAGTTGTTGCTGAAAATAAAAATTTGTTACTATTCCGGGTAAAATTTATATAGTTATATTGTTATTAAATAATAAACGATTCATATTTAACAAATTATTCAGTCATCTTGGCAATAAGTTGGAATACTTGGCAAACACAATTAATTTTGATTCTTGAGATATATAACAGCATTTGGGCATAAATTAGTTCAGTGGCGGCTCGTGATGAAATAAAACGGGTGTTCTGCACAGGGCCGATCCTAGGGTATTGCTTGCCCGCGTGCAAATTTCAAACGTATCCAAACTACTGGCGTCGGCGGCGTAGGGGTTGCAAAATAATTGCGCCGCAGGCGAAAATTTTCAAGGTCGCGTTTTCCTGATACTTCAGAATTTTTATGTAAAATCCGTTTATACAAAAATATAGACTTTCACAAGAAAAATTTTTGGAATTTAATACCTTTTTAAAGAACATTCATGTTTGCCGTCATATTCTTTGGTTAAGAGAAAAGGCTTGTACGGTGAATTTTCTACTAGAGGGTCTATAACACTTAAAATATTTTCCGAAAGAGTTTCAGCGTCACATTTTGTAGGTTTCAGGTATGTCCAAAAACGTTCAATCGGTTCACCATCGAGAATATATCTTAAAACTGCCACTAACTGAATTTTTGCAGATATATCAGTTATTTCGTCTGCCATAACTGCCAAAAATGAAGGTTTGTTAATTTCTTTAATTATTTCTTCATGACATACTTTTAATATACAGTCTAAAAGATCATTTTGTATTTCTTTAGAGATTCCTTTAAATACTGAAGCATTTTGTAGGTGCTCGCTTAAAATTACATCAAGCTCAGCAGAAAAATTTATCAAACCACGAAATATGCCGTTTTGAGAGGTTTCAGCTTCATGTCCTCACAGCGCTAGTTCAAAGGCCCCACAAAACTTTATGCAGTTTATAATTTTTGACAAAACGTATCTCTTTTTTGTCACATTATCATTATGCTTTTGCACATTTATCCAATAAGCTGAATCTAGCTGCGTTTTAATATTAGTTGTTCCTAATAAAGCTAATTCCATTGTATTATGTAGATGGCTTTTGAAGTTGTCGTGCTTTTTAATTTTTTCAGTTAAGTGCACCAAATCTGTCACCCCTACCTCCGTCCATGCTTTATCACCGCCAAAAAGTAAACAAGGAAAACAAAATAACGCATTTTCTTTTGTTGCACCCACAAATCCAATTGTTCTTCGAATAAATGTCTCTATTAAATTGACGTTTATATGCTTTTCCGCGGCTAATACCTGCAGTCTCAATAACAATATCGGGCAATGGCCTACCATTGTTTTTTAAATCAATTTTTTCTTCATAAGAGTATTTAAAAAATCGCTTCACATGAACTAAATTATAAACTAAATCCATTGTCACTATCACAGTATATAAATATTAATAATTAGTACAATAAATCACTACACAAATTTGCAAAACAGTATTTAAAATCTCAATCAAAGTAACACGAAATACGAAATAGGTACGATTTACGCCCGCCCGAGGAGTAGGAAGGAGTAAACATTCACTGATGTTACCTTAGCTGGAAGAAATACAGCTCACTGACCGTGTAAATTCGCGCATTGACGAGCGCCAAGTGTGGATTGTCGCGGGAGTTGAGGGGGAGGACGGGTGTGCCGAGCCGTGCTGAGAACTACCTCGTGTGGCCCAGTTCGATGTACCGCGACGCGCTCGCGTAGAGACCCAGATAATTCATCTGGTCTACTACTCAATAGAGGACGGCGGGCAGAATGCGACTTTAACGCAATAATTTGGTTAGCTGCACCAACTAACCAAATTATTTTATTAATAAATTTTAGTAATTATTATGTCGCGAAAATATACAAATATCTAATTTTTTTGGCAGTTCTGCAGCACCTATACACTAGCCGCCCCTGAATTAGTTAATCATAAATTGGCTAAGGGAATAGTCTTATTGCCTAACGTTACAACAGTATCAATGTGAAGGCTACATGAGTGCGTACTGTCGTGTTAGTTACCATGCAGGGATTATAATCTACCGCATGCGGAGCAAAGTGTATTATTTTATTTTATACCTAAAGTGTATAAAAGTTTACAATTATATACGATGTAAAATTCTACCGATTACACTGGTGTTAAGTTTTACACTAGAAATAATTTTTTACACCATTAAAAGTGGTAAAGTTTTACCACCGCAGATTTTCAACAATGTGTTCCATATGACTCCATTGATGCATAAGTAACGATTTTGTACAGAAGACGTAGCGGTATAGTTTTGAGTCTGATTTGTAATTACGTGTAAAATTAACCACGACGAAAAGAAAAACCAATTAAATTCACATTAACTATTATTAGACATTTTTTATTTGTGATATATAATCCACTGCCAATACAATTGTATTCGCTTTATTATGACAATAAAATTAAATCTACTCAATGAATGAAAGTGAATCAGGCAATTGTATTATTTTGTGCTGGCAAAATAATGTTTTCGGCAACATTTTCTTTATTATTGCTTGTTCCTTAAACAAGTACAATATATATGTAGAGTTAGATTTCATCCACCAATTACTGATTTTTCACCTCTTCTCATTAGCTAGAAGGTTATGTGTACAAGAGCTTTTCAAAAAAGGATTTTTCCAGTTTAGGTAATCAAATAGTATGTGTAACAATGCCGTCTATACTGAAGGCACTGCCTGATTTTTTTTTATTATAAAATAACGTAAGTAACAAATAAAACTGATTTCGACTTAATTATTTGAATAGTTTTTAACTATAGAATTAGTTATTTCATAATACCGAAAAACTAATAAAGTTAATTATACAATAATTAAAGAAGATTGGTGGTTTTGCTTATCTATTTCGTCAGTAAAATAGTTAACTCTTTTGGTTAATTTGTGGATTAACTGACTATCTAATATTCAATAATCATACCCAACCTTCCTACTCAATAATTCTGGCTTTAAAATTTGTACCTTGTACGTCGCAACTACAATCTGTCACATAAAATCGTGTCAGTGATATATGTTAATCCGTGGCACCTATGACATCAAGTTTTTTTTTACATAAGGACTATATAATATTTTCTATGATGCTCTTACTTAGTAAGGGGTCCAGTCTCCATTATTATCTATTATCGCCTGGCATCATTGAGACATGCTTCTTATTAAATTTTCGGCATATTCCTTCGGAAATGCTCGCCATATCTTGCGAATTTACCGCGATAGTTGTGTCAAAGATAACACACGTGTTCCTCTCAGCTTCTACTTCATTAATGCCCACATATTTTCTATTAGGTTAGCGTCTGGCGACTGCGACGGCCAGTCTAATGTTGTGATACCCTGTTCAGCCTACCGTTGCGCACAACACTTGCTTCGGTGTTTGGGATCATTATCCTCTTGAAAGATCCAGGCAGCAGTATTGTCGCCAAACCACCTCTTCGTTGATGTTAAAAGTCCCCTTTCGTATAGTCGTTTCATTCTCTCGGCGTTAAGGATCCCCAGTGAACATGAACCTTCACTGGATCTATAATGAACCGTTGCAACAGTAGTTGACCCTCTATTAACCAGGTTTTCTTGCAAGAAATCCAAGCCCAAAATGACGACTCGTCTGTGAACACTGCATTGTCCCAACCTTTGTCCACATTATTGGTACCTAGCCCACTTACGTCTTTTTCTGATGTGATTATCCGATAGCAGATGTATGACAGTCGTGCTTCTATAGCGAATTTTATTTTCGTCAAATTTTCATTTTAACGTCAGAATACTGACATCTATATCTGACACAAACTTAGGGTTGGATTTTTTGAAAATAATGTTATCATGGTGGAAAGCTCCTTTTTGTAAACTTCATCGTCGACCCCCGCTGGGGCAAATCATCCACATTTTTTACTTCTTTATATTGCTTTGCCCACTTCTTCACAAAGCTTTGTGAACGTTTCATATATTTTGCAGCAGCTGCAGCTGTCATTTTGGGTTCTTTAGGATGTAAACATAAGAATACCGCTTTAAAGCGTGAAGCATATGCACTGCTCATGTTGGAAACACACCGACTTGTCCGCAAACCATTAGTTACTAATCCTTTAATGTTAAAGCATCGTAGACCACTCCTCTGGTCTTCACATCGCGTGGTGCTTCCCCGCGTACGGCGCGATCTACAGAAGTCATCAGCGACACTCTCTACGTGATAAACTGTACTTTTTAACTTTTTGGGAACATTTGAAGTAAATCTCCAAAGACACTAGTTTCGACTACAATGGTCTGTTTTATCTTCGTTATTATGTTTTATTTGATTTTGTGTGATCCTGCTTTATCTGTTTTTGTCTGTGAAATAATGTCACTGGCTTCCCGATTACCATAAATAACATAACTTTAGTTGTACCTCGAGAAAACGTTTCATTTTTTGGTAACATAATACGTTTATGAAATATAAATTGCTCTTCAACGATAAATACCTTCGAAAAATATTAAATTGATTGAAATAAGGTTAACGATTACAAAAGATGGTTTCTATACTTTTATATTCCGCCCTCCCCGTACCCGTGTTAGATAGGTAACTAATATTGACACTATGCTTGTTTAATGGAAAATATTGATTTTAGACGAAGCAATTGCCTACGGTTTATTATTAATTCGGTAAACGATACTACTTTTGAAGTTCCATTAGTCAATTTTCGTCTAAGTTTAAAGCGACTTCTGTTTGCGTTACGTATGGGTTCCTCTATTTATATACTCGTAATTTTCAGCAGTAATCTATAATAATAATTCATAATCCTGACAACTGCTTCAATTATAATACCTCAATAATAATCCTAGACGTGGCTCCAATATCGGATTTGACGTAACCCGAGTTGGTTAAGAGAAGGAAGTACTTATGTTTAAATTTTCTATTATGCATTTATATATTTCCCGATTAGTATAATCTTAAGTTCTGTGTTATAATATTTTTTTCTTATTTACCAAACAATTATTTGACTTTACATAAATGTGCCAGTTAATAGAAGGTATCATATACTCTTATTTTTACAAGAGAAAGTAAATTTATTACACCGTGTACCATGCGATGTAGCTGTTGCTGAGTAATGAAATGAGAGCAATCTCAGGTTAAGAAAAAAGAGTTCACATAAATAAATGTCAAATAAATAAGCGTTTAACATCTTTGGCAAAGAATTATAGTGGCCGAAAATTAAAATAAATAGCACAAAAATTCCAAAATTAAAATTGCAACTGTTTATTTAATATCTTTTAAACATGCGCAAGTATATATTTTTTAAATTAGCTGTATTAAAAGACATGAATGTTTATTCCTAGGTAGTACTTATATATTGCTTTTTGTGATTTATTTATATTATCTATCGTGCATATAAGCACTATCGAAAAAATAAGTACCCTTGCATAAAACAGTTAACTATCTCACTGACTATTGTATGCACTTTAATAGCCAAGTGTATATTATAACTAAAATTTAAATTAATGATACCAAGGCTGTTTTAATTCAGAACAAATTCAGTTTTAATATTCCCTTTTACTAAATCTTAAATTACTATTTTGCAATAATTATTTTGCATCATAAAAGAACACGTGTTCGGTGATGGGCTGATGGGTGAAGATCAGAAATATATAAAGAAATAAAATAAGCTTAGATGACTATGCATTCAAAATTAGTTCGAGTATATAAAGTCCGACATTTTTTCTTAGATTGAAATGAGAAGAGGTATTGATTCTAATATATCAGACTACGAGGGTGGGACGAAAAGTTTCCGGTCTGATGAAGAATTATTTTTTATTTTCCAGCATGATCTCCATCAAGTCTAATATATTTTTCATAACGGTGCTATATTGCAGTGATATAATTTTTTTAGAACGATTTGTCAAGCTCTTCAAAATACGCATTTACAGCATTGATGACTTCCTCATTGCTCATAAATATTTTACCTTCGAGCCATGTTTTGAGGTTAGGAAACAGATGATAGTCGCTGGGGGCTAAAACAGGTGAATACGCTGGATGGTGGAAGAATTCGAACTTCAATTCATTGATTTTAGCCATTGTAATGACCGATGAATGAGCAGGTGCATGGTGTCATTGTGAAACGAGATCTTTTTCTTCGCCAAATGAGGTCGTTTTTCCTTTATTTCGTCACTCAAACGATTTAATAACTGCGTAGTATTCACCATTTAAGGGTTTTTTGGGGTTGGTTCATCTGCTCCAGTCCATTGTTTTGACTGTTGTTTACTTTCTGGAGTATAATGTGGACCCAAGTTTCATCAGCAGTTACAAATCGACGCAAAACTTTACTGGGATTTCGCTTGTACAGTGTCAAATTCTCGGTTGAAACAGTCTTCCGGCGCAATTTATGATTGATAGTTAGCAAGCGCGGCACGTACCTAGTACAGAGCTTCACAAATGTTGATGTAAAATATTGCGTATACGTTCATCCCAGTAGTCTCAGCTCTCTCAGTCACGATTTTATGAATTTTCTCAATCATTTCGGCAGTTGTAATCTCAATGAGGCATCTTGAGCATAGTTCATAATCAGTGCTCGTGCTATCTTTCTTAAATTCATAAATCCATTGGTTTGGTCATTGAATATGATGGAGAAGAGTCCTTCAGTGTTGAATCCATTTCTTGTTTGATTTTAAGTGGTGTTAAGCCGTTCAAATAGAAATATTTGATGACCGCACAGTAGTATAGCAAAACCAGTACCAGGCCACCCTCGGATTTGTCCGCGGACATTTGATGCGGATTTCATGTGGTCATTGTTGATCTGAAGAACTCTTGGCGCAGGTATAAAACAGGTCTGTACAGGTATAAAACAGGTGTGTAGCGGTTTAAAACAGGTATGGTAACCTGTTTAATGAAGTCATGTTTTTTTCCTAATACCACCATAGCTGTTTTAAACCGATACACACCTGTTTTATACCTGTACAGACCTGTTTTATACCTGCGCCAAGAGTTCTTCAGATCAACAATGACCACATGCCATCCGCATCAAATGTCCGCGGACAAATCCGAGGGTGTACTGGTACTGATTTTGCTCTACTACTCCGCACGATTCCAATTTTTCCATTTTGACATAAGCAAGCGTTATACAACATATATTAACAGAGCAATTGACCTGAAAATTATTATACCAGCTAGTCAGGGATAGGACTATAGAATATGAGTCAAAAATTAAACCTACTGGCGCTATCTCTGACTCAGGCCGGAAACTTTTCACCCCACCCTCGTAGAAAGTTTTGAAAAAAAAACAGATACACACTAAGTTACGTTAAACATTGCCAAATTTATCTGTCGTCGGTAGAACTGCTATATTTTAGTTCATATTTCACACTAAAAAAAATCAAAAATACGTTTCAAATATACAAACGTTGTTTGGCGGTCTTCCTGGTACTGTTACCTCGTGTAGATTGTGAAATTCATAATAAAGTTTACCAAGACTAAACAAAAACACCAAAGTTTAAACAAAAAACTAAAGTGTGGAACATTTTTGTTAGTGTAAGTATTATCAGTGCATGTAATTTGTATTATTGTTATTACTGTAATTACTGTAACCATTGGCTTGCTGCGTAAAGGGGAGTAAAGTTATAAAACATTTATTACCTCGGGAGTCATTCAAGAATTGAAAATATCTAATAAGTTTTTGAAAAAAAAATCTGATTTGACATCTTATATATACTGTACACCGTATTTTTATACTCATTTTTATTACTCTAATTGACGTACTTATCTATTTTATCCAAAAGATATATAACTAATATAATTACAAAGGGTTATACATTGTATTAGCTAAATATACGAGTAGCCTTATGCCGGTCCTGTTCCATAATCCAATTTACCACAGATTGGGAAAAATTAACAACCCCCTGTTTTCCTATTTCACGCAGGTTTGTTTATCCTTCTATTTCTTTATACTCTATCATAAGGATGAGCGATGGATGTAGAGCGCTTATATTTTTTGGGAGTAACAAGAATATCGAATAATATAATAAATTTTATGTTCTCGAATACTTGTTTTAAGATTAAATATGAATATACAAAAAGTGCAATTTGAGAACATAATTAGTAATTTAGTATTTTTATTTCAAGTTCTATATCCCATTCGCTATATAGACGTTTTATATTTTCTATATAGACAAGACAAGAAATGAAAAAGATTTCACATGAAAAACTAAATCAACTTCGACATCACTTGTTCTAAAATAATTACTTACCCTTAATGGACATGAAGCTGTACATGTTAAAAAATTTAAAAGAATTTATATTTAACGAAAGATACATGTTGACATAAGATGTTGTGGAACAAAAAAAAACCTTTATAAAGGCTGTTCAGTAATAGCAGAAAACGTATTTTTAACAATATATAAAGTTTTTTATTTAATTGTTCGTAACAGACCCACCTGAAGTATGCAACCCAGATTACTTATAGTATGTACAATACCGTGTTCTTTTTATATTCTTCAGAATCTTCTGTTGTAGGCAATGACTTATTTCAGGCGGGCGCAATACATTTTAGGATCTTAGGATTATTTTTATCATATCAACAACTATTCTCATTGAACGATTACTTTCTATCGGGAATACTAGTTAATCCACATTCTTTTATGTTCAAAATTTTTATCTGCAAAAAATAAGCATCTCGTGGCGAAAGAAAGCATATACAGGGTGTTTAAACTATCTTATGAGATTCATTTAATAATCCGTGATATAATTATTATCAGTATCAGTTAATTTACATATACAGGGTGGAAACCTTAACTGAAACAGGTTGATTTTTTATTTTTGTTGCCTACGTTTAAGGGACGTCATTAATTATTTTCATCCTAGGGGATGGAACCGCCCGCAATACGCTATACCCTTACGTTTTTTAAACGTAAGGGTATAGCGTAAATGATAAGTTATTTGAAAGGTCGCATTGAGTGAAATAAATACAACCCAATATAACCTGATTACCTTAAAAAAAATAAAAAAACTTTTTTTTATGATAATCGTCACTACATTGAAAAAGTGTGCAAGATAGGTATCGTTTCTTTCTTTTTGGTGGTTTCTATTATGAGGAATATTGATAATACATATTATTTGACTTAATTTTTTTTAAACTCGTCGTAATTGCAATGTTTTAAAGCCCTGCTTAAACACAATTTAAAGACATTTGTTACTGTAATCTTATTTCGCATTATGTCTTTGTATTTGTATTATTTTTCACGTGCCATTTGTGGTTTTGCACTTAACTTGATTGCAAAATAGCTTACCTGACAGAAGTTATTCGTGTTGAAATTATAATGATCATCGGATATGGAGAAAGGTGCCGAACTGCGACAGAAATTGTTCAATTATATCGGGGTCAACGTCCAGATCTACCGCCCATTAGCCAATATGTTATCAGTAAAATTGAGTCTCCTTACCGATAGTTTGATCATGGAGAGACGTACCTAAAAAGGCAAAGCATTATTAACGATGAAACAAATTAAGTGTATTATTAGTTTTTTTAAGAAGCTGTTGTATTATTTTTGTGCAGTCAGATACATATTTTGATATTAAAATGCGCTTATTTCTTCTTAACATTTTAAAATTATTCTACTTCATTCTTCAAACTAACGCACTTTGCCAAACCATGGTTTATTTATTTTTCGTTAATGAGATTTAATGACTTGTTATGCCAACAACAAAATCAGCATCAGTTATAGTTGACAAAACGGGTTATAAGATATTTCCATGTTGGGATAAAATAGCCGTATATTGTAAAAATAACCCCATTTTCTAGCTTTAAAATAGAGAAAGGGAGTAGATTAGTTTAAGTAATTCGTACATGGGAGGAATTTAATTCAAGTACAACAGGAAAATGGTATTAAAGTTCGCTGGACTGAAATAGTAGGAAATTCATAACTTCAAGATTGTTTATAAATGACAAATTATCAATATTACACTTAGAAAGACTAAAGGCAGGTCCTTAAATCAGAAAGACATTTATTTTAAATGGCGACGTTCATCAACACAATTGCCATTATTGCTGACAGCATTGGCTGGCAGCAACTCTCATTTTATATATCCAACTTATATCCAACTCGTACAATAAATATGCGGGCTGGAAAAATAAATATATGTCAAACTTCTTAGACCGTTATGTTTAAATAATAACCTTCATGGTCTAAATTTCCTTCAAGAAGATTTGGTCCATCTTTGCCGAATCTCTTTCTCAATGAATTACATCCAGGTCAGGTTCAATATCGGGATGAGATATATCCAAATAGGTGGATTGTACGATAAGGTCTAATTAGGACGCCGCGCCGTCAAGATCTCCGGTCTTTACTCCACTTGGTTTTGTGAGGTACTTGAAAACCAAGGTTTTTGAAACAAAACTTAAACATGAAATTAGACAGATCACTCCGGGGATAACACAATGTAAAAAATCAGTTTTATCATCGACTAGCTTTTTGTCCAGAAAGAAACGTACCAATTTTAAATGTTTACGATGATCATTAATATAAAAAGTAAGGTTTTAGTCTCTTTGCAGGTAATAATTTGAAAAATTTTAAAAACAAAGTATGCGCTGTGCTCCTGTCGATGTGACCTTTCGAATTATGTGTTACTTGACATACCCTTATATATGAACAAAAAGTTGTGGGCAGTTACATCCCCCGTGGTGATGATCTGATGATAATTAAAGATCATCACCCAATAAATGTCAATAACAAAAACAACAAATCGATTTGTCTCAAAAATTTTTATTGAAATCCTCCATATTCGAGATACAGAATTCGAGATAATTTCAGTTAAGGTTTCCACCCCATATATTATACATAATGAAATGAGGATTAAAACAATATACATAATTAAATCTATATACTTTGCTAAGTAGTTAGTAGCCTGTTTTTATTTTAAGTAAGTATTTCTCCGTTTCTTTTGCTGGTTACTTATTTCTTATCAAATGTTTACTGTCTCTGGATATATTTTGCCTTTATCACAAGTTTTACTTATCTATTTCACGAAGCGCCTGTTAATGTATGTACTTTGCACACACATACTGAGTCATATCGCCTTTGTATTTAAACAGAGGCACATATTGAAGGCCGGATATCAGTTTTGTAGCTAGACTTTTATTATAACGTATTCAGAATTATATTAAAATATAGTTTGCAATATCCCGGTAAGACTTGCGACCAATAAAATGAAACTTGACAACCAGGTGTACCAGGTGGCCCAAAATAAACGAATCGTTTATATTCCGCATTTTAACTGACATATTCTTCTGTATTAAGGATCAAGATTAGTTCACCAATGCATGTTTACAAAAAGAAATGTTTGTTGGATTTATGAATTGCGCTTACAGCCTTGTGCTCTGTTGTTTCTACAACAATTGACAGTGTAGTAGGCAAGATGATGCGCCATAATAATGACTTCAATAACAGAAAGTGGTTTAAAGGAAAAAATAATATAAGGTTTCCTCAAAAAATCACCTAAACATAATGACGTAAGTGCGTTTCACTAATGGCATTACTATCATTAGATGACCAAAAAGCAGGAGTGCTTTGTGAAAAAATAATTTATATGGTTTACCTACAAAGATGATTTAAAATTGATCTAAATAAATTTTAAATCATAATCATATCTTAAATAAAAAAAAATGTAACAGAATATCAAGTTTATTTGCGCATATTTGCATTAGGCATAATTGAGAAAGGACGTAATAAGACTTTTGATATATTCTCCTGCAACATAGGCAATAAGTAATTAATTGTAGAATTGACTATGCTCTTAGTCTCAAAACTGTCGCGCCCTCTGTTGATTAAGAAGATAATTGACTATAAAGTAATTTCTTTATTGCTTGTCTTCCAAGCAAATGTATTGAAATTACATTATTTCTTGAGAGTACGTCAAAACATTTCCCCAAAGTATTTTAAAATGTTATTTGCCGTGAATGGTGTTTCTCAATGTATGCATAGGAACCTTTTTTCTATTGTTTTTATAATATAATAAATCACAATACAGATTTTGGTTTTGGAAGAAAAAACACTTTTCAGTATGAAAAAGTTTTTTTTTAAGTTATACAGTTATATTTATATTAAATTATAATTATATAATTATTTTCGTTATTATTTAACTTGAACATATTTATAAAAATGCTAAGATATTGTATATAGGGCTTGTCAAAAATACGACATATGGTCAAGTTCACTGGATCTAATGAACACAAACTAATCTGGAGTTTATAAGTGAGGCTTCACTTATAAATATTTATTATATTTTTTATATATTATATTATATAAGTATTATATTTTTGATGGCTTAAATTTGATATATTTTATGTGCATCGAGGGATATACATCGACCATCTTATACGTTCTCCTAAGTACTGCCATCAACTCATGGGATTTTCCCAATCTAGCAATTAATTAATTAATTTAATCTATAGTAATTGTTTCTGCAACAATTACTATAAACAGTCGCGACCTATTTAATTTTTACGTGATACACATTACGCTTCTTGTATTTATATATGGTAATGTTTTGAATATTTATCGTATAATACTAATGAATAAGTTATTAATTCGTTACAATATCAATGTAAAGTAATTCTTTTGATAGTATCCATGGTAGAAATGTAAGTTCTCTTAAATAATGTAATGTTACAAAACTTCGAATTTATTTCATGTGAGTGCATGCATTTGTTATTCAGCAATTGTACTGAGCTGTCGTTTATGATAATTAGTATAGCATTTTCGTAGATCAATAAGGTGATACCTACTATTCCTGTCATCTCTATTTGCCAAATAAAAAACTCTCTTATCTTGCCGATAAATGGAACAGTCTATCTGAGCCTAGCCATAAAAACAAGCCACGGTATTTGGGATTTTTTATTTGGCAAATAGCGATGAAATAAACTATACATGTGTCTTGTTTGGTTGAACATTGAAAATGAAGCATGGAATTTTATACAACTATGATGTAAAAGCTCGTATCGTGACTGATGTTGCCTGAACTTTTATTTCAGTTTCCCTTTTTCCTATTATTAGAATTTTTAGGAGAATGCCATATAATACCGTAGTTGAAGGTAAATTATGAATAGATGTTGGTATATTACATATAAATGGCGTAAGCTGCAATATTGACCTAATCAACAAAGTTAAATCTAGGTATATTTCTTAAATCAAAGTAAAAAGGCAAATAAAACAGTTTAATAAATGTATTTCAAATTTTCACCTGAAAATATAAATTATAGTGAAACATATATTCGTTCTAGCAGAGCAGAGTATCAAATAAATGAATTACCAACAATTATTACAGCCATGTATAGTAATCGTAAAGTTATTTACTAACAGCCAAAACTTTTTTCTGCGTGCATGAATGGCATGAAGCTACAATAAAAAAATTACCTACTAACTGTAAGATTAAAGTATATTTATTTTTAAATCATGTACTGATTAGTGGTAAGAAAATTGTGGCAATAAATAAAATATTAGCAAAACTCTTGTTAGCATTTAGTAACAATTAGTAAAAAGTGTTTTTTTATTTAAGATATTTTTTGGGGTTAGTCGATTTTTACTGGTTAATAGAAACTTCCCTCGGTGTAAACAGTATTTACTTCTTATGTCACCTAGTGAAAATATATGTTGATTAGTTATGCCAATGTTGCAGTATGCCCTAAATTTTAGTATCTCTTAGTCGTTGTATTGTAATACAATACGTGTAATATATAAAACGTAATGTTTCGTTTTGTTTTACATAGTGAGCAGTCCATTGCCAGTGCCCGGGCAAGTGTGATGATATACGATGATGTCAACAAGAAATGGGTACCTTCAGGCACATCGTCAGGCCTCTCCAAAGTTCACATATACCAGCACACCGTACAACAGACTTTTCGAGTTGTTGGTAGGAAGCTACAAGATCATGAGGTATATTTTAAGAATATCCGTTATATTTAGATATAAAGTTATCTTTTTAATGCAACAAGTCCGATGTGCCTGCAGATTTGTTCAAAACGATTTCGGTCAGTATTGAACATTTCGGAGTTGAACATATAAACTAGTTAAGTTAAATATTTCTATCAGACAATCTCAATTATGATGTGCGGAACCAAAAGAAACTTCTATTATATGTAATATTTCCATTACATTTAACAAGACAATGAAAATTACGTTCAATAGAATACATTATGTAAAGGGTCTTTCAATAAGGACGCTCGATTTTTATACATAAATTAAACAAGTTGTGTATGAGATATCCACTCCATTTGTTTTTATTTGAAAGAATATTTTATAGCATTAAGTATGGGATAAAACGTCGTTGAAATGTCCACCGCGGCTTTGCTTGGTGGTACGTATTCGGGTAGTCCAATTTTCGATGACTTTGTCGCATAAATCCGACAAAATTTACTGGATGGCGTTGGTTATGTTGACTTTGGGGACATCAATTGTTTACGGTTTATTCGCATGGACCTGCGATTTAAGATAGCCCCAAAGGAATAAGTCTAAAGGCGTTAAATCGTACGATCCCGGTAGCCAGTTCACGTCGCCACTGCGCGAGATAACCATGCCCTCAAATCGCTCGTGCAGAATGTCCATCGTAGCATGCGCTGTGACACGTAGCGCCGTCCTGTTGAAACCACATGTATTCATATCATCCAGTTTAAGCCACAAGAAGTTGCTTATCATCGATCTGTAGCGCTTGCCGTTGACGACTATGGCAATGCCAGTTTCGTTTTGGAAGAAGTACGGACCAATGATTCCGCCACACCAAAATTCGCATCAAACAATGATTTTCTCGGGATGCATGTGGTGCTGGTGTATCTCGTGTGGATTGGTATCGTCCCAAATCCGACAATTTTGCGTGTTCACATATTCATTTACCCAAAAATGGGCTTCGTCGCTAAAAATGATATTGTTAGCGAAATTTAGGTCAACTTTTAGTTGTACTGGATTTTGAAAATAAAATTTGATGATTTGAACACGTTGTTGAACGCTGTAACCTTCCATGGCGATTTGCCATACACTAACTGAACAATACACAGCAAATTTGACAGATGTTGCTTTAACAACATGGGCGCTATAATCTAACAATTTTCGAGCGTCACTTTCTGGAAAATATAAATAAATATGGTAATTCATACTTACAACTAATTACGAATTAATCGTATTTAGAAAAAACATATACCAATATAATTATACATAATCTTATATGAAAACTACATATATAATAATTATAATATACAGGGTGTCCCAGAATATATTTTACAGTCAATATTTTCGTTATTTGAAAAGTTAAAAAAATAAACCAAAACTACTTTAAATTTTATAAAAAAAAACCTTGCCAATTGCGAATCTAAAACCTTATTTTTTTCAGCCCCTAGCAAACCACCCTACCTTTGTTTAAATGGCATATTTACGTTTATTATACCTAAAATGAATCCCCACTTAGCATTATTCTTAAATAAACAATAGTATTATGTCCCAAAACGTTCTAAAATAATCAACGCCATCAGCTTTTTGTGTTCCTTGAAATTTAATTTATTTATAAATAATACTGATATTCCATATTTTATAAATAATTTAAATAACTGATAATTGTTTTAAACTTGAAAGCAAACATGCAGTTTGAATTTTTTATAGAAACGTATTAAGATAATCGCTGCTACTGGTAACTGAAATGTAATTACAACAAATGTTCTAAATTTCCTGCTGGACACTCCCCACAAGCTTTAAAACGTCGTAATAGTTCCCTAATATATGCAGTTGAAATCACTTCTAGTCTTAATACAGACGCGAATTCGACAAGTCATGCTTTCGACTAAGCTATTTTTTTTTTAGGAAGATTTTTCAATTCGTTTAAAACAGCTAAATCAGTTAATCTGCATTACCAGGGTTATTGTGACGATCTCTAATCGTTCTTTTAATCACATCCTATAAATGCCCTATGGGATTAAGGTTTATTTGTGGGAGTTGGTATATAGACGTGCATTATCTAAATAAAAAAAATCGTCGAAAGCACCTCCCCAGTTTCTCATTATGGATCCTACAACTACGTCAATATACTTAGGACCTGTTAAGTTTGCCTTATGAGAAATAAAGAGGGGTTTCCATCCATCATAATCCCACTCCAAAACATTACAGTTTCTCTTTTGTATTTGGTAACAGATTTGGGGAAAGATTTGGTATTTTTTTTTTCAAATCTATCCCATGAGTCTTCCACGGCCTCTCAAAACTCGAATTGGCCGGTCATGTGACCGAAGAACAATTCTGATTTCTTCCGAATATTAGATACTTCACCAAACTTTCATTATCCAGTTTTCATGCACCATTGTAAACGGTCAATTTTATATCGTCTTCGGAATATTTCGATAGTTTGGGAACCCTTAACTGTTTTCTACTGAATAACTCTCGCGCGTGATGCGTTTTCCTAATAGTTTCAACGGAAACACTAACACCTATAGCTTGCAAATTTTGTCTTTGAAGCGCGAGATGGGATATTGTCGGATTCCTCTTCTATTTGAGCTAGAAAATGGTCCTGCTATTCAGTAATAATTTTCCACGACTATTTTTAAGGTTCCCAATTCTACAAAACTTTTAGAAGATTTTCGGAACGACCCCTTACAAATAATCTTTGTGAGATTCCCTATTCTACCAGAGCAATAAATCTTCCCAAAATTTCTGTTTAATTAACATAACTAATTTTTCTTGAACTGTGCATCAATTTAAACACGATACTTTGTAAAATATTGGACAAATCAAATATTTGCACTTAAAATCAATCGACATTCTATTCGATGAATTTCTGCTAAATATCGTATTGTTTAAGCACAAAAAAGACTTGAACAATTTACTAAAATGTCATTATATATGTAAGCTTATACTTACTTCCTTTGTTGTTTGTAGTAGACTAGTTTTTTTTTTTATTTTAGAGAAAACATTATTTGCAAAAATATGGATGATAAACGTTTTAGAATCAATTTATTGCCGATGTAAGATGTAATTAAATAGCACGATGAACACTGGAAAAAAATCATCTTGGTTTTAAAAATCTTCACGTTACTTACTTTTGCATTTCTGCGTAAATTTAACCCCTTATTTTTTCACTTAAGCCGTACATATTATAGGTCGTTGAAATAATCTCATCAAAGAGAATTTAGTAGCATAAAAATATGTAGGGTAATTAAAAAAGTACGTTTCTTGTCCTGCATTTACATAAGTGGTCCTGTATATTTAAAACTTAATTCAGAAGACGTCAAAAATAATGATATTCAATAAGTAGTTTCCACTCTGTATATGCCTTTTAAGCACATAGAAGATTTACTAAAGATTATCCGAATTTTCTGTTTTTAATGCTACATTATGTGACAAAAACACCGAATTGTTTCAGAGACAAAGAGAACAACTAAATTAAAGTTGTTTTTAATGTAAAAGGTTACATTTTTTATACACGAAGCAGGAAACCGTTCATATATCATATAAATAATTATGGAAACGCGGTCTTATATTCCTATTTGATGATATATACAGTTATGTGTATACTGACAAGATACACTACCCGTATAAAATCTACAAACAGTGTAATAAAATGCTGACGAATATTATCCTATAAAGAATATAATATTCTTTATTGATGTAAATATTTTACTATTTTATATGCATTATAACAAAAACATTTTAAATTACAACCCCCCATTTCTTTAAAATATTTAAGTATAAAATTTCGATTTCAGTAATGAGTTTAAATTCATCACTGAAAGGAACAGGTTTGAAAATAATTGACTTGAAGGAGAAATCGAAAGCAACTATAATGACAATATTGGCAACTTTACCTGACAAAAAATTAACTGCATTATATTAAAAATGAAATTTTCAAATTGGTTGTCATTTCATTTCTTGGGAATTGCAAGCCTTTATCTTTTCTTTAGCTAATCTATTGGATGATAAAATAAACCTTATTTTTATAATATTTACAAGGCTAATAGCGTAAAACCTGGAGAAGACGCAGGTTGATCAAAAGGTCTTCGATACTTAATCGATTCATTGGAAAAATCTTAATATAAATAATCACAAAGGGCTATCGTGAAATGTGGCGGTATCCAATAGGGATGGAGCACTGACATGTTAGTCTGTAGTCGTAATAATTTTGATTATATCCAATCACCGTCGCCCAAAGGGTTACGTTTTGGAGAGTATTACATTTGGGCTTGATATTCACAGTAACCATTTGTTCAGTGTACGATTACAGTGAAGTGTAATTTCATATTATAATCTTGTATATTGCATATTTTGTAACAGGAACCTGGTCTTTAATTTTGATTGTTTTATGTTCAATTTCCCTCTCATTATCAGAATACTCAAACAGATATCTTGTTAATAAAATTAATTCTCCTTAATATATAGAGCTGTATCTATTTAAATCTTTAAGAAAAACAAAGATTGTCCATATTATAAATAACCCTTGGTTAGAAAATTTTACAATTAACTGATAGTAGTCTAAAGGAGTATTGTCATACATATTATTTACAAAGATGGAACTTACGACGATTTGAAATATTTTAATAATGTAAATTTTAATGATGAAAAATTTTTGTTAGAAACTAACATTTTTTTTTTCTGTTAAATTTCGGTCACACGCTTTGAAAGTATCCTATATCCAATGGTGTAATCAGTTTGGAGACAAAGAATTGCTAATTTATTTTAACAAAAAATTTATCGCTTTCGACTTTAATTACAAATATGTTCTTTAGTAAAATTAAAATACAAATTAAAAAAATTCTAATTTTTTTAATTTGTATTTTAATTTGTATTTTTTATTTAGTAAAATTACAATTACAAATATGTTCTTTAGTAAAATTATTTTTATTACATACATCACTTTGTTTATTACATACAATTTTCTGTCACGAAAAAAAAATTTTAAATATTCGGATTTAATTAAATTTAAAAATATAGTTTTCTACAATATAATATTTCTTTGACAATTATTATAAATATTCGTTTACTGTACAATGCTTAATATACTATTCATTTCATCGCTATTTGCCAACGAAAAAACTCTCATCTTGCCGATAAACGGAAGTCTACCTGAGCCTAGACATAAAAACAAGCCAAGGTTATGTTTTGAGATTTTTTATTTGGCAGATAGCGATGAAATAAACTATACATATACATAGAGTTAGTGAGACTAATCTCCGCATTTGTTGTGCATAACACATTATACCCCAGTGTCGAAATAATGTGGAGTGATTCATATATAATATCAGACCACCATAACTATTCAACGGTTTGTCTATTTCTTATGTAATCACCTATTATGTGCATACAAATTTTATGTGCCGTTCTATAGAAACAGTAGTTCAATGCGAACTACTCCCTTTCCTAGTGAATTCCGAATCGCAAAATAATCGGTTGTACCGCCTGGTGCGCTGTTGTAGCAAAGCTAGCCAATCATTTTAGGCGGTTTTAAATACATTTGAATTCGATTGGTCAGCAATTGGCGGCATGGATCTATGGATGATGGATGATGAAGAACAAGTGCAAAAAAGAAGAAAACAGAAACCCGCGGTAGGAAGAAGATTGAAGTTGACGAAGATGTTAATTACATAATTCGTAGGATTATTCATGGATTTTTTTTTAATGAACTTCCGACGCTGAATAAAATTCACGCTGCCGTCGCTCAAGATGAAAATTTACCGAAGTTCTCTCGTAAATTTATGTTGAAAATTATGCATGAAATGAATTTTCATCATTTAAAACGAAACCGAAAGAGTCTTCTTATTGAAAAAAACGAAATTGTGTTATGGCGAAGAAGTTATTTGGAAAAGCTAAGAGATTTTCGGAATTCTGGTAAGAAGATTTATTATTTGGATGAAACTTGGGTAAACGAAGGTCATACGGTGACGAAAGTGTGGCAAGACTGTAATATTCTGAATAACCGACAGGCATTTTTAGAAGGATTATCTCTGGGATTGAAGGCACCATCTGGAAAAGGACGAAGATTAATAATCACGCATATCGGAAGCGACTCAAGTTTTTTGGAAAATTGTTTAAATGTATTTGAATCGCGATGAACAGGGGATTATCATGAAGATATGACTAGTGAAGTTTTTGAAAAATGGTTTTCATTTGTATAGAACCCGGCGCAGTTATCGTGATGGACAATGCACCATATCATAGTCGGCGAATTGAAAAATTACCAACATCAGCATGGAGAAAAGGACAGATCCTAGAGTGGTTAAAATCTAAAAATCTGGATTGTGGCGATACGAGCAGCGCAGCGAGAAAAAAGGCGGTACATTAAATATGTAGTAGATGAAATGGCAAAAACTCGTGATGTGACAATACTTCGTCTACCACCATATTATTGCGAATTGAACTCCGTAGATCTGATTTGGGCGCAAATAAATACGGACGTAGCACGAAATAATAGGACTTTTAAACTGGGAGACGTCAAATTGCTGTTGAACGATGCTATCAGCCGCGTCACCGCGGAAACATGGTCCAAGTGCACTGTGCACGTAAAGAAAGAGGAACAACGCATGTGGGATCTTGACACAAGAGCGGAAGCGTTGATAGATCCAGTTATAAACAATCTAGGCGATAGCAGTTCCAGTGATTGCGATTTTGGTAGTGACAGTGACCAACTGTGGAATAGTACTATTGCAAGTGGAAGTCGTGTTGTCTGAAATGAGTGATTCTTGTAATAATGACATTAGGAAAATATTTTCACTGCGACGCAACATAGT
This sequence comes from Rosalia funebris, assembly GCA_037954035.1. Taxonomy (NCBI): domain Eukaryota; kingdom Metazoa; phylum Arthropoda; class Insecta; order Coleoptera; family Cerambycidae; genus Rosalia; species Rosalia funebris. Next base: position 26,515,082 of record JAZFAV010000009.1, on the reverse strand, counting down.
GATAGTGGGATAGTGACAGTGATTGGTAATATAAAATAAAATATGTGTGATAAGTATGGCATATATGTATAGTGATAGATATAGTGACTATGACGATGTTGATACAATAAAATAAAGATTGTGTTAGTGGTGTGGCATAAATATAATGATAGTTTTAAATAGTGAAAGCGGTAGGTCAATATATGGATTTAGAGGGGCCACTTGTGTGTAGCTTACTACTCCTACGTCCCTTTATATGTTGCCAAAATGTCTGTTTTATTAGGATATGCTGACAAGAGATGTTCTAACTGGGTAAGCATGAAATAAGTACATTACATAACTTACGATGCTTACATTGTTTACTAACTAAAAAACTTACAAATCCACTTAAAACCCTTTTCAGCTGTCTTGGTATTATTTTGTTATTTTTTTATATGTTGCCCCCTCCAAATTGATACGCCCATGGAATTTCGTTCCCCGCACATTTCTTGCCCCTGAGCCATACTAATGTCATCGATGAGTCACTCCATATTATTTCGACACTGGAGTATAGTAGATGTTTACCCCATAGGATATGGGGTAAACATCTACAAATTGTACACTAAGAATGAACCACATTCGATAAACTGGGGTGAATCAATACTATTTGCTGAAACTTAATAGACTCTCATTCTTAAACTTAATATCAGAATCCATTTGTATATGGGACCTTGATTTCCTGAAATTATTTACCTATAAGCGTTAAGCCGTCTTAAAAAATCTATCATTTATTATGATCATAATACAAAAATATGACACTAGGAATACTTTTCTGACTAGTAATTCAAACATACATAATTATAATTCGGTTATTAATAGAGTTTAAACATAGTTTAGACATCATTGTCGTCTCATCAGTACTTATTATCTTCTGTAAACTTCCATATTGATTTTCGTCTTTAATGTATGTATTAAATTTATCTCAAACAAATACCCTTAATGGCTTTTAAAACATTCAGATTGTTTATAATGCATACCACAACACACAAAGCGTTATTGACAGAGTTATTTCCAATACATTGATAAATAAAAGAGGAAAGGACATCGAACGTTTTTCCAGTAAGAGGTACATTAACAATAAGTATAAGTTTGTGTTCTGTTATCTACAGGTCGTCATCAACTGTGCCATTCTGAAAGGACTGAAATACAATCAAGCCACAGCCACATTTCATCAGTGGAGAGACAATAAACAAGTTTACGGGTTAAATTTTAGTTCCAAAGAAGATGCAGATTGTTTTGCCAGAGCTATGTTTCATTCATTAGAAGTGAGTAAAGCCCTTTTTTGCCCTAGTATTGTTAAAGAAGTACAGTAATCTCTTGACAATTTTTTTCAAAAGGAATATTCAAATGCATACATACTCGTATTCACCTCGCAAAATAGTTTTTAACTAGTCATAACTAAACTTTGATTTGTTATTATCATCAGCTGAGAAAAATAGAGGACTTAACGCTTAATAACACAAAACTGTATGTCATCCTTCCTTTAATTTAAAAATCTTTATATTACTAATACCCAATAAAAAAGCAGATATAAAATTTTATTTGAAGTGTGGGCTATATGCATATATTTAAATAAATGTAAACAGTTAATTCATATTTTTTTTCTTTGGGGAAAACTACAAGAGGTAAAATACCTTTGTATACCTTTTTATTGGTGCATATCTTGATTATAAATATTTACTTACTACATTTTTTGTAAGTCTGCTGCTGCTCACATTTATTCCAAATTGCGTACAGAAATATTTTACAAGTATATAAGGGAAATAGTTGAAATACTTTTTGTTTATATTATTTAATTTGTTTGTAAATGTATTCGTAGGTACTTAGCAACATAGTTAGGCAACCAGCTCCTTCACAGTATGCTCCCCCAATGCAACAGCAACAGATACAACAAATCCCTCAGCAGCCCCCTCAAATTCAGATGCAACAGCCTCCCCCTCAAGCTCCTCAAATACCCCAGCAAAATCAGTATGACGAGGACATGGGCTATCGTACGATGACCAGGGAAGATGTTGCGATCCTCCAAGAAAGGAGAATATCATCCAATGTAATATCTCCTCAACCTACCTCTCCCATGACTCCTCAACAAAACAACGTGCCTACACCTCCTGTAATGCCCATGGGTGCACCTAGTCCTGTATCTCCTCCTCAGGGTGCTCCAAGTAATCAGGCTGGCCACCAACGTACTGTAAGTGCCCCTCCTGCACCTCCACCTCCACCAGGACCGCCCACAGGACCTGGTGGAGGTGTAACCGCACCTCCTCCTCCACCACCGCCACCTATGAATATGTCGAGGTCACAGAGTAGTGATGGAGGAGAAATTAATTCTCTAGCTGCACAATTGCAGAATGCAAGGCTCAAAAGAAACAATAAGGTAAGTCAAACTTCCCTGTACAGTATATTTTACGCTCAATCAACATTCTTTAGAAAAAATCTATTATCCTTCGTTTGAAGCCATAGTCATGTTGTGTAAAGGTGTTACGGCTATTCATTAAAATAACAGTTTCTCATATGAACTGTTATTAAATATTAGGTAGTTTCATAATTGTCGTTTTTTTTTGAAGTTACCATAAACCTGAGAAGAATTGACGAAAATAAAATCTGTAAAAAGGGTTTTATAGAGCATCATTCAAATCGTTTTATAGAGAAACCAAACAGGTTTCGACGATTTTTCTCGTATTTGAATATCAATATCACTGTCAAATTTATTCTATAACTAATAAATAACTAACTAGTTATTCTACTAACCAGTGATTTATTTATAGTTATTTATTTAATACTAGTTAGTATTTTGTATAGTAGTAACATATTTACTAGATAGAAATATTCAATAAAATCTTAAAATACCCCTTTTCTCTATGGCATTCGATTCTTTAGTGTTGCATTATAAATTAAAAGTGTTGAAGATAGTGATGCAGATTAATGTGTTGAAGATATTGAGACAATGGAATGAAAGTCTCAATCCGGTAATAATTAGAATCCCAAGGCACTATTTATGAAATTTATGAGTTATATTTTGGTAACACTGCTTTTGAAATTTCCATGCCAAAGTATGTTATACATTTACTCATATATTATCATGTATATCATAAAATAAACATAGTAGGTATATTAAGAAAAGATAATAAGAATTTTCTAAGCAGTGCTACTGTTGTAGTTATTATTATTATTATTATAGTTACAAAAAAAGTTGTTTTCCCATTTTATGAATTGATTCCTTAAAATAAAAGCACGAAAATTATACAGAACGGTTTTTAAAGTTTGAGAATTGTCACATGAACCCTTTACTACAGAGAAGAAGAGGTAGACAAAAAGTAATATTTAATATTCTATTATTTATATTAAGTAAGTTATATTATATTGTTATAATAAATAAGTTGAGAACCAGCTTATTATGTATATATTGATGGTTATGGAACAACTGAAAGTGGCAGAAGGGACTTTTGAAACTAATTTTTATATAGCAGGTCACTACTTACAAGCAAGGGGCACATCATGATGTTTTTACACGGTACATCATGGTGAATTGCGTTGTATTTCTGGGTAACTATAAATAATATGAAACCGAAAATTCATTGACAGGTGTTTTCACATGTCCTTTCTCTCTGAAGATATCACGTCACATATGCCACTTCCTGTTGTTTCATTTCTGAGATATTTAGATTTTAATGGAATATATAAAAATTAAACCATGAATGTACATTAATAACTTCCACTATGATACAATTCAGTAACTAACTTTTGTCACATTTGTTTATGAAATATAGATCTTATATGTGTGCAAACTACAAACGCATACAAATTTAAAAACTGCAGAAAAGAGGTCAAATTCAAACAGATTCGTATTTTAATTAAGTTGCTTATTTCAAATAGAACTTATGTTTTACTTCCTTTTTTGATCCATATTGCCCATATGGTTCTCTATAGCTAAAATATATGGTTTAGTGTTATTTAAAGTTATTTCGAGAAATGGTAAAATTAACATCAATATTGAATATAGTATGCCATATAGAATGTGTTTAGATCATTGAAACTTTGTTCTCCTTTTCACATTATACTCAATATTGATGTGAATTTAACCATTTCTCTTATTCTTACATGAATTTGTAATTTAATATATATTTAACAATAAATATAGCTGATAATTTAAAACTATATTGTAAGCTTGAATATCGTTCATATATACATATTTGTCGGCTAGATCAATTGTTAACATAGTATTTGTTTGCATATATTTCAGTATCCACCCTATTTAGTAATATATAGATAATACTTAATAATACGTAGATAATATTTTCTGAATAACCCAAGGTATTTTTACGATTTAATCGCGGTCTAATTTCTCCAAATTCCAGTTTCTTTTATGACTTTCTTTTCAAAACGTCAATAGAATTCAGATGTAATATAAGAAATATGGTGTGCTATTTAAGATAAAGAATTTCATTTCTTTTCTACACCCCAAAGTGTCACATACATGGCATTATTTTCATCAAATAGAGCACCTGTCAAAATCTCTATTAACAAATGGTCAGTTTAAATTTTTTTGTAACGGCCCAACATTTTATAGGCCACCCAATGTAATGTGTCCTGTATATTTTTCATATTTATACACCTATTATCTTCATTACTCTTCAAATGAGTCACGTTAGGAAATACAAAAACAAATTGCTTCGCTTATTGTTTCATTTTTAAAATATCAGGAATTCCTCACAAGTTAATAAAGTACAATTAATAATTAAAATGCCAATTATATCAAATACGTAGCATTGATAAAATTATCTTTAAAGAATTATTTCATATAACTAAGTTATTAAAAATTTAATGATTATTCTGGCACCAAGCCAATGGCAGTAATTCCTTATACCACGTCACTTGTGGTACATTAAGAAGACATATAATAATAATAAGATATATATTTTTCAGAATACACCCCCACCAACTGAAAACAGTGGATCTTCCACAAGTAGTGGCGGCAGTAGTAATTACGGAACATTAGGAAGAGGAGGAGGAGGCAGCATGGCTTCTATGATGGATGAAATGGCCAAAACTTTAGCAAGAAGGAGAGCAGCAGTAAGTATAATAATTTCGAGCAGAAATGAAATGCAAAATTTATAACATCGTTTACGATAACTTGTGTTTTAGGTGGAAAAAAAAGTGCCAGACAAGGAAGATGAAGATAAGAAAGCTGCAATCTGGGAGAAAACAAATACTTTACCAAGTAATACATCAAAATTCAATTCCGAATCACCAAAAAGCATAAGAAAGAGGTTTGGATCAGCCTCTGAAGAGACAATATTAAAAGTAAATGGCCTATCTGAAGTCAGCAACCTCTCCCTCGGACCAACAGAAATGGAAAGCCTCAAAAATGAAATAGTGAAAGAAGTGAGAAAGGAAATCGCCAAAATGAAGCAGGATATTATAGATGGTGAGTTAAATAAAAATTTTAAACCAATGCCAACAAAATACCTATCCAATAGAATATCTGTGCTAAATATTTTTTGAATTTATAAATGGGATATCCAAATATATACCAAATATATACTCCTATGGGATATCCAAATATATACTCCTTTTTTTTTTTGTAAAATCTAACATTGCAACTTGCTGAAATGCCAACGTCTAATATAAGATCATTTATACATGTAATAATTTGTTTATAAAAATAAACTGAAAACAAAACTGAAATATTAAGGAATTACTACCATTAACACTTCGTATACCTCATATTTACAAACCAATAGCTAGAATTTACACTTTCGAAAATTATTACTTCTTAAAGATTTACTTAAATCAGAGTTTGGAATACCAGAGTATTTAATATGCAATTCATCATCATACAAGATGCGATTAAAAGATCATTTTTATGAAAAGTGTATAGCCGTCACTATAATTTTTCATTTGATTAATTATTTTGTCACAGCCACTGATTTAATAATTCAAGAAGTCATGTAATAAATATATGTTTTATGATGAAATTTAATTAAACACAAACATAAAACGTATCATCTGGGACTGCACAACAAACTGTCTATTATGTAGAGTAATAGTACAAGTTGTTTAAAGCTGCATGTCTGATTAGTTTGTGGCACATGTAAAGCTTCTTCGAGATTCCAGAAGTTTCATTGTTCTTGGATCTGGGGAAATGTTAGTCATATTTAGTTATATTTTTAAATATTTTTAAATTACGTAGTGTGTTTATCTCTCATTCATACTCGTTAGAATTTGCACAATGTCTTTGTTGTTGGCAATTATAGATGTAAGAATAATTATAAATAACTAAAATCAGGTATTAAAACAACCCAACTAAAAATAATTTCTTGGTGTGTTTTCTGTCTCTGTTCTTGATGAGATATGGCCTTGCCTGTCCCAATTAACCCCCACTAAATATATACGAAAATTTACTATTGATAATTAAAAATGACTAGACTGTCAACTTCTTTTGATCACATCTTTAAATTATCTAATCTTGTGAAATCTATTATAGTATATCACTATGTATAAGTATTTTTTAAGAACAAGAATAAAATCATAAAAAATCAAAAAGTCAATAAATACTGGTTTGTAATGCCTTTAAAATTTAAATGAAAAAATCTATAATTAATTTTTATGACATAAATAATTTATTTCAACATTCATACAAGTCTTTTCGTTCAGTATTCTAGAATATCATACAAAACCACAAACTTATGTATCATATAGTAGCAATACAAAAATATTCAAGTTAAAAGCCTTGTTTTATGTCTTTTATTTTTGCAGCAATCAAATCGGAACTTAACCGGAGGTAATTTATATCAACTAAGTAAAAGGAATCCAGCTCTGTCGGGGTTATGCGTTTTTTGTATAATTTTTACACGTGAATCAGACTAAGCGACAATTTGTAACATTTAAAGTAAGTAGTATCTCGATATTTCGAACGTAAGTAATGTACATTTATAACATGAAAATTATTTCAAATAATGATGTTTCGCATCGGCTGTTCTGTACATTTAATTTAATAAAAATTGTTTGGGTAAATGCAATTTTTTATATGACGATAATTAATGGGGTTGTGTGTAACAAAATTTTTAGCATTTTTCAAACTATATACTTCTAAATTTGCACCGAACAATACTTTTAAATGAAGTACAGGATAGCTGAACATTTTAATAAAACGCTATGTAGATGTCGTGAAAAAATTAGAGCACTTTTCTTTACTTATAAGTTTTAATATAGTATTTATTTTACTATTATATAAGTTGTATTATGAAATATTTAAAATGTTTTTAGTGATTCCTATGTTGCGCAGATACAATAAGGGATCCTTAATTATCATTGATGATTGATATAAATAACCATTTTTTCATATAATTTTATCCAAACAACAGTATTAAAAACATATATTGTGTTTCTGCTTGTTAATAAAATATAAAGACTGATCAGTGATTTTGTAAAATTGGTCCGTAAATAACTTCTTCCAAAATTAGTAAATTCTACATAAATGTATATCCATCCACATCTGAAATCCACAAGTAATGTTATGTGATTAACAGCTTTCAAAATTATTAAAACAGCAGGTCCTGTGCCAGACAGTAAGTAGCCTGGCATAATGATAGAGTTTAAATAAAATGAGTGAAACTTCTTGAGTGTTGTGAACAAATGTTTTTTTTTAGGCCTCGCTATTTAAATTGCTACATACTGCCAGATTTGACTGCTAATTTCTTATCGATTCAATAAACTTTAAATGACAATTCTGGTTAGAACAGAAGTCTTCCGAATTCTGTTTTCTCTTATAAAGATAAAAGAATTAGAAGTGTTTTAAAGAAGAGAATTATTTAGAAGACCTTAAAAGTACGTTTTCATGAGAAACTTGTTTATCTGGAATATTTTTAAACATACAATCTTTATACTGCCGTGCTGTACAAAATCTAAGTCATCGCCCTTGTTTGTACTGCGTAACTATATGTAAATAACTTCTTAGCATAGACTTCCATTTTCAGTTTTATCATACATATTATTTATCCTTGTTTTCATTGAGTTACATTTTTACTATTACTTTATTCATTTATGAAAGGAGGAATAAATTTAACACATTCTGCATTATGTTTTATTCAAAAGTCAGTATTTAGAAAATAAGTGTGCCAATAAAATTTGTTTGAAAACTCTGAATAAAGTAATAGTTTTATTAATCATATGATAATGAAAGAAAACAGTGGCCGTATATAACATAGACTCTAAAAGGAAGAGTTCATATAGAAGCTTAATAGTTTAGTGTCAAATCATATAATACATCGAAAATTTGCCATTTATTCATGTTTTAATTAATCAATAACTATTTTTAAAAAAGAAACTTTTTTGAGCATCTATGTATTTAAAGAATATATTACATATTGTGGTCCAAAAAATATATTTAGTTCGATATGTTCACTAGCTTCATCATAAAAAAAGATATCAGAGCTTAATTATTCCACTGTAAAAAAGATGGATATCCTGTGACCATTTTTTAATTTTTATCAGTTTATTTGGGCTTACTTTTTTAAATATTGTTTTAAAAATTCATTTAAAATAGATTAGTTTACCTAACTCCCTGAGGCAGTATTGGCTTCAGCAAAATTTTTCCAATAATCTAATAATAGTTATTGATCTACACAAAAAGAAATAAAACTTACAACTTTTTTTGTGAGTTTCTGTTAAAGTGAATATTAAAGATTATAAATGTAAACGATTTGTATAAATGAAACATAATCAGTGATGACAGTATATAATTTTTAATTAACAATGTGATATTCTATTTGCATTTAATTTGTGTTAACATTTCTCTTTGTACATTTTTTGTCATGGATATTATAAATATAATTTTATATATATATATATAAGTATATATTTTAGTTGATTTATTTTTTTATGTGATCTCAAGTCAAAATTAGCACAAGTTTTTTTTGTACCTATTTATATTTTTGAAAGTGTTTATCTGTAATTATCTTTACGTTGTACATTTTACAGTGTATTTGAAATAAAAATATTTGAAATAACGGTGTTATTTAACCAGGGATATATACATATATGGTTGTTCATTGAATGTAACATGCCTTAAACTAGAATGCTACAACTAAGAGGACAGCGTTGTGCCTAAAAGTGGATAACCGATGTTTTTTAATCGGTAATTAGTTTATCATATATTTTTATACCGTTATTATTGTCAATCTCTTTCCGCTACTAAGGCTTATTATCACCGATGCTAGGAAACAAGCTACCCACAACATGGAAATTTGACCGAATTCCCCACTCTTGTAGTGGGACCTTTTATTTGCCTAATATGTAATTGACAAGGAATCTACATTTTACATCCTATCCAAGGGTTGGTATGCCATCTACACAAATCTCGCCCAAGTTTATGTGCCCACAGAAGCTTCTGTGAGTCCACTATCATACAAGCCACTAAAATATATAAGCGAATCAGTTGATCACTAATTTCCGCGATTAAATCGGAATGTACGATTTAATCGTTTTTGGATCTACGTCTATTATAAACATAGATATGAAATTAAATTAGAAAATTTTATATTATCAATAGAAACATGCAACTCATATTTGTATACAATACTAGAAAGAGTCTAGTGACTACCTGGAATAAGACGAAAAGGTATGTGTCAGTAGTTGCACACTTTCACTGTGAGATTTAAAGAGTGCTCGCTTATGTATACGTTATTGTAATTTAAATTAATATTATTAGACTTAAAAATGTCACATAAGCTTCCTTCGCTTGCACAGTGGAAAAGTGAGTGAATGGTTTTACTCACCACTCACTGACTCTTTTTTTGACAACATCGAACTACGGTGTAATGTATGTACTACAGTGGCATCACAGGAGAATACAAGCCAGTGTTACAGAACATGTGATTAAGAAAAATAAAACTCGTTTAAGCGGTATTTGAAATCCTAAGAATAATCAAACAAATTTTTACATAGTCTTAGTTAACATGATAAGTTGCAAAATACTGTGGAAACTGTTCGCTAATGCAATGTTCTACCAAATTGTATCAATAGAAAATACATTAATGTTTATGTCTGCCAAGTCAACCTTAAAAACTAGTTACGTAGTGCCAATGTACAAAGGTATTAAAAGAAACTTGTTCCTGAGCTGCGTGAATATAACTGATGGGTAACTAAATCAAACCATCAATCATACAGGCCAAAAGATCACATGTATTAGTTGGATGATTAATTGCCTTAAAAGTGCTAGGTGACAAATTTAGAGACTGTAGCTGAATTTGTCTGGGAAAAATATGAGGTAAGGTAGAATTACCATCCCAAACTAAACTATTTTCTATGCTGATACTTTCTTACTAAGGATGTAAAACGATAAAAGTATATTTATTTATACAGAAAGTATTACATATAAATGATTTTCCTTTATAGAAACTCTAAATCCTTAATGTTGTTTCTTTGATTTGAAAAATTTATACGTATAAATGTATTAGAACAACTTATTTAATATACAAAAAATGTTCTGGTAGAATTGTAAATGTAAATCTCTGGAAATTAGTAGTAATCGCACCTTACATAGATACTATGGACAGAAAATGTACTGACACTTTCAAAATGTACCCCTGGTTGTAAAATTAATTCATTATTATCTAATGAATTAATCTTGGGATTAATCATACTGATGGTCTCACAATCATCACAACTGATATTGACTAATGGTACAATTATTTACAGATCTTGCTCCGAATTTAAATTCTCTCTTGTCATTTAAACAGTCTTAAAATACAGTTTTGAAAAAGTCAAGATAATTAATAGGTTGTTATATATAGGTTACTCAAGATACTCAAAATAATGTAAATAAGAACAGAATTACAAACAGGTCAATAAATACATCAGAAATGCTAAATTAAGAAGAATAGATATTCAGGATGTATTAAAATTCCTATTCCTAACGTCATTATATAGTCTACCATCAACATTTAAAAAAAAAATTGTTTTCTGACATGAGGTACGTGAATTTAAAATATGTATGAATATTTAAATCAGTTAAGTTGTATAATGCCCAAAAATTAGTAGACAGTTAATTACCTTTTTTAACATTCGCCCTCATTAGTAATACTTCTTTTGTCTTTTCAAGTCGAAAATTATGAAATAAAATGCAACAAAAATTCACATTATGATGAAACAGATTATATGATTTGCATATTAATGACAACCACACAAATGTGCATTAATTTTGTAATTTTTGCTTTGTAAAATTACTTTTGTAACTCACGCTTCAAAAAATTTCATTTCAGCTTTCATTTAACGTTGTTAAATGATATTTTTAAAATATAACTTTTATTTTGTCTAGTGTCTAACAAAATGTAGATGTAATTTCAGTTGAAGATGTAATTTCAGTTAAACTTTGATAATTATGTAGCATTTACGATAATGGTAATGTTTTAAAAAAATGGTAAACTCAACTTACATGGTGGTATTAACATAAGAATATAGATGCTGTATGCACTAATTTTGTCATATTTGCATTTAAAAGCGTATTGCCATGATATAACCTTTACAAACTTATGTAACTTATGGCAGAAGAGGTCCCCAGACAAGCAAACATTGGATACTAAAGCTCAAATACTAGATGTTGCGAAGGTACAGCCTGCCATATATACATGAAAATTTGCCACTCACCAAAAGGTAAAATAATACAAGGATTACAATAAATAATTTGTTAATAATTCTTGGAAAGGTATATTCATCAACAATGTGAACCTTATACACATTCAGTGATTTTGATAAAATTGCCTAATCGTTTTAGTAAACCGAATATCTAAAGTTTTTAAATACTTAGTTTATTCAATTTTATGATGATATATTGTCACAATTACAGTGTATTGGAATATATCTTGATGATACATATATGAAGTACCACCACATTGTCAGATAAGTTGATATTTCCTTGATAGGAATAATCTTAACCAATGAATATAACAAAATAGGCTTATATCTATAATAAAATAGGCCTATATATATATATATATATATATATATATATATATATATATATATATATATATATATATATATATATATATATATATGATAATTATCTAAAGAAATGCTCTGTTGAATGTAAATAGTAATGAGTTAATTTATTATTAAAGATTTTAATAACTTCTATTTTTAACTGAATTATCTTATCCACATTTGTTGAAATTACATGTCTAAATGTTAACTGGATAAAGGTCAGATACTCTCAAGAGTAGCAATTTAAATGCGTATACACTATGAAAATATTGTAGTAGAAAGTTGATGAACTTCTACTTTCTTACAGGTGTCCCTTGTCAAAATCAGAATCATACTATCCAAATCTTATAAAAAAATAGGAAATATGTTTAAGAAGTTATGAATAATTAATGCAAAAACAAAGTAAAGTAAATATTACTTTAACAGATAAAATACAATTGGTCATTCAAACTAATTTTTCAATGTTTTTTTTATGATGTTTCTAGAATCTTTTATTGAAAGTTTTATTATACACACATACATATATACCTACAAATATCTATACACAAACTTTTGTAATATGAGAATATATCTCCCTTATAAACCAAGTGTTTCAATGTAAAATATTAAAATGGGGCGTATAAATCACGTTATTAAATTATTGAGAGTTACTGGATATACTATAATGTTTTTAAATACCCAGCATATTTGTTTGAGCTTAATGTTACTGAAATACTATCATGTGATGGTGTTTTATGATATAAGTGTGCCAGCATCACAGTCTTTAGTCGTAATTTTGACTCTACGAGCAAAGTCTTTGCTCGTAGTTTTGACTAGTCAAATGGTCGTAAACAAACTATACAACTAATTCACCGTGGTACAGCCGCTGCCAAACATTTTTACAAATGATCCAGTTCGCCCCCCCCCCCTACATATTGAAGTTATGATCAATTGGGTTGCATTTTTCCATTGGAACAGTTAGACCCAAGAAGACTAGAGAGTTCTCTAGTCTTCGTAGTTAGACCGGTCTGAAAGCAATAAAAATGTGCACGTGCACCGTTCGTATCTCCGCGATTCGAATCGCTGTGCCAAAAGCGCCAAAAACTGAAGTGTGTGGTGAAAAACCGTCATGTCGCATCGTCGGTTAAAATATCTGCTGGTGCTTGATTTTTGGAACGACGGTTCATCGGGTATCGTTCCGAACCGACAGTGTGTGCGGATTTCCTTCCGAATCGTCGGTTTGTTTACATTAGCGTAGTAGGCGCAATTAAGGGGAATAATTTGTCCTAAAGACTGTGGGGAAATCGCTGTCGAAAACTTTAAATCTTCATACGATCTTTAAATGTAAATTTGCTAAATAACGCAAAGTTACTGTAAGCCTCTCATGTGGAGAAATTGCTTCTCTTAATTGAGTGTCTTGTTTAGTAATATATAGTGTTACCAGATTTAACAATTCTAAATATGTTTCTTCATCCATCCTTAAGTAATTATACCAGCCTCCTGGCTCCAATTTTAGCTCATTTAATAAACTAATATGAGAATATGTTTTTCGCTTTAAAAGCCATTCTTTGACCCATATTGAACGCCGCTTTTTTTTGTTTTTACTCAAAACAGCAACAGCCGCCGCCACTGCTAATGCCTACTTCCTTTTCATGATGTAGTCAATTCGATTATTACTGAAAATTAACTGCCAGGATTGCTCGTAGTGTGTGGCCAAAAAAGTTCGGCGATTCGACACGACGTTCCGAATCGCGGCGATACGAACGGATGAAAAAGAACGAAGTCTGTGGCCGGCTTAAAGGAGTGAATTTCAGTACTTGAAGATACACAAGAGGATTATATCCATTCCGTAGGGTAATCACATGGATTTACTATACGATACTGTGGGACTTCTTAGCAGCGGAGAACTATGAAGTAGAAACTTTGTATGAAAAAAAAAATATCTGCGCGAAAATGATATAATTGACTGAATTATACGAACTCAAAAAAGACCAGATGCTCATGATAAAAGGAGAACAGAGGTTCTTAAATCTTATTTAATTTCCAGCCGTACACACTTGTTTTTTAAACTTCGTCCTGTTGAGGAACTATTTCACAACATATATTATTTGAAATCACAAGTTTTTAACAAACTTGTGAAAACATTAATTATTGTTTTGTGAATGACTTACAGAAATTATACACATAAATATTTTCTGTCTGTTGGACCAGGGACATTCACAGAACAAATATAAATAACAAAGAAATTGACAGACTGGCCAAGAATTCGATAAATATCTTTTTAGCAGGCTCTTCAAATATACTACTAAGCAGTAACACATTAAAAACAATGCAAATTTAAACATAATTGAGATAAAACAACCATTTATATAAACTTCCATTTTGGCAACGAATTCTTTCAGATATCGTAGTCTTATGACTTATTAAATATTATCAGTTAGGGAAACACTTTTATACAGATTATGAACAGGAACATGAATTGATGTAATATATGTTTTGTGATTGTTTCTGTCAATTCGTGAGTTAAGCAATATATAGGGGTGTTGACTAAATGTACCAAACATAGCAGAACTACACCTTATAGACACCATACACAAGTATCATAAATTTAACAGAAAATTATACTGAACTCAATAAACCCAATCAATGGTTTTCACTAATTGATTTGTTTTTGGGATTGATTCCTGCTTAGTGTCTTCTTAATTTTACCAAAGTTAACATACTTAGTTTTTCCGAATATTGCTATAATTAATTATTTTAGAACCAAACACATGCTTATGACAGATGATTATGACAAATTCTGTTTGAAGTATAACCTGACAAAAAGACCAAAAAGTCAATAAAAAGGAATTCTTATCTCAAAACAGTTTTTGAATTTCTCAATGAAAAAGAAATTGTTACAGATTACCGAATACATATGTGAATATTTATATTCAAGCAAAACACTCATAACAGATTTTAGAATATCTAGAAGATATGATTATAATCACTTCCAAATACCTCCAACAAGTATTTAATAGTTCCAATTAAACTATTATACCGCCACTAAACTCATCTACTTGTAAATGCAGGTTCGAATGGGGTATCTGTATAAAGCATACATATTTGTAATAATCACATTTTACTACTGTAAACATAATATTAGAGTGTAATAAAAAATACATACATCAAAAATAGCTATTTATGTGATTGTTTTAATTAGTAATTGATATACTTATGAGAAAAGTATTTAAAACCATTTTTTTTAAATAGTCTTCACAAAATGGTGATCGTGGAGATGGTTTATACGTTTCCACAAATATGTCTACATTCGCAGCTTGCCTTAAAACAAAAAACCTTTAATTATTATTTAAAATGGCTAAAGAAACAAGTTTGGTTCATGATGATATCAATAAAATGCACTTCCTATTCCTTCTATCCCCATCCAAGAACTAAACCGCCGTCTGTTTAACAGAAGAGCGTATTTTTTTAATAAAAGTGAATTTTTTCTCCATACATGAATATGTTCGTTGGATCCGAAAACATGTAATTTACTCTTATGGATGATTAAAACATGTTCCCAAAACCCCAAAGGTTGTTAACGTACTTTTTCTGTTGGTGTCAATAACTAAAGGTTATTTTTTGCAGTTCCCATAATAATTTTGTTTATCTACGACCGTGCTGTAATATGGGCTTCATTGAACTATTTTGAGTTATATAATGAGCTCTATTACATCACCGTTGTAATTAACTCATTGCATCACTGTTATGTAATGAACTCATTACATAACTCATTTTGATTTTCAAAAATTATAAACGAAGAAGTAAAAATTTATTGAAACTAAAAACAATACAATAACTATTTGTTATTATAAATATTAATATTATTTTCGCTATTAAGATTTTAGTAAGATTTTCGACGTAGATAACGCACAACGCGACGAGAAAATCACAAAATTGAGCGTTATTTAAAACAACCGAATTGTTACTATCGTTTTAATAAATTTGATGCATCATGTTACTTTGATTTGGTATGAAAATGTATATTGACTTTTAACGGATGTCATAATTATTTAAATGTCAAATCTGAATTTTTTGTAAAAAATCGGTTTTTAATCTCTTTCTTTTGTACATCACACGTGGGCTAGAGCACATTACTACTATTACTGATGCCCCTATCCCACTAATAATGTAAATAACTATTAAAGCTCCTCAGAATGCAATGTGGGGATTCACATAATACTTTCGCGTAATCTATTGTCAAACTACTTCTTTAATGAAATAGACAAGTTTACATACATACCATATATAATATTTTTTTTAATTTGGCATTAGATTTAAAGTAAAAAAAAAGACTTAATATTTTTGAAGTGGGACTGTCTATGAGTTATTTGTACAAATAACTATACTATCACTACACGTAGGTATGAGAAAGAATGTAATGAAAATGAGGCACTCGATATGTGTCTCACTACTATGAAATATCTATAATAATCAATGAAATGCAGAATTAATTATACTCTTAGTCTCAAAATTGTCTACTGACCAAGAACATAATTATCCTTAAAATTAATTCATTATTGTCCATATTTCAGGGCAACTTGTGTGAGTGACTCATTAGATTCTTCCTCGATGGTCCCTATATCTATGATCCAACATATAAGTTGAACTTAAAAAATACTAAAAAAAATGCAATTGCCAACCGAGACCATTTCTACAAAATCTTATAGGTCATATTTGACTAGAAATAACACAGTTTTTCAGATACAAAAGTCTTACACAAAACTGAGAAAATAACCATTTATTTCGAATACAATAAGGTTCATGAATGTGTGCCAGAATTTCAAAATCATATGTCAGAAATGATGAATGGTAATGACTTCAAACGTCTTTATTAATTTTTATTTCATTAACGTAAGATACTCATTTAAATACATTTTGTTGGGTACTTGTCTTTCATTTATATAAAAAATGGTGTGTGTATATGGCTGTGCAGGAAAGACACCGTAGAAACATATTTCTTTTGAAATTAATCTTCAAATTATATTGTGCTGAATATATTCTTATATTAAAGTAAGTTACGGTTGGCAACCTAGAGCATGAAGATAAAGAAGGTTGCCTTTTAAATGTTTTCAATGTACAATAAAGTTTGGCGTATTTCAGGAATTACTATACAAAGGTATCCATTTTTTTTATTAATGTTTTTACTATGTGTGTTTGGGTTCTTATGACTCAGTAAAATACTAGTATTATTTTATTTAAGAGCCTATATGTATGTATGTAGAGCCTAAATAATTTTTCATTAAGTGGGTCGTCACTCGGATGGGATCCTCTATTAAAACGGATTCACGGTACAAAAACTTTTGGTCGTCACTGACATTAATGAGAGGTGGAATAGAGATGTGTAAGCACTGCACGACCGCAGCGTAGCGTATAGACGTTGTCTTTATTCACTAAGCTCTAACTGTAACGATCAACCCAGTGGTGACGGTGTATCGACTAACGACGATGTAGTTCCTCAGGAGTGTTTATTATAAATAACGTGCTCAGTGTTGATTTAATCGTGGTGCAAGTAATTTAATCCGCCCGGGTTATGTCCATTGATCTTTTCGTATTCTTAAAGCGATGTAATTGCTCCCTTCATAATTTAATCAACAAAAGGTTATAGTAACTTTATGTATCGTTTGAATTAAGTGAGAAGTTTTTACCTACCGTACGTATTTTAATAATCTACAGGTAATGTAGAATTAGTTGATGTTTTTGTCATTCTTTCTATTATTTAATACTAATGTGTACACTATGAGTGTATTATATTTGATAGAGAAGAGAAATAATAAATGAATCGATATTTCGTTACTACTTATTAAATACTAAAACAGAATTCCAAAATATTTAAAAACGTATATGTTATATAAACCTGAAATGAGCACCTGCAATAATTTTGAATTATAAATCCATGTAGGATGTCTATCGATTACATTCTATAGTAAGTAAACTACAAAAAGTGGAAATAGTAACAATTTTATTTTCCTATAACAATAAATCATCCCTAGTTTTTCTTGTGTGCTGCAGATGTTAAAGCTCATATTACTTTTTTCTTGTGAACGACTAAAATTTGCATTTTATTCTAATGTTACTTTTACCACCAAAGTATATAAAGAAAATACATGTCGAATTGTCGAATTTAGGTCTGATAAATTACATCTGTACGACCGCACGTGTTGTCATACCGACTCAAATTTAGCAATATTAAAAATGGCAGAAATTACTCGCCAAGAATACGCTAATAATATGTTGTTATTTTAGAGTTTATGTTATGAAAATAGTGTAACTCCACGATGGGAATATGCAATACAATTTTCAATACTAGTTTTACACTTAACAGTACACTTACACTTAATTCATTTATTTTGTCAGATTAGTAACACAATCTTAACATTGATTAAATTAATCTCAGATTAAAACAATTCACTGAGGTCAAAAATATAAGCCCTTAATATAAGCTGACAGTTTGTATTTTAAAATATGAGAGGAAGTGTTTTTTTCTTTTTTCGAAAAACATAACGCTGCGAAAATAACTGAAGTGTGTACCTCGTTTTAATGTAGATTTTCTAACTGGATAAATATTATCAAAATAAGATATTAGCTTATAATTATATTTTCCACATGCCAAAAAAACTGTCGCAGTTAGCGACAGAGAAAGATTAGTGTAAAGTAATAGTTGATAGGACACAGAATATCAACGTCAACTGCGCTATTTCTTGACTCGACCTGGTAGCGTTCTGTCATAGGGGACATGAGATTTATTATTTTTTATTTATTTTTTATTGGACTACCTTACAATTTAAGTTTTAGATATCTGGTACTGGGGTCACTGTTCTGATAAAGTTATGCCAGAAACTAGCCTGAAACCCTGTATATAGAGTGCGTTTCACGGGAGAAGAAGCCGGGGGCTGGGTCAACTTATGACGGAATATGCGCGAATATCATGGCCGACTCAACACATTTGACAGATTCAGTCTGACCAGTGGCGTAGACTGTACATATGCATACTGGGTAAAAATTATATAAACTTTAACAAAACAAAATCGGATATTATTTTACATAGTTTCAGAGGTCTCTATTATAAATTTTATGGCGAAATTAAAATATTTGACAGCTTTTATGTTTTCTCTGAAGTTTATTTGTGGCATTCCTTGAAATTTCTTCTTTCTATTATTGGAGTATTGCTACCCGACTACATTTAAACTTTTATAGATATTTTGCAGATTATTTCAAGAGCAGTACCCAAATAATAGAAAAACATTTTTCAAATTATTTATCATTATTTAGTTATGCGAAAAATCGGGGCTTTTTAAGTAAATACTCTTAAACTATGATTTTGAAAAACTTTTAAACAATAAATTATTAAATATTCTATTGACTACTATATGCGCATAACAGTATTTTTATTATAAAACTATGGTATATTTTCAAACTACTCTTTTATAAAATGACTTACAAAATATAATGTAGTAGTTATTGTTAGTTAAATCATAATTAACATTAGTTAAATGATAAATTAACAAATATTTTCATTTTATAATTTCTGTGCAGGTATACTTTTTCAGCCAATGCATGTTTTGAATATTTTTAATAATACAAAGAGTACTTTGTTGTAATTTATTTATTGATAAAATATAGTGAGAAATAAACAAGTAGCTTACATAAAATGATTTATTCAGCCAATAAAATAATAAAAAATAAAGAACGAAGAAAAATTAAAAATATACAGTTATAGCAGTTTATAATAATAAAATATTCTGCTATTATTATTATTACACATAATTTTAGTGTATACGAAAATGGGCCTATTCAAAATCGGTGTCAAGTGGTTCAACGTCGCTCAAAGTTTCTTCCGAATCTTCTGAGTCCTCATCATCGGAAAAGTCTGTGTTAACAACAAATTGCAACGCATTATCTGCTTCATTCAGAAAGTGCTCCTTTCTTAGGAACTCTACCTCGATTTTTAGGACGTGGTTACATTCGCTGCCACTCTTCAACACTTATAGAAGAAAGCTTCTCGTGTTAGAGCTTCAACGTCTGTAAGTTTAAAGGTGACGTTCCTGTAAGCAACCCAATTCTTAACTGTGGCCCATATTTTTTCAATTGGATTCAGTTCTGGGTGATATGGTGGTAGCCTAAGCACTGAGTGACCATTTCTAGGAGCTCATCTAATTTGTACTTTATTGGCTCCTGTGAAATATGTACATATTATTTTTATAGCTGTGGGTAACTTAATTTGTAAAGCTTAATAAAACTATCTTAAATATAGTTTTAATTAGGTCTGTACTGTACAATTTTCCCAGAATTTGAATTGAATACGCAACATTATTTTGACCTTATCTCACACTGAAGCAACAGTATTGCCAGAAATATCTAGCTATCATGTCATCTGAAGACTTCGATGATATGATTTTATTACTATGACGCAATATTTGTCGCTTTTCAACATGCACTGTGTATCGCCAGAAATAAATACTGCCACAACCAGCAACATTTTTCGTTCGACTGATATCCAGTTGCTCTAATGTGAGACCTTTAACTTAATTCAATATAAAATAGTCGCTATACTACCGATACTATTGCGTATTGCCAGTTGCTTATTGCTTGCTGCTTCAGTGTGAGAGCCCACTTAAAAATCATTTAGGTAGGTACCTGAATCCCATATTTCTACAGTCTCCACAACGTAGTTTTAGACCCAAAAAACCCAATGACTGCATCTTCCATTTTTTGTAAAACACCTGTAACAACCAAGTATAAGAGAGGAAAAAATGTAGCATTATATTACGCTCAAGTAGTACTTACATTTTAAGGTTGGCCGTCTTTTTTCGATGAGTATAAAATCATAAACAATTTGTCGAATTTGGTTTATCTGTATTATCCATAAGATAATTCGTCCAAAACAGGCGCCCAATGTGGCCTGATTTTTCGTGGGCTTTCAAATGACGTAGAGGGACCTTCGCCATCAAAATGGCGACTTTCTTAGCTTCTTTACCTATTCTCTGCTAAGAAGATCGAGAAGTTCCTGTAGCTGCCATCACCCTTTGTCTAAAAGAAAACATAGATGTACTCGTAATGTTTGAAAAATATGCAATAATGTGTGCAATAATTTTCTTGAATTAAGTTGCGAGACGTTGGGTTAGGTTGATTAATTTTTTTACAGTTATTGCAAATTACTTAAAAAAACAATATGCAAACAAATATTTCATTAGGGACATAGAGATAGATAAAACGCCTACTACATAACCTACCTATAACTTGTTAATGGAATTGTAATTCCTCCTTCGGCTTCTTTTTTCATAAATGCTGTGACATTAATTATTTCACGACCTTGGCTGTGAATAACTAAACCACTTGCACCAATATTTCTTGAAGACATGGTGTTAAAACACTTAACACAAAAGAACAACAATCAAACGTTAATACGCAATGAAACACCAATACGTTATCGCCGATCCGCGTCATGCGTCCCCACACGCCACTGGAGATTTCCGTAGCTCGATCGTCCCCTTCTACCACCGATATTAAAACTGGTCACTGCACATGTACGTCATAAGGACGTAGGCGGCTTCTTCTCCCGTGAAACGCACTCTACCAATGCTCGTTACCTTTTAATAACATGTTTGTTATTAATACATTAAAACTATATTTGTAAAATTGTTTTTATTTTGTATTTCAAATTCAACGAAGTTTTTAATTTTATATTTATAATACCCTTAGTGAATTAGTGGTTAATTGGTTATAAACATGAAATACAAAGAAGTGCTAGTCTATTATTACAAGCAGTTATAGTAACGGTGAAAACTGATAATTTTTTAACTTTCGATGACACCATTTTTTAAAATTATTTCCCAGATATGCCTCATTTCTGTTTTAATCCAGACCGAAATACGATTTATCTGAAATTAATAGAAACACTAGTCAAGAACGTTTAATTAAAAGTGTCAACGTTCAATAGCTATTTGTATTGTCCTCAAAATAGCCACCACACTGAAGATAGTACGGACCCATTGTGTATATTCCAAGCGAGATTCTAGGTTATTTTGACAAAAAAGAAAGTTAAAATAGAAGAAGCACATTTTGATATCAGTTTATAAATGACAATCATAATTATCGTTATATAACCAGTCATTACCAATATTTATTCCTACATTTTTATACTACAGACATTTATACCTATTATATCTACTAAATAACGCAGTAATGCCATGATTTTTTTATAATATCTCAACCTCCCGTAATATAAGTAGGTAGTATAGAATCAATAAGTAGATTTACTTTATAAATATGTAAGAACATATTATGTTCTTAAAATTATATTTCGATCTCTAATAATATATGTACGAGTAAGAAAATCGCAGTAATATTGCGCCGCCCCCTCGCTCATATCGAAGGCACCTCCAGAGCATGCCTCTAGATCAAAAAACAAAAGTTACCACGTTGTTCGCAAGGGATGATTTACTATTGATTCTGTCAAAATGCCGAAATTCGAACAAAAAGCATTTCGTACATCAACCTAAAGAATTTCGTGACACACACACACACACACAAACGAAAACAGCCGCTTAGTAAATATAGATGTCTAATTAATCAGAATGTTTTTTAAAACCGAGCTATTACATAGTATTAAAAACTATTATTTAAGCAAAGAGCAGATGATTAATAATTGATATCTGACTATAATTAAGCGTATCCTGGATTGTCCCATTTCCTTTAAGTAACAGCTAAGTATCAAAATTAAAGCATTAAAGCTGTAGAAAATTTGTATTGTAGCAATTACAACATTGTAAGTCATCTTTAAGCCATAATAATGAGTTAACTCTTAAAAATTATGAATAAATTAATAAATTATGAATAAACAATTATCTGACATGCATCTTTTCTCTGCAAATTACAGCGTCATGGCTTTCTAAAAAATATATATTACCAAAAAATTAAATTAACTCTTCATAACAAAACTAAGAAGAAATCACGTTCAATCGAAATAACAGAAAATAAATAAATGCCGATTAAACTGAATAAATGTCGATTAAATAAGGTATATTCACCCACATCAGTACGTCTTAATTCAGTGTAAGTTCAGTCTCGGTGTAAGAGTTTTGAAATAAATATTTATACGTAAAATAAAAAAAATCGTTATCAAGAATGCAAAAAACAATAGGATAGATTCTGAAGAGAAATTGGCGGTTAATATTCGGGACTGCCGAAGGAGTGTTTAAATTTTATGGGATTCGTTCATAACTGAGATCCTAAAAGTCGACACACACATCAATTACGTACCGGGTCAGTTCCGTAGTTACTTTATTCTTGGTTATGAAAATATTCTTTCATGAGTGAGGATGTATATGAATATGTATCGCTAATACGTCGGGAATGCCACTGGGACGGAACGGACCCTAAACTGATACGTCACTGATGTGTATGACGTCTGATAATCCTTCACAAAGCACCATTGCAGTTTTTTGAGAGCATTTATTATTATAATGGATGAAAAATATATGCATGAGCCCATTATTTTCTTTACTGTAGTCTTACACAGTTGACAAGACTTTACTGAGATTATTTTTGGTATTATTACCAGGATAATTTCATCGCTATTAATAGATATCATTATCGATGACTTCACTGAGGTCGTTCTATCTTATGACTTCAATAATGATCATGGTCACGGTAATCAAAAATATAACAAAAAAGTATATTTAAATTTAGGTACACATACGTTATTAACATAAGTTATTTAGTTTTTGTTGTTAATTATCGAGTTGACAGTAAAAACTATATATTGAATTATTAAGTTTTCCGTCTTATTTAATGACCAAAGGCTTCCTCGAAGTTGAGACGTACTATCTCAGTAACTTTTTTCCTCCAAGAAAATTGATACCGTTTAATTTTCACTTATGACTTATGAACATAGGTGGTCCAAAAACCCGCTATTGTAACATTTATCTAAACTTCTCACTTATTGAAGATTTTAAAGAGTGATATTCTGTGAGCTGTTTTTTAAATGAAAGTGTCCTTTTCACGGAAGAATCTAGCAAGCTTTTTACCAATATAAAATAGAGGGCAAAAAGACTGAAATAAATTAGTTACAGAAACTCGTACCATTTTATTATTTAATGGAAAAAGAAACATGCATATATGTATAATGAATATATAGTGAGATAACTAATATATGGGAATAATTAGTGAAAATAAATATTGGGTAGATATATTTCATATGTTATGACAGGAAATATAAATTGTACTACTAATTATACAGGGCGTGCGACTATAACATTGCCAAGAAATAAAGTTTATTTTCTGTGATAATAATTTTTTTTTAATATTTAACTGACCATTGCATCCAAATTATAAATATTCCAATTTTAATGCAACATTACCAAATTTTCTAATAGCCCTCTTAGAAATGGTCAAATTTACCAAGTAGAGGGTTGCGATTAAAGAAAATAAATTTGTCATCATTTAAAAATAAATTATTATTGGGAATTTAAATTGTCCAGTGGCGGCTCGTGGTTAAAAACCTTGGAGAGGCATACTGAAAAAAACTTTCTTAGTAATAAAAAACCCCGTTATGTGAAGTCTTCACGGAAGAAATTTAGTTGTAGAGTTATCAACTTAAATTTATAAGATTTACATAATTCGAAATATAAGACGATTTCTCCTGAAACATGTAATTTAAAAATAGTCGAAACATGATTATATCATTTAGAATATTCTTGTTTTGTTCATAATAAATTTTTAAATACGCCCTAATTTCGACAAAATATAAAAATTATTTCTTAATCTGTTTTCGGTGTTTTTATTGGTGAGGTAATGTCCCACCTGCCTACATTGACGAGCTGCCACTGAAATTTAGGTTAAACCAGATTTCTGTCGACCTAACGACATGTCACAAATAAAATTAAAATATTACATTTTTGTTGATTTTGGACACTAATTTTGTCTTTCCCTGTATTACTTCTTTTTTTTTTGCCAACTTTTGCCGAGGTTTGGTCTTGATAATGTGTACGATTCTATTTGGTATTACCCAATAATAATATATCGTTCGTCGTGTGAAGTATACGAGTATTAGTTACTATTCTCAAAATCATAGAGATTCTTTAGAGTGGAAATAGTGGCATATACATGTTTATTAATGAAATATATTGACGTGATTTTTTTAAATTCAAACTTGTTTGTTTATACAACTTTCTACTTCCATTACAACCTGGTTGTGTGCTGTTGTGCTGTTTACCTTCGCATTCATTTATAATATAACTTCAGTATCTTTCTCTCTACGCAATAGCGGTGTCGTACCAAGCTATCTAGTACGGTCTAGAAATAAAAAGTAATAGTAACTACTGTAATTAGTATTAGTACTTTCGTTAATATGTCGATTTAAGTTGATTATCTAACATATAAAATAAATATCATTATTCATACGATTTTATACATTTATTCCCAATATAGCAGTCATAAATAAAAATATACCACATAATATATTATAATTGTAATTATGAAATTATGATAATTTATCTTTTTATATATTACATTACATTTAATTTAATTTAATTTAATTACAATTTAATTACAATTAGAACAGATCCCAACCACTTATTGTTTGTTTATGGAAACCATATAGTATTATTTAGCTTTTGTATTGTAAACAAATACATATATACATTTTATGAGATTCGATAAATAAAGGAACTTAGTAGAGCTACAAAGAATATGCTACAAAATCCGATAAAGCTAATTCAACAATTATTTTGTAAATAAAGAATATTAAAAAGGTATCAATAAAGCCCCATAACTTAAGAAAGATATAACGTAAATAGAGAGATAAATTTTATACAGTGCCCATATCAATTCTGGAAATACTATAAAATTAAATGTTTTCCAAAAGAGAAGTTCAGTGTAAAACATTCAACAGGCCGACTTAATGCACACAATTCTTCTTTCGACAGTGAATATCCTTAAAATAAAGTGTTTTCAAGATGTTAAAGTGTATTCTTAAAAGAAGAATTGAAAACAATCATTTCGTTGGCAATCTGATGTAGCGTTGATGAAATTAAGTAAATGGTTACCTTAAATTGAATATTAAAGTTAATGTAATTTTCTATAAAAATAGTAGAATAGTAAAATACAGTGGCCGTTCATTAGGATAAGTACGTGAGGCATTGCCTCACTGATAAGGATATAGAAAACAGAGTAAGAATTTTTTTTATTTTGTCGAAATGGGATGTACTTAAAAATTTATCATGAACAATAAAATAATATTCTAATTGCCAATATATATTTCATTTGTTTGTAAATTACATGTTTTGGAAAAAAATATTGCAAATAGATTCGAATTATAAAATCGAAAATTAAATTTATTTCGTGAACACTTCACATAACGAAGTATTTTGTTGACTAAGAAAATTTGTTTTCAATATGCTTCGCTAGTGTTTAACAATGGTAAAATACAGAGCCTTTTATTAAGACATATTACAGTATTTGTTGTTAAAATAAAGTAATTCGAGGCTATTTTTCTTTCTTTCAAGTCACCAAGTCTCTGTTGATATTTCTTAAGACATCAATAATCTGTTAAAATCTGAATAAAAAGGACCACGGAAATGGTCGTTAGGATGGCATTATGTATACTACAACAGGTTGTCTATCCATAGTCACAGAAAACAGATAACTATCATATAATGCGGTGTTGCTCGAACCTGACACCATAAGGCCTCAACAATACAGGTCGTTACTTCAGTATAATACTACAAGGATATGGATTTCTAAATATACAGTGAGCACTTAAAAGTTGAAACAAATTCGATATAATTGTTACCGGGTTTTTTAGATGCGAAATTTTTGGTGTACGTACATATATTTTTTTGACGTTATCACTGTTTTACATAACAAAATTCTTATCTGATGATGCCATTTAAGAGATTACATTTTTTTACGTATGATTCGTCAAATTTTGTTGTAGATCACATAACAATTATTTTGAGAACCAAAAAATATTTCAACAAATTAATTAGAACACTGTGAGGAAAAATAGTAATTAAATTAAGTGTTCAAATTGTTTGTCAGCCACTGCTTGACAGTGTGCAAGTCGAAATTGTAAAATTCTTGTACAGGGTTCGCCAGGGAGGTATAGTGTTTTTGAGACGACCTTTATACGCGCCTGCGTGGAGCGAATATTTTCAGGATGGTTGATATCTACTCGTTGTGGGATGCCATTCCAGTAGCCATGGAGCTGTGGTCTGTGGCACATCGTGTATTTATGTACAACACTTTCATTAAGACTGGTCGTTCTGTGGTGCTCTTTCAAACGTTTCCCTGAGCGCCTGATTTCTTTGCGTGGGGATGTGGTATGGCCTCCGCGGTCACCAGACCTGTCACTTTGACTACTGACTACTTTTTATTGGGTTACTTAAAAGCTAAAGTTTACATAGACAAACCTCGAGCTCTTGAAGCTCTTCCTCGTGCTATGCTCGAATAGTGTGTGGATCTGACTTGTGTTATGTATTCTTCAATGACAATACATGACTAATGTATAAAAACAATAAATTTTAAAATTCGTTCAAAAATAAGCTTGTAATACTTTTTAAAAACACCATACCTCCCTGACGGACCATGTCGAATGTTGTTTATTGTTTACTACTGTTAATTAGTGTGACTTCATGCCGAGTTCTGTCTTTTAATACCTCAATAATATTTGGTATATTAAGATGTATCTTAGATTTACGGTAACGCCACAATGAATAATCCAGCGGAGTTCGGTCCGGAGATATAGTTGACCGCTCAATAACTCCTCGTGTACCAAGACACTTATTCGGAAAGACAGTGTTTAGAAAACCTCATTATATAAAAAAATATTTTAAATTGTATAAAAGAAAACCTTCCTGTATTTTCATCCCTCTGAGAAACCACCCCCAATTGTTTTTAAAGTTTTTTTTATTCCCGAAAAGGACATACCACACTGAATATTTTAAGAACAACTCATTCTTTTCTCAAGTCAAGAAAAAAACATTATTTTAATTTTAAAGACATTATTAGTTACTTAATTTACTTATAAAATATAGAATACTATTTACTACTACTAATACTAATAGGTGGTAACTACTAACACAAGAAGGTGGGCTACGAGCTAAGTTGTTTCAAACATAAATACCATTTTGGTATATAATACCAATGTTTATTTAAGAATAATGCTTCCTTCTTTGGATTTATGTAATTAAATGTATTAAGTATGTTATATTTCTGTATTTAGGGTGAAGTGAGGATTAATTTTCAGTACAAAGTCGGAGTGCAATTTGAAAAGAAAAAAGTTGGGAATGGTTTCATAGGCATTGAAAAAAAGCTGTTGATTGGGAAAAGGTTGAATGTTTTAAGTTTGTAATCAATAATATTTTTTGATGCAAGTTAAAATAGTTTTTCTTTCATCTTTTTATCGTTTGATGATACCCGATGCTAATTATATTACAAATACTAATAGATAATTACAAATATGGCAATAAGTTTATTGGGTAGAGATTGAAGTTTAGGATGGGAGTTAATCAGTAGTAGGTTAAATTAAAGATGATTACCATATTGAAAATCAACATAAGACTGGAATAAATTTGATGTACATCTTTGCAAATCTATCAAGAGCAAATAGGAAATGACCACACATAAAATTGAAATGTCTGTGAATTGATGAATGCATAATACGAGTAGTAAATGATACTGATCTTTGCATTCGAACGTCAGCAAAGAGTCTTGTTTACAATAAGCAATACATTAACGACTTATCAAGAATAGGAAAAAGTGTGAGATTATCTAGGTATGTGTAGAAAAAAGAGTAAGGCAGTATTCGGAGGGGAAAGGATGCACTTTACGCGCGGCCAGATCGATCTCTGTATACATATACATACATATATTCATCGATATTCACTCTGCAAAGGTTTCAATGCGACTGAGTAAAGATCAGGATATTTACTGCGCACCTCGTGGGCAGTCCGATATCACAGTTTTGAGACTTGTTCCTATGCTTGATGAGCTTGTACGGAATCATACACAGTCCAGTACAGTCCTACAGCAATAAAATAAAAACCTGTAGTAATAAAAACATACGAAGAATATAATATTTAACATTCTAATTTCCTGAGTAAGTGTAGTAGATCGTAGCAAATTGACTTTATTTTAATATATATATATATATATATATATATATATATATATATATATATATATATATATATATATATATATATATATATATATATATATATATATATAAAAAAAGTTTTTATTCTAAAATATTTTCATAAATTTAACATAAAAAGTCAAATATATACTAGTATTCACAATACAAATGAATAGGGACAATTTAGAGAAGTTAGACTGTGAGTAGGCTTCACTGATTTACGCATTTAAGATGATGTTCGTGAACAAGTAACTATATTGACTAAAATTCTGTGACACTATATAAAGAATTCACTCGCATCACTCTTTTATCATGTATCCTATTACATATTAAAAAAAATATAAATATAGGCAGTGAAAGATTGTTTGTATTAATATGTGTGGAAATATTATACAGTTTTTAAATATTTATAACTGCGAATATGTTTTCGAATTTTTTTTTAACATGAACCGACTGACGATCCTGGTCAATTAAAATATAAAGAATATTCAGAGTAAGTGATCAGTTATTACCTATTCAGCTATGTGTTTATTACCGATTAATTAATAATTAATGTTTATTCCCTCGCCCTGTAGGATGAAAATAAATATAAATAGGAAACTATTTATATTTATTTTTAAATGCATTCATTTAGCTATAGTTTTTTTTATTACTAATATATGTATACAATTCTTCCTTCTGTATTTTTTTTTCGTTTGTTATTTTTTCGCGAATACTTTGGTGTTACAAAAAACCGACTTCGGCACACGAAGAACTGCGATTATTGACGTACATTAATAATTTTTAAAAAATTACATGGACGGTAGTGCTAATTAGTTTGCCTCACATCATATTTCTCGCTTTATACCCAAATTGTGAAATCATTATACCCTCTACGTGCTCAACTAAATTTGTTCTACTTATAAATTTTAACATCTAAAAGACCATCAGCAGTAAGAGCTGTAAGGTAGAAGTTGTTATGAAGGATTGATATATTTGAATTTTTTCCTTTCGCGCCGAAATAATAAGTATAAAGTAGTCATTCACGTTATCAGCTTGAATATTTAAAATTGGAACACTAATACTTGTACACGAAAACTGAATAAACATAAATATTTACATACCCTTGTGAAAAATTGGTATGTATACATATACCTACGTACATATGTCTACTAAAGAAAACGAAGAACGAAGTTTAGTATATTGTACAATGTATGAAAAATATTCAAAGAGTGGGCACAAAAGACATTCCTATTATTGCCTGAAAATATGGCTTATGGATTAAATAAACAGCATGGTATTCCAATATTCCAAATTTACAATGAGTGTTGAGTTATTTTCTGTGTTTCATGTATAGATAACCCACATTTTCGGCAGATTTGTGGCAATTATATATATATATATATATATATATATATATATATATATATATATATATATATATATATATATATATATATATATATATATATATATATATATATATATATATATATATATATATATATATATATATATATATATATATATATATATATATATATATATATATATATATATATATATATACTAATAATAATAATATTTATTTTCTCATAAATCAATACAGATCGAATAGGAATAGTGTCTTAAAACCTAGGTAAACATTCTTTTAACTAGTGAAATATTCATCAATCTTGTACACACATCGTTCAATAAGAAACAATTTTATTGTTTCTTGTTTTAAATATTCTTAATTTATCATAGTGTTTTATATGTAATTTATGGAACATTTTCAATCAAAGATACATTTCAAAAATATACGTGTAAAATATCTAAAAATATTTTTACACGTTTCTCTAGGGAACATCCCTAATATACACCTTAGTGCTCTTTTTTGTTCTAGGTACCATTATTTCCTTTAGTTCTTAGTTACTAAAATATAGAATTAAGTTTGGAAATTAAGTTAAAACACTGCACTTGCAAACTTTTCATCAAACCCAAAAATTAAACACAATTTTCACAGAAACTATAGACGTATTAATATATAAAACAATGTTCTTACATGCATTCTGTCTACTATGAAAGCGTATGATCTATGCTTTTCAGTGTTTAAAAATAAATAGTTTTGGTTAAACCAATAATTCGTACCGGATAGAATTGTATGGCATTTTTCTGTTGAGGCTTGATCTGATTTATCAGAAACAATTACTCATGTATCATCAGCAGATAAAGCAAGTTCAGCGAAGCCTGATGCAGCAATAAGGTCTTTGATATAACAAAGAATACAGGACCTAAGATTGAACCCTGTGACACTCCAATATCGACAATTTTTGCTAACTGATGGTACATTATTTATTGATACATATTGTCGTCGATTTTCATTAAAACTTTTTATTCAATTTAATGGGATGCCCTAAATTATATATTTTTTTTATTTATATGGTGGACAGAAACAAATGCCTTACTTAGATCACAAAAATATTCCTACGGGGCATTAACCTGCCTCGATATACTTAATGATACGATTATATGAATGAATGGCTGTACTTATCGACTTATTGTCGAAAACACCATGTTGGTTTTTTGAAAGTAAATTATTTTGTTTCAGAAAGGGTAACAATCTATGTAAAAGAGGGTACTCAAAAATTGTTTGAAAGAACGGATGGTACAGTAATGGATCTACAATTTTCTATTAATATTAATTAATTTTTCCAAACCATTAGGAAAACATCTTTATGTAAAAGATACATTTATTAAATAAACAAATGGGCGAATCGGAATATATAATCTTTTTTATGAGGAATATCATCATAGCCTCAAGTGATTAAGTACACTTGAGTTTCTTAGACAATAGGTCATATAGCTCGTCCTCTGTAAAGTCATGTAAAAAGAAAGAATTCATAAGTAATACTATATTATTGGCAAACGAATTATTATGTCTTTGAAATGGTTGTATTTGTTCAATAATATCTTTAATGCACCTTTGATCTCTTTAATGCAAGTCTGATGCATTCTTAAAATAATTGATACATAATGAAGTAATATCTTGCGAATTAGATACAATATTGTGATTATATTTTAAAGAATATTTTTGTAAATTATGAAGAGCTTTATTTGACAATTCTTATACAAATTTTCCATGTAGAACTAATTAGATCTCTTGAATTCCCTACTTTATTTTGATAGTATTGCTTTTGTATAACCAATTGTTTTATTCATTTTATAAACATAATTCAGTTTAGGTATCCCAGTGGGAACATAGTGCGAGTTACGTTCGGAAAACTTTTATCTATGAAGGTTATTAAGGCATTATCTATTTACGTATTAGGGCGCACAATGTCTTAATAGGTCATATAAAATGAAGTGTAAAAACGGTATATGTACGCTATTGTGGACCAGGCAACTTACCAACAATTAACTGGCGTAGTACATGTTCCATACTACAACAAAAACCATAGTTAATGTGGTAAAAGGTGCTCTCTTAAATGTGGGTATTGCTACTGAGCATGTGCTGTTATTTGTGACAGATGCAACTTAGGACATAAAAAATGCTTGAGTGGAACTAAAAAAAGTATCGGATATTCACCGGGTATCAAAACAGTATCCGCAAAAACATTAATTCGACTCTGGTACCTCTGAACTTGAGTGATATAGAACTATCTTCCCTCATTGATTTGTTATGCTAAAAAATTAATTTACATCACTCGAATATGTACATATTTGTTATGTATATTCCTCCAAGTGTTGGAGGTGCAGATTATGAGAAACTATTTGAATATCTTTCATCCTTGCCTGCTATTCAAAATAAGGATTTATTAATATTAGGAGATTTTAATATTCCAAAATATGCTTCCTACTTAGCTGGCCATCAGCCTGATGGTAAAGTACAAGTCCTAAATAGTTTGCTCCATCCGCTTAATGTCCAGCAGTATAACTTTATTTTTAACAAAGACGATAAGCTTCTAGACCTAATTTTGTGTAACAGAAGATGCAATGTAGGGAATTCTGATGAAGTTCTAACATGTGAGGATGATTACCACCCTGCTTTAAACATTACTGTGGAAATAAATGGTGACTCTGATCCAAAAACCCGTTTTCCCAAAAATTCTAATGTCAGTTATAATTTTAGGAAAGCAAACTTTCAGACACTTTATAACGCTCTACTCGATATAGACTGGTCCTTTCTTGCCGTCTTCTCAGACGTTGAATCTGCATGTCAAGCCTTTTATGATAAACCGTATCAGTTATTTGATATCATAATGCCTAAGTATAACACTAAATATCGTAAGAGAACATATCCTCCTTAGTTCAACAGCACTATTATAAAAAATATTAAACTTAAAGCTAGATGCTGGCGTAGATATAAAAACCACAGTGATGAAGAGGCTCACATTAATTTTAAAAGGCTTCAGAATCTGGTAAAGAACGATATCGATGTTGCTTACTCCAATTATGCTAAAAATGCAGAAGTCAATATATCCAGGGAACCAAACAAATTTTGGGCTTTTGTAAACAGTAAAAGAACATCTGGAAACATACCATTTCAAATGCATTATAACGATCAAACTCTGGACAACCCTTTGGATATTGTCAACACATTTGCTGATTTTCTTAGTAAATCGTTTTCACTCCCATCTGATGAACCTCTCCCTGATATCTGTTATGGTTTTAGCTATGTTAACATCAGTATTACTCCTTTTAGTGAACGGGAAGTTCAAACGGCGTTAAAGAAACTTAAACCCAAGCTAACCACTCGGCCTGATGGCGTTCCCTCATTCCTGATTAAGGACTGCACCAATTCTTGGCTATCCATTGTTGATTTTGTTTATTAATTTATGCACAAAAAGCTCTTCTATACCCCCAATTTGGAAATACTCCAAAGTCTGTCCAGTTTTTAAAAAGGGCGACAACACGGATATCAGTAACTTTAGACCAATCGTTATTTTATGTAATTTTTTCAAAGCCCTTGAAATATTAATTCAGGACACAATTTATCCTAATGTAAGTATGCAAATTTCAGAGTATCAAGATGGCTTTATGCAAGGACGATCTACAACTTCTAACTTAATTTGTATTACCCAAAGCATAGCTGAAACTCTTGACCAACGCAAGCAAATGAACGTCATTTACACCGACTTCACCAAACCTTTTGATAGGCTCGATCATAATATACGTAGTACGTGGAAATCAATGGTTTCAGATCCCTTGAGTATGGTTCCACATCAGGTGTGCCTCAAGGCTCTATTCTCGGCCCATTGCTGTTTAATATATTCATTAATGACATTGTAACTGTAATATCTGTCAATTGTCTGTTATATGCTGATGACCTTAAATTATTTAAGGTTATTACTTCCCTGGATGATTGTGCTCTTCTGCAGAACAATCTGTCTAATCTTCATAATTGGTGTTCTAGTAACAAACTACATCTAAACGTATCTAAGTGTAATGTTATGTCCTATTCCACTAAATTATCTCCAATAATATACGATTATAGGTTAGGAGGCTCTATTCTTCAAAGACCTAGCACATTTAGAGACCTCGGCATAATTTTTGAAAAAGATCT
Source organism: Rosalia funebris (assembly GCA_037954035.1). Lineage (NCBI taxonomy): Eukaryota > Metazoa > Arthropoda > Insecta > Coleoptera > Cerambycidae > Rosalia > Rosalia funebris. The sequence continues at coordinate 26,480,400 of JAZFAV010000009.1, read as the reverse complement.
GTCTTTTACCGCTCACGTAACTAAAGTAGTATCTGAAGCGTTGCATACACTGGGTTTCTTAATAAGGACTAGCAGGGATTTCTCAAACACCGATACATTGAAAATTCTATACTTTGCTTTTGTCCGATCTAAACTTGAGTACGGATCTTTAGTATGGAATCATTATTATCAATGCCATATTAACAGCTTGGAAATGATTCAAAGAAGGTTTCTGAAACTACTATGGTTCAAATCAGACACTGTGTATCCACCTATTGGTTTCCCTCAAAATGGTGTTTTCGCAAGATTTGCGATGACAGCACTTGACTCAAATATTTCTATATAAGCTTATACACAATATGATTGACTGTCAAAACCTATTAGGCATGCTCAATTTTTATGTGCCTCAATTGCATGCTCGAACATCCAAAAGCTTCTACCTCTCTATTCCGCGTACTAATATTCTAAAATTTTCACCCCTGTTTTTAATGTGTACTAAATACAACAACAACTATGGTAAATTCGATATATTTAACTGCACTCTTCTGCTTATTAAACATTGTTATGCTTGATCCGGATCTTTGTTTTTCTTATTTTTGATATATTGTTTCATATACCTAGGTATTAAATATGTATATACGTATTTGTATTAAATTGGATTGCTATGATTGTGAAATTTATTAATCTAATTAGAATGCGAACACTCACTGTACTTTCCTGCTCTGTAAATGGGTTTTCCTGTAGAGTAGTTGTAATAAATAAATAAATAAATAAATATAGAGAACTTGCGATAAAAAAAATGTATTCATTATATTTTTTAATTATATGTACAATTGTTCCTGGAGCCAGTGCTTATACTATGGTGGGAAACGTGACTTCAGAACTATAGTCACTATTCTCATACTATGCAGAGTATTTTACAAACATACAAAAGTTTTGACTTTAAGATTATGAAATCCCTGCAACGAGTCAACCTTATGACCCAGATGATAAAATTTTTATTGAATGTAGGTCGATCAATTTAGTGTAGTTCCCTGTTCAATCGTCACTTTAAAATATAAATTCCTTTAATTACACAACTCTCTAGAAGTTATAAATAGTATCGTCACGGTTATATTTTGGTTGCATTAACATTTTCGACATTAAGCTATGATATCTCTTTTTCTATATAAACAAAAATGCTCGCTTGTTCTCAAAATCTTAAATTTCCGAAAGTTCTTCACCGATTACTTTGAAATTTTGACACAACGTTGCATTCGAATACGCGCGTGTTTTATATACCTACTATTATATAGATATCACACCTGTGACTAGTAAAAAAGCCACAGCAACGCGTAGCCGAGTACAGCTAGTCAGTAATATGAATAGCAATGGTCACATTTCCAATTTAATAACGGATTGTCTTGATGCGCCATCTGTATTTTAACGCCACAGTCCGCAATGTAATCCTTCTGATAATCAATACCTACATACGTCAGGCCTGAATAGTAATTATTCAGTGTTCTTTTGAAGGTATATGGAAATCAATAGCCATCAATTATAAATACCTAGACCCGCTCGATTTTGTCACATTGGTGTATTGTCGCCGTATGTATGCGCACACGTGGGGACGGTGAGTCGGTGAATCAGCGTCTCCGCTCGATCGATAGACTTTCACAGTAGTTATTAAACATCTATTTGGTGGTGCATTGTGCATTTTAATATCAATGTTTTTGCATTGCAAAATGCTTCCTTTATTAAAGCGAATGTACGTACGCAGGGCCCAAAAACAAATAGTTGTCGAAAAGTAAATAAGTTTTTATGGGAATTTACAGGTTTAAAATACGATGGTGCAAAAATGATATGTTTAGTTTGCGATACCCCTTTATTGTATTAGGACAGAACGGACTGTAGGGAATAAGTAAGGTCTGCACAGCAGACTATGAAAAAAGTACAAATAAAACCGAGGATTGAATTTTTTTGACTTAATTTTTATGTGGATGTAGTGTAATATACCATTTACTTTACTTAATCAACAAGCATATTGACACTTCTGGGATAAATATCCCACCATAAAGTTGTCACCACACCGGAAAAAAAAACAATTGTAAAAACCACACGGGAAAACATTGTAGACATGTGTACGTACCATCTGTGCCTACCACCAGACAGCATTTTATTATTTTGAACATATTCACAAAATGAAGTCTGTAGTGTTAACTACAGTAGCGTTAATTTGATCTTAAAGAGGTAAAGTGCTATCAAGGAAACTAAGGGATATTTCAAGTTGAACGAGATTTACAAACTATTCATAACCGTTATAAGGGACCAGTGAAGGCAGGTAGAGAAATCCTTCCTTGTCCTTAGTGGAGTCCCTGCAAATACTGAATGCTGTACATACACAGATACATGATTTAAGGAACGCAAAAAATAATACCAAATAAAAAAGCAAAGTATTATAGCAAAGTTTGACGCTGTTTTAAAAAATAATTCAGATTTTGCTAGATTAAAACAAATTTATATTTTTCACCAGGACGAACATCGCCACTGAAACAACTATAGAAAAATATTTAGTGCTACAGATAACGTATAACCAGTATAAGCATTTAATATTATTTTATTACTCAGCATTACTTACTTTATTATATTTGAATTATCAGGAAGGGGCGAAGGTGGCGCGTTTCTCTCTTTTTTCTCATAAAATGAGAATTATTCTTAATATTCTTCTCTTAACCTATTGCTGGTGAAGCACATGGGTTGACCTTCTCAAGGGATGTTTTCAGCTACATGACCATGTACAGGTTCGACTGTTTAAAAAAATATAGTATAGCATTTGTCCATTATATCGTACATTCACATTCACAAACGCCAGGACTACGACCGGTGTTGGAAGGAAAACCCTTTACTTTATATATGATGATAGTGACTAATAGGAAATGATAGTAAGTAATGGATTAAAATTTTCTTAATATACACGAGAGCAAAACAATCGATTCAGCAACATGCTCCAACTTTGAGAGAATATGTACCCTCTCCAGTACCATTTGAAGTAAAGTCCAATGAACTGTTTGAAAGTTTAAAAACAGTTGTTTCAAATGATACCACTTCGATTGGAATCGGACCTGTTCTGACAAAGTTATGAGCCGAACAACACAAAACACAAAAGAGTTGAAACGGAAAGGGTGAATAAGAAACGAAAAAGAAAATAATCCTCAGTTGAAATGCATTTAATTTTTTTTTCAATACTTGGTGTTGCCACCCCTTCTCCTAATAACATTTTCTAAATAATTACGCATAGATCGGATAACTTTTCTTATGCTGTTTTGAGGGATTGCTTCCCACTCTTCAACCAACGCAGTTCTCAGTTCCACTACGCTCCCTGGTGCAGGATTTCTTGCCCTAACTCTTCGCTTAAGTTCGTCCCAAACGTGTTCAATTGGATTCAAGTCCGGGCTCATCGGAGGCTAGTCTATTTTCCGTATACCGATGTCAGCCAGGTAGGTAGTGGTCACTCGCGCGGTGTGGCAGCGAGCATTATCATGCATTAGCATGAAGTTATCACCAACAAATCCCGCGTACGGAACAACATATTCCTCTATAATATCCCTGATATAGCGGTCCGCTGTTAATCCTCCTTCACATCCTCCACCGGGCACGAAAACCAACTCAGTTTTTCCGTCTGTCCAAGCGCTAGCGACCACACCTCTGACCTCCCTCAGCTCTTGTGTGAGGTCAACACCAGTCAAATGTCGATTTCTGAGAGGTCTTAACACAATAAATCGATCGTCCCTCTTCGTTGTCACGCGTTTACGACCGCCTCTTGGCTAGCGGACGTAGCTACCGGTTTATCGGTACCGACGATACACTCTTGACATAGCTGATTGACTCAAATTCAGTCGATTTGCCACGGCTCTCTGACTGAGACCCTCTCTCAACAATGCAATTACCTGGGCTGTTTCAGCAGCTGTGGCATCCATTTTTTGTAAATCTTTCAAGCACATACGCTTACGTTAACTTCAAATTAGCGAATGGAGACGAATACCAGGTTGCAAGTGCCCTCTATGCCTGTCATAATCGTCGCGCATGCGCATTCCAATTAAACAAGGTTTTGTGTTACTTATGTTGGTTGGCTCATAACTTTGTCAGAACAGGTCCGATTCCAATCGGAGTGGTATCATTTGAAACAACTGTTTTTAAACTTTCAAACAGCTCATTGAACTTTATATCAAATGGCACTGGAGAGAGTGCATATTCTCTCAAAGTTGAAGCATAATGCTGAGTCGATTATTTTGCTCTCAAGTGTAGATTGTGCTATACCTTACTTCCCTCTAGATTGTTTCTCTTTTTTTCTCATAATATGAGAATTATTCTTAATATTCTTCTCTTAACCTCTTGCTGGTGAAGCACATGGATTGACCCTTTGAAGGGATGTTTTCAGCTACATGACCATCTACAAATTCGATTGTTTACGAAAATGTAGTATACCATTTGTCCATTATATCTTAAATTCGCAAACGTCAGGACTACGACCTGTGGTGGAAGGAAAGCCCTTCACTATCTCCATAAAGCTTATCTCCATAAAGTATTCTCAAATAAATGACTGTTTTCAGCAGAATTGAAGGTCTGTTTGGTTAATACAGTATCAACTGATAATTGTTCTTTTTGAATTAAATAATGCAAAACATGAGCAAGTATCTGTTTTTCCTCAAAAGGTTATCTCTGATATCGAGTACAAATATTGTGAAGATTTTTTACTACCCAAATTTCGAATCTGAACTTCACCAATCAATGTGGTGTGATTTGTTGGGGAAAGTTCTATACAGCTAAATATGAACAAATTTAATAATTCAAAAGGTTTTCATGGCCATAGTGCACGACATGGCGTTAATTACATACCAGGTATAGGAATTGGTAACAATAATTAAACTAAATTATAACGTTGAAAAGAAAATCGTGGTAAATAAATATTTTTATTGAGTTGATGAATATCTAGTATTCTATGGTACTTATTTACCATAATAATTTTTGTATGATATATTTAAATTCATAATTATTTATTCACATGTATTTATACTTTCGAAAATTCAAAACGTATTGTTCGTATATACCTTATCGTCCTTTTTACCTTTGTAGTGTATTTAATTTTGCATGACCTAGCATAAAGTTCTGTCCTGTCTCATAATTACATGATATGTATTGGTTTAATAAAAGAATAACATATAACTTAAAAACAACATGTGACAAATAGACCAACCAATATCGAAGAGAAAAGCGTGTTACAAAAAAGCTACATAACAACCGCATTACAGAACCGCCATATAAAGGTGCAATTAATGAATTTCAGCAACAAGTTGATGACAATTTTGTTTGTTTTTTTTTTTGTTTGAAAATGAGAGTGTTCAGTATTGTATTGATTGATGCGATGTTCTAAATAACCGTATAAACTAATATAATAAATTTGCCAAAATCCAATGCAAAAAGAATCTGCGAAAGATTTCAAGCCCATTAGCATATAACTTCCTATTTCTTAATATACCACATTTTAAACAATAGATTTAGTTCGTCACGCAGTCTGCATTTCGTAAAGGTTACAGCAGAACAAGCAGGTGTTAGGAGTAATTAACGATGTTGTTCTTTCAACGGGTATCAATAAATTAACTACACTTCTACTTTTCTTAGATTACAGTGAGTATTTTTATATGGTGGATCGTCAACTACTTCTTGCCTGCTTTGGTATCGATGATAATTATACAATTCAGTTGATGATGTAGTGTGTGTATATTGGGAGGCAGTAAACGGTTATTTTAAACGGGGGAATATTCTGATGTGTTAATAATGATGGATATACATCAAGATTCTATTGTAAGCCCTCTACCTTCTATTCTTTATTCAGCTGAGATTCAAAATCGGTTAAAATCTTTTAAGACTTACGTCTACAGAGATGGCGCTCGACTATGTCATTTATTCACAGAAAATAGTATCGAACAAGCCTACATCCTAGTTAATGAGGATCTGGGCAGGGCAAGAGCAAATTTTTTCACATTTTGAAATATACGGTTAATGTAACTGTAAAGTAAATGTATGGGCTGGAATTACTAATTACTGTAAACGTATGGAAACTACTAGCATGGAAACTAGAGAATATCTATGTTTTGAGTTAGTTCTAACTTTAACAGTTCTTTATTCAAACATTGGGGATGATGATGTTTTCCACCCCAAAGAATTTGGTTTCCACAATAATGTTGTCTACCTTAATAACACAAAGCCTCTAATTTTTCTCCTCATTTTGGTATTGATGCTGGATCGTTTTTTAACGATACTTTGCCTGGCAGAGGACAGAGTGACGAGTACCAACTGAATGGCCACCACACACATGATTTGACCTTGAATATTTTATTGTGGGGTTAGTTAACATCATGGATCTATTATAATAGACTAAATAATACCAATGGATTCGAATCGAAATTCATTCAATACAAAGTATTTACATGTGTGGGGGCATGGCCAGATTCTTAATAGAGGACATTTTGACCATTTAACAATTCCTGTAAAAAATAAATGTTATATTTACTTTATATTTACTTATATTTACTATTTGTATTTTCCTCAAAAAACTTGTTTTCTATTTATAATTAGTAAATAAGAAATATCTAGTAAGGAGTATTGTACTTTAAGATACTTTAAACTTTAAGATTAATTAAAAAAAATTTATCATGGAACTTTATCATGATGGCATATATAAACTTGAGAGCACAGAAATGCATAAAACTAAATTTAAAATAGAATTTTCTAAAAATGCGTTGTGTGATTTATTCTTTTTCTTTCGTATTCTTGTATCTGTAAATTGTTATACAGACGAACGTAACTGTAACGACATATTTTATATAAAAATTACGTAATGCGTCCAAATAGAAACTCTAATAATCGATATTCATTCATTATTTATATAATGTAGTTGTTCAAGCAATGGGCGTGTACTGTCTAATTATAAAATAATCAATTATGGCAGCCTGAGAATGTTCAGTACTGCTAATTGCAATTATACACTATCATCAAGTGCCGGGGAAGAATATAAAAACACATTACATATTTTTTGTGGGTCACTGTAGCCGAGAACTGATTTTCGTTGTATAGTGAAATTATTATTATGTTACAGTACGAATTTTAAATGTTAAGTGTCACCGTCCATATTAATAATAGCAACAATCATTGTAGAAGTAAAAGTAATATGTACTTCCCTATAGGGATGTTTGAAGACTTGTTTTGGCATTGCCCAAAATAAACGTTCAAAAAAGTTATGAACTAGTAACGGATGCACAAGTCTGCATCCTGCAGTCTGAAATATTATTAACATATTGATAGCACCAACAATTAAATTAATGAGTGATTTTTTTATGATTTTCAGAAGCATTATCGCAGAACTTTCTTTTAAACAGGAAGTATATATAATGTTCATATTACGATATTAAACCAATACTACTTTACTAGAAAGAGATACTATTATTAACTAAATTGAGTAAATACCGCTTCGCATGCTTTATTTGTTATTGTGCAAAATATGTATGCCAATGGTTGTTAGACGAACGGAGCCAGCTGGTATATCATAGATATCATTGAATTAAAATTTTTTGTCTCATTTGTATGTGTGTCATCTGCGATAACTTGTTCATTGTAAAGGTGAACATACATCTGCGCGGCGCTCCGTGTGTGCGCTGCTCTGTGTGCGCGCCGCTCGTGTGCAGCGTTCCTCTAGATTAGTACGGGGTTTTCGAGTTGCGCACGAACCGCACGCACATGGCACATCACGATCCACTTCGTGTCGTTTTTTTGGACGAACGCTTTGTGTGTTCGCAGTTCGCAGTACAGATTTGGACGGGGGCGCGAGAGGCTAGTTGTTTTTGTTGCGCGTCCATTCAGCGGTACAAATGGAGTGATAAGTATCTTCTTTGAAAATGTGAGGACCAATCTTTTGCAGCAGATTCATATGGTGACATTCGAGTAAAATTTTTATATTGACCGCTTATTTCTTGCGACTTGAAGTCCATAATAAGCTCGGTACCATTCCGTTTTTTAAACAGGTTAGTGTGCCACCAACGTCGTTGTTTCCTTTTCTTTTTGCACAAACTTGCCATTGACAAGAAAGCACCACTCATCACCTAAATGACATAAATTTTATCGCGCGACAGACATTATTATCTACAATGCAAAATGTCTACTAAATGTTCGTGGGTTTCCTCTGGATCGCGGAAGGTTCTTCAAAATGAATAATTTTAACGAACATTGGACGAGCAACGAACGCGCGGGTTGCGCGGCGTGCAGGTTTATACCCACCTTTAGAGAAACAGCTTTAGCATTAAAAATCGGTTTATCCCATGGTTGTTCGTCATAAATCACTAAAATTACGCCGAAAATAATTTTATTCCGTGTGTGGTTTCCACCCTATATAATATACTATATCTTTAACTGTCGTATTTACAATAAAAATAATGGTCCTTGTAAATTGTATACTATCGCTATATCAATACAAAACCTAAACTATAACTATAATGTTTAGATCTAATTATAATTTTTCATAAATGATCGGCCAATTTATTAGTGGATTAGGTGCGTAGTTATTTCTCTCTATCGTTAACCTTAGACCTTATTCGCAGTTGTAGAAATAATTCAGATGAAATGTCAAGGAAAGAATTACCTTAGCAGTGTAGTTCATTTACTGTAAAACACAAAGTATTGCCACACAATTAACTCCTTTTTCGGGTTTTTATTAGGCAAGTACTTATAACGTAATTTCTAAAAATATATATTACGAATTGGCTATTAATATTAATTCATCATTACCAGTGACCTTATTAAACCGTTCCGTTATAATAATTCCTATAGGTCTTTGTTACATATATACGAATTTTTATTAAATTACGAAATATCGTTTTAATTATTATGTTAATTAACCGTATATATGTATTTATTAGCGTTAATGAATAAACACATTTTATTATATAAACACTTTATTAAACTTTTATCAAATGTTTAGACTACCGAAGATATTTAAATAAGCTAATGAGATCATTATTTTTATGGCTAATTTTTAATTATTGTAACAATTCGTTTTCTAGCCCGAATATCATTGTATTATACTACAACTAGATCCATAAAACGATGCATTTTTGTTAGCCAAATGGTCTTGTTAGGCTATTTTAAACTAACATTTGAGAATAAGGTTAGGGTTATTTTTAAGAAACTTGCAAGATTATTCCAACTTTTCATAGTTTACCATCATCATTTTCATCATTAGTAAATCAGGAGGACCAAAACATGTTTATTTTTTCACTGCAACATTTCGTAATACCAAATCTGATAGTAAAACATGTCAATATGTAATACAAATAACACCACTAAATTATGTGCGTCTTTTCTTTTATTGAAACGTATCAAAATAATCGAATTATCCAAATGAAACATGACCATGACAATCGATCGAAAAACAAATACATCCTCCCTTTTACCAGTGTAAAATTAGCTAGACATTTTTTGATTACTTACAGTTTCTGTTTATTCTAATACTAAGTGTATTCGTGTGTACAGTGTGCGATTTTTTGATTAAGTATTTTATATTTCTATATAGAACTCTGCTAGAATGTTAATTAAATGTCTTATGAAAGAGACATTCTACGTTAGTGTCCTTTCGATGTATTGAAATTTCAATTCTAATAGCAAAATATTCTGCAGCAACAGTTCAACTACCGACTCCTGTACATCTCCGTTGTGAATCAAATCATAAATGGCGTATCGGACTCTGATCTAAAATTAGATGTCTTGTAAAATTATATTGTGTTTTTTTTTATTATTTTTATCGTAGTGCACAAGCGTTAAAATCAGATAACCTAATAACCTGTTCATTTCACACCCTAAAATGGTCCAATCAAAAATTAAAATGATTAGTAAAAGAGTACATATCACTTTATTAGAACACGTGGTACAATAGGTAACATAAGGAGGAAATTATTTTAAAAAATGTTAAAACAATAGACAATATACAAAAACAAGGTTATAATTAGAACCACTCATTTCGTCAGCTTACCAGAGGCGTCACCTTCGCCAATAAAATATAAATAATAACTAAAATAAGTAATGCTAAGTAATAATAATATGAGCACCCAGTTATATCGTTATAGTTTATTCAGTACTATAAAATGAATGATTGTCGCCGTGGGGAAAATGTTCTTTTATATGAAGAGAACGATCATTCGACATCTAGTGATGTAATATTGGAATAATTAAAATTGTTGTTGCAATTATGTAACGTATATGTAGACGCAGAAATACTGTACATTTGTTTTAATCAGGTAAAATCGGAATCTTCTTTGTTTTTAAACAGTGCCAAACTTTGCTATAACATTTTTTTTTCGACCCTTAAACCATTTATGGGGCAAAATTCGTCAAGTGTACCCGCCTAAAAATTTTGTACTCACAATTTCCATAAAACCTTTTATTTTGTGGGGGGAGGTGTTTTCAAATTATGAAAACATGATTGCTGCAGGTTGTCAAGATGCAGGGGCAAGAATTTTCGCCATGCAACCGCGCACGCTCAATTTCATTAATTTGTAACTCCTACTACGGTTATTCGATTCGCATTATAGTCCCTTCAAATTAGACAAAAAATCACTGATTTTGCGAAATTTTTCCTACAGCTAAGCGACCTATACAGAAAGTTGTGTTAGGATTGTGTTAACATATTTTTCACCTAGCGTACGATAAAAAAGGGTTGTTTTTTAGAGATAGACATATATATACGCGTTTTTGGCCGTTTCTTCGTTTTTTTGCGTTTTTCTTAAAAAACTATGCATTTTTGGGAAAACATGACCTGATTTGATGTCATAGATTTTGCGATTCTCCACAATTTTTGTTGTTTTCATTTTTTCGAAATTCTGCTTAGTTGCGCCGCTAGAGCGTGCTGAATTATTTTTGAGCTGTTTTTCGATTTTAAGCCAAAACTATGGTACATACATTGTAGAGAAAAATATCAAGAGATCAAAATTGTAGATATAAAAATTTACGACACATTTTGTCCTTTTGCTTTTTTCGTCGCATGGTTTTGCCACTAGAGGGAGAAAACCGTTTTCTTTTTTTTTTTTTTGTAATACTCTTGTGCAAATGAAAAAAAAAACACTCTAGAGCATTATCTTTGATTTATAGGCAAAACTATGCATTTTTTAGAAAAGTTCAATCACAAAAAGTTGGAGAGCAAAAAACTTCCTACAAATTGTCTTACAGTTTTTTTTTTACAAAAAATGCATAGTTTTGCCTATAAATAAAAAATAATGCGCTAGAGTGTTTTTTTCATTCGCACAAGAGTATTACAAAAAACGGTTTTCGCCCTCTAGTGGCAAAACCGTGCGACTTTAAAAAAACAAAAGAACAAAATGTGTCGTAAATTTTTATATCTACAACTTTGATCTCTTGATATGTTTCTCTACAATGCATAGTTTTGGCTTAAAATCGAAAAACAGCTCAAAAATACTTCCGCGCTCTAGCGGCGCAACTAAGCAGAGTTTCGAACAAAAATTGTGGAGAATCGCAAAATCTACAACATCAAATCAGATCATGTTTTCCTAAAACGCATAGTTTTTCAGAGAAACGCAAAAAACCAAAAAACGATCAAAAACGCGTATATATATATATATATATATATATATATATATATATATATATATATATATATATATATATATATATATATATATATATATATATATGTCTATATCTAAAAAACAAACCTTTTTCTATCATGCGCTAGGTGAAAAATATGTTGACACAACCCCAACACAACTTTCTGTATCGGTCGCTTAGCTGTAGGAAACATTTGCCTCAATTTTCCTATTTTGAAGGGACTATTAATCGAAAACGTACTTTATAGGACTTTTTTCTACTTTCCAATAAAAATTACCTTTGTTTTCAAATTTCCACCATTTTGATTTTTTTAAATGTATTTTTAATGGAAAGCTTGTCTATTTTCTTATTAAAAATACTCCCTACCACAAATGGAATTGAATGAATTGGTGGCGGAGGAAATAATTTTGTGCGCGCTGTCGCATCTGCCTCGTGCTCGCGGACCATTGCGACAGTGTCTTTCACAGCTCATTTCTATTTATTTATTGTTTGTAAGTGTTAAAATGCGTATTGGTAAATTAAGAACTTACGTTTCCGAAAAGTACATTTAGTTCAAACATGTTGTACATAATCCAATTATTGTAACCCTTTCCTACGCTGGACTAAAAACAACATGAAATTGTTCAATTTAAATTATAAACGCATTGAATTAGAGTAACAAATCCTAAGAAATTAAACCTGATCAATGGAACTTTGACAGAAATACGTAATTATTTACAGAACAAAAAATGTTTTACGTTCAGAAGCATTGAATTCAGCAGCTAGTTTTCGTCTACCCCAAAACTTTGGCACAAGTGTCAGAAGTAACGTTTTTTTGGAATCACTATTCTAAATTTGGAATTTATGCTTCATTTTCTCGAGAATTTCCATTTCGGATGCATGATCTTCCTGGGCACAGTAACTTTTTTGTTTTTGAGAATTCAGCGAAAGAGGGGAAAATGGTTCATCATGAATAGTCGGGAACTTCCCTTGGTTCGTCCACATTTTCTTCAAACAAATAGAGTGTGAATTTGTTTGCAGAAATAACGTACAAGAAATCGATAAAAACGTTGTTTCATAGAGTGCATTATTTTCATAAAAAATTACTTCGAGCCAGTAAAACTCTTTCTAATCCTATTGTAGAAATTGGAGTGATGTTGATTTATATCAACATCACTCCAATTTGGTCATCACTCCAATGTTGGCCATATTATTATGGCCAACACGCAAAAATCACTCGAAGAACTCTCTTGTTTGGCGAAACTTAACCTCAATCATGACCTAAAACAACACCGAAAGAAGAGGCTACTTTGTAGAAACCATGTGGTACGAATAATAACTTACGGGCATCCAAATGAATGCATACCTTGTCTAAATCACCTTGGATGTCACAACCAAAGTAAATAGTTGGAGTTATATGGATAGAACAACTAAATGTTTGGGTAATACATCAAAAGTGTTTTTTCAGTGAACATAATTTAATAACAAGATAATAAACTGTAAATAAATAACTTCATAATCAATTAGTATATGAAAATGTTCTTATATTCACTTTATTTGTTGATTGCCGATTAATTAAATTATTTTTTAAGTTTTTTAAATTCTCAATTCCTAAGACACTCCAAGTGGGCGCGAGACAGATGCGACAACGCGCACCAAATTATTTCCTCCGTTACCAATTTGCTCAACGCCATTTCCGTTAGGAAGTATTTTTATAGGAAAGAAGACAAGCTTTCCATTAAAAATACTTTTAAAAACATCAAAACGGTGAAATTTTGAAAGGTATGCAAAAGCCTATTTAAAATAACAAAGATATACTCAAAATTTATATTTACAAAAAAATAGAAATGTTTATCGCAAAGTAGAAGAAAATTTGGAGGATCTTCAAATGTCGCTTGACTTTCCTTGATAGCAGCCTCTTTAAGAACAAATTGTATCACTACTAATAAGAATCGGATGTGGTGGTTCAGGGATGTCGGTATACTCTCTGTGAAATTCTCGACTCGACAACCACAGCTTTTGTAGATAATATTAATCCATTTACGCGTGGCCAACATCTTCGAATTTCTTCAGCCACAAGGTGCATGAAGTTTACACGTAATATTTAAGGTTACCACATTCTTGTTTAAGACAACAGCCTACAAAAGGCATGGTTGTTGCACCAGCAGTCACAAACACTTGTTTCGAAGATCAGACTTGAGTCATGATGAAGGAGGAACCCATTTTTCTGGTGTTTTTCTCCGTACATCGTTCTCTCGAGCAGTCAGTCGCCTGTTTGATCGAATCGTTTTTTCCACTTTTGCAATGTTTTCGTCTGTTCTTGAGGTCGAAGAACGCCCTGGCCGTTGCTCGTCTTTAACTGACTCATCTCCGCTTTTGAATCGCTCATACCACTTGTAAACAGTCTTCAGAATCACCACATTATTACCACACAATGATTTTAACATTTCATGCGATTCCTTGGCACTTTATTGCAACTTAAAACAAAACTAAATGTTAATGCGTTATTTGAAATCCATGATGTGCGACAGACACGGTAAACACGTCTTCACTTTTTCGGCTCTGGAAGCCAATTGACCAGTCACAACTTGTTCAAATTTGACACTGACTATCTCATGGGATCATGTTATCGGACGCATTATTTCACACAGATATAGTATTAGCAGTTTCTGCTATAAAAATTCGTTCATCGTATTTTTTGATCAGCCCTCGTATGTTAGTTGACTCGTGCAAAATTAAATCAGATGCCCTATACATAAACAGCCTACTTAACTTTTGCGTTGTATATGAATATCGCATTATTGTCAAAGTCCATGGACGCCAGACGGGCTCTTTATGTACATTCTGTACATAAAGAGCCTAGTCAAATTTTGCGTTGTATATATGCATATTGTATTATTGTCAAAGTCCATGGACGCCAGACGAGTAAAATCTGCTTCAATAGAAATCATGTACAGGTATAGTTCACTAAAAACCTTATCATGCAACTCTATTTTTAGTTTCTGATCTACTTGATCTGAAATATGTTTTATTAATGATGACCGAAAATATACCTATTAATAAAAAAGAAGATGGAATCCAATATTTTTCAATTAAACTTGGTACAGTTCATTTAGAAAGGTCAAAAATTGTTAACATCAATATTATTTTCATATTGTCTTAGATTATAATTTTAAACTCTTGAATGTACCACTTTATTCAAGAATATAATTTGAGATATTTTGTATTGAAATAAAAAAAAATTATGTAACAAATATAGATGTCAGGGTTTTTATTAAACCATAGCAATATTCTACGTGTTATATCATCGTAGTAATAAACTATAAATGACCATGACCACTTAAATAACGCATTCGATTATTTGTGTGTGAAAATTAATATGGTTTAATATCTAATCAACTGTATTTGGAAGATATATAAAAATAAATAAGACTCATTTTTTCGATTTCAAATTTTAAGTAAAAAAAAATTAAAATCAATTACAAAAACTAGTTTAATAGATATTAGAAACAGTAAAGTTGTGTTAGTTATATTTAATACATTACATTTCTCGTGACCAGGATATCTGTACATATTGTATTCTCGGTGACCCAGACCTTGAACAAAACCAATTTTAATATAAAATGTCACATAATTATATAAAATTATGAATTCCATAATTCTTGGTGAAAAATTAAATGTAGTTGAAAGGAAATTGCAAGGAGAAAGTATAGTTCTTTTTGGTCGTCGCCATTGCTTTTATTTTCATGTAGTCCAATCAATCTGTCTGAGCCCCTATGTTAAATGGTCACTAATTGTAAACAGCAAAAAAAAATTTGAGTATATAGAAAATAAAATTTCAAGAAACTTACACTTTTTTACTCTCAAAATGGCGACCGCTAACATAACCTTAAAAATTCGCAAAAGTCAAAAAACGGTTTTTCGCGAATAAAGAAGAAAGTTGTGCTAGGATTAGAAAAAGTTAAATGATAAAGTTGTAGATAATGCAAAAATCTTTCGATTAAATTTTTGTTAGCTCGAATCGATTCATTACTTTTTGAGATATATCGAAAAAACCGCTGAAAATTGCGTTTTTTTGTTTTTGCTCTAAAAATAACAATATTTGATGAAAACATTTAATAATTTCAGAAAGTGTAGTCCTAAGTGAGACGAAGACAATCGTTTTTGTACAATTCCAAAATATTTTTTTCGCAAAGTTATAGCTGCTTTTTGGCAATAAATTCTTGTAATAAAACCGATGTACGAAAATCACGTAATTTTCAAGCGATTTTTTATATAAAAAAATTAAAAAAATCGATTTTTGCTGAAAATATATTTGTAGTACAACTCCTAACGAAAAAAATAAGCGAACAAGTCTGTAGGACCATCCGTTTCGATGGAAAGGCCGTTTTACGAAAACACCTTTTTTTTTACGAAAACAGCTATAACTTTGAGAAAAAAAATATTTTGGAATTGTACAAAAACGATTGTTTTCGTCGCACTTAGGACTACATTTTCTGAAATTATTAAATGTTTTCATCAAATACTGTTATTTTTAGAGCAAAAACAAAAAAACGCTATTTTCAACGGTTTTCTCGATATATCTCGAAAAGTAATGAATCGATTTTAGCTCACAAAAATTGAATCGAAAAATTTTTTCACTATCTACAACTTTCTCATTTAACTTTTTCCAATCCGAGCACAACTTTCTTTTTTATTCGCGAAAAACCGTTTTTTTTACTTTTGCGAATTTTTTAGGTTATGTTAGCGGCCGCCATTTTGATAGCAAAAAAGTGTAAGTTTCTTGAAATTTTATTTTCTATATGCTCAAATTTTTTTTTGCTGTTTACAATTAGTGACCGGGTTATTGACCCTATTGATTAAACTAATATGTACTCTCTCCCTAGCACAAGTCGATTACGAGGGGCACTATTTATATTTTGAGTCCTGGCAACACTAAGTGTTGTAAGACGCCATCTGACTTTTTCAAAGTTTGACATTTTTGACCATAACCTTCTTTAGAACAGCGCGATTTGTATTGTTTAGTGATTTGAAAATTGTATCTCAATGAAAAAATTAAATTAACTCGTGGATTATCAATACCAGAGTTCATCGATCAACTAACTTACTTCCACTTTTGGCGATAAAGCCCCATCCTTTGTTATTGTGAAACGATGGTATAACGACTTTAATCGTGGCCGCCATTCGCTCACCAACGAAAGTCGTGAAGGTCGTCCAAAATCAGTTTTTGTGCCAGAAAATGTTGATGCTGTGAAAAAACTGATTATGGAAGATCATCATGTGACATACTGTGAGATTGAGGTAACCTTAGGCATTAGTTCGACTAGCATATATAAAATATTGCATGATGCAAATATTGATGATTTAGCTGGAAAAAAGGTTTGTTCTCGTTGGATCCCACATAATTTAAAAAAATCTCAAAAAGATGCTCGTGTCGATTGGCGCAAACAAGTGCTCAAGAAATACAATGGTCGTGCTTCAAGAGGCGTATATAATATTGTAATATATGACCAATCATGGATCTATGCGTATGAGCTGGAAAGTAAACAGCAGTCGACTGTATGGGTGTTTCAAGATGCACAAATTCAACAAAAGTTGTTCGCGCTCGACGCACTTCGAAACAAATGGTCGGCTGTTTTTTTCGGAAAAACTGATCATGTGGCAATAGTGCCTTTAGAGAAATGTAAAACGGCCAATTGTGAATGGTACACAACCATCTATTTGGCGGAAGCCTTCGGTGAAATAAGGAAAACAAACAAGCGCCGCCGCCGGATCATTCTTCATCATGATAATGCGAGCTCTCACACATCTCGTCTAACAACCGAATGTTTGAAAACTCAAAAAATCGAATTAATGGGTCATCCGCCGTACAGTCCTAATTTGGCACCCAATGACTTCTTTTTGTTCCCGAACGTAAAAAATAAATTGCATTGTAAAGACAACGATTTTCGTCGGCAGAAGAAGCCGTTGATGCGTTCAAAAACCATGTTTTGGAGATATCTCAAGCGGAAAGGAAAAAATACTTTGACAAATGGTTTGAACGCGTGCAAAAGTGTATGGATCATGAAGGAGAATATTTTGAAAAACGATAAAGTAATTTTCAATGACAAATTAATTAGGCTCAAAATATAAATAGTGCCCCTCGTATAAGAGAGGAGAAGAATGTCTATGTGAACGTGAATAAAAAAAAAACATTGTAATCTCTTTATATACATTTAGTCGTCACCTAAATATAAACTAATTTACCTTTCATCGAAACTAGTCCCCAACGGAGACCAATACATATTAACTAATAAATTGTAAAGGACTAACTAAAGCAGTTGATTAACAAGAAATATTTGCACGTAACAAATATTTCCCACCAAAATCAAATATTCTTTGAGTTTTGTCGACACGTAAAACACATACATGACACAGTAACTATCGGACTTTAGTTTCCTAATGTGTTCAAGACACATAAGAATACATATATGATGAATATCAAATTGATCAAAATATCTATTGGATAATTCCAAGCTGTCTAAGTATATTCACAAGATGTCCATGAATATGTCGAAGACATCCACTGAATGTTTTCTAAAAAAAAAAAAATTGTTATTGTCTTAGGCATACTGGACTTTTATACGTCACCAATATACCCACTGGAAGTCAACGGATGTACTTAATTATCCGGTGGGTGTTCTGTAAAATAAAGTCGGAACTACTTAAATTTGATATACAATTAATCTGATTTTTTTGAGATTTGCCTCAAATACAGCGGACATATGTTAGTTTCTTTTTATAAGAATCTAATAGAAAATCATGAAAATTTTACAAGTAAAATTGAAAATGTTAATATGGTTAATTTTTTATGTTTGGGTGCAATACTTAAGCGAATTTTTATTATATTTATAGTAAGTGAAAATCAAAATATTTTCAAAAATATTATTCTGATAATCCTAAAAATCCAAGCACCGATTAAGACGATTCAAAGCCTACTGTAAATTCACAAAAAAAAATCATGGTCGCAAAAATCTCTATAGGAGAATATGATCGTGTTGCATATAAATAGAAAACAGGTAGAAAAGCACTGCACTTTTATTAGCTCCGCGTTGGGCAACAGATTCGAATGTCCACTATTTTCCCTTAATATGTAAATACATACAATATATGATTGTCCCAATTGACCACCTATTTGCAGCATCACGTATACTATATAGACCGTAAACTAATAGCCTATATACGTATGTTTCTGCGTCTATGATCGCTAACGATCGACAACGGTCAAAGCACTCCAAGAAGAAGAAGTATATTTGGTGAGCAAAGTCAATCATTTTTAATATTGCTGAATTTAAGGCATTATGACGACGCTTGCGGCCGTACAGACATAATTTACAGGAGTTTGAGATGGACACCGGTGGGTATATGTTCACTATGTGACCAGGCGGTGATTATTCACTGTGATGTTGAGTATGTTCCTATGAATGTTTCCATTAGTGTAGAGGAGAGGCAAAAGGATATTAATTACAACTTTTTTTTATTTCGTGGGGCGTTTTGGTTATTTTTTTATTGTATTGATTCGCGTGGTGTATTCCCTGTCTTAAGGTGCGTCCACACACGCAACATGGAAGCGTAATGTAACGCCGCCCCGTGACATATTTAAAGGCCACACAGTGTAACATCGTAACGTCGTCGCGCAACATCGAAGCTTTCTGTAGCTTGTCGGTTTTTCAGCGTCACATCAAAGGCTTGTACCGCGGTGGCGTTACGCATCCCCTTCCATGTTTGGACGGGACTGCGTAACAACACTGATAGATGGAACACAAGAACTGATGGATGGTGTTACTCCGTGGTGTTACGGACCTCTGTAACTTTTTATCCGATGCCCTGTTGCGGATAAAAAGTATGTGTCCTGTTGCGATATTGTCATTGTGTCACGATGGTAAGTTACGCGTCGGTGTTACGTTGCGCTTCGTTGTTGCATGTTTGGACGGACCTTGAGTGGTACTGTAAAAATTACCAGATAGGCCATTTAGCTATGGCGTCCAACCATAACACTCGGTACACTTTATAATTATCATTAAAATTTTGTTTGTGGTGGATCAGATACGATAGATCTATCTTGTCTATATAATATAATATCGTTATATTATTGCATCTAGAAAATTCGCCATATTCAAAAAAACAGACAAAAAATCATGTTTTCGTTAAGAAAAAAGAGTTTGCTCTTAGTGAACGAAATATTTTGAATAAAATAATTTTGATCACAATGAGTTTTAAACGCGTTGTAGATTAAGAACGGCCAAATCTTACCGTTAAGTTAGATTTACCCCAACTTTTGTATTTTAATTCATAACTGCAATGTAAATTCTTCTCCGTTTAGTAATGTATCACTACTTTGTACGAATTTACATTCATTAACAGTTGATTTTAAGAGTTCAAGAAGAATTAAACAAATTCTGTATTTAAAGGAAACGTGTTTACTTTTATTCTCACTTTTAAAGTTATTTTCTAATCGATATTTTTATTCAGCACAAATATCCATAAAATTACTAAACGTAAACCTACTGCGTTCTCTCATACTCCTAATACACAATTTGGAAAACATTCGAAATCTTATTTGTCAGCTTCCTGGTGATGATTTTGTTTATTTGATCTGGTACGAATTTAATTTGTGCGTCGGATTCAGATTACAAAAACCCTGTTTTTAAAATAAGGAGGATTACTCCAAATTATGTCATATGGGGAAGTAGTTCGTAGGGGAAGTAGAGCAATCATAGAGAGGAAATAAAAATTCGGACGGACATTATAATATATGTAAATGTAAAACACTGCAAGATAAATCTGCAAAAATCGACGTTTAGTAAATTGTTCGTAACTATAAACTTAAACGTGTAACTTGTTTATTTATGTAATTTTGAATATATGTATTCATTCACATATGTACACGTTTCAGTGCCAATTTATAGGATATACATACATATGTATAAAGGAGCATTCATTGACTTTAATTTCTCTATAATGCGGCCATTAGTATTGATACTATGTAGAATACTGTGGTAAACATTATGTATAACATGAAAAATATAAAAAAATTATTGGACTGCCATTGAAGTGAAAACTAATAATTTACAACAAATTTTCACCCCAAATGCTTGCTTTGCTTAATTGCAGATACTAAGAGGTTGCGAAATTCAATCCGGGCACCATTTTCCTCTTACTGTTAAGATCCCCATTTTCCTCTTATTATTCTAATTGTTGTAAGGAAAGAAAATGATATTCCGGAACCTCTTGAGTGTATGTTCGTAACTCCTAGTATATGCTGTATTTGATTATAACCGTTGATTATAATTTTATACTTAAAATCTAAACAATACTACATTCCTTCCGAAATAATGTATTTTTGTATAAAAATTAAATTGATTTTTAAATAGGATTTATCATATGTGTTTATTTATCATATATATTTTTTAATAACTATATATTTTTTCTTAATTATGAAAAACCACCTTGTCTCTGTTGTAATTAAAAATGAAAAAAACGCGCTGCAAATATACATATGTAGGCCTTCTCCCTTTAATAAACAATTTGAGAACTCAAAAGGAAGAGTATACATGAATAAAACGGTACATGCCACCAATACATACAATCAATCCCTGCGCTAGTTGTCAAAATATTGATTTTCTTAATATTTTATCACTAATAACAACATTCTGTTTTATTTATAAATCATAGTAATATAACAATAATAAAATTATATATTAAGAGTAAAATTCAATGCTATATAATATGTTAGATAGTATGATACATATGTTTTTCGTTAGATGAAAGATCATATGTGTGGATGAATATAAAAAAGGAGCTATGGATATACCTACAAATATTTTATTTCTTCATATTTTGTTTGAACCGTGACTTTATCAAGGATTGTGTTGTTGAGCAAGTAGGTTTTTTACATTTTAACCTGCTCTTTTTTTTAATGAAACTGAATTCCTTAAAATTTTTCGAGTTCGAGGGTACCCCATATTAGTGATTTCCTATTTATTGTTTATAATATAGAAATTATTTTTTGAGAAAAATGCAAATAAACGACTTTATTTTTAATAGAAAATTGAAGCCTTAAAAAAAATAATGTTATTTTCAGATGTTCCAGAGTTTATTCCAAAAATCATTTTTAACAAAATTATGCTCATATTTAGTACAAAAATGTTTAGTTATCATAAAATAAGCTTGAATCGTTTACTGCGAATGTGAATTTTTTTCTTTCGTCCAGTTAAAATTTAGGAAAATTCGTTAGTTTGTCATTACTTATATTAGAGTCAGTTGGGGGATTTGATGTTACACAACTGATACAGGAACTGACGCAAAACTTTCTGAGACTGCTTGAACAAGAACATAGCCCTCGTTAAATTAGAATACTATAAAATAGAGCAAAATGTATTTAATGTCGTCATTTGTTAAATAAGACTCAATATATTAGCTTTGGTGGATTTAATAATAGCTGAAAATGGTTTTCCTCAAGGATCTGTATTAGACCTCATATTTTTATTATATATCTACGATTTCCCATAAATACTGGGTCTTATGCGATGTTACTCGATAAATGTTGTAAAAACCTTGATTAGACCAGTCTAGCTGATGCAAAAAATTGATTTTCCTCCCATGAACTGAAATTAAATGAAGCGAAAACGCAAACCATGCTTCTCAATTTGGATAAGTGTCCTCAGAAATCTGAACCTGTAAAACTATTAGGCATATCCCTTGTTAGTAATTTAAATTGGTCAAATCATGTAAACAATTTGTGCTCAAAATTGTCCAAACAAATTTTTGTACGGAACAATTCAGTCGTACTGTATGTGTTACTTACTATCTACTACCAACAGTTTTGTTTAGTTTATCACACTTTGGGGTAATAGCGCTACAGTCTACATAGTATTTATCTCATAAAAGCTACATTAAGATTTATAGGAGGCGCTTTATTCAACTAATTAAGACAATTTTAAAATAATTAATATTATTAGTTTTTATAATTTTTTTAAAAGTTTATTAATACTTACATGAATGCCTATATTCCACTTATGAATTTATAAATTTTTCTGAAAGTAAAAAATTATTGTAGCATAATATATGACCTTAATCAACAAAATACATAGTGCTATGAGCATTATGTTAAACTTTCAACCTATGGCGCATACTAAATCATATATTATAGCAAATCCATTATATATGATATGATAGCGTTATTTGTCCAGTTATTTTCAGTTTATGGTTAAAAATTATTTCTTATTAAGCAGATGAATGTAAGATCCAAGATAAGATTTAAGTTTCAGAATAAATAAACAGAATTGTCCAATGCAATTGAAAATAAATGCGGAATGCAAAACAAAAGCAAACCGTAGCCTGTGCGATGCACACAGTGAAAAACTAGAGCAGGGATATTTATAATTGTGTAGAGATCTGGGAGACTTTATTTTTAGTTGACGCAGAAATGAGCACCTTGTCTTACCGATGTATAGATAGTAACTTCAAACTTTTACAGATAACCGCATGGCGTGAGGGAACGAATACACGACAAGGAAAAGAAATATGGCTGCCTTGAGATGGATTTAGCGGAGGTGGTTGAAGACTTAATTTGCACATTCGACGGATCAGGTGATACCACAATGGATACCTTAGCCATGTTTATATTCGGATGGATTTTGGCCGCCCTGTTCGTTCTGTGGCTCGGCAAAATCGTCTACGCGAAATTACAAGCGAAATCGAAAGCGACCGAATCAAAATCGAAACTCATTGAAGCTCCAGTTTCGAAGACAACTGACAGTGTCGATATCGCCGAAGTGAGAAATGTGAAAAAAATAGCACCGCCGATTAAAAGTGCTGGAGGTTATGTACCGCCCACACCTCCCGTTAGGAAGAGGCTCACGAGGCAGAGTCCTGCCCCCGAGGTCAGGAAGCCCAAATTTATACCGGCCCCACAGTGTACCGGACCTGATAACGTGTGTGTTTTGTGGGTTAATGATGTGTTTCAGTGGTTGTACAACGATTTTGTCATCGTCAACGAGCTGCTAGGTGTTTGGATACAATCACTGAACGATTACACCAAGAAATCTGTACCAGAGGTGAGTTGTTATTCATTTCATCTGCATAAACATGTTCATAAAATATATTTTGGATCGATATCAATCAACAGAATATTTACAGTAGTTGCATGTAAAGTATCTAAATATTCGCCTACATGCAAAATATACATAATTCGAAAAGTAAGGAACAAATTCAATATATTTAGGACGCATTATTTTAGGAAATATCTATATTAATATATTTAGTACATATTTATACGATTTTTTATGCTTACATTTTTTATTATACATAATATAATATCCCAAACTATTATACAGAGTATCCCAAAATGTAAGCCTAAAACTAAATATATTAATCTTGATTATATATTTAGTTTTAAAAACGACAACCCTTTGAAATAATTCAAAAGAGTTCGAATCCCTCCAGGAAAATCGATACCACCTACCATCTTGACAATTAGTTCACCGACTTATAGCTTGTCTAAAGCATTAACAAAGGAATACGAGAATGGACCTGTTGCTCCTGCAACCTGCAACATCAAAGACATCAATTAATTCATCAATTGTAAGGAGGTGAAGCTTTGTTCTTCTTTGATGTCTATTCATTGTTTCCAAGTATTATTATACCACAGGCTTTGAACTATCTCGGGGAACTACTTGAACTAAATGGTTTCAGTCAAAATACTATCAACGAATTAATTACCCTAACTGGCCTCTCAAAATACGTAGTCAAAATTGTCTCGAAATCAATAACGAATATTTTGAACAATATTAAGATTCTACAATGGATAATTCACACCTTTTAATGCAGACCTTTTTATGAGCAGATTTGACACAGAATCTAAATAATTTCGATTATTTCTCTGGAGCATGGTTCAGTTATGTGGATGATTTTAATTTTCGATACCACAGAAACCAATCAAATTAATTAAATTAGAAATTAACAACCGTTTTGTATAAGTAAATATATGATGAAGTATATTATTATTATAATATGTTTGCATCTTATGCATTTTACATAGCAACGTTCTCAAAGCAGGTGTGAGACTACGAGGGTGGGGTCAAAAGCCTGATGAAGAAAAATGTTTTTTTTTTATTTTTTGTTATTTTATTTTTCAACATAATCTCCATCAAGTCTAATACATTTTTCATAATGGTGCTATAATGCAGTGATACCATTTTTTTAGAACGATTTGTCGAGCCCTTCAGAATACGCATTTACAGCGTTGATAACTTCCTCGTTGCTCACAAATCTGTACCTCCGAGCCATGTTTTGAGGTTAGAAAGCAAATGATAGTCTAGGACTTAATCTGGTCAATACGCTGGATGAGGGAAAAATTCGAGCTTCAATTTGTTGATTTTAGCCATTGCAATGACTGACGAATGAGCAGATGCATTGTCATGGTGAAACAATGATCTCTTTATTCGCCAAATGAGGTCATTTTTCCTTCATTTCGTCACTCAGGCGATTTAATAACTCACCAGTAGTATTCACCATTGATGATGGTTTTTTGGGGTTGGTTTACCTGTCCCAGTCCATTGTTTTCACTGTTGTTTACTTTCAGGAGTGTAATGGTGGACCTAAGTTTCATCAACAGTTATAAATCGCCGCAAAAATTCGCTGGGATTTCTTTTGTACAGTGCCAAATTCTCGGTCGAAACAGTCTTCCGATGCAATTTTTAATCGATAGTTAGAAAACGCGGCATCCACCTAGCACAGAACCTCTCCATGCACAAATGTCGATCTGAAATATTGCGTACACGTTCAATTCACATCCAGTAGTCTCAACTATCTCACTCACTTTCAATCTGCGATCCTCTACCACGATTTTATAAATTTTCTCGATTATTTCGTCACTTGTAACCTTAACGACATTTCTTAAATTCAGAAACCCACTGTTTGGCTGTTGAATATGATGGAAAAGAGTCCTTCAGTGTTGAATCCATTCCTCGTTTGATTTGAAGTGGTGTTATGCCTTTCAAATAGATGTATTTTATGACTGCATGCTTCTCCAATTTTTCCATTTTCAAGTAAGCAAGCGAGGCATCTTATACAACAGGCTGTCAAACATATGTATACTAACATAGCAATCGACCTGAAAGTTATTATACATGCTAATCAGGGATAGTACTGTAGAACACGAGTCAAAAATTAGACCTGATGGTGCTATCTCTGGCTCAGGCCAGAAATTTTTCACCCCACCCTCGTATTACGTAAGTGAAAAAAAAAATTGAAAAGACAATGTAATCATACAAAATGTAATCATAATAAATAAACATAGAAAAACGCGCACAACTGTTTGTACTATACTCGTAAGCCTTCCGAAAAGCGATAACATTTCATTTTCGTCGTCAGCGTTTTCCAACCGATAAATTTATCTCAACCCTACAAGAAGCCGCTAATAAGGCAACTCCTCATCTAGATGCACAAAGCCAGATTATCAATATTCCAATCGAAATAAAGAAATTCATAGCTCCAAAAAAAGAAAGGCAAGAGTGAAATGGCGTACCCGTAATCCTAACGACAACACAGCATACAACTAAATAATACTCTCAAATCAAATTTTAAACAAATTCGTGACCAAAACTATTCACAATACATTTCGAATCGTATGGTCACTCAATATGGAGACCAATTAAATCATCCAAAAAAGTAGTAATATCTCCTATACCCATCGAAATACTAAACAAAACAACATGGGCCAGAGGCAATAAGCAAAAGGCGGAGCTCTTTGCAAAACGTCTAGCTAAAGTATTTGCTCCACTGGATGGCACGTCAAATCATACTTTCTAAGAGAACCTAAACCAACACAACAGAGCCAGAACAAAACACAGAAATACATCCAATCTCCCCTAAAGAAATCAAAGAAAACATGTCCCTACTAAATAATAAGAAAACCACAAGAATTGACTTGAAAACAGCAAGAATGTTAAAAGAACTACCCAGGAAAGAATAGTTATATTGGTCTACATCTTTAACGCGATCTTAAGGCTTCAGTACTAGCCTAAAACATTAAAGACTTTGGAAATCATTCTACTGATTTGGAATTTGAATCTGATTCTCATTTGAATGAGAATCAGATTTGGAAATCTGACGTAACCTCCTAATATGTTGCCTTTCATCTATTTCTAAATTATTTGAAAAGCTAATTCTGCAACGCATTAATCCTATCTTAGATGTGATTACAGAACATCAATTTGGTTTCCGCCAAAATCACTCAACAACTCAAAAAGGACACCGCATAGTATATACGTACAATCAATGAAGGGTAGAGAAGAAAAAGTTTTGCTCTGCTATCTTTTTAGACATCAGCCATAAGGTTTGGCATGATGGCCTCTTACAGAAAATCAACATTCAATTCTTACACCATATTATCTACTAATTAAGTCATCTAACAGATAGATATTTCAGAACAAACATAAATGACAAAACTTCTCAATTTCAACTCATCAAATCTGGAGCCCAACAGGGCGGATAATTTACACTGCAGACCTCCCAACCTCAGACTACACTGTAACTGGTATATTTGCACATGACATTCTGGCGATCCATGAAGACCCAGCAATAGCATCCGAAAATCTCCAAGATCATCTCTTCCACATATGTAGAAGATTGGCTCAAAAGATAGAAAATCAAAATCAATGAAAGTAAATCGCGAAATGTGACTTTCACGCTTAGAAAACCCCAATTTCCACCAGTATTTATTTACAAATGAGACAATTATACCGCAAACATCAAAGGCAAAATACTTAGGTCTCCATCTTGACTCCAAATACAATTGGAAATATTATATTTCAAAAAAGCGCAGGTAGACATAAAGATGAGAGAGCTAAACTGGCTATTTGAGAGAAATTCACAAATGTGCCTAGAAAACAAAATTTTAATATACAAAATTATCATCGTTTCTATCTGGACTTACGGCATTGAACTGTGGCTTTGTGCCAGTAAGTCCAACATTGCTATCATACAGCGAACACAATCAAAGATCTTTCGGGCAATGGTATACGCCCCGTAGTATGTCACCAATCAGATCTCCTCCGAATCCCAACAGTCCAAGAAATGGTCAAAGATAGAACTCAGGATCGTCACCGATAATTGGAAATCCACACAAACAGCAGTTTAATATCACTTGTCCAAGAAAAGAATAACAGAAGGCTTAAGAGGCAGTGCCCAATGGACCTTAAATAAGGTGTAGGAGGCTTCCTCGCTGGAAAACCCTCATCAGGATATGTATGAGACTACATTCCAAATCTCTTAATTAACAAATAGCTCATAGCTCATGATTGCTGTTTAAAAAATTGTAAACTCTGATCGATGTTGTTTTTTATAAATTATAAAAAAAAATAAGTGCTTTCGAATACCTGTCTAAAGTGTCAGGCGACACCCTGTAGTTGGATTCGGTGATAAAATTTATAAATAACAGGAAGTGCACGAATTCCTTTATAATAAATTTATAAAACAGAATATCAAGATCAGGAAGACAGTGACCAGTGAACGAGAATGACCGCCAAAAAATTCTGTTGTATATCACCGAAAATAAGTCTAATCTGAAAATAACTCTTCCGCTCATTTCAACACAAACCAGCTAGATTTTGCAAAGCCGCGTCCACCATATTCTTTAAATACTGTTTGTCGGAATTTGTTGAAGTTCGAATTCACTTTTCATCTTTCAAGTCCATGAGTTATGGACAGATGGTAGTGCTGAAAGATTGGAGATCTGTGAAATCACTGATAATATATTCGGAAAATAATCTAATATTAAATAAAATAAGCGATCCTGGAAGCCCCAAAATCTGAACTAACATTATTTATACGCTAATTGACAATAGATTTTTAATAAAGTTTGTTGTACAGGGGTAACAAAGCACTGCGGACTGAAAATGATCCAGACAATGTTGCCACATCTTTCTTTTTTTCAGAAAATAGATTTATTATTTTAAATGAAACGCCTTGTATATTTTATTTCACCCGTAAAAAGCAGAAAAAATGCTGTACAATAGGTGGAAAAGAAATTTTCAGTTTTTGTTGCATTTACTGATTTTTTCGGTTTTATGGTGGGATAATTGCCACAATTTAATTATTATAAACTACAATCAACTCAAAATGGTACAAGGTAAACAAATTATTTTTTAAGTAAATGTTGAAACTGCCATCTCGCCACAGCTTAACAATGCCTCAAGCTAGCTTCAAATCCTTGTATGTAATTTAAAAGCCATTCTTGCTTTATATCCTGAACCGCAACACTTATTTTATTCGTCAAGTCTTCTAAATTCGTTGGTTTATCCATATATACTACTGTTTTTAAATTGTCCCCAAATGAAAAAAATCCAATAGATTTAGATCCGGTGATCTTGGCGGCCAACCCATAGGCCCCCTTTTTCTAATCCAACGGTTTGGAAATACTTGATTCAAGTAGCTTCAAACGGTTGCAGCATAATGTGAAGGCGTACTATCTTGCTGAAAATGAATTTCGTCAAATTGTCGATTGGGAAATAAGTTTTAAAATTCCGAGATGGCGTAGTACTGCAGCAAATAAAGATATCGCTGGTATATTAGTGTCTATTCAAACGGGCCTATAATGTTGTGACTAACAATTCCCAACTAAACGTTTATTTTTTTCTGGGTACCTGCTGGGTATGATGTTCTAACATCCAATGGGGATTTTCATTAAACCAGTATAGCTCATCAAGAAAAGGAATGTCTCAAAATTGCGATATCGGACCGCCCACGAGATGCACAGTAAATAGCCTGATCTTTACTCAGTCGAATTCAGATCTTTGCAGAGTGAATTTCGATGAATATATATTGAATGTGAATGTACACAGAGTTCGATTTGGCCGCGCATCCTTTTCCCTCCGAATGCTGCCTCACTCTTTCTTCTACGCATACCTAGAGAATCTCACACTTTTTCCTATTCTTGATAAAACAGTATCTATAGTTATTATTAGTGTTTATTTACAGATTCATTTCGGCAGAACCTCTCGCGTCACCGGTAAACAAAATATTACAAAAAATTGGATTGGGGTTTACCTCTTCCATGATTTTGTCACCAAACTGTATTTGGCGGTCTAAATCATCCTCGGAAAGTTCCTGCACTGGATGTACTTTATATGGTCTGTAGCTATGTTCATGCAATATTTTAACCACAGATCTCTGGCTGCTGACATCATTGCCCAACTTAGCCTGAATAGTCGAAGTAACAAGATTTTCTTAAACTGAAAGTAAAATATTTAACGCCTTATCTTGATTGATTGCAGCCTTGGGCCGAACAGATTTTTACTTTTCCGCACTCAACTACACGCGGAAAAGTAATGTAATCGTGTATAAAAAAAAATTTCTAGGGTTTATTTTCCGTTTTTCGGCCTAAAAACCAAATAAAAATGGGTTTTAAACCATTTTGTGTGTGTCGTTGTCGTCGGCATTTATTCTTGTTAGCACGATAACTCAACTAAATCGTGTCGGATCGATCGGGTTTTGACCGATTCTGATCGAGGACGTCTCCCAGACGACACCTATTGATTTTGAGGTGGATAGGACACACCTCACCCTGTCCATGGATCATGAGAAAGCACGATGGTGGACTATTTGAGAAAATTTGAAAAACTATCGCATAAAACATACATTCTGCATTTATGTGTTGTTTTTTTTTTCTCGGCCAGTCAATTTCGAGATAGAGATGTTCTACGTGCGGAAAAGTCCGTTTTAAGGTTTTAGAACTGTTTATTTAATATCCTTTACGTATTCTGTTCTGTAAAATTTGAAACTATTCTTGCCACAGTAGACTTCATAATAGGGACTCTTTTTGGATGAGCCGCAGCAAATAAATGACAAACGCTTGTATAAGAATGTTGCAGACCTTCATAACCAACCACAGTTAGAATTTCGATGCGTTCAGTTTTACTTAATTTCACCATGTTTCAAATTTCACCAATTTCTATACTTTTAAAATAACCTTTTTATTCTAATACTATAACTGTCAATACTGTATTATTTTTAAGTCTGCAGTGTTTTGTTACCCCTGTATACCAAATTTCATTAAAATCTGATCAGCGGTTCCACATAATATATGTAACCATTTCCTTACTTATGAGTAACCTTGTATAATCACTGTTTATATTAGTTTTGAATAAAAAAAAAGTTTATTGTTCATAACAGAAATGGGTAATTTTATTTCAGGCCATTAATAAACGAACCAAATACAACATAGTACCCAACCTTTATGTTGGACGTAAAATTTAACGACTAATTTAAAAGCTTTGTGCTTAAAATGTGAGAAAGTACTTTTTTATTTATTTATAGTTAACTTTCTGTTAGTCCTAGCTATTCGTTCTAAAAGTATCATATTTTTATTGCAAAGAATCGTCAAACAGGGATAGGTATTAACAGCAAACAAGGACCGATATTTCAGTTAATTTTGGTTTAGATTTCACTTGTTTTTTTCCTGGTGTTCTTCCGGTTAAACTAATCTGTTTGTTTTAAAGATTATCGATAAGAACAATTATACAGTTGTGTATACTCAATAACTATCATTAGAGAAATTAACGTATAGGTTACATGGATATAATTAAAAGTGTTTACATTTTTAGTGTATTATGATTTATGTGTGAAGATTTTAACGAGCTTTGTAATTACCTCATTAATGCAGTTGAACTAACAGCCTCACATATAATAAACTAATAATGTATTTTTTATACAGCTCGTCAAGAACAGGAACAAGTCTCAAAACCGCAATATCGGACCGCCTACGAGGTGCACAGTAAATAGCCTGGTCTTTACTACAGTCGCATTGAAACCTTTACAGAGTGAATATAGGATGAATATATATTGAATGTGAATGTAAACCGAGTTCGATCTGGCTGCGCGTAAAGTGCGTCCTTTTCCCTCCAAATGCTGCCTCACAATTACTTCTACGCATGCCTGGAGGATCTGACACTTGTTCCCATTCTTGACAAGCATTACATGTCTACGTAATCTGGACAAGAATTTTTCTGAAGATGGTCATTTCTGGAAGCGAAATGTTTTGTATTAATTTAATTGACCGAAAGCCCCAGAAAAAAAAAACGTATATTGTATGTAATGTATAGTGAAACTATGAAAAGTATATTTTATATGTAAAATGCTGCAAATTAAAACATATCACAATGTAATTAACAGCTGCTCTGTGAATTTAAGCTAAACATACATCAATCTTTTATATTCATTATAGTGTGTTAATATATTAATTTTACGTGTATGTACCTATATACTATATGCACGTATATACCTACATATATAATATACACTGAAAATGCATACATTAAAAATATCCAGAACCTCCTCTGCCTCATTCACTACTCACAGTAGTTCACATAAATGATTCGTATCATCACTAACATAAACAAACACACACCAAACTAGACAAAATTGTATCTCACTTTAGTTACGCCTTTTGTATGTGTTGTCTTCACATACAACACTAAAAATAAATTAGTTAATAAATCCCATGTAGCAAATATACGAATACGAGTAACCGTAACTACAAAAATCGTTTTACCAATTTATTAACTATTGCAATTTATGTGCTGGTGGTTAAAACCTAAACTTTATTGCATTCAAAATTTGCAGATGTGATTGGCCGAAATCTCAAGATATAAAAGATAAGTAAAATATAATACGTAAGTTATTAGTAAAATATAATAAAATATAATTTGCAGAAATTTATTACCGGTGATGTCGGACCCAAGGTTGAAAAAATTTCCTTTTTTTATTTGCTAATTAAAAAAAAATAATTTAATTTACCAAAGGACTCAACAAAATTTCGGAATCAAATCAAAGTTTTACATAAATAAATCCCTTGCTAGCTTTAATTTACAATTTACTAAATTGTAAATTAAAGCTAGCAAGGAATTTTTGTAAATCCTTTTCCACGACTTTTTTCAAAAGGTAGAATTGTAACATACTACTAACATATTAAATCCAAGTATTTTTTTCATGAAAATATGTATTATTGTTTGCTCTTATTTGTTTATTTTTGCTGTTATTTCAAGAATTCTTGCACACACATGCGCGTGTACATATATAAAAGTAGAAATATGTTGGACACCACAAATAAGAAATAAATATGTGTGAAATTATGTGGATACATACATATGTATGTAGTATAGAGGTTTATACATACAATACAGTATGTTTTTATAAAATATTGCCATTTCCGTTACTATACTTCATAAGATGTTTTAGGGAATACAATATTACCTGCATTCAGATAAAAAACTTCCCCGAACGATAAAGGTTTTGAAAATAATTAAAGGAACAAAATTTTGCGTTGAAACATCATTTAATGATTAGCAAGATGGAAAACCATTTTTTCTTTACTATGCTTACAATTTCGTTTTTAATACTCATCAAATTAAAAGAAAAAAATTTTTTTTTTGTTTTTGAAAAATTTTTTTACGATTTTTTTTTCTTTAATCAATTTCCACTTCGGAAATTATGACGATGTATGGCCTGCTGTTTTCTCGATGTAGCGTCTGCTGCTCCTTCGGTTACGTTATTTGCTGTACATGTAGGGTCTGGCATTTGCCATAATTTTACGAATTAAAATTAAATTCAAAATAATTTGATACGTATTGAAAGGGAAATTGTAAGCAAAGTAAAGAACAACACTCTTCCTCATCTTGCTAATCATTAAATTATGTTTCAAAGCATTAATCTTGTTCATTTAATTCTTTTCAAAACTTTTATCATTCGGGAAAAAAACGGCTCGAAGGATCAGTTTGAAAATTTACAGTATTATTGGGAGGATAATGAGCTAAAGAAACATTACAAACATTGTTTACTCTATATTTGAAATTGCAAGTGGCGGTAGATTTTTAAAGTCAGTCAGTTTAAAAGTATTTTTGTACCTTTTTCAAATTAATAGCGAGGGTAAAAAAATATTGTGCTCAAAAACGACATTCGTAATTTATAGGGGTTATATTCAAGTTTTCAAAAGCATCCTTCTATTCGCTGTACGATCATTAGTTCCTAGATATCGATGATCAAAGCCAAAAGCGTCATTTTTCATTGAACGACCGATATCTCAGCAAAAAATAGTCGTACAGAGTCCGTTAAAAAACCGAATTAAAGCTGAATAAACAGGCTAACCAGCCTTTGCATTGATTTAGTCCGAAAAAAGTTTCCTGCGCTCGGAAACGCTCTTAAAAAAATTGTAAAATATTTGTCTCGCGGTATTTCTTTGGATTGCACAGTAACCGTAGCTCAATTGTTTTTTGCCAAAATCTTTCAAAACCAGAAACTTCAAGCTCGAAAATGGTTTTTCATTTTCCTTAACTAGTGTCTATATTTTTGTATCTAGTGTAGTTTATATCTTTTCTGACAATATGTCGATTTTGAACGGCACTGTACTTCCCTTTAATAACTAATATTTATCTTCTAAACGAATGTTTCCTTAAAATACTTAGATGCTTAGATGAAAAACGGAAATAACACGAAAATTAGAAAAACCCAAATATAATATACATATTTTGCAATCTAGGTCTGAGCAATATTAATTTAATCAAAGAGCAAATACATGACACATTTATTATTTATATGAATCTGTCATAATTGTATCTTATGAGAAATACCTGCATATTGCGCAAATTTTACGATAAGGAATAAACATGTCTGTAATATGTTTTTAATGCTTTCACTGAAACTACTTGTCTAAAGAAGGAGTCTCGTTGGCTAGCCATTTTATTTATTCTGTCAGCTTGCCAAGTTTTACCAACCACGATAAAATCTCGTCTAAAACATGTTAATTTATATTGTGTTGTAACTGGTATAACAATAGCTTCAGACCTAGTAGAAAAAACTGGTTATTTTTTATGAACTTTCATTATATAACACAATTATGTAGTTTTCCAATAATTTGTGAATGGATTAATAGACTCGCTGCCAATCTCACTTAAGTGGTCCTGTATCATTGTATACAACATAAAATGAATGGACATTAATTAATCTTCTTAATCCACATTAAACATCTGCAATACGCATCAGAGCTAGAATTTATTTTGTATAAAAAATAAAACTACGTGGATAATTTTGACCACTTATTCTTTAGTTTTAATTGTAATTTGTTTTTCGTAATTAAATTTCTAAAAACAAAAATAAACATTTTCTGAACATTTCACTTATTATAATTGACATCTTCTATATCAGTTTTTGAAATGTTCAAAAACTGGTACCTAATACCTGGTATTTTGTAATATTTTACTATGGTGCCGCTTAGTAGCAGCTACTTTCAGAAAAAGTAGTCTTCCTGATATAAAATAAGGATCAATAAATATGGATTATTAATTTTCATGTCTCATTTTGGCGATAGCAAGGATAAAAGTGCATGCCTTAACCGAATTTTAAAAAACAATGTTCTTATCTATTGCATGAAGATTGAATTTCTAGTATACCCGTATGACGTTTTCAAGAATATGCCCGTAGACAAAGAAAATTGAAGTTGGTATGAAATGGAAAAAATTACAGGTAAAATTTGCAATTATGTTGCTGCGCACTTTCTATATAGGTAATTACGATGTAATTAATTACCCAGGGAGGAAATTACGTAGGGTAATTATGCAAATCTCCGCAGGTCTGTGTTAAATTAGTATTAAAAATATGGCGCATATTCAAAAGTCTAAAGCAGGGCCATTCTGTTACAATATTAATTGTACTATTCATTTCATCGCTATTTACCAAACAAAAGCTCTCTTATGTTGCCGATAAATGGAACAATCTACCTGAGCCTAGCCATAAAAACAAGCCAGGGTATGAGATAAGAACCATTTGGGATGTTTTATTTGGCAAATAGCGATGAAATAAACTATATATGAATCTTGTACGTGAACAGATCGAATGTTACTTTTTATTGAGCAGATTTTTAATAACTTTTGCCTTATCTTTAAATCAGTGACGGAACAATGGAATCACGGGTCTGTGTTTCTAAATCAACCGCGCCCCTATTCTAACCGAAATTTAATGCATTTTTTTATATAATATACAAAGTTTTTATATAAAGTTTGGACATAACAAAGAAATGAACTGTTGTCCATAGCCGTAGAACAACATTCCAACAGCATTAAATTAGAAACTATTTTTCTGCATAAATAAGAAAGAAGATGAAAACGCAACAAACAAATAGAAAAAGGAAAAATACACAAAAGAATTAAAAAAATGGAATCAGTAATCTGCTCGAAAACTACGAAGGATACAAAAAAATCGATGTATGGTGTTTAGGCCGATTTTTAAAAGGATAGCAGTGACATAAACCATATCATTCTATCTCTTTCCATTCCAGATATACAGGGCGATTCAAAAAAGGTGCACTTTAAACTGACCCCTGTAGTCAATATCTAAGTGTCAAATTAATTATTAATTCCCTTTTTTAAATAAATTTACTTAAAAAAATGTATATATGCATTAATTTTTGAGATATAATTGTATATTACAAGTTGTGTTTTTTTATATATTTTTTTGATATTGTAATCAAAAAGCATAATCCGCATTTGCAGATAATGCAAAAGCGGCTAGCTATCAGAAAATCAAATGTTGTGTAGAGCAAACAATTATTTTCATCTCTTGAAAAAATTGCTCTTCTGTTGCTGTAGTGTCTGTTTGTATATAAACTCCACAAAAGAATAATTATATTATTTAAAATAATCCAGTTTAGTAACGCAAAAAAGTGTTTCAGAATGACAATTCAAATTTAGGTTCTGACCTTTACTTCGACAGGTACGATTTTGGTGGTAAATTGTAATCATAACTATTACTATATGATATCGTTTTAGATATCAGAAAATAAATTGTCGAAGTTGAGGTACTGAATATCCATATGCCGTTCAGGAAAAATACATGCATCCACAGAGATGCACAATTTGGTGCTAATTTTGGAGTGTAATAAGTAATTGGACCATACTTCTTTGACCGATCAGTTTCATAAAACCGTTGTACACAAACTATTGTTGTTGAACTGTTAATCGTGACATCTTGATGGTTTGTAAATGACAGTTTGCAAATATTGACGCCCTATCTTTGACAGAACACAAATGGCGCGCAATTCAAATCCTATAGCTCCAACTCAGACACTCTATATGTAAGTAGAGCCGGAATATTTAATTGGTCTAATATTCGTCAGTGGTCTCTAGAAAATAACAGCTCCACTAAATGAATAAGGATGATTTGGATTTAGCATCTGGAGTGGTCCACATAAACCTAATATTAGAACCCCATTTTTACCATGGAAGTTTATGTAAATATCACTGCTTTTCTTAATATTCTACAAACTGAAGAAGGACCTTTTGATGATGATACTCCTTAGACGGTATCAAATTTTGATTAGTTAAATTTAAGGAGGAGAATTTAATGTCCAAGAGAATTAGATAAGTATCTATCTATAGATATATTTATGGTTTAATGAAATAATACATTTTATAATACATTTATACAATGGTCTTATCATATGGCTAGTCAGGTCTCTATACAAAACTCCTTCGGATTTTTAGCTTTCAAAATATTAAAGAATACATATAATTTACAGCTAATATGTAAATTCCAGGACGGAAACTGGGACATTAGTTACCTTTCCCATGATAACGCCTGATACAGTGAAAATTACTTTAAAAAATTACCTTATTAAATAATATAAGAAGGTGTCAACAATGCATAGACAGCAACGAAAAAATTTTTGAAGTGATAACTTCTTATGGGAGGGTAAACCGCTTCGTTACGTAACGCGTTACAGCGCCAGTCTGTCTGACTTCCCTTTCTCTCACGCATACGGCAGCGGTAGGCAGGCTCCTCCTCTCTCACTCTAAGCCACAGCGCTAGCCGTATTTCGGACAGACGCTTCCCCCTCTCTCGCGCGATCTCGAGCTCTATCTCCTCCTCACTGCGTGCTTTCTACATCTACGTGCATGTGCATGTGTGCGTCGCTGCTGCTGCGGGGCCGCCTCTATGATTTAGTAATTAGTAAATTTAGTAATTTTACAGCATATCATAGTAAAAAAATAATTATACACGTTCTGATAAACATAATTAAAAAAAAAAATATTATAAAATTCCGTTAATTTTAACCGGAGATTTTAATGTTAATTTTGCTGCTGATCGAGCTAAAAATTTAGTATCGTTCCTACAATCAAAATTACAATTAAAAATGATTAATAAGCCAGAAGAAGCTACAACAAGTCATGGAACTGCACTTGATGCAGTCTTTGCAAGATTTTTAGATGACATACAATGTAAAAATTTCGTTGCTTATTATAGCTACCATAAGCCAATTGTTACTTTTGTAGGATTAAATAATGATACTAATAATGTACATACACAAAATTCTAATGTACATATTCAAAAATTGTAACTAAGAATAAAATATATTTTATAATCAATAAAAGATTTAATTAATAAATAACCTTTCCTTACATTATCATATTAATATACATAACATTTAAGTAATAACCTAAGCTTTTCTCAAGTTAAACAATTTCAATATCAAATAGTTCAACTTAGATTAGTTTAAGTTATCACTTCTGTCGGGCATCCCATGACGCACAACTTTTTTTACTTTTCCGCACTCCACTATACTAGCGGAAAAGTACTGTAATATTGTAAAGAAAAAGTGAAAAAACAAAACTTTTTTTGGTTTATTTTTCGTTTTTTGGCCTAATAACCAAAAACAAAAATGGTTTTTAAAACATTTTTGCTGTGTGTGTCGTCGTTGTTGGCACTTATTCTTGTTAGCACGATAACTCAATTAAATCGTGTCGGATCGATCGGGTTTTGAGTGATTCTGATCGGAGACGTCTCCCAGACGACACCTATTGATTTTGAGGTGGATAGGACACACTCTACCATGTACATGGTTCATGAGAGAGTACAATGGTGGACTATTTGAGAATTTTTTTTTGTTAGCACGATCACTCAATTAAATCGTGTCGGATCGATCGGGTTTCGACTGATTCTGATTAGGGACGTCTACCAGAGGACATCTATTGATTTTGAGGTGGATAGGACACACTTCACCCTGTCCATGGGTCATGAGAAAGCACGATGGTGGAATATTTGAGAAAAATTGAAAAAAGTAAAACTGTCGCATAAAACACATTCTGGATTTATGTGTTGGTTTATTTTCCCGGCCACTCAATTTCGAGATAGAGATGTTCTATGTGCGGAAAAGTCCGTTTTAAGGTTTTAAAACTGTTTATTTATTTATTATTTTGTTCATCGTTATATTTTTCACTACTATTATTATTACATGTTTTCTCTCTTAAGTTCTCTTTTATATATTTCTCTACATAATTTACTAATAATTTATTATAATTATTTAGTTTCCATGGCCTATCCAATAAATTTATTCTATTAGTAACATTAGTAATATTTATTCTATTCTTGAAAAAAATATATAACATTATATATCATTGAAAAGTGTATTTAAAATTCATTTAAACAGTGTTAAAATAAAGTACTGAGTGTTCTATACAAAGATACACGTTGTAATTGTATATCAAAAAAATGTATGTCCGTATTATTTTTACATTATTGGATTCAACTTAATAAAATGCCTTAACAATGTTTGTCATTTTTTGTTCCCACGCTTAGATATTGAGATACACTGATTAATTTAAAGTGCATGTTTTTGAACTAATGCTCTGTACCTCTAAAACGGGAGGGGAAAGAAGCCTAGGATTTGCACCATGGCTTTTTTTTTAACTGCTTCCAGAAACCATGCGTCAATTTTTCTGCATTCTTTACAGTTTTCGAGGCACGAAATTGAAGAAGTGAGACGATCATTGACTTTTAAATTAAATTATACCTCGACATAAGTAAATCAAAAATCACTATGTAGGTAATTTGATTTTTGTTATAGCAGCCTATAGTAATTATAATTCAGATTAAGTAGATGAGTATTACTTTTGCATTTTTTTAA
Organism: Rosalia funebris; assembly: GCA_037954035.1. Classification (NCBI taxonomy): domain Eukaryota; kingdom Metazoa; phylum Arthropoda; class Insecta; order Coleoptera; family Cerambycidae; genus Rosalia; species Rosalia funebris. The sequence continues at coordinate 26,440,802 of JAZFAV010000009.1, read as the reverse complement.
ATTAATTTTGGATTGGATGCTATTAGTGGTCTAAGCAAGAGGTAGAAGCAAAACAATATTTAACCGATATTTTAGAATCTAACGTGTGCCTGAAACGATTCAGCGGGACTATCTATAAAGTAATTTGCATTTCTGGCCAAATGGAAAAGTGATGTAATCGGTGATGCAATGAGTAGGCAGCACGGCAACCGTGTCGTGTTCACCTTTTATTTATTTCAATGCGGCATGGTATAGCGGACTAGCTACGTTGCAGGTAGTGCTCAACGCCGTCATGGCAACCGCCAAACACACTACGTTCTAATGTTACACGAAATGTAATTTGCAATATTTACTTCATTATTTAAACCAGTAGATGATACAGTTTACTGATCGAGAACAATACGTAGTAGAGATGTTGATAAAATCTTTAGTATTTTAGAAACCCATCCAAATTAATATAAGTTAGCATTGAAAACATATATACGGTGTGGTGATGAAATTTCCTGCAGTATTCATAATTTTGTTATCAATTATTTTTTGGAAAAACTGTGAAACACGACCACCTTATTTTTTAAAAAACATCGACTGACGTCTAAATATTGTCTAGGTTTTGTGTTTGAGATATGATGTCATCGGATATGATGTAGAGATGATGTAGATATGATGTAGAGAGTCCACGTGCACTCAAGCCATCCCATCAGGTCCATTGTGCTTTTTGGAAATATTATAAAAGTCACATTGTGCTGTGACTTTATTATAATCATTTGTAAATTTCAACCCTCTCTGTTTCTAACAAAAATAAATTTCTTCCGATAAAAAAGTTTTCCGAGTACAATGGTACCCCATATTATGGGTTTGCTATTTACCGTTTATAAGATTAACGGGTTGTTTAAGAACAATACGAATAAAGGATATAGGACTTTATTTTTGATAATAATTTGAGATTGTTTAAAATGTCCTTAACAGTCTGATATTGATCGGCGTGCTTGTAAACACTATTGATTAATTTGTTCAATAATTTCCGAGTGAATATATTCCATTTCCATTCAAATTCCTTGTTTCAGATCGTCTAAATTATTTAGCCTATGAAAATAGGAAATTTTCAGTAACGTTACGAGAAAACCCCAGGGGAACAAATCAGATGAACGTGGTGGAACAGTTGGTCCTCATCATGTGTCCATCTTCATTATTCTCATAGTTTGGATAAAGAACTGCTAAAGCTGAAACTAAATCGAACTGTCGACATTCTACCTATCTAGCAACAGCATTTTTTTTTAAGAAGACCCTAAAGGGATTATCTTGTATCATTCCAGCATATACATTTTCTTTACCTTAATGCTGGCTATGCGATTCTTGAATCCAATAAGGATTCTCTTGAGATCAGTGTCTACAGATACGACAATGCTTCATACAAGGAAAATATAATTTTGTCAGAGACATAACGAACACTAAAACATTGGGGATTTGATTACAATGGCAATCCGGATCATTCTCATTTAACCCTTGTACTAAATATACTTTATAATGTATTGTAACTTTTATTTTATTAACAATTTTAACGTTTTATTGCGCATTAATTTATCTTTTTCAGTCACAAACTGTTTTTCAATGTTTAATTTTGCAAATAAAATTAGTGTACACCACGAAACTACCATACCTACAACATGTAGTGTATACGAGATACATTATTTTTATTTACATACATTATTTATTATCTATAATTTATTTTTCAATTTTAAATTTAACAGATTCTACCTTATAAACTATAAATAGAGAATCTATTGTACGCGGAATATTTTGAGGAATTATTTTTTTAAATAGGGTTTCTCAAGTAAAGAATACTATGATGACCGTATTCAATAATCATAAGAGACAACCCAACCACAAAATCTGAAAAAAAAAATTGAATTTGTAAGTCACTCAATACTTTTAAAGATAAAGTTGACAGATTTCAGAGCTTTCCAAAAAATCATTTAATAACAATATCATGAATAGTGATCAAAATTTTATCATCTTTATATTCTGCTGTATATATGTTCCGATTGTAAATATATTGGTATTGGTCTCTAAAATATTATAGATTTCAACTACTCTATCTCAACTACGTATTATTCTTGACCGATAAACTGCATCAAGAGAATCCTCATTGGATTGAATAATCACATAGCCAGTGTCAAGGCAAAGCAAATATTTGGGCTAAAATGATGGCAGGTCGTCTTTTATTAGGGCCTTCTTTAAGGAACATTTTACTGCTATTAGATGTTTATTGGTCTATCGGTCTATAACTTGGTAGTCATGAAAGCTAGATTAAAGTTCAAAAATCTGAAAACCCGGAAGGATAAGAAACGTATAAATGTAGACATATTGAGGGATCAGAATATGAAAGATAAGTTCCAGGAGAAAACAGATCAATTAATAAATAAAACGAGTAAGGACGAAATCAAGAACGCAGAAACTGAGTGGGAGGGTATCAAGAATAGTCTAGCTTCCGCGGCTACGGACGTTTTAGGACACGATAAAAGGGAAGCTAGGAAGCCCTGGATAACGGACGAAATCTTAAACTTAATGCAAAAGAGACGAGGCTACAAAAACAGACGAGACGAAGAAGGACTGAAAACGTATAAGGCAATAAAGTGGGAAATCATTAGAAAATGTAAAAAAGAGAAAGAACAATGGATAGAGGAGAAATGCAAAGAAGTAGAAGATAAGTTGCAAGTAGGTAAGACCGATGAGGCTTACAAAATAATTAAGAGGAACTTCAGGGATATAGGAACAATAAGTAGAAATGTTAGGAGTCAATCGGGGGACATACTGATCGGAAGAGAGGAGAAAGCCCATAGATGGAAGCAGTACTTCGGAAATTTATACAAGGGTCAGGAATTAGGAGAGATATTAGAGGAAGAATCTAGCATCGATAGGGGAGATGTAGGAAAACCTATATTGAGAGAGGAAATTGAAATAGCACTAAGGGGACTAAAGAACAATAGAGCGCCGGGTGTAGATAAAATACAGGCGGAAATTTTGAAATGTGCGGGACAGAAAGTAGTAAATAGGATGTTTGAACTGGTAAAATACATATACGAAACGGACGAGATGCCGGAGGACTATAAGAGGAACATTATCGTTGCTATACCGAAAAAGAGAGGAGCCGACAAATGCGAGAACTTTAGAACGATTAGTCTAACTTCCCACGCGTCAAAAATATTAACCAGTATAGTACAGAAGAGGATGGAAAATAGAGCGGAGGAAATACTAGGAGAAGACCAATTCGGGTTTAGGCGAAATAGGGGAACTCGCGAAGCTATTCTGGCGCTAAGAGTAATGTTAGAGAAAACAGTAGAAAAAGGAAAGAACGCTTATATAGGATTTGTAGATTTAGAAAAAGCTTTTGATAATGTAAGATGGGAAAAAATGTTCGAGATACTAAAGAGCGCGGCAATTAAGTATAGAGATAGGAGAGTAGTACACAATCTATACAAAGAGCAAACTGCTGTTATAGAAGTAGAAGGGGAAAGAAGGGAAGTAGGTATTAGGAAAGGAGTAAAACAAGGATGTACGATATCACCACTAATTTTTAATCTGTACATCGAAGAGGCGATTAATGTGGTAAAAGATAGAGTGGATTTCGGGATTAAAGTACAGGGACAGAAATTAAAAATGCTGAGATTCGCGGATGATATAGCAGTAAAATCTAGTAAAGAGGAATTAGAATCAGCGTTGAACGAAATGGAAGCAATGTTGACAGAGCAATACGGAATGAGGGTGAATAAAAACAAAACTAAAGTGTTAGTGTGCAGAGGGCGCGAGAGCAGAGCAAAAACGAAAGTACAAATTAATAATGAAAGATTGGAGGAAGTTAAAGACTTCACTTATTTAGGAAGTAAAATAAATTGGGATGGAAGAAGCAATAAAGATATAGAACAAAGAATAGCGCAGGGTCGAGTAGGTTTTAACAAAAATAAAGCACTTTTATGCTCGGGGGTAATAAACTTAGAAGCAAAGAAGAGATTTTTGAAAACTATGTATGGAGCACGGCACTATACGGTTGCGAAACCTGGACGGTAGGGGAAGCAAGTAGGAAGAAATTAGAAGCTTTTGGAGATGTGGTCTTACCGAAGAATGATGAAAATACCGTGGACTGATAGGGTTAGAAACGAAGGTGTATTCGAGAAAGTCGGCGAGAAAAGAAGTATGTGGAAAAACATAAAGAAGAGAAGAGATAGAATGGTAGGCCACTTGTTGAGACATGGGGGAATAGTCCGCGATATTTTGGAGGCAGAGGTAGGCCTAGATTAGACTACTGCTCGCAAATAGTAAGGGATGTAGGTTGTAGCACAATTAGCGAAATGCGAAGGTTACCACAAGATAGGAGAAGCTGGAGGTTAGCGTCTAATCAATCTTAGGACTGATGACCTCATGATGATGAGATGTTTATATTTTTTACATTTCGACTTCAGTAGTTCTTTATCCAAATGACGAGGATGACAATCGATGAACGATGACTAACTGAATGTAACCCGTTCACCTAATTTGGCTCCCTTGGATTTCCTCTTGAAACGTTAGGTTTAAATCGCCGATATATTTTAATAAAAAGGCAAATAATTTGGAGAATCTCGAAGTCGAAACAACATGGAAAATAAATAAAGTGATATTTGCTTTATTTGTATTTTTCTTAAAGACATGTATCATATAAACAGTAAATATGAAACGACTTCTTGATATTCGCTACCAGAAACTTGGGAGTGCGGGAAATATGGGATTTCTTCACTGTTCTGTGATTTATCGATTCTATGCACGTATTTTCTCACTATACATAATAATTTACATCCCTTTTAGGAGAAGCCTACTAATATTTCTTGAATATAACAAAAGAAATCTCAATTAAACCACAAAGAAAATAAATTTCATACTCTCAATGTCAATTGAAATATAAACTAGCTTAATTATACCATTTGTATGGAGAATAATGAGGAGAAATTTTATTATATAATTTATATACACCACATTGTGTATATAATACAGTCTTAATACAGTAATTAACTAAAGTATAATTGAATTGTCCTTATATTGTATTCTGTAAACACAAGTTATTACCGCCAGCGCCAAAAGATCTATTAGCGCCATCTAATGTAGGGTTGTGAGTAGTGGTAGGTTTTATAAACTTCCTCTAATATTGTTATTATTCCGTCTATGTGTATAATAAAATAGATTAGTCTATTATTAAGAAAAAAATAAACGCGATTTGGATTTAAAATCATGGCGAAGTCGCCAGGAACTTCATCATCATCGTATACATACATATATCGCCACGAATTAATGCAGATGAAAAATCTGTGCATTTGGACACTCTTTTGCAACTGCGCAGTTTATGCAGTTAATCGTACCGGTTGTTCAGTTGACATTCTTCAGTTGCAGAGTGCTCGGTTAACCACGACTTTTGCTTCGCCGATATTTGGCGAAGCTAATCTCCATGTGTTACTAAAGTGATATTATTCCTCTATATTTTTTAGGCCATTATACACTCAATCAATTCGTCAGTTTATCTTTCAATGTATAATTATTTGTTAACTATGGTTATTTATTATATTTACTAGGTGCTACACGTCTTACGACGAGTATCTAGACTGTACTAGTGGCAGGAATCATACCACATTTAGATTTATTTATATATTCTAGTGTTTATTAAAGTATGTTAATGGTTTCATTGCAGGTTATGTTTCGTTTGCCAGATTATTATCTAACAACAAATTAACTGATCTACGAGCTTGAGAATATACTGGATATTATAATCAAGATATGTTACACAGTTAGTTTTCTCTACAATTCTCATTGCTCCTTCCGCAATATCTAAAACGATGTTATGTAGTAATATTTGTAATTAAGATTTATCACTAAAATATTACCTATCTAAATATTATATATCGAAAATAGGTAACTTCAGAACTAAATTGGAATTTGTATCACATTCTATGAGATACTTAATCATGTCATATTTTTGATTATTACCAACTGGACCATTTTAACTAATAATCATTTTGTGATGTAGTTTACATACAAGAAGATAAAGGACGTAATATTTTCAAGAGAAAATTATTATTTGAGAGGGAATGCAATTTGTGACAATTTATATGCATACATTTAGTTTATTTATAGCCTCCTTTACAAAATTCGTTGATGCAAATGTACTTTTTGATTACAATTAGCACGGGCCCAAGCAAACTTAACGCCATAGGCGAATGATTAGAGCGGTGCCTCAGTGGACCACTTTTCTAGAAGTTTTCCTAATGAAATAAAACAAACAAGCATACAATCAAATTTTACTATTAAGTTATAGTTACAGTCTACAAGGTTAGTCTATATTTTCAATTGTCTTGCCTCGACTTTAGCGAAAGTAGAAACAATCATATAAATCAAGTTATTGCTCTATCCAGTGTTCTGTCGATAATGTAGACAACCCAACAAGCCTATTATAATTACACAGTTGAAAAATATATAACATACTAGATATCATTGCAAAGCATACACATATTTAAAATGCAATTAAATGATATACAGGGTCTTTCAATAGGGACGATCGAAATTTGTTAGGTTATAGCAGCCATATTGTTAAAGCAACATTTGTCAACGTTCCACGCATTACGTGATTTTATTCTCGCCACAACCGTCTCGCCGAGTCGACTATTCGACGCTTGGTGGTCAAATTCGAGTCAACCGGTTTGATAAATAATCAGCCAACACCCGTACGTCACCGAAACGCAAGATCAGCTAAAAACATCGCTGCTGTACGTGAGAGTGTACGGGAAAACCCGAGGCAGTCAATTTCTCGTCGTTCACAGGAACTTGGCCTTTCTGCGATTTCAACTTGGCGAATTTTGCGTCGGGACTTGGGTCTGCACTGGTATAAAATCCAAGAACTTAAGGTAAACGACCATAGACAACACCGTGTGTTCGCTGATTGGGCTCTGGAGCAACTGGAAGTTTCGCCCAAATTTCGCCAAAAAAATAACCTTTAGCGACAAGGCCCATTTTTGGATAAATAGTTGTGTGAACAAAATTGTGCGATTTGGGACGACACCAATCCACACGAGATACACCAGCGCCAAATGCATCCCGAGAAAGTCACTGTTTGGTGCGGATTTTGGTCTGACGAAATTATCGGTCCTTACTTTTCCCAAAACGAAATTGGCATTTCCATAACCGTCAACGGCGAGCGCTAGAGATCTATGATAAGCAACGTCTTGTGGCCTAAACTGGATGATATAGATACCGACGACATGTGGTTCCAACACAACGGCTCTACATGTCATACAGCGCATGCTCCGATGGACATTCTGCACGAGCGATTTGAGGACATGGTTATTTCACGCAGCGGTGACTTGAGCTGGTCACCGAGATCGTGATATTTAACGCCTTTAGACTTCTTCTTTTGGCGCTATCTTCAATCGCAGGTCTATGCGAATAAACCGCAAACAATTCATTCCCTCAAAATTAACATAACGAATGTCATCTAGCAAATTGAGCCAGATTCGTACGACAAAGTCATCGAAAATTTTACCTCCCGAATACATGTCACCAAGCACAGCTGCGACGGACATTTGATCGACGTTATATTCCATACTAAATGCCATAAAATATTCTTTCAAATAAAAGAATGAGTAGATATCTCACACACTTGTTTTATTTACGTTTAATAATCGAGCGTCCTTATTCAAAGACCCTTTAACATAGCACTGGGTGTATTGCCTATATACAAAAATACCAGACTATATATTGTAATAAAAATACAGTATTAATGTAATCTAAAAAATTCATGCATGAATACATTTTTTTACAACATTTCTGAATTGTTAAAAAAAATTCTTAACTGTTTTATCCAGTTTTTGATCCGACTCTTAAATATTAAAAAAATACAAGGGTAAATTTAAAGTGCACATTTTTTTGAATCGTTCTATATCTTTGAAACGGAAAGACATCGAAGGCTGCTTAATGCCATTGCCGTTTTCACAAAAATCGGTCATATATCGGTTTTTCTGTATGCGTTATAGTTTTCGAAAGAATACCAAATCCCATCGAACTAGGACCGCCCCGTACTTGTGTATTTCTTTAGTAATTTTACGTTTATAAAAGTTTTTGCTAATCATAGTAAACGATATAATCATATAATTTTCTATATTAACTAACATTAACTATTTTGTAAGGAAAATATTTACTTTGGTTATTTATATATTTAACATTATTTTAATCAATGAACTTCAATCAGTCTATTTTTTCCGCAGCAAGGAATAGGCGTTGAATTGGTTCGACTTCTGCCCGAAACACACCCACCTACTTTGACGAACATCTTCGCCGAAGCCGATTCCAAGGATGATGTAGTAAGTAAATATTTATCGTTTTCACATAATATTATTCACTGCATACTTCAGGCTATTACGTCAGCGTATTATTTTAAAAAGTGTCATAATTTTACAATATATTAATATTAATGGCTAATCTATTACATAAGAATGCATATGATTTTACTCAGGCTAATATAATTCGGAAAATATTCCATACGATATGCACCATATAACCACGTAATGGAAACAAATTTCGTATTATCTATTACTCTTTTCGTTATTCAGTTTATAGAAAGCTAATGAAAATAAATTTATCAAAAGCTGTCCAGTGCCAAATATATATTTACTTTGCTCGATGCATTTTCTTTTTAAATTAACGATATTTATTATTCCAAACTGGTGTTTAACGTACGTTGTGTGGTAAATTTAGACCTAATGTTGTCTGAGTTTTATTGAAAATAGGAAATATTTATAGCAATCGGAATTTTACGAAGTTTTAAAGGCAAAAATGTAGAATAACAACGAGTATATGGATTTTCTTTAAACGAAATAATAAAATAAAAATCTAAATGTTGGTAAAATTTATTACTACAATTTTACACGTATACTGTTAGATGTTATACTGTATATTGAACTAGTGGGCATAATTTCTTTTATTCAATCTAATATGATAAATCATATTCCCGTAAAAAGATACTACATTTTTGATACATTTTCCAGTCACAAACGTACAATAGTTCATATGAATACTTTTAGTAAAGAATAGATATTAACCAACTAGAGGTTTTCCATTTATCTTCTAACATGAAAGGACATTGATTTAATGTAAAAATTTCCTCTTTAATTGAATTGGTGACTGAAGGAACAATACAAGTGTCAAAAATGGCGTTTTTAGTACAGATAGTCAAAGTGCTTAAAATACGTAAATCTACCAATGAGCATAACAACAGTACACAAGCGAGCCATCTGCCTTTATAATGAGAGTATATGGTTCATGATTGAGCGGAATAACGGTATAAGGGCGAGGTATAAATATTGTAGATATGTATATTGATAACACAAGATTTATATGGTGGTCCAGTCTTGATAACTTAAGGGTATTATTTCTTTTATACCAGTAGTAGCTGTGATAGTTCTATGAAAAATCTGCAAAAGAATGGAATAGGCAAGGCTTGCAATGGAAAAGAATCGTTGGTTTTGAAAATATACACATCTTCGAGGTGAAAAATAAAAAGTATGCGGAGAACTACAACGCCGACAAATTGCGAACTCAATATTTAATTATTATTACTATTAGTTATAGGGACATCAGCTGACGGTACAAATTTTATAAAAGAATCAGTCCATCTGTTTCTGAAGCACTGTTTCCCACTACAAACAATTTATATATAGCAGTAAAATTCTTTTTTAACGGCACCAGTAATGAAGAAAACACATCAAGGAACACTTCCTAGAAACGAGAAAAAAATCTCTGATCTTTAAAAAATCCTTCAATGTATACCTGACAGCTTGGAATTTTATTAACCTATTACTTTAAGGGACGTTATTAGTGATAATACTGAAAAACAGTACGTTACAAACATAAAATAGTTCCCAATATCACCATGAGAAAATCGTTTACAGTAGAATTCTTTTAGATGAATGAAAGAACAGTATATGTAGGGGAAAGGCGGGCAGCAAGGATCACTTTAGTTTGAGGTCGCTTGCTGAAGCCAATTTTTGGAATTTATATAAATACTATGATATCTATCAACAATCTAAGTATAATATCAAAAATACTTTTTGAATAATTTCGCAATAAAGAGAAAGATATTTTAATGAAAATGGAAGAATGCCTTCGATTCCTTTTGCCCGACTCATATGGGTAAAACGGATCACCAAGTCGGGCAAAAAGAATCATATATATATGAAGGCGCAAATAAGAATAATAAACGAAAAAACTTTATATTTTTTATTATGAACAGCCTATAAAAGTATCATATTAAAAAATAAAAAACAGCTTCCGCCTACCTATTCTAATGTAAATAAACATCATTTAGAATAATATAAGGTAGGTAAGTGGGTATTAAAACATATTTTTAAAATACAAATCTACTTATTTTCTCTTGCTAAGTACATCAGCCTTGCAATAGTCGCAAATATAAACTCCCGTTTTATAGTCCGAGCAGAGAGCATGTGCCCATCCGCTGCAGAATTAATTAATATACAAGTTATAGAAGATCTTGTTGATTTTTACTAATGACTGCTTTAAAAATCGTTATATTCAATTTTATATAATGAGTAATGATTTACGATAATTTGTTATAACCGAAAATCTGGAAAATAGCATATTATGGTGGAAAAAATAGGATTAGTTGTCATTGCAAAATGTTAAATTTGTTTAACATCCCCGATATTTTAACATGCTTGGAAATCTGGACATTTGCCATTAATTAGAATTTAAATGTTAGAGATATCTTCTCCAAGAACAGTGTTACATTCAATCGAAAATCAACAAACATAAACTCCTAGTGTTCCACATTTAGATGTAGTGTAAAACTGTAAACAACATAATCATATATTGTATACATTTAAAACATGCATATTAATGGTAATGTGTTGTAACTTATTTCCTAGCTATCTCTGATAAATAACCGTGAGGATGATCTGTCAATTTAGGTAAAGTAGATCTACATAATTATTTTTTTAAATTCCAACAAATGAAAGAAATTTTCAGTAATCAATTTTCACTAATAAAAGCGTATAGGTTAGCTTACACGCTGCTATATTTTCTAAAGATTATTTTTTGTGCTGAAAAATAAATAATATCAGTTTGTTATCACAAGGTTAAAAGATATCGCGTATAAATTATGCTTCATATGCTATTTTTAACTTACTAACCAATTTTACGTACGGGTATAATGCAAGAATGCAAGAAAGTTAATCAGGACGAAAATTTAGTTATAAGAATTACATGTAATATAATGTAATCCAGTCAAATAAGGCTGACTATTTGAAAATTAAGTCAATAAGCCCCACATTAATCTATAAAACAACATTATTATACAGTGTGTATAAAAAATCAGGAATGTTGAGCGTCAAACAAAAACGAAGTTTTACGAAAGACGACAATTCCAGTTTTTTATCTTTTCCACAATTCCGTCCAATTAATTTTGCGACTAATTGTTTTTGAACTGTAATATTATGATCATTTTTTTTAAATAAATGCGATCTGTTACCTATTCTTTATACATTATGATATTATTTAAAAGAAAAATGTTTTCTAAGAATGAATTAGAGATCTCAATTTCAAAAATATCCTTTTAATTGAAGGTAACGTTAAAACAAAAGTTTAGAAATGTTAAGTGGCTACCTTAATTACGATAAATATTCAAATTGAGCATCATTTCTGTTAGGCAGTACCCTATACGATCAACAAATTCATTTTGTACACTATTAATCGTTGCAGGAAAATTTTGGATTTGCCTTTTTAAATACACCCACAAGAAAAATCGATAAACATTAAGTCTGGCGACGGGGCCGGCCATTCCATAGTATCGCGTCCTCTGACCCACCTTATAATATGTTTCTCTACTGTCTACTGTAACGTGGAAAATCTAAAATATGTAAAGATGAATATCTTTGTAATGACATTGACATCACTGTCACTATATTGCAATGCAATGCAATGGCCAAATGGAAATTTAAATAAATAAATATGATTTTTTAGTCTGAAAGAGACACTCGATCTAAACCTGTTACAATTTATGAAATTAGTGTAGTTTGCATATAATAAATACTCTCATTGAGTAGGGTGTTACCATTTTAACAAATGCAAAAAAAAAATTACTGAAGTTTCTTATTAATATCTTTGAAATGAATTTTCAAAATGTACGTTTTAACCATATTGCTCATAGAAAAGAATGGTTCGAGTCAGACATTGTAATGACCAAGGTATATGTAGTATATTGTGTGAAGGGAGCACCGTGCCGACTTTTATGTACAGTTGTGTACATATAATTATGTATGTCGTCTGTGTGTATGTGTATAAAAGAAGTTGGAATTAGAACTAAGCGTGACGAGGTCAGGAGGAACAAGATCTTGGTTAACAGAATTGGGTTAGTATTTTTGAGACTGCGAAAGAAATAACTTCATTGGACTATCTTCGTTCAAAGGTTGATAGTCGCAAAAATACATGCAATGACCATATTCCAAGATCGGGTCATTATTAATATATTCAGCCGAGACCCAAATCTCCAACGCGCTCAAGCTAGACTGGCACACTACACAGCCTGGTCCATATCCTCATAAGCTCATAACCGTACATAAGCATCATAAGCTCATAACCGTTTTCATGTAAAATCTCATCGAAATCGCCGATCTCGGTATAGTACCTAGTAGAAAATGGATAATACGACTAATATTTCCACATTGCCTTGACTGTCCCAAAGTTCGAACCCATTTTCACGTAATATGGCGCCTCTATCCCACACATACACCAAGATCCTAGTGAAGAGCATTCCACGTCGTTGTCGTGTCATTAAAGCTAATGATGTTGTGCTGTGAAGTTAATTCCACCACCTCATTTACTTCATTACATTCTTCGTTTCAGACTAATCAACGACACCTCTTACTGAACAGACTGTATTTTAAAATGGTAACATAAATTGTAGTAAGTAATTTTTAGCGCACTTTTACTTTATATGCGTTCCGCTACTATATATCATACTTCAAACCAAGTAGCTGTGCTACTCCAAATGTTTCGCCGTTTATTGCTGACAGCATCTTGAGTGGTAACTTAAATGTCAATGGCACATATCTTTTTTATACCGTTATTTGCAGTTGTATTAACTTCCAGCTTTATAGTGAGGTAGGGATTTTTTACTTGTCGTAACATGTAATTGACAAAGCACCTAGAGTTTTACATCCCATTCGAGGGATGGTATGTTTTCTACACAAACCTCGTCTGTGTTTATAGTCGATTTCCCACCCAAATGGCACCGCGGCATCGCATTCTCTTATTCATAATATTCATATTAGTGTTAAAATGAGATGAATGCAATTAGTGATAAACGTTTAAACTTTTCAAGATCTGCTTAAATAAAGAAAACTGAAGTTAAACAAAAAAAAAGAATGGTCTATTAACTTAGATCTACCGTGAATAGTGTATTTACAGTAATTAACTCTATATGAAATGTAAAACGACTTGAAGGTTCTCGAAAGGAAAATACTCATATAAAACAATGCTGATCATTGTATGATGATTCCTTTATTAACAAGAAAATCGTAAAGTATTGGTTATATTGGCTAGCAAATGGCATCCCATATTAACACTTGTATTAACAAATACCAATCTATTTTTAAAGTCTTGCTGTTATCGACAGCTTTCTCCACAGGTGACATCATCCTATAATGTCGACGGAGTCAGCCAAATGAGCGTGCAGTATAATATTCCAGAAAAATGATCTCATATTTTTTAATTTATATCGAAAGTGTTTACCACTGACGCTAGATTCAGATATTACGTATTATATTCTTTGTATATTATAATTATGTATGTATCGATAATGTCAACACGGCCATAGGGAAAATATACGACAAAAAGGGTGTCGATAACCGTAACCGTTGTCGAATAGTAATTATAGTTCTTTGCTACCTACATATGTATACACAAGTTACAGGCTAATGTATGTATAATATAAATAGGGTATTTGATAGATAGCTCCTGATCCGGATACGCGTTAACAATTATTATGGAATCACTATTTGGTGATATGATCTGTACATACATAGATATCGCAATGCAAAAGTGATGTCATTAATATGATTGTGTCATTCAAATGGGCGACCAACGAGTACCTAGGTCAATAATGTAATTTTATTTATATAAACGTGATCTAATATGATAATTCATTAAATCACATAAAAGTACAAATGGGATGATTTCATGGCATTATTAATCTGATAATGATCTGGTCGATGTTAAAAAATATACAGATATTACATTGAAATTCACTAGGGCATTCTAATTCTACCTATCACATTTTTGTGACAAGTATGTCATAAGTCAAATTGACTAAACTATAATACATACATTATAGTTTATTCAAGTTTGTAAACTACTCAATTTTCACCTGGTTTGTACAATTATTGTTGGCACCTATGCGAGCAGGTTATTGTCTAGTTTTCTTGGTTATTGTATAGTCATCAATGAATCTTAGTTTATTTTTTTGACAGAAAATATTTTAACCTATTTAAGAAAAAATATACAGAACGCGGCAAACTACTAGGCGGTTTACTCAGTCAAGGGGAATTAACGAGACAACTCATATGAGAGTAGGAGGTGTAACCAGGCACCGTAATACAACAAGCGGCACAAATTAGAGTGTTGGGAATATAGAACCGTGGAATGGAAATAAAGTAAAATATTTTTTGGGAGTTTGAATAAAATAATGAATATTTATGAGGTTACCGAAAAGGTGTAAATAATTAAATGTCATTTTAATGGTTGATAAATGGGAAAAATTGAAGGCGTTGTTAATGAAATATTTCCACATAGGCATTCTCCTTCATTGACAATAATTCGGGCGTTTTATTCAAAATTTTGGCGACATATTGTTCTGGCTACTGTTAATGAGATTCCGACACAGTCTTCTATAGTAATTGCTGACGTGGTAGATTATTCTTAATACGTTGCCTCATGTGAGTGCCATAACTTGTAGAGGAATTGACAAAAATAAAATCAGAAAATAGGATTTTATAGAGTATCGTCTGAACCTTGTATTTCGGCGATTTTTGATTTGATTCTTTATCCTCGGATCACCTTAAGAGGGATGATATCCAGCAGTCTGAGTCAGAAGTCTGAGTTTGTTATCATGTTTAACCGTTTTCTGAAAATGGCTCTTACATTAAATTAATATTAAGCACATACATTGAAATCATTTGAAAACAAAATCGTAAAATTTTACACTAACGACCTTTTTCGCACTTTGTTTGGTCGAGTAACAGATTAGTTTAACTTATATAAAAAAGTCGATTGAGGAAAAAAAAAAGGTTCAAAGATTCAGTACAGTTCAGATTCATCAGCACCAAATACTTATACTGGGAAAGGGTTAGACCTTTCGGTCGCCATATATTTAATAGTAGTGTTCAGGATACCATTGTATAGAGTATTCCATTTAAATGGGTAAAAAATTGTTAATCCATTCATGACATAAATGTTCAAAATAAGTGTGCTAGACCTAATAAAACAAGTTAATAAACAATTTACAGTACTTTTATTAAAAGAAATTTTAAATTTTATAGCCCTAATTTTTTCTATTCTTTTTTCAGATAATTACATGCGATTGTGAAGTAACCCCCGCTTTTCAACTGAAAAGCTTTCGACAAAAAGGTGACAAAGTTGAAACTTCACACTATCGAGTTAATGTGAACCGCTTCAGGGCCAGGTTAAATATCTTTTGTGTTTCCGAAAAACTCCAAGCCACAATAAAGTGTGATGGATGGCCTGAAATTAAAGTTGCTCTGGCACCAGTTGGCAATATTAAGAACAACTTGGATGAGACACAATTGCAAGAAGTTATTAGGTAAGCACCTTAAATTAAAATAAAACACATTCTTCAAACAGAATTCCACATCTCTCTCCATATTTTTTTTCACAAACAGAATTCCGCATATTTCCTTGTATAACCCTAAGAGATTACACTTAAAGACGTAGACAGCCATGTCTTGAACGAGATGTCTATTCTCTCTGATGGGACCCGAACTTTTCAGATAATAAGCCCACCTATTGACTTTTGCTGTGATTCAATTGCCACACGTCAAACTTTATTATTGTGCGACAACCAATAATCTATGTAAATATATAAGGAAATCTACATATAGAATTTTTTTAGTGAAATCCTAATTACTGCTCTTCGAAATACAGAAGTCAATTTGAATTTGGCCCAGTACCCTACTTGCCCTAGGCTTATTCGACATGTTGCTTCACCAGGACAAATACTTCCTGTGCATTATGACAGTATGGTAAGTATCACAAAATGATAACTTTAATGTGTTATATAAACAACACAACAAAATTTAAAAATAAGTAACAATTCAATTCATGTCAGGGGGTTTCAGACAATATACATATATATTTACATATTTTTAAGAACACATTTATTTTGTTAATTATTAGAATTGCCCTATACTGACCAAATCAAGAACAAACAAAAAAGTTATGCTTTTAATACAATAAAAATTGTTCACGATAAAAGTTTTAATTCTTGTGATCGATGTTCGCTTTATGTTCGGTCCGTCCATTAGCTGTATACATGGTGAATAATTACTTATAATCTTTAATCAACGAGGAACACAATGGAATACCAACTGGTCATGCCAGGTCAGATCTACGTATTACGATATAGTTTTATTTGATGTTATCTTTGATAGTTTTCTAAAAGGTGATCCAACCAAAACGCACGATGTTAATTGTAAATAAAACAAAAAATTTTCAAAGAATTATCTTAATATTTTTTATTATGATAGAAGGATCTATGACAATTATGTGTGAAACAAAATATCGGCCAAATACTCGCCACGGCTTCGGTGGCATACCTCTATCCGATGGTCCATATTTTCAATGACTCTGAGACATAATTGAGATTCAATGTCGTTAATGTGCCGAATTATCTCATCCTTTAGCTCTTGAATTGTTCTTGGCTTATTGACGTACACTTTTTCTTTTAAATATCCCCAAAGAAAGAAGTCCAACGGTGTCAAATCACATGATCGTGGCGGCCAATTAACATCGCCACGACGTGAGATAACACGGCCATTGAATTTCTCGCGCAAAAGTGCCATTGTTTCGTTGGCTGTGTGGCAAGTGGCACCATCCTGTTGGAACCACATATCGTTCAGGTCCATATCCTCAATTTCTGGCCACAAGAAGTCCGTTATCATCTCGCGATAGCGAACACCATTCACGGTAACTGCTTGGCCGACCTCGTTTTCGAAGAAGTACGACCCGATGACGCCGCCAGCCCATAAACCGCACCAAACAGTCACTCTTTGTGGATGCATCGGCTTTTCAACAATCACTCGTGGATTCTTATTTGCCCAAATGCGGCAATTCTGCTTGTTAACGAATCCACTGAGGTGAAAGTATGCCTCGTCGCTGAAGATGATTTTCTTTGTAAAGTCACCATTCACTTCTGTCTGTTCAACCAACCATTCGGCGTATTGACGACGCTTGAAATGGTCAGTAGGCTTCAGCTCTTGAGTCAATTGAACCTTGTAAGCGTGTAAATTCAAATCTTTATTCAAAATTCGCATCAGTGATGTTCGTGAGATGTTCAATTGTTGGGCACGACGACGAGTCGAGGTTGACAGCTCTTCTGCTACGCTATCGCGAACAACAGCAATGTTTTCCGCAGAACGAACTGGTCGAGCATGCACAGGTGTTTTCACATTTCCTACAGACCCGGTTTGCTGAAATTTGCGCACAATTCCCCGGTTGTGGACATTTGCTCGATTATGCTGACCAAAAAAGTCACGAAGTGCACGAAATGCATTTTGATTTGAACGCCCATTTTCGTAAAAGGCTTCAACAATCTTAACGCGCTGCTCAATTGTGTACCTCTCCATGGTTGAATTTGTCAAACACTGAAACAAAGAAATGTCAAATTAAGTTGGGCAAAAGACTTGACGTTAAGGTGTGACTCACAATTAACATCGTGCATTATGGTTGGACCACCCTTTATAAGTATTACACAAAACATAAAAATTTAATGGTAACTTCATGACTATGTTGAATTTTCAGACAAATGCTTATACATCTACTCCAAATCATTTAACCTCAAATTTTGGACAATCTCGAGGAGAAAAACGACTGTTAGTAAAAGTGATACGTGCTGCACAATTAGGTGCTTCTCAAGGCTGTGTTGAACCTTTCTGTATCGTAGAAATGGATGAACCACCCCAGAAAAATCAGACATCCATTCAGAAAAATACAAATTCGCCTTTTTGGGACGAGCATTTTCTATTGTAAGTTCACAATAGTGTACTCATTTTATTACTGTACATTTCTTCAAGTTTTTCATAGATTAAACTTTTATAATTTGGTTTTTAGCGACTTATCCCCTAATACTGCTGAACTGTTGTTCGAAATATATGATCATGCAGTTAAACCACACAAATTCCTTGGTTTAGGTATAGTAGGTGTCGAAGAATTGCTAATAAATCCATCTCAACGGCAAATTATAACTCTACAAAGTCGACCGTATGAAAGTGATCCGGTATCTGGAACTTTAACAGTAGAGGTAAACATGTTAATTATTATTTACACATCTAAGCAATTTAATTTCAACAACATTCAGTATTTTCATAAAAATATCTGTGGTAAATTAAGAATCTGTGATATCAGAAAAATTCTGAAGATTTTATGATAAATGCAATCCTTGCTGTGATAAATGTATATTTCTTTCAATTTGGAACAATATATATGTTGATAATGAATTAATAAATAATCGATAGAAATTATTTTGTTTAGTAATTGCCAAAACTGAATTACATTTACTAATAATAAATACTCATTCTATAATTTCTTACTTTTAGTTACCATTGAAATAATTATGTTTTTGTTTTGTAGTTTTTATTTATTGAGGGTGCTGACATACCCCTCTTAGGAAGTAATCAACCCTATAAAATTAAGGAAACTATAAAGACTCCATCACCCAATCGGGTTAGATTAAACTCTACTACTACTACGTTCCAAAATGGTAAGACTTTTATATTATTCTGAATCTATTATATGATTAACGATATATTTTTTTATTACAAGGAAATTGAAAATCACCATATTATTAAAAAGATTTATTTGACTGTGTAAAATTTATAATACTTTATGGAAGTATTCTTCATAGCAAAGTTCTCTATTGAGTACAAAGTTATTCACAAGAAGTAATTTTGAGTTGTCATTATGCAAAAACTGTATTTAATTTACAACCTTTAAAACTGAACTTTATATAGTGCATTTTTCTAAGAATGTGCCATTAACCATTTCATTTTGATTTATTTTCTAGATACTCTGGCTAACAGTAATCATTTATCCAATGCAGCATTAAGAGATTTAGATAGAAATAGGACAGCTTTAAATTCGAATAAGAATACGCTTGTTATACATAGCGTTCAAAGGGTAAGTGTTTATTACGGGAATACTCAATTTTGCAGTTTTTGATTGTTGCTAACCCTGCTTTATTTATTTTAGCAACCTTCTCAAAGGCTAGTGAAGGTAAGAGACAGCACTCATTTATGCAAATTATAAATCAAAATAATATTTTTTGGTTGATTAAGTTTGCAACTAAAAATAATATCTTAAATTCTAACCATTGCTTTCTGAGAGTTTTGTGTTTTTTTTTCTTTTTTGCAACTAACCAAAGGTTGAATTAACCGATGGAAATTGGAAAGAAATTGAAAGAGTTGAAGTCAATTTAGATGAAAAAGATGAAGATATATATGAAGAAAAAATCGATAAAAGCAATGGACAAACTAATGGACAAACCAATGGTGGTATAACATCAGAAATAAACGGCGCTGCCACTGGAGACAGTAAGGATATAACTCAAAATGATGTGTGCAAGGTTTGGCTTTGTTTTATTAACATTATGACATTATTATTTTTATTTCATTTTAGTAGGTCATATTAGATTTCAATACAACTTATATATTTATTATAAATAAATATTTAAAGAGAAGAATCTATATTATGCTTTATAGAGAACAAACCCTTTTGTATCCACAATATTTGGATATCATTCTTACAACTTATTATCGTGCAGCTAGTTGATGCTAACACTAATAATAAATTATTTCTCTTAAATTTTGCCTTATAACAAAGTTATGAACTGAATTAGAAGTTATAGTTAAATGGTACATTTTAAAATTACTTCGTTTACATATATGTCAAAATTTTATTTATTCTCATTTCCAAGATTAAAAGATAGCAGTGTATTTTTAACAGACTTCACTACCTAAAGTCTTTTCTGGCACGTCAATGAAATGCATCAGTTTCATGTCTAGAAACAAGAGAAAATCTTTAATAGAAGTCAATTTAATTCACAGAATAGAATTAAATATATTGGTTATAAGTATTAGTTTAATAGGTCAGACTATATACAAATTTCTTGCTTTTTTTTTTATATAGCCTGGCGATTTTTCCACAACTGGCACTTTGCAGTCACAGAAGTCTTCTGACTTAGATTTTAGAGGTAGACCCAGAAGAAGACGAGACTTTTTTGGAACTATCAAGAGACGACTGGGCAAATCAAAGAATCGTTCCAAATCTGCTGGTCCGGAGAATGATTATGGAAGAGATGACTCCTTAAACAGATCAATTTCTGCAGATAGAGGTCGAAATAGTGATGACAGTAAGATGCTTCAAATTTTATTTACTTTCAATAGATTTGAATTTGATTACATTTGAGTAGACAAATTAATATTTTGAGTTCTTGGAAACAGAATTGTTACTCTAGGTTATAACAGTGCTTTTTAACCTATAATTTTAATGTTAATAACTCCATAACAGTACTAATTATTTTTGATTTAAAATAAATATTTCAAATATTTTATTGATAGTTACGGTTATTTTAGATTATCGACTGAATATTCCTGGTCAACGTTCTATAGATGAAACTTCAAGGAGGTCAAGCCTTTCTGAAGCTTCTGGCTTAAGTAGTGCATCAACCAGAACATACATTAATGAGGCTAGTACATTAGTGCTTGAAACCATAGAAAATGGAATAAAAAAGCACTACCTTGTACCTTTATCATTGGCACAGAAATCAAAATGGCGGAAAAAAGGAATTAAACTACATATATTTAATGACCACACTTTCGTCGCCAAACATTTACAGGGGTAGGTCTTTGTAAGCTAACACATAATAAAATTTACTCTTTAATTGCTATATTTTCTGATGGTAACCAAATTGTAATATGCCTACAATGTTGTGGTCTTACAGGGGAACAGTTTGCCAGGTGTGTGCAAAAAGCATAGCTCGCAGATTTGGTAAACAAGGCTATGAATGCCGCGACTGTTTGCTGAAATGTCATAAACACTGCCATGTAAAAGTCAATGATAATTGTCCATCATCTACGATCCACAATCTTGAACTGTAAGTATTAAAATATAGTTAGGTATGTATATACACATACTCCAGATTTTGACAGAATTTGAGGTAAATTAAAAGAAAAGAAAACTATTATTTAATACTGCATTTGAGTAAGCCAGTTACAAAGTGGATTATCTGGGTCCCAATTATCCTGTCCTGGGCAAAAATTGTCATTATTGAGTTAAGTTATGGACGCAATTTTTTTTTACAAATCCCAAAAAAAATCCATAAATATATACTGCAAAATTTCGCCACTTTTGCAATTATATGAAAATTGTTATTTAAATTTTTAATTTTGAATTAACCTGTTTTGTAACTGTAATGGGTTTTTAGAACTTTCTGCTTCTGTAGGGTCATTCATTTGCAAAATTTGTCCAGTTTCAAAACAGGTCAATTTTAAGAGTAGGTATTTTACTATATTTCATAGAACATATAACATTTTATAGTATACTTTTACTAACTTTTTTATAATATATTCGTAAAATAATCGTTTCAGACATGCTGTAGGTGATAATTCTATCCAATGAGAATCATAATTTTTTAAAGAGCTATGAACTAAAATGTGACAAAACATGTTCGAATTTCTGTGCGTTTTCGATAAAATTATGATTCTGTCTTTTAAACCAATTAATTAATTATGCACGCTAATTTTCAATATCGAAAGTTTATAGATATAACTTTCCTTTAAAAAAAAGTACAATTAAAATCAAAATGTCACAGAAAGTAATTTTATATCTATCAGTTTAATTTATATCAAGGGCACAATTTACTTTTGTTGATATAACTCAATATTATTTGAAATTCATCTGAAGCCTATAAAAAATTTAAATAAATAACTGATTTATTATATTTAGGTAATTTAACTAATAATATTTGTTTTTATGGGTCCATGCTACCTGTATTGAGTGAATAATTGGTAAGATTTGTGTGGTTTTTGTTGCATGGACTGTATCTATAAGAGACAATAATTTTATTTTCTTCTGTAAAACTCAGAAAAAATACATAAGCTTTTATTTAATGCCTGCAATCTGATTTAGATCTGTGTAATTTCAATAAATCACACAAGAAAGTATTTAAAGAATGTTTTTGACTTCACTATTATCTATGCTTACGTTCATCAGAGCTGATTATTATCTGATCATAATTTCACCACTTAGTAGATACTGTTCTACATGTGTGAATATTTTTTAACATATAGAAGTAGAAGTCTGGTTGATGTTAATATGGAAAATAACCAGAAATGTGGCATTGTAAACAAGGGGTCGATATATAATTAAATAGTGTTGTCCACTATGTATAAAGATATTTTTATTATGGGTAGGTAATTTGTATTATCACCAACGACATTTTTAAAAGTGGCACTTGACAAATTAATTTTTAATTGAGCTGCATACGACCACTAATCTGTTCATCACTAAGCACATTTTTATATACTGAATGCTAAGTTCAAGCAATACCCTTCAGTAGTATGATTCATAATCATTCCTGCAGCGTTCAACTCAGTTGAACAGAACCTACGTTGACTTTTAACAATCTTATTAAAAAGCTTAAAGTTAAAATTGATATTTACTATGATATACTCTGTCATTTTTTGAGAATTAAAATTAGACTACTTTTATTTCTAAATAGATTGATGTCAGAGTTTAGAAACTGAAACATGGTCTGTTTAGTAAGAACGTGCGTGGAATGGTTAGACCCCTGATTAGATAAATTTCATCATAATCAAAATCACTCAGTACTCGTCGATGTGACCTTGCTGAATAGGCTGTTTGGAAAGTTACAATGAATGTTGCTGAGATTTCGTTTGCTTTTAACTTAAATACATTAAATAGATTTTTCGTAAAACACAATTTTAAATAACAAGAAAATTGGTTTCCTTTTACATTATCTACTGTAACGAATTAACATTTTTAATTATAAATGTGGGGTTAATGAATCTTATACTTGTGATTTCTAATGAACAAAAATTGTAATATCCAATATGCCAAATCAATAAAAATGCATTTCTATATTTATGTAGTTATAGTTGTTTTAGCAAGGAAAAAAATATTTTATTGTCTTCGATAAAATATATGCACTCCAAATATGCATTTGAAATTTTAATTTTGCATGCTGTTTTTATGTATTGTGTCCCCATTGCATTCAGTAACATTTATAACTGTAGTGTGCTGCCTTTTACGGCTGTTGTTTGATATAAAAATTACTTTAAGGTTCTGCCATGATCGTTGAATTTCTCGTTGCAATTTATCGTGCAATTTAGTATTTTCAAAATGTTATCAGAAATTCGCCAATCATGGCAAATCCATAAGGAAATTTATACAATCTTTATAATGTTTCTTTTTTAGTTCCTACATCACAAATCCATACACAGACAAGAATATTTCAATATTATAACTACTCATGGTTACCAGAAGCATCAGTTTTATTTAAACGGGTAGTTTATATACATAGAATAATTATTTAATAAGCACAAATTGTTCTTAAGCTTTACAAATCACAATTAATATCTGTGTTAAGTTTTATAATTTTATTTTACAACATATTTTTTTATGCTTTATTTGTTTTTTTAAATGTTGATGAACATTTACGGTTTTATTCTATTTATTATTTGTAAATAATTTGTTGTTCCCATGATCTGCTTATATATTATTTTATTTTTTACGTATATAATTTTTTATTTGTCAATAATATTGATATTCTATAGATCTGATCATGCACATTATTAATTTAATTTTAACATGCTGGAAATGAACTTAAAATATGGAAAAACGCTTATGCAATGTTATGGACATATACTTATTCTATTTAAAAAATTGCAAAATGTATCTATATTGATATATAAATGTTTTATTTTTGTGTTTCAAGTGCCTGTATCTTAAAATCATCTGCTAAAAAATATTATCGTATGTCTGTTAAAAAAAAATGAGTACCATCGACAATTACTTAAGTATATTCATTTTGTTAAATTATAAATGCAAAATAAATTAATACATTTTATTTGCTTTTTTTTATCCTCTATAATAATAGACCATTCTAGTCACCAATGTTACAATTATATTTTCATTGTACTTCATATAGCGTTACCATATTTATTTAAAACTTGTTCAGCTTCAGCTTGAAGAACAGAAAAATAGACACAGGTATTTCAACTGACAAGTGTTTCACATGGTTGTCTGTAAGAAATACATATTATATCATCCCTCAAAACAGGATCTGGCAAAACTAAATTTTAAAATTTTACAGGAGAGCTTAAAATAGTTTTGGGTACTATTCCAATAGGGCTAATGGACTATTTATTCATATATGTATGCTGTAACTTCCTAGCGTAATGTTCTTAACAGGTCAAACTATTATATCCTAATAATTAATTATTTATTTCTTTTATTTTTGACAATGAAAAAAGAAAGTACAGTTATGCCAGTTTGTGCTCTGTCATAAGGTTTATCCCTCTCTCACTTCAAAATTGAGAATTGATAATATTAGTTTATTATGAAAATTTTATTGACTGACATTTATCAGAACTCTAAAAATACACTACACATATAGTGTGATGTAAAAAATAACATTAATACAAATAAAATATAACTTCTGAACAAAAACATGTTTTATTTTGTCTTTCGACTTTTTTAAACCTTAAGGGTTAAATTTTTGCAGAATTCTGGATATTCCAGTAGTCACACTACAACCATTTCGCTACAATACAGGGTGTAATCTTTACAGGACTTTGAATTAAAGGAGATAATTTTATGCTGGAAAATGAACCTCTTAAGTATATACAGTTGTATGTTAATTCAAGGTGACTGTATTTCAGATAATTGTTTCTACGCTCAACTGCATTATGGAACTGAACTGACCAGTTGATTGTCGTCTCATTGTCCAAAATTCTCAGTATTTTTGACAATGACTTGAGAGTTGAGAAAATTACTATACAACATGGGTGCTACATTATAAAGACTCTTGCTTCATGCCAGTTGAAATATTAGGTATAATTGAAATGGTTGAAAGACATTGCTAGTGTAACTTATTAATCATAAATTTATAACTATTCATGTTTTTGGGGACGATTTTATGATTTATTATAATCGTTGGTCAACTATCTCTGGTTCTGATGTATATAGTAATATAGATACAGTAAACTGAAACATTATTCCTTCAATGTTCACTGATCATGAAGAAAAATAGTTGAATTGAGTGGAGTTTATTAGTGAACAATGCATGAAATCTGAAAATATTTAAACGGTTTACTGAATCTGAACAAAATTTAGGTATGAGTAGAGATAGAGGTGGTTTAAAAATAGTGTTTTAATTATCCCCTGATGATACCAATTTGATTGGCGAAGCGCGTTTCCAAGAATACCAATTTGGTATTCTTAGAAAACTAATCTTGTGTTTTAATATTGCCGCTTGGAAGGTTCCAACCCCTTCCCAGAGTATACACTAAAAATGGAAGAAAACTAATTTATTAGGTGATTATTTTTGTTGAAGACCACATGAATGATAGGTAATTTATCAAAAACACTATTTATGAGTTTTTATGGAAATCAACTAAATCACATTATTGTGAATCATTTTGTCACAAAAGCACATCTCAAGTATATTACATAGTATGCAGCGTAAATCATAGATTGTCTTTTTGTCCTCGTTATGAAATCATCAGGGCTCTTACTCTATTATTTGATGGCTGACACGCAAAGTCGGCTGGTGCTAAAATATTATACTATAATTGACTTTATAATAATACTCGTAGTTGGCTCAAATCTGTCGAGATTCTACCTTTCTTTTTATAATAAAGTATCCGAAAAAAACAGGATCCGCTAACAGGAGTGTTTTTTTCACATTTTGTATAAGGAAGATGAAAATTATAAATGTTCATCATATCCTAGGATATTAAATATTTCTAGAAGCTTATAATCGTCATGAAACAAAAAAATTTAAATTGTATAAAAAATTCACTCAGACGACACTGTTTTAGGTAGTTGAAATGATTTTGTAGAATTCATAAAACGTAAAGTAAAAGTGTAAGTACAGCTATGATTTATATTTAAGTCAAGGCATAGCATGATTATAATACCCAAATAAACTTAAATTATAATTTCCAAAAACAAATAATACATTAAAAAAACAGGTAAGTAAAATTATATAAAAAAATAAATAAGATATATTTCTACAAAATAAAAATAAGGGACAAAACTGTAGCTCTCAACATGTATTGATGACTCAATCAAATACCGCCACGACTCAAACAATTGCAAAATTGGTATTTTGAGTGATGTTATCCTAAAAAAATTGCCCTTTTAAGTTAAATGTTCCACCATACCTCTAAATATTGCCAAAACCCTATTATTATGCTTTTATGACCACCACAAAGCTGATGATTCATAAAATGAGCCACATTTCTTATTATTTTTTAAAGAAATTTTTCCTGCGGGGTGTTATCCGCAATATTTTTTGTATGGCCATTTTAAAATTAAAATATTGTTTCACAAATATGCCATTTAATTCAATTTGCACTGTAGAGATTTTTACTTTATATACAGTGGAATAAATGATATTTTGTTAATGTATTTTGATTTATGGCGGTATCTACTATTTCATTTTGTAATATCATATGAAGCATATGTATGTGAAGCACCATAAGTCAGAAGCTAGCGATATTAGATTATCTCATTTAGTCTGCAGTAAGCTGTTGATAGATATGGTAGTGTAGTGATATATTTGATACTTTGCTAATAAAAAACAAATCATATCACAAAGAGCTAAAAAAATTGTTTGTTGGGGAAACAAATTAAGCCCAAAATTGCGCAACAATTAATGTTGGAAAATAGACAGCATGTTGGTAGTGAAATAGCATAAAACAGAGCTGTGTGTTATTAATAATAATAATAATAATAGTGCTTTTGAAAATATAATTCAGTCTAATAAGGTAAGTACATATTATAATTTATAATTAATAAATTTATAATTATTTTTGCCTGTGTATTGAACAATTTGTTTAAAATAATATAAGCTCAATTATTCATCAAGGGTCAAAATCGTAGGGTGACTGAGGGATACTAGTTATATTTAAATGATATAACTAATCATAACTATAACTATAATTTTTTAATCACCTGCAATATAATCTGTATAACTAGGACTGCTTTGATATATTTTACCAATTGAATAATTTACAGGTAATACACAGTAGTTCAAGTTCAATGTGATAACATGTTGTCTTAATAATGATGACTCAATTGCTTTCTTTCAAGTTTTGTTACCGGCTAAAAGTACAGTAAAAAAGTCGGCCAGTCATGAACCAATTTTTGATGCCGACCCTATATTTTTTTACCGTGAAATCCAGAGTGCAACCAAAAAATGCAACTGATTCTTACATTTTTTTGAAAATTCCTAATTGTATTTTTTGTTAGATTTTGGTATCAGCTGAAAACGTAATAATTTAAAATATTGATATTCCTCAGTTATCAAGAACTTGTAAACAATAATAGCCACCAGAACTTCTATTCACCTCCATTAAATGATACTTCTATTATAATGGAATCTACAGTGCAATCAGAAAATGAATTGATTTATGGTTGATTAAAAATCATAACTATTTACTTGTTTTCTTAAAAAATCTTTAATATTTTGTTTTGCAAATTTTCATGAGTCTGAACTTTATTACTCGCTTAGTATAGATGAAACCGATACCAACAATAAATAATTGTTTTTTGTGTTATGGCATTTTGCTTTCTAATTTAATCAAAATTAAACAAAAAAATAAGCAACAAAACATTAAAGGTATTTTTTTGAATTTAAGAATCTTGTTAAGTATTAAAAGGTAACAATGTTTATTTTTTTTAATTTTGGTCAGATATATAGTGCCATTTTCGCATTTAAAAAAAGCGTATTTTTTGTTTTATATAAAAATGCTATTTTTGCCTTATAATTAGTATAATTGAGTGGTACATATATTCTGACCAATATCTACACCCAGTAAATGATTGTAGTAAAAACTGTTTCCTATTTATATCATTATTAACGGAATTATCAAATTCTCAGTATTTAGAAATGTGCTCCACATTTTGAAAACCTCTGATTTATTGGACCGAGTATATATCTCTGTGATTTAAGTTACATCTTATGGCTCCTCTACACGTTGGCCAACATACTGGCCAACACGCTGGCAAGGTAATTGGAATATCTGTCCACACCTTGGAAGAATGTTCAGTTTGTTTCGACGCAGGCCAATATGAACAACAACATGGACGTCATGAGAGTAGCAGCTGCTGCAGATTAATCATTAAATACTACCTTTATTTTTAATATTTAATAGTATTAGTAGTAATTAAATAATAGTTTATTTATTAAATAATTAACATATCTCCCTACTATCCCTGCGGCAACTGTTCACATACTAGGCCAGTACAGCCAACGTGTGGACGTGACTACCGACCGTGTGTCTTGAAAAACCGACACCACGACGGATCGGTCGCCAACACTTGGGCCATCTCTGCCAATGCCACCAATACGACAAATGGTCCCCTCTACACTCTGGCCAACAAGCATTGGCCAGCGTGTTGGCCAACGTGTAGAAGAGCCTTTAAGCCCGCTACAGACTATACATGTATTCGCGATTCGTTATTGGCGATGCGTGATTTGTCCAGTTGGTTGTAGTTCGTAGCAATTCGCAAATCAGAGCCTACAGACTATGCGTTTACATATGAGGAGTGATCAAAAACGCAATATATCCACTTTTCGGTCAATTAGAGCTAGGTACAGTGCATCTGTTTTAGGTGTGAAATAAATCCATTGACGACCTCAGATTTATTTAGAACGTAATAATTTCCATTGAAATTGAGCCTTAAATGTTAGAGATTCAATCAAAACGTAATAAATTGAAAGTGTTGAGAAGTAATTATGGAAAATCCAAGTCCAAATTGGAGAACAAAAATATATATTCCAACTTTAGTGTCGTCAAGGAACTTGGCATTGACTGGGATTTATACGATATAGAAAGTTTAGAAAATACTTTAAGAAAAATAGAAGGAATTTCGGACTTTATCTGATAAAAGAGGAAATAAAGAAGACAACAACAATAAAGATGATTGGTTTCCAGAATTTAAGATTTGTTTCGCTAACAGAAACCAAAAAATTTAACTAAAAGAGGAAAAACCGACCGAAACCTAATACTGCAAAAGGTCTTAGCCTAAGACTTATAACGTCATTCCAAGGAAGAAAAAAATTTCTAAAACAACTCATGGATGAACAGTTCCGTCCAGAATGGATGGATGACCAACAGTTTTCTTGGTGTAGAAACCTTTTAAGTGCTGATGTGCAACTTGAACGAAAACCTGACCATGGTGCTCACAATTAATTTTTTCGTTTTTTGTTTATTGCTAATATTTGCCAAATAGGTTAAGTATTAGTTTTTTAGCAACACCTTTTTTTAATCAAATAAAATTATTAAATCCTCAACTGCCAATCAATCAAAAACGTATTAAATCCATTTTTTCTCGTGATAATTACTCCTCATATCATACAAAAGCTACAAAATATATTGTGTTGTTATGTTTTATCCATTCTGCGCATTATGTTCAAATGGCTTTTTTTATTCCCGAAAGCCTTTAAATTAAAAGTTTTTTCGTTTTTCCATCTATTTCTAAAAATGGATATATTACGTTTTGTTTGATCACTCCTCATATGGGTTTACAGACTATGTTAAAGCTCGGCTTTTGGTATTCGTCAATTTACCGCCTCCAAGAGCGAATCACTGCGAACACAGGAATCATGTTGTTTACGAATCGATTTTCAGCGAACAAGTCCCTGCCCACTATTCGCTAATTGCCCACGAATCGCGAATACACGCATAGTGTGTAGCGGGCTTTATATCAGACTTATAGCGTCTACTATTGCCGAATTTCCATATTGCAGTCTCGTGCTTTAGTTGAAAAATGAATGGTCAAAACTGAATCTATTGCAAATAATTTCTTATTGAAATCTAGAGAACATTCTTAATAGTTAAAATATTGACATTGTAAAAGGTACCTTCATTTACTCACAAAATATGGAAATTGCAATATTTTTAATTTCTCACCTCCCAAACCTTTAAACGATCTTTCTATAGGACTGTTAGGACTGTCAAATCAAGGGAATACAGGTAGAATTACACTTATTCTACACTTATTATTATTCTATAATGGTGAGATCTCTCCAGGATGAAATACAAAATTTATTTTGTTAAAATTTAACGTTCTATTTGAACATTACTTATGTAAGATTTTATAAGCCAAATTACTTTAATAACACAAAAGACTGAAAATACCGTATGGTCTAATCGCCCGGGTCCGGGACGTTTCAATATCTAAATACGCGGAGTTTCTATGAACGTTAATCACCGTGTGAACTGCTCTGTATATCTAAGGTACAAAAAAAAAACGTATTCGATCATAAAATTGCAGCCACAAAGGAATGCCAAAATCATTCCGTTAATCCTTTAAAATTATGTGTTCTGCAGCTTTACCACTTCATATATGTACAATCACTGCGTATCTGCATTATTTGACACAAACCTTATTGATCTTTTATGATTATTTTTACTATGCAACATTCAGACCACTAATTATTATTAATTTAATGGGTTTTAAAAAGGTGCCAGTATCGTATAGGATAGAGGAATTCGTACCTAAACTGAGAAGAAAAATGTATATACGTATAAGCAAAAGTGTATCTACATAAAAATAGTAGACTAAGTCGCTGCAGTCAATTTCTGCTTTGTATATTGATGGTTATATACGTGAATCCCCAACTCAAAATTATAATCCGTTTTTTACATACATTATAGAAAAATCGATCGAGTAATAAAAGGTGAAGGTTTAAGTTCATTTCACGTCTCAGCAAATCTATTATTTTCCTATCAATTCTTTTAAATAATAAAAACTAACAGAGAAAATAATTGTGAAAAGTGCTGTTACATCAAGATGAGTTCTATAATGATTCTAATAATTAGAAGAACTTCATTGTTATTACAATAAAATGACTAATTCAAATCTGAAAATGGCTAACATGCTACGCAACTATTTTTAGCAAGTGAAATACACGTATACACGAAGCGAAAAAATTATACTCCGAAACATATTTGCAAAAGG
Organism: Rosalia funebris; assembly: GCA_037954035.1. Lineage (NCBI taxonomy): Eukaryota > Metazoa > Arthropoda > Insecta > Coleoptera > Cerambycidae > Rosalia > Rosalia funebris. Next base: position 26,409,236 of record JAZFAV010000009.1, on the reverse strand, counting down.
GAATATCCTTAATGAACGCAATTTTGTGGCGATTTTTATAATCTGTTACGCGACTGGAACTTTTATATCTCCTACTCCAGATAGATACTCTATAGAAAACAGCCGACAAGAAGAAGAAATGTTTTGCCAGTCCTCTTTGATGAAATTGTCAATTAAAGAAGATCCTTACATGAGTGTGAGAAGAATACGTGTCCGATTACATGTCCATAACATGGGGCAGGTTCAATATTATGTACGGAACAGGATCGAAATTTGTTGACAGATGATGCGGGAATCACCAAAGATAAGCTTGGAGAGAAAATTCGCAAATTGTCAAGAGACTAACTAACGTATAATTCTCAAGTTCTTCAATAAGCATTTGCGTTAAATTGTTCATAATTAAGAATTAATCAGGACGTTCTGATTGTATCATATATACTATTCCAGTGATTTTACTGTAGATTATTGTGGCAAAAAATAATACTACGGTAATATGTGATGTTTGATGTGCGAAGTAAATTGAAGTGAAGTGAAATAGTAAGCTAATAATGTTTTGATTTGCTTATTATTCCATTCATCATTTCATTTTCTTAATGTCATAATTTTTAATTCCCAAAAATGTTTTTACTTTTAATGTGGAATATTAACAATTTTTTTATTTCATTTATTTGTTATCTTCATTAACATCACGTACTTCTATAAAAACATATTTCGAGTATTTAATCTCCACAACATTCATAATAGGTATAATGTTTGTAGGTCCATCACAATTGAAAATGACAGTTTCTTGTACTTCGACCAATTGTTGCAGTTTTCCTTATTTATAAATATTCACAGTAATATAATAAGCCTATAGGCGCACGACCCACATATAAAAAAATTATAAATATATCATGGTCAAATTAAAGAATATATTTTTGGTATTCTAAAATCCAAAATCTGCCACATATATGTTTTATATCTAGGTCTGAGAAATCCATACAATACTAAACTGGCGATAGCACATTTCTCTGATATAGTCTACGAGCAAAGAGACATAGTAATTAAGGTAATTAATAATGACATCCGGTGCACCTCCTCAGCGGTAACCAACATGTGATGGAATTTTTTAATAACAATTTGTCAATTTTATTTCCATTTTGCAAGAAATAAATGTCAATAGTGTTCTATAGACCAAAATTTGTTTCTGATAGAAACATAAGTAAAACTTAACATATGACACACCTTATACAATGTGTTAATCTACCCTGATCATCTTTTAGAAAATCAGTAGATGCAAATTGAAGCCCATTAGAATAAACTACTCGAAAAAGTTCACTCACCTCAACTGTTGTTATTCACATCCAGTGATAGGGCCAGTCTATACATTTAGCCCCTTGGTTACGAAAATAATATTTCACGGCACTGTTGTATTAAAAAATATATATCGCTGGCAAGCGATGTGCATGCCATGTAAGCAGCTAATAAGGTATATAATAATGTAAACAATTTTTTTTTTCATAAAAATCAGATGAAAGACCCACCACATTCGTTTACTATAAAGGCAATACCTGCCAAAACCTGAACACCACCCTCTTCCATTTGTCTTGGCATTAAATATTGTTCATCGTTTATCAGATCTCCGTAAAAGAATTTAAAGCTATATTTTTATTTACATATTCACTACGGAAACACTTGTACGTTGAGAAAGAATATAAGGCTTTCCATGTTTCCCTAAAACATAGACGACATAGACAACATCTATTTCATTTATGATTTCAATTGAGCTTATCGAAAATGTTTTATTACTTTTCTTTATAATTTTACATACATAATCTTTAATTTATCTTTCACAATTAGATGATTATTGCTTTCCGATTGTGAATATAAGAATTGTGTTTTTCTTTAAATGTATTTAAACATGTCTATTAACTTTGGTAATAAAATTGTTGAATGAAAAATGATCAATACTTAGTTAAATATACATTGCTTTATCCGCACATCCTGTTAATAGACGAAAACCAGTTTCATCTCATATCAATTTGCAGGTGACAAATTTTAACTAAATGCAATCACCGATTTATCGAATTTCTTTTTTCCACGCAAACAATACCATTAGCAATTTTTATAAATAAACTAGGAGAAGGTTTGACAAAAACGTTCGATGCAACAAGAACAATCAGGAGACCAGTTTGCCATAAACACCGAAAGATTATATGGCTCGATACGTATTTCGTCAACCACGTTGGCATGGTAGTTGTCATTTATTCTAGTATATCCTTTATGTTTCTCTTTATAGACCTAATGGCAAAGGAAAATCTCTAAAATATTTGCACATTTTAAAATTTATTTTAGTATTAATAAAGATAATATATAATAGTTTGATAGCAAATGCAAATATGTAATGCCAAGAGAATAGTATATAAATATACTTTCTTCCTTTAAATCGATTGATATGATATTAAGAGCCTAATATACAAAATTAAATCAATATTAAAAAATGGATGTTGACCATAGTGACGCACACATTTTTTTTTGCTAGTTATCAGCGAATTCGTTTATATGCCATACCATTACTTACAAATACTTCATATAGTCGCCGTTGTAGCGCTGTAATAAAATTTTGAAACCAATTCCTCTATGATTATATTTGTGCACTCGCCCGAAATTTCTATTTTCTCTATGGATTAATTTCATAAGCTCTGTGCTAAAAATGACAGAGTGACAGTACATTTCGCCTGTCAGTTAGTTGAATTAGCTGTCTGCAGTCGCGCTTGTACTTTGTCGCATTTTAGAGTTATGAAAAAATGTAGTTAATTACCATGCGATTTTTTTTTGTAGCATAATAATTAGCATAAGTAATATGCCGTTCTTCCACTGCAATTAGTATTAAATAGGTATGTACAAGTTTACGTGATTTTTTACATAAAAGATTCAGTATAAATTCAGTAATGGGTTTGTTTGTATTTTTAGGTTGAACGGCCAAATTTTTTCGAGTTGAGTCATGGATGAAAACACTGAATCGTGTTCTGCAAATGTTCCCGAATCTCCAAAACCTCTAGCTTTCACCATAGATTTTGGCAATAACAAAAATATTGATATTCAGCGAAAAAAGGCTTTAGCCGAAAAACTTCAGAAAAGACATAAAAGAGGCCAGTCGTTATCTAAAATTGAAGATTCTACTTCTACACCACCTACAAAACAACATCCTCTAAGTGGAAACTTGCCAAGAAAATCAAGTTTTCAATCAGAAGGATATTTTTCATCGGATGAGAAAACCGACCGTACTAAGTGTGCAAGAAGTAGTGCTAAACGTAGTGATCTAACCCTTTTCTTAAAAAATGTTACTTCAGAAAGAATGACACAATCTTTTCCAAATTCCAATTTACCTAGTATTACAAGTCCTGAAGAAATTGAATTGAAAGATGTCTCGAGTCCAGAGTTGGATTTAATAAGCCCATTTAGTCCCAAAGAACAAACTAACAACTCATCAGCTTCTATCAACTTGAAAAAACAAGTTTCGAGCCCAGGATGTGAAAATTTATATATTGGGGAAAACAACGAGAAAGATGTTTTTGTTGACGGAGGTGAATTTGATTTTGACAAATCAGATACTGCAAGTGATGCTGGAACATATACCTTAGATGCAGATAATTATTCAGAAGAACAGAAAGCAAGAATGAGTATTGATAGAGAGTTTAAAATTGAACAAGTCTCAGTACAAAAGAAAACTGAAGAGTATGTTAAAAGCCTTTCTACAATGAGAGACCATGTATTACAGCAGAATACACCACAAATTTTATCCATAAATAAATCTAATTTAAGAGACGATGTTACCACAGGAGTTCAGACATTAAATTTATTAGATATTAATACCGATCTAAAATCACCTGTATCTCCTACTTCAAAGAAATTTGAAAAACTTGTTTCTACTCCAACTCAGTCAAAAAATGTAGTTAAAGTTCTATCTCCAATAATGTCTCCTACGCAAAATATGTCCATTACACAGGAAATTGAGGATAAAATTGATAAACCTCTAAATAACAGTGAGTGTGATTTGCATAATAAAACTTTTACCAAAATAATGTTTCCTAGTCCCAAAGCTAAACGTGATGGTTTAGAGAAAGTTTATGACCAGGGTTCAGTGATTTCAGTGACGTCTAGTGGTGCTTTTAAGCCAAAAAATGAAAAGATGTTTGACAGAAAATATAGTCTAACTAAATCTGAAGTGCAAGTTCAAACTTATATTGATCGTAAAAACTATGCTGATGGGGTTATTGAACCAATATGTGATAAAGAATTTACAAGAAAGAATAAACCTAAGTTAACTGCAAATATTGTAAATGTGCAAAGTATAGAAGTAAAAAAGCCCAATATTTCTGTAGATTCCAGTGGAATTCTTAGTTCTCAATTGGCCTTTGGTAAAATTTCAAATATATCTCCAACAAATTGTCAAAACTCTAGTAATTTACCACCAGTTATTGGAGGATATTCGGACAAATCATCACCAACAAAAATTCCATCACCTATACATACCATATCAAGACCTCGTAGTAGAAATGGTTCAAATTCAATGAATGTGGAATTTTCCGATAGCAGTTTGGATACTGATTTAATATTGAAGCCAACACAAAATTATATAAATTCTCTTCAACAACGTTTATCTCTAGACAGTGATCCTGATAGTGACTACGATGTAAAGTATGGCATACAGTTGAATAACACAGCACATTTATTAAAACAAAAAGCTTCACATACTAGACATAACTCACTGGATGATAGAACTATGAATTTTTCAAATAAACTGGAACATTTCCAGAATAAAAACTTGCAAGGTATTGACCAAACATACACTAATTTATTTAATCAATATTCTCAAAATAAAATAATTCACAAAATACAAAACTCCCCCAATAATTCTCCCATTAGGAGATCTAGCAGTTTTTCAACAAAAAATCAGATTAATTCACCAAAAAATACAAATGTCATTCCAAAAAAAGAAACAAATATTTGTAACTCTCCTAACCTTACAAGAGGTAGTTCGATTCAAAGAAGTTCTTCTACTGCCTGCATTAAACCTAATTATACAACAAATAGAAGAGCCAGTATAACGGATCACCATAAAATAGATAGGAGCCAGTTTGGTGATACGGAGTCTAGTTCTGAGGAGGATTTTGAAAAAAATTTACAAAAACGGAAAGATTTAGCTAATATTACTAACACAAGATGTAACAGAGCATTTAGTTTGAGACGAGCCAGAATAGACAATGAACCATTGCCGTTGAAATGTCCAAATACACCAGAAATGAGACGAAAATCTTTTCAGCCAGAAATTAAACAAGAACGGGCTATTTCGGTAGATAGAAAACCCATGAAGACTAATGATGTTCAGAGCAGGTATCTGTTAAATATAAGCAAGAAAGGAGCTCCTCCACCTTCCTCTAAAGTGGAAGTGAAAAATGTGCCAAAAGTGGGTAGCGCGACGAAAACGAATTCGAATAGACCGCAAATATTTTCGAGGACAGATAGTGGTAGATTTAGTATGCGAACGACAAAACCCCCTTTGACGAACAATACACCGAAAGGACTTAAAAAGGATGCTGGTGGTATGTAATATTGTATTTATCTAGTTATTTTTATTCTCGCTATTATTTATGAATGTTGCAAATTTTACCAATTAAGTTGAAGTATTTTATTTTAATAATAATTCAGAATTGGGGTACCTATATATGTAGGTATCTAGGTGTCTATACAGGGTGTCTGTGAAAGGCTGGAAAATCTCAAAACTGGAGATCAAAATATGTCAATTGAACTAAATATACCTTATACAAATGTTAGTTTCACAGATACAGGGTGTTCAATGTTAGAAGTTTATTTTGAAATTTCTCAATAATTTTACATTCTCATAATGAATATGAAATTTAGCAGCTTTACGTTTTTTGACATGAAAAATAGAAATGTTCAACCAATTTTAACGTTACTCGTAGAGGGCGCTAGTTATACCCTATTATTATTTTGATGCCTTTGGTTTTCCATAGAATTATGGGAAAAGTGAATTGAAAATATTATAGATATAATTATACACATATAAAAATAATAATTATTTTTTATTAGAAGTTATTTATAAAGGACAAATAATAAATAACAGAAAAAACAGGAATTAAAAAAACCTATTAATAATTATTATTAACTACAAAAATTGCTCAAAATGAGCAATAATTTGCCTAATGCACTCTCAAGCACGTTGCACTAATGCTTGCTGCAATCTCCAAAGCATTTGAATGTTATTTTTTATTTCCTGACTGTGGTGGAAGATTCTTTGCCGAAGATCATCGTCAGTTGCTATAGGAGTATTGTAAACACATCTTTACAATATACATACGCGGCCAGGATACTGGTTCGATCGGTCTATCCATCGATCTGGATAAGCCTTATTTAAATCTTCTCTAATTAATAAGCTAAACTGCAAATACCTTTAGTCATTTAGTTTAGGTGGTAACTCAACAGGTCCCGTTAAATGTTAAATAGTGTTCAGTTATCCTGTCCATAAGTTAATTTTAAATTGTACTTGATGCCGGGTGGTTTGTCTTAAGGGGCCCATACATTGTCAAACAAATTGCGCAACAAAGCGACGCGCAACGTTGCGTTGCACAATTGCATCATCCATACACTTAGCTAAATTTTGTTCAAACTTTAGTTACAAGTTGTTTGTTGACAATAGGTGTCACTCTTAATTTTCCATACTTCAGGTAAATCCCTGTATATTGCAATAAATTCTCTCCGAAATTCTCTATTTTGAATAGTCGTCATGGTCAGAAGTGAACCGTTCCATCAAGAAAACCGGCCGACAACTGAAAAATATTCCGCTACACGTACATACACAACACTACGCGTTGCGCAAAAACATCCCGTTGTACAAAAGATTTCAAATATTTTTGAAACTAGTCAAAAATTTGTGCAACGCATCAAACACTGCCATACATTGGCAAATTATTGTGCAACAGCATGTGTTGCGCAATTCGTTTGACAATGTATGGGCCCCTTTATACTGTGGCGGTTTTCGTCTGTATAAATCTGTAGATTATACAAGTTGATGGACCCATCCCTACGAAAGACTGTTTCGTTAAAAAATAATATTAATGCAGTAAATTAATTATCTTGGTTAATCTTTTCCACGAGCCATGTAAATAGAAACGTATGTACTCATCTGCGCTTAAACCTTGGGACTTTTCTTAGGTGGTATGGACGGAACAGTTGCCTGTAGGCCTTCAGTGACTGCATGCAGAACATTTTCTTCATTTTCGGGTGCACGTATATATTCTGTGCATAAAACATTTCACAAATCCTATCTCCAAGTTAAAAAAATTATAATGCACAAAATTATATCAGGCATGTGATAACATAGGGGCTCGGTAATCTCACAAAATATACTTTTTTTAAATAGTATATGCTATATCATCCATCATAATTATTAAAAGTAAATTATATGGATATTTTAAGAATATCCCCATACCGAAAAAAAAAATCCAAAACGTGCGGTAATGACCCAGAATCAGAAATAAATATAAATATATAATAAAAATAAATATATAAATAAATAAGAATAGGGATTTGTTAAAAAATAATATATTTTTGTCGTTTTCATATTTCTTTAGCGTGTCTAATCTGTCGAAATCAATAACATTCTTGTAATCTTTAGTTAGTTGACTGTTTATACACATTACTGTTTTTTTTTTGTTGTGTTTTGGATATTATCAAAAGTTTTCTTAAGAATAATAGTTATAATACAATTCAATACTTCTTAAACTTGGTATGCCATCTATTATGTTTGACATTTATTATGAATTGATAAATATTGACTAAAAGAGTTTATTTTTCCGGTTTCTAAAACTTAGTACAAATAAATAACAAGTATAATTATTTACTGAATACCATAAAAACTTCAGGCAAAATTACTATTCATTTCATCGCTATTTGCCAAATAAAAAACTTTCTTATCTTGCCGATAAACGGAACAGTCTACCTGAGCCTAGTCATAAAACAAGCCACGGTATGTTTTGAGATTTTTTATTTGGCAAATAGCAATGAAATAAACTATACATATTTAATTATATAGATATGATTAAATAGCTAATTATTTAATCAGGATAGAGATTATTCGTTAAAAATATATTTAGCTAGGTTTATTGTTTTTTGTTATTCTGAAAATTATTGTAAAAATATTGTGAATATACTCTATACTGTATATGCACAATGCACAATATAGAACTGAGTATATTGTGAATAAACTCAATAAAAATATTCATATTCTTATTCAATATTCTATTCAATCCATAAATGATTATATGCATTATAATGCTATCCATCACGTTTCTTTATTTTAATTCAGTGGTGTAATTTTCTACATTTACATTTTATTAGATTTTAACGAAAATTGTGGTTTCACACAACGGCATGTTAAATTAGCTATAGTAATTTTTGAAATGAAGAGGCTATATATAATAAGGCGAGAATGACCCTTAAACTTTGCCCTGAAATTCACGTTTGCTAAATTAATTAGGTGTAAAAAATAATTATATCAAATCAGTTTCACATTGAATCAGACTATTAAAATTCAGTCAGACATATGCGCATCTACAGTAGTGAAATGTGAGCGGAAATTTAAGCGATTATCAAACTTTTTACAATTCACAACAATTGAAACGTATATTGCACAATTACTATAGCTAGAGAAGAAGAAAATTTTAATTAAACCGTGTGTAGACATATTTTAATGTTAATGCCCTATGTTTCAATAACATAAGTTATGAAAGGAACCGGGTGTATTTATTATGTTGTATAAAATAATCTGTTTATATATATGCGGTCCTTTTTGATTCCAAATATTCATACAGCTTTCAGTGACTTATTTAGAAAAATTAGTAGAAGTTGTAGCAGTTTTTTTAGAAAATTTAATCATTCAAACTTCGGTATCAAATCGAGACTTGCAACGTCTCCTGCTCTGTTTTAGATCTTTTTGGGTGAGTATACTATTTCACTGTTTCAAGTATACTGTTCTCTAATACAGATGAGAAAATAACTAGAACAAAAGGTGAGAATAATATGATGCCAATGAAACTGTAACTGAAACACGCAGAAATGGTATGCGTGAAAGACTTATGCAAACAAGAATTATTTTAGAGCAAAGTGAATGTAAAATACATTTTTTTACGATTTTCTTCATATCCCTTATTTGTGTTTATAAATATTTGTTCTTTATTTTCTATATCAAAGTTATGAATAATATCATCTACTGTGTTAATTATAGCATTAACCTGTAATCTAAATAAATCATAATGTTACAGTATTTACATTGGCAGTGGTAAATTTTGTGAATGTAGGCGAACGCAATTATTTTACTGAAAAACTGGTATTGTTTTGTAAAAATATATTTATTTTCAAATCTTTGAGTACTATTCATTTCATCACTATTTGCCAAATAAGAAAACTCTCTTATCTTGCCGATAAACGGAACAGTCTACCTGAGCCTAGCCGTAAGAACAAGCCACAGTGTGTTTTGAGATTTTTACGCAAATAGCGATGAAATAAACTTATACTTTTCCACGATAAATAGTTTGTAAACATGTACAACCCTTTGTTACATAAAATATTAAGTAAAAAATAAACAGCGTTAATGCAATAGGCATACGTGATGTCCTCCAATAATTTTAACGCCTTGAGTTGTGAGTTGAAAGTGCCCTTACTTTTCTTCTAAGACTATTGATAAACGAATATTATGTATTGTAGACTATTAGGCAATTAGTCTACTTGAATACTGCAACATTATAACCGCATTATAAAAAAATGAGTTTTCTTATTTTTGTCCATCTACGTTCGCAAAATTGGCCGCTATGCAACGAGTATACTTAACAATGTTGTCTGTCATACTCGTATATAACAGCAAAATAATTTAATATATTGGTATCGGAGATGAAAACTACACATTGGGATTGACTGGTTTTATAGGTGCATATTGAATTTAAATTTGGATCAGGATATAAAAAAAATTATATACAGTCCCTGCTCACTTTATTAGACTCACTTGCAAAATTATTGTTTTTTGAGGTGTATAAATAATATTGGCTTTGTTAAGTATATGTACATGAGAATAAAGCGTGGTTTCACATTTCTGATTCTTTATTATACAAAAAAAATATATATATTGATACTAATTACTGAACATATTTTTATACTACTAATATTTTGTCAAGCCGCCTTTGGCTTTTATTAGCGCGTCCACCCTTCGAAGCATGCCGATTATGCAGTTTTTTGCAATTTCCTTTAATTGATCATTATGGTTCCAATGATAAATTATTCTCTCAATTAATTGAACCTTATTGGTTATGTTTTCCTTTGCTAATTCTCGTTTTAAGCATTCCCACACATTCTCGATAGGGTTCATGTCTGGCGAGTTCCCTGGTCATGGTAATAAAGGTATTCCTTGTTCTGCTAAGAATGTTTTTATATTCTTGGCTGTATGACAAGGGGCCCCGTCTTGCATAAATATTTTACGACCATTTCCATACCATTCCCTCATCTGTGGGATCAATTTTGTTTGGAGAACCTTTTTATATTGATCTTGCCGCATGGTTCCTTCTACGACATAAAGCCTTCCCAATTCCTTCCCACTTATGACAGACCATATCATCACAGATGTAGGATGCTTCACTCTCTTTACTACACAATCTGTATTAAACTGTTCATCTTGGACGTCTTCGAACAAACTGGGTTTTATCATCCATCATTTGAAAAGTTGCTTCATCGCTAAAGCAGACCTGGAAACATGCAACAAAAATAATAAAACCACAAAACAAAATAAATTTTTGCAATATAACCAAATACCATTTGCCAGTCATCGACAGAAAGCCTTTTATGCAAAATAGCCCAATTCTGCCTCTTCTTGATCATGGCTGGTGTTAGTTTTGGTTTTTTAACTGGACATTTGAAACCCAAACCGTACAAATTTCTTCGTACAGTAGCCACCGATACCTTGTAGCCTGCCTCATGAAACTTATTCCTTATTTCACTTCCTTATTGCCCTTCTGAATTCCACAGCCATATTTCTTAAGAATATCTGCCCTCTAGGAGTTATCAGCGATTTTCTGCCACAGCAACCTGTCCGAGCCGAACCAACAGGTAGGTCCGCTTGCAATTTTTGACTCAACCGTCGAACTGATGATTGGGATATCCCACATTTGTTTGCAATTTCCCGTTGACTGTATTCAGTATTTCGTAAAAGTGCAATTACAGACGATTTTGCGTCCGAAGAAAGATCTTGACGTTTACCCATCTAAAAAAAATCCATTTAGGGGTTAGTCGACTGAAGTTTTTGTAACAAAAAGTATAAAAAGCATAAATAATGGCATTATATAGTAAAAGCATTACTCAACTTTGAATTACTATAATGAAAATAGGAAAAGTTTAAAGCAAAACAATTATTTTCATCCAAAATCAACACAAGTTCCAGCTTGTGCTGGAACAGACATACAGAGCATAAAAAGTCACTTTCTGATAGTTGCATGAAAATTCTGCAATATCGACTGAATTATGTTATCAAATCGAAACCTTTTGGTTATGCATCCATCAATATTTATTTGTTGTAACATACGCATACCCATCAGGTGCAAAGACTGATTTTAATATATGCCAGAAATTAAAAAACCGCGCTATGAGGGGTGAGTCTAATAAATTGAGCAGGGACTGTATATGGGGCTTTATATTATATTTTATTTTAGTGGTTTGAATTAAGATCAATACGAAGTATTTTAATATAATCTTTAATTGGCTTAGCAAAAATTAAGCTATTTAGCTATTTATTAAAGCTTAAGGATTTCTCCAGTGGTGCTATCGATATAATCCTCGTTTCCAAAAATGGCTATATCAAATATCGGATGAAGCCAAAAATATTCTATAAAATATCTCGTAAATGGTTCAATGTACATGTTCAGGGAAAGGCGTCGGTAATCCCTATAAAATAAAAATAGTAGCATATTATTATAGAAAACAGATCAATTAATAAATAAAGCGAGTAATGACGACGTCAAGAACGCAGGAACTGAGTGGGAGGGTATAAAGAATAGTCTAGATTCCGCGGCTACGGACGTTTTAGGACACGAGAAAAGGGAAGCTAGGAAGCCCTGGATAACGGACGAAATCTTAAACTTAATACAAAAGAGACGAGGCTACAAAAACAGACGAGACGAGGAAGGACTGAAAACTTATAAGTCAATAAAGTGGGAAATCATTAGAAAGTTTAGAAAGTCGAAAGAACAATGGATAGAGGATAAATGCAAAGAAGTAGAAGATAAGCTCCAAGTAGGTAAGACCGATGAGGCTTACAAAATAATTAAGAGGAACTTCAGGGATATAGGACCAATAAGTAGAAACGTTAGGAGTCAATCGGGGACATACTGATCGGAAGAGAGGAGAAAGCGCATAGATGGAAGCAGTACTTAGGAAATGTATACGAGGGTCAGGAATTAGGAGAGATATTAGAGGAAGAACCTAGCATCGATAGGGAAGATGTAGGAAAACCTATATTGAGAGAGGAATTTGAAATAGCACTAAGGGGGCTAAAGAACAATAAAGCGCCGGGTGTAGATAAAATACAGGCGGAAATTTTGAAATATGCGGGACAGAAAGTAGTAAATAGGATGTTCGAACTGGTAAAATACATATATGAAACGGGCGAGATACAGGAGGATTATAAGAGGAACATTATCGTTACTATACCGAAAAAGAGAGGAGCCGACAAATGCGAGAACTTTAGAACGATTAGCCTAACTTCTCGCGAAGCTATTCTGGCGCTAAGAGTAATGTTAGAGAAAACAATAGAAAAAGGAAAGAACACTTATATAGGATTTGTAGATTTAGAAAAAGCTTTTGATAATGTAAGATGGGAAAAATGTTCGAGATACTAAAGAGCGCGGGAATGAAGTATAGAGATAGGAGAGTAGTACACAATCTATACAAAGAGCAAACTGCTGTTATAGAAGTAGAAGGGGAAAGAAGAGAAGTAGGTATTAGGAAAGGAGTAAGAAATTTTGGAGGCAGAAATAGGAATGAAGAAAGGCAGAGGTAGGCCTAGATTAGACTACTGCTCGCAAATAGTAAGGGATGTAGGTTGTAGCACAATTAGCGAAATGCGTAGGTTAGCACAAGATAAGAGAAGCTGGAGGTTAGCGTCCAATCAGTCTTAGGACTGATGACCTCATGATGATGATGATGATTATTATAGTTCTTCAGTCGGAATTATGTGTAATCATAAATAAATATATATATATATATATATATATATATATATATATATATATATATATATATATATATATATATATATATATATTTCTGTTTGTAATATACTATTATTATACTTTATTTAACCAATATTAACAAGATTTATAACATTGACCTGATTTAACTTTTCATAGACATAGTTGATGCAACTTTCTTAATGTAAAAACATTGAAAAATTATGAATAATAATTATTGCTGATTGTTACCAGTTTCAAGGAAGTGCAGTATGCGCTTTGTGAGGCAGCTCACGGCACATTATAGTTTAATTAATTGCGTAATGAATTTATGCCATAAAAGTATCTAAATCAATTGTGAAAATGTAGGATGTGCCAAGACAGCAAATCTTAATTGAACGCCCGGTAATAATAGACTGTGATGTGTTGATTACTCATTGCTGAGGCACCCAAACAATATTAATTTTTATGACTTAATGTAAATAATACAAAACAACGTAATATCCTTGACAGATTCATATCGTCAGTTCAAAAGTATATATTAAGTATATAAGTTAAGGGTATAAATTGTATATTTTATATCATAACTTTCTCTTTAACGTTTTTAAAAAGGTAAAGGTCTGTATTAATTAGAGATAGACAGAAATTATCATTGCCTTATAAGAAGCCGAAACATAATAGCACGATAATTTTAATAAACCACTGCAATTACTGCAAAAATCCAATAGCTTTTTTTAAATACAAAATTTACTACTTTCTATAAACGTTTATGAATCAATGTCTCTCGTATATTCTTGGAATGAGGGAAGTGCAGAAGCAATCCTTATGGTGTTCATAATATTAACAATTAACATTATGAAACTTTCAAAACATCTATATAGTAATGAATAAATTCGATAACTTAGTTTCTCAAAAAAAGAAAACAAATCTCAAATGAGTGTAGTGGTTGTAGTTCATACAGTAAAATAATTTTTTAAACTTTAACATTGTTTTTTTTTGAAGGACTTTCGTCCTTACTTTTGTAAGGAAGATTTTTTCAGTACGTTTTAACAGTCTGAATATTGTTTGAATATTTTACATTAGGCAAAAATACAGACCAATTCACTGACTTCATTAATTTTCGGAAACAATTTTTGAAGAAATTTTAACAAAACGAAAACAATTTAACTTGCAGTGTATACATTAAAGCCATATCAAAATTTTATATGATCTTTCAAGTTTTTGTTATAAAGATATTTTATTATTTTTAATTTTAGAGTATTTAAAGTATATATTTTACTTTGATCTTTTATTAACGTATGTTCAAAATAGTAGTACATATTTGTTACTTTATTCAGAGTAAGTAAAATATGTACTACGATCATATGGATACGGGTTGTATTCAGTTTTTATTACTAATTTAATGAACTTGTTTGGACCAGTTGCTTACTATTATTTTAATATAACCAAATTAAAATTATGCACCTGAATAATTGAGTAGATTGAAAATTGTTTATCAGAACTATAAAAAATATAACGTATGATTTTTTATAATAACGTATGATAAATTTTTGTATATCATAAGTTATTTTTGAGACTGTATTGTTAATATTAGCACCAAGTTACTTGTTTTACATTATTCCCGTATAGCAAAGGCTTTTTTGGGTTATTCCATGTAAATATCTATACAGGGTACTTCACAATGAGTGGCATTTTCGAGAAACTACAAATAATTTAAAACTGAAAATTTGTGTATGGGGGTTTTTAACAATGCCTTATTTAATGAAAACAATGTCATGTATGTGACACTTCCGGTTATACCGGAAGTCAGCAACAACTTCATTGTTTTATATGGCATACCATATTTTTTATGCCAGATTAGAATTTTACTTATAATTTTGAGGTAATTTTCAATACCATTCCCTATCCCTAAAACCAATAGTTTTTTTAAGATATTTCGAATTTAATAAGATCTTATGCGAAAACTAACCCGTACATAAAAATTGATAACTTTGCTATGGCAAGTTTCATTAACCAATTATTTTCCCATATGTTAAAGAGATACGGATCTTATGTATGTATGTATGTAATTACAAACTCTCCAAAATACACAGGGTGTCCAAAACAGGAGGTCAAACATTGACAACTTTGACCTTCAATAAGTGGCTTATTTCAAATGGAATATACTGTATTTCACTATTTCATAACCCCATTCGCTAGCTTTTTTGATTATCTTAAGTTAAATGGAATAAGTTAAAATAATTTTATTTAAAATGTCACGAACTCATTAAAAATACGTGTTGATCTTATAAGTGGCAAGAGTAAGGAGTTTACCATCTAAGTGAATTTAATTTTTAGATACAATTAAACACAAATGGATGTAAATAATATAGCGTGCTTTAATTGTTAGGTTTAACATGGTGTAATATTTACGTTTAATGGTTGAAAGTTATTGTTTACGGAAGCATAGATATAAAGTAGATCTAATGTATTTAAACGGTTGATTACGATTTGTAAATATCCTATAGCGTGTACTTTATTTTACTGTTATATCATAATATAATTCACTTAACAGCAACACTATGCTTGTATATATATTGTACCAATACCAAGTTTGAGGCTCTACAATTTTTGAAGAAATCTGAATGGTATTACACAATAAAAATATTTATGCGTTTAGGCCTGCGTATAGGTCATTATATCATAAAAATGATACATATTATATTAACTTAACTATCATAACAAAAACCACCTTGTTTTTAAGATGAAGACAAATAGCCTTTAATAGTCGTGATCTTGGTTAAAACATATTTTTGGATTCAGGTTAAGTATGCCTGCGGTTATTTTTTCTATTATGCTAAGTTTTACTGGATCCATAAGTTATTTTTAATCTTCACTAATACTCTTCATTTATCGCTAAATTAGTTTACACGGATTAAAACAGCTAGCTCAATTGTCTACGTAAATTAAAGGATAAACTAAACGGTTGCCCATTTTCAGTGGCTGTATTTGATTAATATTAGTATCAGAACTAAAGAAATAATTAAACTATCACTCGACTGTCTCGTCGAGTAATTGAAAATTCCGCTGCGTCGTATAAATTGAAAATGCCGTCCAAACACTGCACCCAACAACGAGCCCAAACGAGCACTTTCCGTTGAGGTACCGACACTCTTTGGCTCGTGTTTGTCGGTGTTCGAAATTGCACGACATTGCGCGGTTTGTTGTGAGAATAGTCTGCACCACACCACACCGCGCTGCTCTTTATTTGGTTCGGTTTAACGCGGCCGATGTGGACAAGCCTTTAAGCATATACCAGTCTAAAGTCTGGTCATAATGTCTAAAGCCATCATTAATGTAGCAAAAGTGATTTTTCAAATGTATGCATTGATACCGAACAACTGTTTTTGTTTGTCGCAGATGCGTTGGAATCGTACACGATGAACTGAAATAAGCGTCGAAAAACACTGGACTTATTACCTATACAGTGCTATTCAAAAGTCTCCTCCCTCCCCCTCTTATCTTTGGAACGATTATACATAAACTAGTGAAATTTGGTAACTGAATATTAAGGGTTGTAAACTTCCCTACTAGTGATGATAGATGACGTATGCGTCAAAGATGACGTCACAAGGTCATTGTGACCAATAATTTTAAATGGAACCCTATGGCAAGCGACACCTCTTTTAAAAGGTATCGAAAAAACCTATTCAATGATACTAATATTGTGTCTGTTTACGGCAGTTTTGACAACTGGCTTTCAAAAACCGCAAAGATATGATGAATTAAATCAGTTAATAATAAAATTTAAAATTCAATTTCCGCCACTGGATAGTTGGATAGTAAATAATCTGACGTTTTTGCAAGTCTCCCCAATTTGATGTTTTTTTAGCTGTCAAAGTTTTTATACATTTAATAATTTGTGTATTGTTGATCGAACGTTTAACTGTTTTAGTACCTTGTGGTAATTTTAAAATATTTGTACATTCAATAATTTGTTAAACTGTTGTGAGCTGAACGTTTAAGTGCTTCAAGAAGAGGTGATAAAGTAGCAGCGATCCTAATACTTGGTGAAACTGGAGAAAATATTCATGCAGCAGAACGCATTTTTAATGAAAGGTTTCCCGATCGCCCAGTTTCGAGGACTTATTTGAGAGAGCTTCTTCGTAAGTTTAAAACAACGGGTAGTATTAGTGATGCAAAACGATCTGGCAGACCACAAATTTCTAATGAGAAAAAAAATTGATATACTGGCAGAAGTAATAGTAAATCCTACTTCTTCAACAACTCAAGTTGCATCAACCTGTGAAGTCAGTCAAAGTACAGTGCACAGGGTGTTGAAAAAAAACAAATTTCACCCATACAAATTAAAAATGGTTCATCAACTCTCAGACGACGATCCAGACCGAAGACTGCAATTTTGTGAAAATATGGAGACTAAAATTAACCAACAGCCAGACTATATCAAAACAATTTGTTTTAGTGACGAAAGTACTTTCTATCTAAATGGAAATGTAAATACACAAAACGTCAGATATTGGAGTGACGCAAATCCTCACATGTTTCGTGAAACACATACTCAGTATCCCGAGAAGGTCAATGTTTGGGCAGGTATACTGGGAAACCACATCGTTGGGCCTGTTTTTTTAAATACCAACTTAACCGGTGAGGTGTATCTGCAGATGTTGCAAAATGCAATAGAACCGTTAATCCTTGAAATTTTGGAAGATAATCAAGATGAATTCGATATTTTGGAAATAACATTCCAACAGGATGGTGCTCCTCCACACTATTACGGTGCAGTAAGACGGTATTTGGATAAAGAATATCCTGGTAGATGGATTGGACGACGAGGTTCAATGGAATGGCCGCCTCGATCACCGGACCTCACACATTTAGATTTTTTTCTGTGGGGGTATCTTAAATCGAATGTTTACGCCACTCAGCCTGACAATATTGATGTTTTAAAACAACGTATTGTTACAGAATGTAGGGCTATTTCCGCAGACACATTTGAAAAAGTACGAGAAGAGTTTCGCAATAGGATGTTTTACTGTCAGTAAGTAGATGGAGCTCACTTCGAACAATTACTATAAGTAGGTACTGATTCTTGAATCTGTAATTAAAATTATTATCCAAGTTTACTGATTACTGATTTAATCCATCAAAACTACCATAAATACAAACAATATTAGTATCATTGAATAAGTTTTTTCGATACCTTTTAAAAGAGGTGTCGCTTGCCATAGGGTTCCATTTAAAATTATTGGTCACAATAACCTTGTGACGTCATCTTTGACGCATACGTCATCTATCATCACTAGTAGGGAAGTTTACAACCCTTCATATTCAGTTACCAAATTTCACTAGTTTATGTATAATCGTTAAAAAGATAAGAGGGGGGGAGGAGACTTTTGAATAGCACTGTATATGGTCCCGACATGTATCGTTAATATCATAGTATCGTTAATATTGTGGTTATAGGTCTAGAGAGTAGTTTTCTAATTCAGAAATGTATACATGTAAGTGTAGTATAGATACATATAATGGATGAAACGTTTTCAGAGATTTAATATTTTCGAGGCAGGCTGTACATACAATTTGCGTTAACGCACACCTGTTGCAATTTCCGGTTTATTCCGTTTTCGGTTAGGATGTCTATCGGCGGCGAAGTATAATTAAAAGTACTCAAAACATAATGTGTTTCATACAGCGGTCGAGAGAGATGATTGCTATATTGAAACAAATGATAAAGAAACATGATACATTACGTTTGATCAGAATTCATGACTTTGAAAAGCTTCAAAATCAGCTAGAACACATCTATTATATTCCTCGCAACAGTAACCGATAATTTAATACACCTATTATGCATATTTCGATAACAATGCTATCTTTGTCAGCAGGATATGTTGCTTCTGGTTCAAATGCGGACTTAAAATTGATCATCTGTTTCAAGTTCAATCGATTATCAGTTTCAAGTTTGCATTCAAACAAGAAACATCACATCCTGCTGACGAATATAGCATTGCTATCGAATTATGCATATACATTGAAATATCGGTTTTGGTTAAGGGGAATATAATAAATGTGTTGTGAGCTGTGAAAATCACAGAAACATTATTTAGTGCCAGTGGCTTTTAGTGTTTTCGAGTTCAAAAATAAGTACAAACTTGAATATTGAGGAAACCGAAAAACTAAAAAAAAATCTCCTATTTATACGGCATGATAAAGTGATAAAGATTCATATTATTTGGAAAAAAACTACAGAAACATTTAGTATGAGTGCTTTTTAGTGCACTCGAGTTCAAAATCAAGTACAAACTTGAATATTTGAAAATCTGAAAAACTTAAAAAATTTTCCTATTATGCAGCGTGATAAAATGACAGTTTCATCATAGTATTTTTTAAATTGTAATTCCTTATTTTTTAAAGAAAAATTAATTCTCTGAAGTTTAGAGTTACCGAGTGCAACGGTACCCCAGATTAGGGCTTTACCATTTACCGGTTAAAAGATAGAGGGTATGAAACTTAAAATACGGTTAAGTATATTGTAATCTACACTTTTTTTTTTGAGTGGAACTTGAAGAGAATCCTAATTAGATTAATGAATTCATGAATTGGATTCATGATTTGTATCGTAATGAATAGACTGAAATTCTAAAAAGTATTAAGACGTCCCAGCTAAAACAAAATTTAAAAAAATATTTTTTACTGCAGTCAATATATTTTTTAATAAGGTTGACATGTTTCCGTTTTTGAAAAAAAAAAAGTATAATAATATTGTACGAAACTGTATCACCACGTTATATGAGTATATTGCCATTTACTACCACATTACTTTATTCAGGGTTTAATTCTGAAGTTCGAATATGGAAAACTTGTGGAATTTTGTTTTTTTTTTTTTTTGAATCTAGGTTACATACAAATTCATAATACTGTCATGTACTATGGAAGAGACTAACGAGAGAAATAATTGGTGATAGAAATATTAAATAATCGAAATTATCAATAGGTTATAGATAGATATAGATCCAAGCTTAACAAAAATTATTTATTTCATGGTTAGTAAATTTCTCCGGCAATTATATTCTATTGTATACTTATTTACTTCCTTATTTCTGACTGTTACCAAATATGTTACACGAAAAAGCCTAAATTTTGTTCTCGTTATAACAAAATGTACCACCATTCATTTTTAAATGGTGTATTAAAATAATTTGTATATATGTTTTATACTCCTATAAAATAGTATAAAATATAAATACGTTTGTCTTTTTTTTTAATAAAATGTTAGCAATACCTTTTTTCATAATCGGTGGACACATTATTTTCTTTTACAATTTTTATCAGTATAAAAAATACTAGTTCAAAAGCTTGTATTCAATCTAATTGGATATTCTCATAAAATATACGTTTCTAAAATTTTCTTAAGATCAGTTCCATCTAGAATCGTTGATTCCAAAAATTTGGTACCTAGTGTCTCGTTTTGTTGGTCGTTAAATCCAACTCGAGTCTCGTGCATCATCAAGATGTTACCCTTTTAAATCTTCTAATTTCACCTATCGCCTAAAAAGTTTACGGTGCCACTATGTTTCTTATTTCATTCATAGTGTAAGCTATTTTACTCTCGTGCCCGATTGATCTGAGACGAATGAGAACCTAACTCAATATGCTACAAATTTCGTTGTTCTTTTACCTTTTTAAATATTACATAGCTATATTAAATGCCGCGGTTTATTTCAGCAATATAAGGAGGTTTGGCTTTCGTTTATCTTCGTAACAATTCGTAACTGCGCGTTTCTTACCATCAACATAAAATGTATTAGAAAAGCGCGAATACATATATTTAATGCAATATCTAAATGTATATTACTGTTTTTTTTTATCATTCTCCCTGTACTAGATTATATCAATTCGCTGTTGTATTAATTAAATATCAAGGTATTTAATAGCGGATGGCCATTATGGATATTAGAATTATCAAATAAAACTAGATATTAAAATAACAAATGAAGCAAAGATAGGTTCTTACTTTCTCTGTTGT
Source organism: Rosalia funebris (assembly GCA_037954035.1). Lineage (NCBI taxonomy): Eukaryota > Metazoa > Arthropoda > Insecta > Coleoptera > Cerambycidae > Rosalia > Rosalia funebris. Next base: position 26,387,963 of record JAZFAV010000009.1, on the reverse strand, counting down.
TATTGGTGGGGTAAGGTATCACCGCCACTGCTTATTTTACACTATCAATAATCATTTTTCAAATTTGTATGTCAAACATAACGTTATCAATTATTTACCTACACAATTAATGTATTTCTTGAATTGTAAAATTCGAATAACAGAAGTGAACATAATTTAAAATTGATGGTACATCTCCTCCGTTGGTATTTTTTTTTTCACTTACTACTTTCATTTTAAAGGAATGGTCATTGTCATTTTTGTTAGCTTAGTTGATTATAAAACATACATAGTTCTTTTGATTGTTGTTTTAGTATATATTAGTTGTATTAGTATATTAAGTTCAGATTTGCGGATTGCAGTTTTAAAAAAATTGTATCATAACAGCATTCAGTCTCGTTTTTAGACGTTTTTAGTCAGTAATTCTTGTAGATTCTGAAATAAGTTAGTTTTTGTATATATCAGGGTCAATTTTAAATTTCTGTTTGCTTAGTGTATTATCAAAGGATGTCATTATCTATTTTTATTTTAAATTGAGATAAATAACTAGACAATATACTAGACGCGTTAATATTATTAAATGTATTTGTTCCATATTGTCATGTAACTTAAAAAATACGGGTCTCTGCTGCATTTCAATACACTATATGTTGTAATATTTAAAAGTATATATATATACATTTCTTCGCAAAATTGAATATCAACTCCAAAATTTCTTTATCTAAAAACGTTTTCGAAACAACAACAAATAGTCTTTATAGCATTAATCCCCGATTTAGAAAATGAGCTATACAAAATTTGAGTTTCGCCAACCAATTAGTCGCAAAGTTATAGACAAATTTAGGCTTTGAGTTTCCACAAAATTATACGACAATTAACAACTGTTAGAAAATAACATTCTCTAACATTTATTTAACAATAACAACAAATAACAAAAAACAAGCTTAAAAGAAAAAACAATGTTGAAAAACGAAACTGTCGTATAATTTTATGCAAGCTCAAAATCTAAATTTAGCTATAATTTGGGGACTAATTGGTTGGTGAAACTGAAATTACGCCCCGTTTTTTAAAGCCGTGATTAATTCTATAAATACCGTTTGTTGCCAAACTTTCGAAAGAGTGGTTAAATAGCGAAATTTCGGGGCATATAATTTTGTGCGGCAGTGTATATAACTATCTTATAAGCAATGTTTTTATTATATTTACTTTTCTTAAAACAATTAATCTCTAAAGGAAATTCCTTCTAGTTGTTTTAAAATAAATAAGTATATGCTTATTAACTAAGCAAAGTGTATGGTTTAGTTAAATTTACGATGTACTTCCTTCGCAGTCTTAAAAATATTGTTGAGTAATTTGTTTTAAGAAACTTTCTCTGAAATTATAATAATACAATGACATGCTTAAGTACTGCTTTCAGTACAGTATAAACAAAGGCAGAAAATTTATGTTAAAAATGTGTTAGATGGGGGTACTCATTAGCTTACATCAGTCAATAAGTATAGATATAACGAATTTACAATAATTTATTGTAACAAGAAAAGACGTCATGTAATGATTCACACTTTTTGTAACATCCACACTTTTGTTACTAATTGCAATGAATAACTAGGTTATTACCTGTTATTAGTTATTACACATATGTGTTCTAGTGTAGGTGTTTACGAAACCGCTGTTGTTTTTTATCGAAAGCACTCATTTATAAATAATTACATCGTATTATAAAACGGATGATAATCTTTATTGTAATGAGAGACGATAGAATATTTATTTATTGAAAATTGGTTTAATGAGGAAGAAATGGTAATCAAGACAGTACACGCGGGAATGTCCTGAGAATATCAAAACAAATTGTATTCCTAGAGTACATAATGCGATATTTATTATTTAAGATTTAGAATATTCATATTTACATTGCTATACTATCCAGGAAAACTTTGATTTTTCCATCCTGAGTCTTATCTCCTCTCGTCAATGAATATATTAAAATAACGACCTTTGTATACATTTATAATTCCTAGTAAAGACTTTATGATAATTTTATAAAACAATTAGATACATTTTTCTACAAAAGTACTCGGATAGGTTGATTTTATTTTCTAGATGCGCCTTTTTGCTATACGTATATTTGAAGTTGTATATTTGCGTATCTCGTTTGCGTATATACGTATACTACGCTATATTTGCTATATGTATAAGCGTATACTACGTATATTTGCTACGTAGTTGAAGTTATGACGTCCTCGATGTTTTTTTAAATGGCAACACTATTTAAAAGAGCACAGTTTTTTACGTCTGATACGTCAAATTTAGTGTTTAGGTTACTTGATGCACTGCACCCAAATAATGAAAATATCCAAATCCAGCGCAGTTAATATGACACCATATTGACGAATCATCCGGATTACGTAAATACAGTCTTTCTCAATAAGTGGATTGGTAGAAAAGAAGCTATCGAGTGGCCATAGTTCCAAAGTATATATTAACACACCAAATACTATTGAGTTCCAAAAAGGCAGAAGGAATTAGTCTTAAATACTAGTCGTTATTAGTATTTAAGATTTATAAGTAATTAAATAGTTAAGTACATATTAATTAGTCTTACTGTGGAACGAAGTCAGACTAATGAACGTTTTAGAAGAATTTGTTTCAACTTGCATATTATCAGGGGCGTAGCGTGATAATGTGATAAAGAGTTTATAAGGGGAAGAGGTATAGTCAGATGTATGGTAAACCATATGAAAATGGTAAAAATAAAAAAAGACACTAACCTAAAATGATTATGCCGAGGTGTATATCCTAATTTTTAAAATGAAGATCAATTCTTCGGTTTTTGTTTGTCTAGCAAAAACGTCTATCACTGTTTCTTCAAATGTTGGAGGCGATCTCATAATTTCTAACAAGGCACTTAACCATCAATATTTATTAATGCTAAAGCTGACAGTCTTTCTTGCTTTTGAGAATTTCGCAGATAAGTATTTATTCTCTTTAAACATGAAAATAATCTTTCCGCGGAACTGCTTGTGACAGGAATAGTCAAAATTAAACGACACAATTTTGATTACTCCGGGAAAACAGAAGATAATTGAATGGACATAATATATTGGTGAAGCTCAAACACAGTGCTCTTTTTCATATCGGGATCACTATAAATCACTGAAAGTTCACTTTTTAAACGATTTGCGTCAAATAATGTTCCATATGTATTCACTAAAAAAGAAAAAAGTTCGTCAGGAAAACGTTTCACGAATGAAGTAAATTGTGTGGAATCTAGATTTAAGAATTTCAGATTAGAAATTTCACTAAACCGTTCACTAATGTTCAAAGTAACAACGTCTAAAATTTCATAAAACAATCGTGCGTAGGTGCTTTTCTTATCTTCTTCAGGAATTAAATCCAAACGCATTCTTTTACTTGGTGGTTCATTTTCTAAGGTAAATCTGTCCATATGGTCTTAAATATCACTAAACTTGTTTCTCATTTTTTGAATATGTGATTTGAAATCGGCAATCTTTTTATTGCAGTAACTGATATCTGATATTTTTGTCTGTGGAATTTTAAACGGACTCTCGGAATGTGGGAATATTGCAGAAAACACTGCTAAGAAAAAATTAAAATTAAAGTCGCGCAATAAAGTTAAAAGGCCTCTAGCACAAATAACGGTTTCTCGATCCCATTCCTCATTTTCATTTTCCACAATTACCTGAAACAGCGCTTCCAAATCTTCTTTATGTTATGGCGACAGTCGCCAAGATGCGTTCACATAATCGCATACCTAAGTCCGGAAATAACGACAACACCCACTCGAGGTTCCACTGTTGACTGCGTAAGATCACTGACCTTTTCGCCTATCTAACGCGTAGCTTGGATGTAACGTGGACCATCGCTTTTCAGCACTGCAGCAAGCAACCCTGAGTCCAATAATTTCGGGCGCCTTCACGGCCGATTTGACATAAAAAAGTTGATGGTAGCGTTTAAAGTAAATAATATATGTTTGCGGTCGGTTTAAAATAATTAAAAAATTGTAATAATTGCCAATTTTTTAAGGGATGCGACGCATCACTCGCATCCATGTACGCCCCTGCATACCAATAATTAACAATAATATTGGGGAACAATTTTTTGTCATTCGTTGTTACAAGAGCTTTCTTAACTGATTCATGTAATAGAATAGAACATTTTCATTGCTGATTTCAAATCAAATTGGTTTTTCGCTACATGCTCTACTTTCCATGCGATTTGATGTTAAATATAGAGCGTATCATGATTAACTTAATATATTAACCCTATGATGCACCACATATTCTACAACTTCTGACTTTTTTTTGTGCTGGGTATTGTGCCCTTAGGAATGATTTGTTTATTTATTAGAATACTTTTTGTATTAACAACCTTAAATGTGAAATAGTTTCATTAAAAGAAAACTATTGATACCCCATTTTTACTCAACACGGGCATCTGAGGCGTGGTCCGCCTTTAACCAGGTCTTTGCTTCTTTGTGGGCAACTAGTTTGTATTTACATGTTTAAAGGTGTATGTGTGTAAATAGATACTACTTATATACTTGCATACACAGGTTATGATTTGCATATTTCAGACAGCATATAATTGCATTTTCAGACATGAGTATTTAGTTGACCTCAGTGTGTACATGTGAGCTTTTTTCTTATCTATGAGTACCAAGCTCCATTTCCTGTATAGTCACCTCGATCAGTTCCTAGAGAACCTTGGCGCTGTAAGTGACGAACAGGGGGAGCGTTTCCATCAATACCTCTCGATGATGGAAGAACGCTACCAAGGGTGGTGGGACAAACATATGATGGCAAATTACTGCTGCATCATCAATCAAGATTGCTCTGACAAGGTCCACAGGCGCAAGAATTATAAGCGTAAACTTTTGCCCGAATAGGAGTATCTAAATTTTCATCCATATCAGTTGTTACGAGTCACCTACTATCTATCGCACAAATGTTGAAATGTTAAAATATGTATTGGCAGGGTGCGCTACGAGAACGACATCTGACGACCGCACTGAATCATGCTCTATAACCATTCAAGGAATGATAAATTTTTATAAAAAAAAAAAAATCTGATCGCAAAAAAATATAAGTGCAAGAAGTGCATTAATTTAAAGTAAAAATCGTTTTTACCATTGTACTTACCCATATTTGAACGTATGTTATTTTGCGCAAGTGCACAAGTAACAAGTAATTACAGTATAATGAATATTGTCCATTATCGAAGCGTCAAAATTCGCGAAAATGAAAATGTCGAATTGCAAAAAATCTCGAGCGTATAGAGCAAAAGTATCTACAGATTTTTGAACTTCAGAGCGCTTTCAAAAATAGGTGATTAGGTACTTAACAACAAGTATTGTAATAAATGCAAACACATTTTTGTTCCCCAGTGCAATTGTTTCTCAAAGCAATTGTTATGTAAAAAAATCATCCTTAGTTTTTTTAAATGGCATGTGATGATGCCATTTAAAACAACAGCTGTTGATGACGTGTTTTTTTCTTACTTTCTCGGTAATGATTTTATCGTATTTGTTTGAACCTTTCCATACTCACTGTATAAGTATAAGTATACAGTGGGTCAAGAAAGTATTGGAACACTCCATTTTTTTCTTAAATCTCAAAAATATAAAGATGAATTGTTTGATACTAAATTTATTTAAAAACTAGCATTCAACTATTAATTTTTAATAGCAATAGATTGAGCGAATTAAAAATAGGATAAGAGTAATAAATAAAAATATGAATTTCACACGTCAAAAAATTATTGGCATAGTAAAAATTTGTATTTAAACAAGTTCTCAAAAAATTTATTTACACTTTAATATTTTGTTACTATACCATTTGCATCAATTACAGCGTGAATCGTCGAGGGCGTCGAGGATACAATGTTCTGGGTTATTTCAGAGCCAAGTTGATCCCATTCTGGTAATAAAATCGTTTGGTGCTGTTTCGAAGAAATTTTTTTTTTTTTGGACCTCGAAATGTTTTTACATTTTTATGTTTATCGAATTGGGTATTTATGTGATTTTTTATATGAATTTGATGTCGTTGAGAAATTACCGATTGAAAATAGCTGCAAGTGCGAGTATAATAATTTACATTATGCTAGTTTAACGAAAAAATTGAAAAACTAAGTAATTAACAAGTTTAAATTAAATGATTTCGTTTTTTTATACTCTACTCAGCAATATTTAATAATTTTTATTTTTGAATTGGATATATTCTATGTTTGTGATAGATATGTCAACAAAATAATGTCCAAACTGGCAGCCATCACTTCATGATAATAATAGAGACGTTGTAAATTCTTCCAATAGTCTATATTTTGTATTGTTTTTGGTATGGTTTTATTAATTTTTTTTGCCTTATTCCGAGTTTTTAAATCATTGACGTTATTTAGTTTGTTGTAGTATACATTCCATTTTAAATACCCCCTTAAAATAAAGTAGGATTAAATCGAGAGAACGGGTTGGTCACTAAATTTCATTCCGTCGTTCAATCTACTTATGGGAAACTTGATTTATATAGACTGTTATTCAGGTTCTCATTTCCACTCACATAACAGATTTTATATTTAATTTAAAATATCAGCCCATATAAAATGTTAATTTCTATTTAAATCTGAATAAAATTAAATCCTTACTTTAAATTTTTATTTCTTAAATTATTTTTAGGGATCAAATAAAATAAAGTAGGATAGGGAATTAAAAAACGTTTATTAATTTTTTCACGAATAAAGAAACAGTGTTAAGAATTATTTTTCTGTTGCAGTTTTTAGCTTTCTATTATATTTTATGCGGAATTAACACTTGTCTCATATCCGTTTTACCGCAAAATGCGTTGTTTTCAAAATACATATTAAATTAAACAGGTTTTTCATGGCGTTAATGCCCGATTTATACGTATTATGTGTAGGTGGCGTTGTATTTAACGAAACACTGACTTCATCATTTATACGTCTACGTCTCTAATAGCGTTTAACTGTTTTTTTAATTCACATCCACAGTTTGTCTGCTATTATTATGTCTCAAGTATTTCCTAAACCTCAGGTTATCGTTTTTTTTTTTTTTGGAAAATAAATAAATAGGTAGAGTTTATTTTATCGCTATTTGCCAAATAAAAAATCTCAAAACATACCGTGGCTTGTTCTTAATGGGCTTATCATATACATAAATTGGCTCATAAATACATCATATACAGTGTGATGTAGTACGTCGTTTTTTTTCTTTATTTTTTAAAATATGTTTTTTAAAACTAGACAAAATTATGTCGAAAACGCTCAATTACTTCATCTATAAGTTTGGACTTTTAAAACTCATCGTCGGCTTTGCGACAAGAAATGTTTTAATGTGTCTCCAGCTTAATAACAGACTCAAAAGTGAATTACAAAAATGGTCTAGTGGAAGATGGTTTCCACAGTCACCTGATTTAATCCCTATAGGTATTTTAATTTTTTTCATTTGACACCGTGGGTAGATTCTTAGATTTATAATAAATACCTTAGTACCGTTATGATACCATTTGAAAAAAGAAAGTTCTAAAAAGGTTTTGGTATGGAATTTTATCCTTTCGTATGTCTGGTATTAGAATGTTGTTGACATGATTTTTCTAGTATTATTATGGTTGGTTAAAATTAATTAGGTAGTAATACCTACCAGAAATACCTTTGATAAGTAAAATGTCATTTCTAGTGGCATTATTGGATTATACAGAAAAGTATTTAAATTAAAAAATGCGGTAATATACAGTATGTTTTACTTGAAAATCGAGTTGGCTTTTGCAGAAACCAGAAGAGGTAAAGTCGTTTATATTATCGAAGTGACATTTGATACAACTTGTCAAGAATAGGAAAACGTGTGAGATTCTCTGTGATATGTAGAAGAAAGAGTGAGGCAGCATTCGGAGGGAACAGGATGCACTTTACGTGAGGCCAGATCCAGTGGCGGCGACAGGGATGGGCACGGGTAGGCGAGCGCTCAGGCAAAATCCTTTTCGCCCAACCTCTTATAACACCACTATATCACATTCGCACATAAAATAATATATTTAACGCCCTCGCCCACCCTAGATATTTCCTGTCTATTTGCGCCCAACCGCAAAATAATGCTAGCGCCGCCACTGGCCAGATCGAACTCTGTGCATATTCATACATATTCACTCTGCAAAGATCTCGATGCGACTGAGTAAAGACTATTTACTGCGAACCTCGTGTACAGTCCGATATAGCAGTTTTGAGACTTTTCCCTATTTTTGACAAGCTGTCTATTCTGTCTAGTTTAAAACATACATTTTAAAAAATAAAGAAAACAATGGGGAATATACGATGAGCCTATTACATATGTATATAGAATGTATACAATAACAATAGACAGATTATTCTTATCAACTTTGGTTTCGCCTAATATTTAACGTTCTTTGTTGAAATTAATATAAAAGCATGTTTATTATCTTGAGTTTTCATAGCCAACTGGGGAGACACTCAGATTAATATATGCCACTAAATAGGTCAAATGGGAGATGCATATAAAATACAGTAATTAGCAAATTACTCAGCGTGCTTCTTCGTGTTTGTTTTCTGATAAAATATACAACATCTATACGTTTGTTGTAATTTTAAAGTTATATTACTTACTGAATTACTAAGAGAAATATAAAATCAATCTTAGTAATATTGTTATTTGATTTATATATCTTTTTAATTGGCCTGGATGCCCCTTACACTATTTTTGTAACAGGATATATTTGGTTTATGGTTTAATAGCACACACACCTCTCGAGAATAACAAAATTGTTGTTATCAGTAATCGTTAAAACGGTTACAGCAGCTAACTGTATCCTGCTACTTCTGCTTGCCATAAAAATATCTAGTGGATGATAGAACCTACCAATTAATTTTTGGTCAGGTCTGAAATAACTTAAGCATTACTGAAAATGTTACAACAGTTATTTTAAGTATCCTGCTTTGTTTAAGTAACCTACTGTCTGACCTCGATATGGTTTGTATATTTGATTACTCTTCGGTTTTAAAATAATCATAGGTAAAGTTTATGTTATTAAATGTAGTTCAATTCCAATATTTCATTTACTATGTATGGCTTGATGATTTTTGAGTTAATCTGATAATAGTATTAACTGACTTCATTTTATTGTAATTTAGGTGTAACAAAATGCCACTGAAAGGCATTCATTTTTTATACAGGCTTAAACAAGAATTTTGAACGCTACAAGAGGATTTTTTTTCTGTTATATAAATTATAAACATTTTTTAAACAAATCTTAGACAGAAGTCCCCAATGCACATTGAATATTTTTATATGTAATAGTAAAAATAAACAGTTTTAAAACCTTAAAACGGACTTTTCCGCGCGTAGAACATCTCTATCTTGAAATTCAGTGGCCGAGAAAAAATACCCCAACACATAAATGCAGAATATGTGTTTTATGCGACAGTTTTACTTTTTTCAATTTTTCTCAAATAGTCCACCATCGTGCTTTTTCATGACCCATGGACAGGGTGGTGTGTGTCCTATCCACCTCAAAATCAATAGATGTCTGGTAGATGTCCCTAATCAGAATCAGTCGAAACCCGATCGATCCGACACGATTTAATTGAGTGATCGTGATAACAAACAAATTTCTCAAATAGTCCACCATTGTGCTTTCTCATGACACATGAACATGGTAGAGTGTGTTCTATCCACCTCAAAATCAATAGGTGTCGTTTGGGAGACGTCCCCGATCAGAATCCGTCAAAACCCAATAGATCCGACATTATTTAGTTGAGTTATCGTGTTAAAAAAAATTCTCAAATAGGCCCATGGACAGGGTGGGGTGTGTCCTATCCATCTCAATATCAATAGGTGACACGATTTAGTTGAGTTATCGTATTAACAAGAACAATTTTTCAAATAGTCCACCATCGTGCTTTCTCATGATCCATGGACAGGGTAGGGTGTGTCCTATCCACCTCAAAATTAATAGGTGTCGTCTGGGAGACGTTCTCGATCAGAATCAGTCAAAACCCATTCATTCCGACACGATTTAGTTGAGTTATCGTGCTAACAAGAAATTTTAATGCCGACGACAACGACACACACACAGACAAAATTTTTTAAAACCCACTTTTTTTTGTTTTTAGGCCGAAAAACGAAAAATTAACGAAAAACATATTTTCCCATTGTTCTTTACACGATTACATTATTTTTCCGCTAGTATAGTTGAGTGCGGAAAAGTAAAAGTTGTTGCAAATAGAAAGTTTTGATGCGACCAATACCTTTTAATTATATAAAAAAAATCGACAGGGTGCGTTCTAAATAAAATAGTAAAATAAATAGTACAGTTTTGCCGATCTAATCGAAGTATATCGAGAAAAACATTTTACTTTTCCACACTCCACTATAAGCGGAAAAGTAGTGTAATCGTGTAAAGAAAAAGTGAAAAAACAAAAAAAAAATTGGGTTTATTTTACGTTTTTCGGCCTAAAAACCAAAACAAAATGGGTTTTAAAAATTTTTTGCTGTGTGTGTCGTCGTTGTCGTCGGCATTTATTCTTGTTAGCACGATAACTCAACTAAATCGTGTTGAATCGATCGAGTTTTGACTGATTCTGATCGGGGACGTCTCCCAGACGACACCTATTGATTTTGAGGGGGATAGTACACACCACCCCCTCCCTTGTCTCTATCTGAGAACTTTTTTTTGTTAGCACGATAACTCAACTAAATCGTATCGGATCGATCGGGTTTTGACTAATTCTGATCGGAGACGTCTCCCAGACGACACCTATTGATTTTGAGGTGGATAGGACACACCCCACCCTGCCCATGGGTCATGAGAAAGCACGATGGTAGACTATTTGAGAAATTTGTTTTGTTAATACGATAACTCAACTAAACCGTGTCGGATCGATCGGGTTTTGACTGATTCTGATCGGGAACGTCTCCCAGATGACATCCATTGATTTTAAAGTGGATAGGACACACCCCACCCTGTCCATGGGTCAAGAGAAAACACGACGGTGGACTATTTGAGAATTTTTTTTGTTAACAGGATAACTAAGTCATGTCGAATCGATCGGGTTTTGACTGATTCGGATCGGAGCCGTCTCCCAGACGACACCTATTGATTTTGAGGTGGACAGAACACACTCTACCATGTTCATGGGTCATGAGAAAGCACAATGGTGGACTATTTGAGAAATTTGTTTGTTAGCACGATCACTCAATTAAATCGTGTCGGGTCGATCGGGTTTCGACTGATTCTGATTAGGGACGCCTACCACACGACATATATTGATTTTGAGGTGGGTAGGACACACCCCAACCTGTTAATGGGTCATGAGAAAGCACGAGGGTGAACTATTTGAAAAAAGTAAAACTGTCGCACAAAACACATATTCTGCATTTATCTGTTGGTTTATTTTTTCTCGGCCACTCAATTTCGAGATAGAGATGTTCTACGTGCGGAAAAGTCCGTTTTAAGGTTTTAAAACTGTTTATTTCTATACGCCTTTCTTTTCAATAAGACCATAGGTAATATAATTTAAAAATTCTTCGTCACTGAGCTAATACAGGGTCCCTAACAAGATTTTCGTAATTGTGAAATAGGATGGCGAATAGTAAATATTATAAAAAATATATTTTAATTTACATATAACAGTCTACAGTGGACGTTTAAAGGTTGGATCGAAATCGATAAAATTGTTAAGAAAAACTGCTCACACAGGTCGACTATGTTTTTCTGATGCGCATTTTTTGGTACGCCCATATTTTTTTGATGTCATCACATTTGAAGTTTTAATGATACTGTCATTTAAAAGGCTGAATATTTTTACGTATTATGCATTACATTTTGTGGTAGGAACTACATATTTCGTGAAACTTAATTTAATTTTTAATAGCATGTATGTCCATTCATTCCACATTTCATTCTTACATATTTTTTGCGAATTCTTCGTAATTCGTACACAGTCTGACATTTGTGATTTAATAATAAGTATCCTGAACGACCTATTATACGCTTAATTGTAAGTAAAATAGAAGCACAATTATAAATTTTGGTACTGTGAAAGACAATTATATACCAAAGGTCGTCCTATCTTTCCACAGGATACACAGTTTGATGTGTTACTAGCTGTGTAAGAAAATCTACTTTAACCAACTCGTGAAGTTCCATTGAGGTTGTGACGGAGCGATGTAATAATAATCCAATCCAATCCAAATCTCAATCTAGGTTGTTTTCCCTGACGAGGCCACTTTTTAGTTAGATGACTGTGAATAGACAGAATCGCAGGTACTGGACTACTAAAAATCCTTATTGAATAATAGGACACAGGCAGTTACCAGAGTAAGTTAGTATACGAAGAAAAATTGCTGGTACCACAATTGTAGAACCATGTTTTTATTGACGGTACATTAGTTGTTGAAAAGTATTTTGAGTTCCAAAAATTGCATATAGTTCTTTCATTTTGTGACACTGCATCTAAATAATGAAAATTCCGAAATAGAACAGTCAATGTGGTGATGGCGCCACTACAATATTCACGAATTGTGTCCAACACCGTCTCTTCTAGTAGGTGGATTGGTCGAAGAGGAACTATTGAGCAACCAGCTAAATATTCGGATCTAACTCTACTGGATTGTTTTGTGTAGTATTGCCTTAAGTCCAAGGTATAAATTAACAGATCAGTGATGACGTCAACAAAAGAAAATACGTATACAACAAAAATGCGTATCTAAAAACAAAATTGACTTGCCCGAGCATTTTTTTCTTACTTCCCTGGTAATAGCTTTATCAAATTTGTTCAATTCTTTACATTCGTATTGTATTATCCTATCCAATGAAAATCCTATTTTTTTTTTTTAATTCAAATGTGAAAACTATTCCAGTACATTTTGTAGTATAAAATATAGTACAATAATTTCTAACAATTATCATTTTTTTTGCATAATTTTTTATAAAAGAAAATTCGGAGAAAGTACTTTTGAACACAAATTTATGACACGAATATTACTGTTACAATATACATTCCTGGACAATATTAACGTATCAGCAAAAAGTTTTAAATCCTACATTTTATGTATGTGACCTAGGATATCCTCTGTTACTACTGATAAACAATTGCAACAATTGTTTGACAAAGTAAAGTAACATTTTGTAATTGTTTGTTAACAATATATTTAACGCTGTTTAAAGTGGTTTGTAAAAGGCAATAAATTCAGTTACGCTAGTGTTTTCTTATAACTTTAATGTCATCAAGTGAATAAAACACTTTGTCCTGTACACTTAGAGTAGAAGAAATGAGTCGTCTGCGCAGTCGAAGAGAAGATGAAGCAGTGAAAGTGATAACTCCGGTTAACGATGGACGTAGCCAACTATATGTGATTAATTTGTTAGGAGTTAGACAATCAACAGTTAGTCGAATAGCTAAATATTTCAATAAACTTCGAAGTTACTGTAGAATCCCAGGGCAAGGTCGTAAGACGCCTACAGACGTAAGCGATGAGCGGTATTTTACGCAAGTCGCCTCAAGAAATAGGCATTATCCCAATTTACAGCTAAGCAGAGCCTTAGCAGCAGCGGATCTCTAGCAATTTTTGGACGAACGGTAAGGAGAAGGCTTAATGAAGGAGGATTGGACAGTAGAAGACCAGCAAGTGCACCACTGCTCACCAGAGAACATAGAGTTACTAGACTGCGTAGACTGCAAGGAACATGTAACTTGGATCATTGACTGAAAGGAAGTTTTGTTTTCAGACGAAACAAGAGTAAGTCTTAATTCACCAGATGGGCGTCAACAAGTCTGACGGAGGCCAGGAGGGAGGTTTTCTGCCTGCAAACTAAATATTTCTCCGAGGATCCCATTTTTTGGTGGATCAATAATGTTCTGGGGAGGGGTTTGTTTCGATGGTCGCACGGGTATGGTTCATATACGGGAGAGAACCATGAATGCATATTTATATGTAAAAAACATGGTAGAAGAACATGTGATATAATTTGCCCCGTTTGTTTAGGACAATTTTATTTTTATGCAGAATAACGTTCGGCCCCACGTTGCTGGAGATGTATTGGACTACCTTCAATTTGTGAATATTCCAACTATGGACTAGCCACCAAGAAGCCCAGATATGAACTCCATAGAGCATGTATGGGATGCACTAAAACGATCAGTTAGGTGCCACATACCTGCCCCTAAGTTCTTCTTCTTGAATGGGAGGCCGTTCCTTCGCAAACCATTCACCACTTGATCAATACAAAAGGATCTACACGCTACTGAATTCAAATTCTTACGATTTAATTTTATCTCTAATTTTCTTTTATTAACACCGTTTTCATTGCATTTGACATTATTGTTCCTTTATGTTGTTTACTTATATTTTTTATTAATACCATTCTAATTTGTTAAACATTAGTTGAAATCATTTAAATATATCACGTAGGTACTATGATTTAAATCTTCGAAAAAATAAAAGTGATAATGTAAAGTTTCACTGTTGCCATAATTTTGTCCAGGAGTTTATTGTATGCTTCACTTTATCTGACTATTATTATCTCCAAAATGCAGTATTTGAATGTGTGATATCCATTTTCAGCAAAGAAACAAGGTGGCGCTCGTAGCAATTCCTCGCTGTCTAGTCGAGAAGTGGAATTCCAAAACTGGAAGAGGAGGAAGAGTTACGACCCCATGAAGGCCGCCGCTGAAGGAAAGAAAAAAGAAATTGCGAAACGACAAAGCGTTGGTGCCGGTTGCAATGTAATGACCCAGTCTTATACTGAGTCTAATCACAGTCAGGATAGCTCTCCGTCGCATTCTAGCTCTGTTCATCGTTCGCAGGTGAGATTAGATTAATGACATTAGCAATGTCTTAGCAGTAATCTTCCTCAGGTTTATCATTTAACTTAATACCAGTTTGTTTTTTTAATGTAGTACTCGAACTTTTATATCTTAGTTGTAATGTGATCTTGTTGCTTAGATACATTATCATGGTGGTAAAATATATAATATATATGGTCTTATACCATATACATTATATTGTTATTAAGATTCTTCTCTTTAAAGTTAAAAAGTATACTCTAGTGCTAATATAATATAGTGCTTTCATTTGAAAACTACTCACTTTCATTATTTCTTTTAGCAAAGAAAATTATCTAGAGAAAAACACGTAAATTTAGATGTCGAAGGGGAAGTTTAAAACCATTGTCCGTTGCATTTTAGGTCCCGCCCCCTTACCCCCAGCTACCCACACTTAAAATATTAAATGGCACCCCTCTATCCTGTAGTTCGTACTTTTGATCATCATCATGAGGTCATCAGTCCTAAGACTGGCTGGACGTTAACCTCCAGCTTCTCCTATCTTGTGCTAACCTATGCATTTCGCTAATTGTGCTACAACCTACATCCCTTACTATTTGCGAGCAGTAGTCTAATCTAGGCCTATTTCTGCCTTTCTTCACTCCTATTTCTGCCTCCAAAATATCGCGGACTACTCCCCCATGTCTCAGCAAGTGGCCTACCATTCTATCTCTTCTCTTCTTTATGTTTTTCCACATACTTCTTTTCTCGCCGACATTCTCTAATACTTATTGGTTTCTAACCCTATCAGTCCATGGTATTTTCATCATTCTTCGGTAACACCACATCTCAAAAGCTTCTAATTTCTTCCTACTTGCTTCCCCTACCGTCCAGGTTTCGCAACCGTATAGTGCCCTGCTCCATACATATGTTTTCAAAAATCTCTTCCTTGTTTCTAAGTTTATTACCTCCGAGCATAAAAGTGCTTTCTTTTTGTTAAAAGCTACTCGACCCTGCTCTATTCTTTGTTTTATGTATTTATCGCTTCTTCCATCCCAATTTATTTTACTTCCTAAATAAGTGAAGTCTTTAACTTCCTCCAATCTTTCATTATTAATTTGTACTTTCGTTTTTGCTCTGCTCTCGCGCCCTCTGCACACTAACACTTTAGTTTTTATTCACCCTCATTCCGTATTCCTCTGTCAACGCTGCCTCCATTTCGTTCAACGCTGATTCTAATTCCTCCTTACTAGATGCTAATACTGCTATATCATCCGCGAATCTCAGCATTTTTAGTAAATTAAATTAGTAAAGTAATTTCGTACTTTTAAAGGTCTTAAAAACTTTGATTAAACCCGATTTAGAAAACTGAAATCGAAAATCGATCCGTTTTCATAATAGAAGCAAAAATAAAATAACTTAAGTAAAACAAAAAAAAATTAGTGGAATAATTTGACTATTCATAACATGATTTAAAACCTTTTTTTATTCGTCTAAAGTTTTCTTCTTCATCGACTTATTGTTAGTTTTATAAGGATTATGTTATGAAGGGAGTGTGAAATGGATATTCTTATCTCATATCTTGAATATCAGCAAAAGAAAAGTGATGTGTGTAAAAAATTTAAAAGAAACATAAAACTTATTAGTGTTGAGCCTGCGCCGGCGATTCCACAAAAATAGTGCTTCCTACTTTTATTGAACTCAACACAGTCCTTCACATAATATTCCATCCATCTATTTTGTGTTTCATTTATTTTTGCTTCTATTACGAGAACAGATCAATCAGTTTTCTAATCGAAGTTGAATCAGAATCATTAAGCCCTTTGAAATGATGTATTACAAGATAGGGGGTGCCATTTAAGATTGGAGGTAGCTGAGGGTAAGGGGATGAAACCTAAAATGCAATGGACACTAGTTTTAAACTCCCCCCCCCCCCCTCTATATCTGAATTTACGTAAATATCTAAATAAATAATGGGGAAAAGTAGTTTTGAAATGAAAGTACTCATTCATTGTGAAATTAACATCACATTTTTAAATACAATAATATATAGTTGATAAGGTCGTAGCCGTTTTAAAACTGATAAATCAATTCACAATAAAGTATCCAATGAAATCCAGCAGAGCTACATAAGCAGAAAACGTAAAATTTTCAGCTTTATTAATTAAATATAAAAAAATAAATAATGGAGAAATTTAGCCTGTGTAGTTCATGAGATTAATTTAAATATATAGGAGGGATAGAGGGATCCAAAAGAGGGATCCGCATTTCAAAAACACTTCAGAATCAATCACAAATAACACGAGAATACTATTCTTATACTATATTTTATTTAAATTGCACTTTTGGTAAAGTTAATATGAATAAAAATATAACTTTTAAAAATATTCTTAACCTAAAATACTCTTACTTCAACCTTTTGTTGTAATATTCTATGAAATAATATCACTTTCTTCACTTATGAGGGATTATATTATTAATATAGACCCCACTTTGATACCCCATCAGTGGTTGGCTTCGTATATAGTGTAATACTATATATATATAATATGTGTACAGTACTATATATATATATATATATATAATGTGTATTCCGTGAGTGACATACGGTGCGATGAAAAAATCTTCTTATACGAGTATAAAGAAAACAACCGGTCAGCATCTAAAGGCATTTACAATGATTCACGTAAAGATAATGAAGTATTTTGTAATTTGCTTATGGCATCCGCTAGGTCTGCGCCCACTTGAAATTTTTTCTAACTTTCTCTAATGGTAGCCAGTGGCGGCTCGTCGGGGTAGGCAAGGTAGGTGCCGCCTACCTTTAAAATTTTATGTCATTTCACATAACAGCGCAATTACAATGAATTGTTAACGTCCCTGATAATACAGAAATATTTAATATAATTAATAATAACTATTTTATACTAATTAAATTATCTATCGCCGTCGGCGGCGCTGGTGCCGTAAACACCCTTTATATATACCACCGCAGTCCGCACGGCGCCGCGCTACACCGAATTAAGTCATTTTATTCCTAAACAGAACAACCAGACCAGGCTAGGTTCTCCATCTCACCGCCTGAAAATCGATAGCTAACACGTCAACCAGATGTCGGTAAGACGACAAACAGCGTTGTTGTAATGGCAAAATAATCGCAGCTCAGACGTCTGCAGCCAATTATACTCTTTAAATAAAGCAGTTGAAGGCGAATGCAATCGCCGCCTGAAGTAGATCGGCGTTCTTCGGCAGATCCGAAGGCGCCTTCGCATTGAATAAGCCGTGACATTACTGGGGATATTGGGTTATATACCTATTGTGATGATCAATTTGAAACATTAAATATCGAGTCAATGTTGAAATATTTTGTGGAATATGAATTTCGAGAAATATTTCCAGAGGTTTTTAAACTTGTTGTTTTAATTGCTACAATTCCAGCAACAAGTACATCGGTTGAAAGACATTTTTCTTGTTTAAAACGTATTAAACCGCATAGTCGGAACTCTATGAAGAATGAACGTTTATCGTCGCTTGCACTTATTTCAATTGAAAAGGAATTATTTAGCACACTTCAGAAATCTGATGACTTCACGGAAAATATAATTAACAAATTTTCATTAATTAAAGATAGGCGCATTAATTTAAATTATAAAAAGTAGTAGGTATCCACTTTGTAATTGTCAGTCAATAATGGCGATGGTTAAGGAAGACTGTGAGGGGAGGAGGAGGCCTATACCCTAAAGCGCCCTAAAATAATGTATTATTGCCAACCCAATTTACATAATATAGGTATAATACTCAATAAATATATTTCGTTTATTCCAATTTATTTATACCCACAATAACTATTATTATTCACGAATAACAAAGAGGTATTAAATTCAAAAAATCCTTGTGAAAGTTTATATTTTTGTATAAATGAAATTCAATCATTGAAATTCTGAAGTACCAGGGAAGTACCAGGAAAACGCGTGACCTTGAAAATTTTAAAAATTTTCGTCTGCGGCGCTATTTTTAAGGGTTGATGAAGCTCATACGCCGCTATCGCCTACCCTAATATGGATACCACGAGCCGCCATTGATGGTAGCTGATTCTTCAGCATGGATCTGTGAAATTAAGGAATTTATTTTTTGAACATTTTGCAAATAATCATACGCTAATATAACCATGTTCCCCATTGTGTAAATATAGATTGTGGAGACTCTGGAATCCCAGGACCCTCTTTATGAAATTTCTAAAATCCTTGAGTACATCTATAATACACCCGGATAACACTTTCGAATCGTTTCTGCTATAATATGTAATGCGTGAAGAATGAACGTAATACATACGTATTCAATCAGGATTTACATATTTTGATGAAATGACCCATAGAAAGCATAGCTGTGGCGCTATCGCCAAGAAATAGTAATACTTGATATGCTGAAAGTTGACATTTTTGTAATATAGTTAATATCAGATGTTGAATTGCTTCACTAGTAAATTTTTCTAATCTTTTACTGGCTAGTAAATACGTAGTTGAAGACCGAAGTGGATCAAGTGTAGTACTATAACGTTGACCATAGAATATTTTTAAAAGTTGTTATTTCGTCGATGGTTTACCACAATTTTTTATTGTGTATATTGAGATTTAGCATCATTTTTAAGTCTCTAACGCACATATGGTAAATAATCTTTGCAACTTACTACGGCTGGATAATTTCCATTTAGATTATATTTGTTATAACTGACGAAGTAGTTCTTTATTTAATATAAATAACGGCACATTACACGAACACAGCATACAAACTAAATCAAAAATAAATTCTGTATAAGGTCTTTGGTCTCTTCGTTTCTATTTATACGTTGGACGGTCTACATGTCTTATACGTAAAGATTTATTAGAGGCCGACAAGCTTCGATGCAAATATCTTAAGTCTACGCTACGGCATCTCGGCTGCCGCAGATATACACCACTGATACAGCATTAACGTGGGCAGCGACAATCAATATCATTAAATGATTACCAAATTATCTAATAACTTTCAAATTGCCGTTGACTTGATTTTCGTTTAATAAATAATGATTGACTTTTGTAACAATACATTTAATTATTAAAAAATATTTTGATAAATATTGTAGGTATGTAATAAAAATCTGTCTTCATCTGATTTTAAAATGATTGTAGTAGTAAAACATGGTTTTATAATGGTTTTTTTTTAATTTTTCGAATACAGTTGATTTAGTTATAAAAGCAGGTGGCAGGTGTATGAGGTTTGCACCTGCCTAACAGATGATCATATGAACACTTATACTTGCTTTCTACAATGTTAATGTAATTATTATATCTAACCGTGCTTAAATTCTGTTCCAAATAAATTTAACGTCTTTATATATAAACATGAAATTTATTATAGTAATAGCATGTATTGTATTAGAAACAATAGTGAAAATGTTTTGTGTACATATAATTTATATACGTATCATGCTTTAACTGGATATTATTTAAATCGTTAATAGTTTTAACATAATAGTTTTTTCATTATTCATTATATTGTATTCGATTTTAATTATTTTTTTAATGTCAGCCATCGAAATCATCACACTTGTTTTGGGGCCATACTATTGTCACAAATATTGATAACTATTTTCTCAGGCCACATGTTATTTCACTGTACAGACATATACAGCGTGTCCACCTAGTATGGGGAAGTTTCCGTTAAAAAAAGCAGATGAGTGTATCTTTTTTTGTACGATGTTGCATAATTTTTCAAACCTACAATATAAAAATAATGCTCATTCCTATATTTTTTCGGTTTCTGCATGAAAAATAAAGGGTGTTATGTTGATACTCCTATGAAAATATCGATGGTTCTCGAAATATTTAGCATTATAGATTTTTTCGCCTCCATTTTTCTTACAAGTAGTAGCTCAAATTCCTGGGTTATTCCAAGCCCCAATAATTTTCTTTTGTCCAAATCTTCAACAACGATGACTCTTATGTAATATGCCAGAAATTGATCTGTGATATACAGAGCGCGATAGGATATTTGTAGATCTTTCAGTTGCTCATCTGATTATGTATAATATACAGGGTGTTCCATTTGAAATAAGGAACATTTGTTACATTGTATTTTACATTACTCAAAATAATTAAGGGAACAAAAAATTTTCCAGTGATTTTCTGAAAAAGCTATAACTTTATAAAAATGGTCGTACCAAGATGAAAAGAAAACCATTTTGAAGCTTGAAGTTTTTAGTTTTGTAATCTTCTGACAAAACATTTTTTGCAAGCTACGGTTACCCCGAAATCTAAATAAATACGGTGAGACAAAAAATTTTCAATTTTTTTTTACGAGCGTCTCCGAGCTCAGAAATTTTTTCGAACTAAATTAATGCAAAAGCCAGTTAGCCTGTTTATTCAACTTTAATTTGATTTTCTAAAGGATCCTGTACGACCATTTGTTGTTGAGATATCGGCGGTTGAATGAAAAATTACACTTTTCTCTTGTATCATCGATATCTCGGGAACTAATGATCGTACAGGAATTGAAGATGGGTTTTGAAAACTTATAATAATATTGAATAATAGCTGTATAAATAACGAATGTTGTTTTTGAGCAGTTTTTTTACCCCCGCTATTAACTTGAAAAAAGTAAAAAAATTACTCTCTAGGATGTAAAATTCATCCATCGGACCGTTTTTTTCCCCGACTGATCAAAGTTTTGAAAATAATTAAAAGAACAAGATTATGGCTTTGAAACATTTAATGATTAGAAAGATCAGAAAAAAAATTCTTTACTTTGCTTACAATTTCTCTTAATACTCGTCAATTTTAGAAAAAAAGAAAAACGAATTTTGGGGGAAAAATCTTTTTCACATTTTTCAAATTTTGTTTTTCGAAATTATTTTTTCTTTAATCAATTTCCAGTTGGGAAGTTATGTCGATATAGGGTCTGCTGATTTTTCGGTTCCGCTGTTTGCTGCATCTTTGCTTGGTCCCTCTGTTTGCAGCTCCCGCAATGTAGCTTCTGGCACTTGCCATAATTTTATTTGAATTCATTAAATCCAAAAGGTTAAATTAATACCCCTAACCGTATTTCCGATTCGGTTTACACATTGAATTTATTGATTTTGAATTTATTGAAGTTATTGCTTTTTTTTTTTTAATGTAATTTTTTCTTTATTTTCTTTATCATGCTCAGACGTCATTTATCCAAGCCTGAACTTGCTCCATTGGTGACTTTTGTCGAGGATGGTTACCGGTATCGTGACGTAGTCTACATGATGAGTGTCAGTAATGGGTAATGCTCATGTCGACGATAAAAATTCGTTAAAGAACAAAATATTTGGAAAAAGAAATTAAAAAAATGTGAAAAAAAAAATTTTATTTTTTATTTTTTTTAAATTTGATGAGTACTAAAAGCGAAATTGTAACAGAGTAAAGAACTTTTTTTTTCTGTCTTGCTAATAATTAAATGATGTTTCAAAGTAGTAATCTTGTTCCTTTAATTCTTTTCAAAATTTGTATCACTCGGGAAAAAAACAGTTCGATGGATCAATTTGAAAATGTATAGGAATATTGGGAGTATAATAAGCTAAAAAACCTAGCAACATTAGTATTTTCCTCAATATTTATAAAGTGGCGGTAGATTTTTAAAAAGTCAGAAAAAGTTTTTTTTTGTACTTGTTTCAAATTAATACGTCAGTTATAGACGTTTTTTTTTTTCGAGTTTTCAAAACCATCCTTCGATTCGCTGTACGATTATTAGTTCCTGAGATATCGATAATCAAAGACAAAAGCGCAATTTTTCATTCGACCACCGATATCGGAGCAACAAATGGTCGTACAAAGTTCATTAAAAACTCGAATTAAAGCTGAATAATCAGGCTAACCAGCCTTTGCATTCATTTAGTCTGAAAATATTTCCTGATCCCCAGGACACTCGTAAAAAAAGTGGAAAATATTTATCTCACAGTATTTATTTGGATTGCGTAATAGCCGTAGCTCACAATTCTTTTTTGCCAAAAGATTTCAAAACTAAAAACTTCAAGTTGCACAATCGTTTTTGTTCATCTCGATATGCCATGGCCATTTTTCATAAAGTTACAACCTTTCAAAAATCATTGAAAATTTTTCGGTATTTGTTTGTTCATTGTTGAACATTTGGGAAAAACATAATTAGACTGGGGCTTTAGCATAACTTAGATATGTGAACTATTATGAGGGACGAAAATTGAGAGGAAAAACATATCATGTCAAATATCTTAAAAACTACCTCGAGTATCAACATATTTTCTGTAGGGACCGAAATAATAAAATATATAGATTACGATTTGAAAAAACAAAGTTGGTAGCTGCCCATAAAAAATTAAACACCTTCATACTGGGCATTATTTTTGTATTATGGGATTTTAAAAATTACACAATATCATCAAAATGCACCTGTCTCCTTTTTTAACGAATATATTAGACTTGGACACTAGGTGGACGCACGCACCGTATAAAAAAAATTTATATTAACCATTTAGGAACATGTATTTTCTTTCTTAATTAGATGGTTATTCATAAATTCGCTATTAAAATGATTGAAACTGAAAACTGTTAGAAAAGAATTCCTAACAGGAATATTAAAATATGTGAATTATAATTTTCTACCAATTATATGTTGTTTTACATCTTTTACAAGTGGCTCATAAATTTGGTTTCTCTTTTATCTACTTTGCGCTAAATATGTAGATTGCTAAAAAATAATTATTACTGTATAATAATAAACATATGTAATTCCCAAACTAATGGAAGTCATTTTTGCAATTCAAATTTTTTCTAATATAATCTTGTACTGAGAGTGAAAAAGAAAGTTTTAAAACTAGAGGAAAGAGAAGAATCTTATTTGATAAAATATCAAAACTGAAGTTGTTCTTGTAATTCTTATAAAAATTTATGAAAAATATTTTAACTAATTGTAAGTAGGTTTATTGCATTTTAGCATGTTTATTATGTCTGCTTATTTAGGTATCTCCTTTGCTAAATAATATGGTTACTGGTGACTTCTGACTATCATCGACACTACAGCTAGTTCAAGTTTAACAGTGTTTGCTCTTCGTAAGTTAGCTTTAAAAGCACACTGATTCTACTAACAGTTTCATTTATAACACTATATTAAGTATTGCACTAATCACTAACTACATGATGATACTAACATTTATAAATATTGAACTTTCCAATTAATATCACAAAACTTTATAGGATAAGCTATAACACAAGTTGCTTCTATAATCTGATCAATTAAACATTATGCTTGATAATTTTAGTATTTTTGTCGCATTTAAGACATAATTATGTGACACTTCCTAAGCTATCTTTTTTACTTTTAAAAAACAAGGGTTCTAAAGATTAGTAATTAGATAGATTGGATTTTAATGCAGATAATGTAAATAAATATACATATTTTCCTAAGAAAGAAATTATGTATTTTGTTACCACAGTACAGGATTACATTTACATATTATAATTGTTTGTAATTTTGTTAATTTTTCCTGAATAATTTGAAGCATAATTTGTTTTACACTTTAAAGCAAGGATATTCTGCCGAGTGTATTTACTCAGTGCATTCAAATTCAAATAGAAATATATAATTTGCATTGTTTATTTTTATTTATTTCGCAATGATAAAGAAAATAAACATTGCTAAAGAGAACATTTTTATAATGGATTGTTCTATCTCGTTTGTTTAATAACCTCTTACGATAGTCACTTATGCAGTAGGTAAAAAAGTAAAAAAAGTCTGGCGTAAACTCAATATTTGTAGTAATTTTTTGTTGTTGAGCAATATTCTGAGACACGTCGATTTTTCCTTGCGCATTTTTGAGGTACAAATATTGTAGATGGTACTACAATAAAATTCCGGATATGACTTCATCGTTAATCGGATATACAAATACTTTTTAAATAGTAATGGTATATTTTCCGGTAGAATCTTGTATGCTAGTCCTTTCTGATTACGACAATGTAGCACAATTTATAAATATCATAATATAACTGAAAATATACAAGGTATTAACAAAAACAATGTAATTAATGAAAAATTAATAACTTGGGCTGTGGTACAAAAAGAAAGCAAAAGAGACGAGAGGAAATGCGGGCGTGTCAAAATTGTTTTTTGTTTTTAAGTTGTGCATAAGACAAAAAAATTACTGTTTTATCCATTTTATTTATCCGTCAACTTTTATTAGTGCGGGTAGATACCGGAGAACTTAGCTGTCACCATATTCAACATAAAAAGTGTAATAGAAACGATTTTGTATTTTTCTTTTTTTTTTAATATGAATGAGATACAAACATTAGTATTGTAAAATTTTCAGTTCCATCCTGTATATTTTACATCGACGAAATTTTCTTTTTAGCAATTGGAAACATTTTTTATAAACAAAAATTAAATGATCGCAAGATCTTATTGGTGTTATATTTTCAGAATGTATAATGCTGTAAATTAAATACAAATTCTGTTTATTAATAAAATGAAATACAAAGGTAATTCTAGTTACCATATGATTAATTACACAATTAGAATGTTAAATATATATTTGCTTCAAGATAATGATAAAACTAGTGTTAAAGGTAGCCTAGGAAAAAATGAACTTGCATGTGAGAACCAAATTCTTACTGTTGCTTTGATGATTGAACTGAACTGATTTTAAATATGGTCACTGCACTGTTATTTATTGTTCATATAACAACAGAGTTATAGGAACAATAACAGTGCATAATTATTAAAGAGAAACACCGCATTCAAAGTTTAATTAGTACAGTTGATAGTAAGGAAAAAAGTAAGATTTTTGAATTGATACGAATATAAATAACATTAAGCACATTTAAAATTAATAGAATTAAGTAAACAAACAAAACACTATACACTACACTCACTCCCAGTTTTAATCATCTCCAGATGATGCCAACTTTGTTGGCGAAACGCGCGTCGAGTGTAGTGTATAGTGTTTTGTGGAAAACTAAGTTAGTGTTATCTTCACACCAAAGGTTCCAACCTACTACAGTAAAATTTTAAATCACAAATACTTACTTTTCTCAACTTAATGAATTTTTTTCTAATGCAGGTTATGATAGTTTGCAAATCTGTTATTTCTTGCCTTGATTATTTTTTAATACAAATTTAATTTTTTATCTGATATAGTTAAATAGATGCATATATAGTAATATACAATATAGAGATAGTTTCACACAACGTTCATGATTTTGTTATTAAATCACTATGAACTATGAAATATACCGGGTGTCCAAAAAGTCGGGAAACGGTCAAATATCTCGAGAAATACACATTAGATCCAAAAAAGAAACAACACTGCCTTAGTAATTTTAAAAGCGCTATCCAATGACACCAAATGCAACCCCCCACCCCCTTCCCTTGTGATTGGGCGGGGAGAGACTTTAAAATATTCAAGTTGACTTAAGTCAACTTGACAGTAACAGTAGCAAAAAAATTAATATTTAAAACTTTCAAAAATACAATGATAAGGCCACAGCTCAGACACTACTCTGTGTCCAACACATGCTTTTAAAATATAATATTCATACCGGGTGTCCAAAAAATCTGGAAACGGTCAAATATCTCGAGAAATACACATTGGACCCAAAAAGTAGAAAACACATTCTTAATAATTTTAATAGCGCTATCCAATGATACCAAGCGCAACTGCTCACCCCCACTCCTTGAGGTGCGGGGAACTTTAAAATCTTAAATGGATACACCTATTTTTTATTGCAGATTCGGATCCTACGGCAAGAATTACGTCAAGTTTGTCTGAAACATTTTTTTCGATTCGTGACAGATGGCGCTGTAATCGCAAAAATATTTTCTTTCGTAATTTGTAAAGTAATTTCGTAAGTTGTAAAAAATTCTACGGAAGAATGAAAAATAATAAAGTACGAGTTCATTTACTTAAAAACAGCCATTCAATAGTGTTAAACTTAATATCCTCCCACCACCGTGGAGGAGGGAAAGTGGAAGGCATTTTTCAAATGCTAAATGGAAACACTCATTTTTTTAACACTGACTTAGTTTCCACAAAACACCAAAACATTATACACTGCACTCAATGCGCGCTTCGCCAACAAAGTTAACATCATCTGGAGATGATTAAAATGTTAATGATTAAAAAAGAGTTTTACTAAACGGTGCCACGAACGATGATAAGAGTTTGGAAGTTTGTGTAAGCGTTGTTGAAAACGTCCATACGTCTGTTAGAATGATTACCCAACAAATGGGCATAAGCAAATCAAGTGTAAATAACATATTGAGATGAGATGAGAATCTTCATTGAACGAGGGATTCCCATACACAATATCCACAAAAACTGAATATTTGAGCTGGAATATTGTGCAACCGAATTGTCGGGCTGTTTTTCATCGATGGTAATTTGACAGGTTAAAAGTATGTCGATTTATTTGAACATCTCATTCAGTAGGAGCCTTTGCCGTTATAGCCTTGGCGGTGAAAGGCAAGGGGACTCACCTAAAACAAGCATCTTGATGGTGAGAAGCAAGGGGACTCACCTAATACAAACACTCCGATGGTGAGAGGCAAATTACGAAAAAAAAATATTTTTGCGATTACAGCGCCATCTGTCACGAATCGAAAAAACGTTTCAGACAAACTTGACGTACTTATTGCCGTAAAATCCAATTCTGCAATAAAAAATAGGGGTTCCCATTTGAGATTTTAAAGTTCCTCCCACCTCAAGGGATGGGAGTGAGGGGTTGCGCTTGGTATCATTGGATAGCGCTATTAAAATTATTAAAATAGTGTTTTCTACTTTTTGGACACTCGGTATGAATAACATATTTTAAAAGCGTGTGTTGGACACAGTAGTGTCTGAGCTGTAACCTTATGGTATTTTTGAAAGTTTTAAATATTAATTTTTTTGCTACTGTTACTGTCAAGTTGACTTTGGCAGGTGGTTTAGTTTAGTTTTGGCAGAAGAGTGTATTTAATAATAAAGTGTGAATAAAAATAGCTTGTTTAACTGAAGGGGAGATAACTGAAGTGGTAATGATGGTTGGTTGATTAGTTTTGTTAAAAAAAATACACAATAAGTGAAACTAAAATTTACAATAACAAATTCAAATAGAAAATATCAGCCTGGAAGGTATTTCCATTCAATAGAAAGTCTTTACACGCATGTCAATCAGATTGTTAATGGAGCACATTTTGAACAGCTTTAAAGTTTCTGCTAAAAGTAAAAGCCCTACATGCTCTCTTTGTATTTTTCTCAAAAAACACCCTCTATCTTATAAATAGTATATAGAAAACCCCTAGTGTCGCGTGCCATTGTAGTCAGATAACTTCAGAAATTAATTTTTGTTAAAAAAAAGAGGGTGTTTCGATTTTAAAACAACTCTCGTGTCGCAGCATAGATAACAGAATCTGGCAAAACACAATTTTTACATCAATTAATGAAAAAGGTTGTCATTTGAATTTTTCAAGTGTATTTAATAAAATTATGAAAATTATCAAATTTAATATAGAATATAAAAATATATGTTTTATGCAACGTTTAATTTTCTAATGAGAATAACTTCAATGAACATTTTTTTACCACTACTCGACCACCGTGCTAACAAAGAAATCAAAAAGATTTCAAATCTGTAACCTTAGTTTTTGGTGTTATCGGTGCTATCCACTAATTCAATAAAACGACTGGCTCCCATCAAAATGGAAAATATACATATATCTTTACAAATTGTAGATTAAATATTTGTGGTTACTGTGGTATGTTGGCGACATTATGTGTGAAATTATTTAATGGAGGAATTTTTAAATTCAAAGAGAATTATTTTATTGGTTCAAGAAAAAAGACTATGGCAGCATAGCTCCTTTTATATGTAAATTGAAGTACAGTAAAGCCCCGCTTAACGCGTAGGATAAGTTCCATCAAAGTAGAGCGTAATGCGAAACAGCGCTAAACGAGGTTATATCTACATGTAAATAATGGGGTTAGGGGAAGATGGATAGAAAATTGGTTAGGTATTAAATTTATAATTACAGTGTGAACAACAAAAAACCGATCACTTCAAAATTTGGTAAAAACATTAAATAAACAGGTTATTTTTAAACAGGTTTTTATATATTAATTTTTGAAAATCACTGCAAAAAAATTATCAAATCATTTCCATTTCAATTACATAAAACTTTTTTTTCCAAATTTTCAAAAAAAACCAGGTTGTTAACTTTATTAGAACTCATTTTTACCCGCCAAATTTATTTATTTTAATGTATTTTTGAATTGTAAACCCCAAAAACTACCGTAAAATTAAGATTTTTTAATATTTTTTTTAATTATCGGGTTTCTTTTGTTCACACTGTATGTTTTTTGAATAAAAATAAAACAAAACATTTATTTCTTACAAAAATAAAAACAATATTAACGAATTTACTTATAAAAACAAATAAAATTCCAAGTCAGTCAGATCATTCAGTTTATTCTGAGTTTCCAATTTTCTGCCTTTTTGTCAAGAAGGCATCTAATGTAGTTTGCGTTTTTCTTTTGCGTTCTGTTAGAAGTTGTTGATAAGTGGATAAAGTATCTATAACACCCCGTCTTGCTTTTGAACTCCTGTCAAAATTTGGATCATTTTCAACAATTTGGTCTATAATTTCAGTTATAGTGGTCAAACTCCTTTTTACCAGCGAGAGAAAGTTCTTTTTGCTCTTCTTCGAAATCACTACTATCAATATTTTTGTTTTCTTCTTGCTCAATTAATTCCTTAAGCTCATCATTAGAAAGACTAGCTGGTGTTTCTTGAACTATTTCTTCGATGTCTTCCACATTTACCTCATCTAAACCGGTTTGTTTTGCTAATTCCACTATTTCTGTCACTATTTCATCGATATCGACAGAAGGTCCAATGTCTTCGCTCTTACTTAAATCTGGCCAAATGTTCTTCCATACCCCTTTCAAAGATTTTTCTGTTATCTCATTCCAAGAAAGGTTTATATTTGCAACAGCATTCATGATATTGTAGTTTTTCCAAAATTCTCTTATTGAATGCTTCTCTTCTCCGTCTGTTTTTTCAAACATCTGCTTAAATGTTCGCCGCAAGTAATAAGCCTTAAAATTGGAAATAACGCCTTGGTCCATTGGTTGGATTAAGGCAGTTGTGTTAGGCGGCAAGAAAACCACTTCTACTGGAATATATGTTGATAAGTCTGATAAATTTGTTGGGTGGCTTGGAGCATTATCAATTAATAGTAATGCTTTTTGTTCAAGTTTTTTAATTTCGCAATAACGTTTAACAGACGGGCAGAAATGTTCAGTGAACCAGTTCTTGAAAATTTTCATAGTTATCCATGATTATTTATTAAACTCCCAAATTACAGGTAAAGTTGATTTAGATATGCCTTTCATCGCTCTTGGGTTTTTGGAGTGATAAACTAATAGTGGTTTTAATTTGAAATTTCCGCTTGCGTTACCACCCAGTAGAAATGTTAAGCGATCTTTTGCAGCTTTAAATCATGGTGCTCGTTTCTCTTCACGGGATGGAAATGTTCGTTTTGGTTTTTGAATGAAACAGGCGTTTTCCAAAACGCCTGTTTCATCAACATTAAAAACCAATTCTGGAGGATAGTTTCCTTGTTCAATTATAGTTTTTAATGTCGCTGGAAATTCAGTCGCCGCTTTCGTATCACCACTTGCTGCTTCTCCTGTAATCTTTATGTTATGAAGATTATTTCGATGTTTAAATCTATTAAACCATTTTCGACTAGCAACGAAAGTTTCACTTTTGTCACTTGCCTCAGCCTGAATGTAATTAAAATTTCTTCTAGCTTTTTCCATTATGATAGATTGGTTTAATGGCATATTGCGTTCAATTTCGTCGTCAATCCATATAGACAGTCGTTTTTCCATTTCCTCTATAATGTTATTTCTAGAACGGGTAATTCTAGTTGCAGAGCTTGAAGTAGTTGCAGTTGCCGATGACAGTATTTTTTCTTTATTCTTAAGAATTGTCCTTATTGTTGAAGTTGTCAAATTCAATGCAGTACTAATTTGAGATTGACGTTCACCAGAATCTAATTTTCTAATCGCTTGCATTTTAGTTTCCAGTGAAATGCTTTTTCTAGTTACTTTCTTTTCTTGTTTTTCATTATCACCCATGATAAAAACTAAAAATCATAATATTTGTCACTGTATTAATCGTTTAGTATTAAATAAATTTATACTTACAATAATGTCAACAAATGTTTCAAATGATAAAAATGCGTCCGTACAGCACCGCACCAAACAAGAAACACAACTACACTGTTTCGGATATGTTATTTACATATTTGGAAACCTAGCGCTGCGCACAATTTCGGTGAATCCCCGGGTTGAAATAAAAGAGCGCTAAATTGAAACAGCGCTAAACGAAACGGCGGTAAGCGGGGTCTTACTGTATATAATAATTTTACGAGTAAAAACATGTACCGCTCTTTTCGATCTCTACCCTGTTTAAAACAGTCTCGCTGATTGTACGAGAAAATTAGTACGTACACTAAATTAATATTTTCTTCATCCTAAAGCTAATATATTAAACTCAATTCAGTGACTCAGAATACTAATTTCCAACAGCAGTGTAAGTGGTCAATAGCTGCAAACAGTTACCAAGTTCCTATCTCTGCCACTATAATTGTATAAACTTGTATATATCGTATATAATAATTCTATAGAAAGAAAAGAAATCAAAGGCGAGCATTTTTTATTCTAACTGGTAGTCTCATTCAATTATAACTGCAAATTATTCTAACAATGCATGAAATACATATTTTCATTGTGTATCTTTACCACATTTGTGGTGAATACAATTGAACGATATAAACTGCTACCCTTAGTAAATCAAAACATTGAGAATTGAACATTTTGAGTTTAGTTATTTTTTTTTTCATGTGTGTATTTCTGCATATCCTATGAAACCATATGAATATACTTTCAATATGCTCGGATTATTGAAAATATAATCAATATTTGCAAGCTATCTAATTATAATCTATAACAAAATTACCAACCGTAAAATATTTTAGAGAATATAGCAACAAGCAAACACTATTTTGTAATTTTGTTTCCCTAGAGCTTTCATGGTACAGCTGCCCTAGAGCAATTGATAAGCTCAGAAGAAGAGGAGGACTTAACTTTATCAGCAGATGAAGGTTTCAGTCCACCAACACCCAGTCCATGTGAATTGAGTCCTGCTAGAGCTTCCTTGAGGCACACTTTGTGGGAACGCATTCGACATTAGACCATGACTATTTATTTTAAATAGTTTGTTACCGTATTATTATTGACACAGTTGGATACGAGGTTATATAATTAAAAGTTATGTGAATTCGTTAAAGCACTGTAGTTTTTTCCTGTATGTAGGTATTGTTTTTCATTTGCGATGTATCAGCTATCGGTTGATGTAAAAGAACGTGATTAGAGTTTTTATAAATTTTTTTTGGCTCAAAATAACATTCACTTAAATATACCGTCGATTATACACAAACTACTAATCATAATTTCCTTCATCTTGTGCAAATTTTTACTGTGATATTCGACTTTAATTAACTAATACACTAAAACTTTAGTTTATTGCAGAAAGTAATAAAAAATGTTGCAATATTTTTGTTCCTTAAAGTTGAAAACATTACCTACGTACCATATAGATAAGTTTGTATTATTTTTTAATGTATCATTAAGCATATCATCACACTAATCAACTTGACAATATTTCCTTGTCTATTATATCTGTTTGGACACTACTTGCATTTTGTGGAATTCTTTAAGAGTTAGTTAATCAAATGTAAGGTATGTATTCCATATTATCACTTAATGCAAGAGACATTTCTGATAGGCACGTGATTATAGGATGATATCAAACAACTGTATTTTTTTTGTTAACTTCAATTAACGTGTTCCCGTTAAATGGTCAAACTCATTTTTAGTTTTCATTCATTCTCAATAAATCTTCCTTCCACTTATTAAAAATAGCATACATATCGTTTTATCGTATTTTGTTATAATTGTATGCTATTTTTGGTTGATGTTTAAAGTTAGCTATATAGAATATAACCAAAATGTGATTTTATAATCTGAGATTACTAAATGTGCAAATATTTTTATTAAATATTTAGGTTTTGCAAAAAATTTAAAAAGCTTGTTATTTAAATGCAATTATTATTTAAATTATATTAAGTATATTTCGTAAGCTTTTTAAAAATGTATGTTTTGTAAAATAATCTTCAAAATAAATTTTTTCCATACTTCAAAAGGATATTAATATTTTTTTATATGTTGCTCGTGTTTAAGATTATTGCTTTATAAATATATTATATATGGATGCAAGTCTTTTTATTTAATTATTAACAATTATAAAACAAGAATATAAATTAAAAATAAAAACAATTAATCGTTTTACAAAAGGTCAATTTTACTTATTTGGTAAGTATAACTGATAGGATTCTTATTTTCGATCTACAGCATTTTCTTATTCTGATGTGAATGTACCTGTCTGGTATTGACTTCGAAACTTTGACATCTATTTGCCTAATGTCCGCAGTTAATTTCTGTTTCTTATGGCCTCGGTAACCTCGAACATTCAATGAAAATTTGGCATGCATTTATGAATATATGAAATAAAGGGAGTTAGTTCTTCCATCTTTTAATAAGCAATCTCACCATTTTTTTCCATAGATTCACTTGCTGCAGAATCTCAGTAAGGTTTTACATTGTTATATCACCTGTTGAGAACAATAGTGGCGAAACTCAACAAAAGCTGTTCTGAGATATTCGTGTTTCAAGTTTTGCCAAAACTTTAAACTCGTACAACGGTTCATTAGGTACACATTTTATTTTTTTTTGTTTTTAA
Organism: Rosalia funebris; assembly: GCA_037954035.1. Taxonomy (NCBI): domain Eukaryota; kingdom Metazoa; phylum Arthropoda; class Insecta; order Coleoptera; family Cerambycidae; genus Rosalia; species Rosalia funebris. The sequence goes on along the minus strand of JAZFAV010000009.1, from coordinate 26,354,304 downwards.
TGTGTGCTTCATTTCCTTTACTCTAGTAGTACAGTTTTGAAACAAATTCTGTTTTTTCAATTTTTTTCCCGGAGTTACGCCACTATTGCATCAATGTTTCCATCATTTTTTAGGATTCAGTCGTGACTTAAATACACAATAATAGACCAAAATACTGTTTTATTAAAAATAAAAGAAAGGCAATAAAACAAATTAATATTGAACTTAGCTACGAATACCTTTAAGAACTTTTAACATGAACAGGTCTTTTGTTACATACTTTACACACTCACATATTTTTGTTCAGAGGACTGAAGAATTTCAGAACTAAAATTATTTTTATATCACATTTTTCATGAGTATATTTTTACTTCAAATAGATTTTTTTTTCCTTTCAATCCTAACTTGTCAAAATGTAGGCACCAATGTAATAAACATTGTGAACACTTACAAGTATAAGCGCTGTTAAAGCAACTCTAATAAAATCATCTTTGTTAAAACAATCTTTGTAAACAGTATTAATATTTTTGCCCTTAGAGTACATCTTAATTTTTTTTTCAGTCTCTAATTACTGAGGCAGTTCTTTTTCCTTAAAAAGCCTAAACATGGGTAACCATTTAGTTTTTTAGTCGATATCCACTTCACAAAATCTGAGATCCAATAAAAAAAGACGGTTTTACATTCTAAAATATACTTGAAAACAAACTGTCATTTAAAATAAAAAAGAACATAATTCTGGAACAATGTTATTATTATCATTATTTTTTCTATTTTCCGTACCTGTTCCTAATTATTAATCATGCTTTTAAAGATGTATAAAATTGAACATGAGCTAGTGCAGCTTTTGCGGTATCTGAGCTAAATGTTTATTGATGTACTGAGTGCAAACTGAGTTTCGTCTCTATCGCACACATTGTCACGACCATTCCCCCTCCACTGTAATGGCGTATCTACCGCTATCCATGAGAGTGAAATAAACTTTCGTCGCAACTCATAGAACATAAAAGAACCCATTTTGAAGTCCTTTGGTGGGCTTAACTCAAAATCGACATTTTTTGAGTTTCATCACTATTGTTCTCAGCAGACCATATACTGAGTTAACTGAAATAAACATGAAAGACTCGACATTGAAATATGGAGTTAAAATATTTCCACACTTTTACAAATTCATTTGTGTTTATAATAGCAACATTATAATTTAATGATTAATGTATTGACAAAAATAATTTATGTCAAATGTACTAAAATATGTTTCTTCAAATCTGGTATATTTTTTGGATGAAAATTACATTTATGGCATCTTAATGGTAATTCCATGTACTTTCGACAAGTATCTCTACTAGGTAGATCTACTTTTCCATTCTTCTTTAAATTCTCTAATACATCTAAAAATAAACTACATCAAAGGTATGCCACTAAACAAGATATAATTTACCTGAGGCATTGAGAAAGAAATCAGTATTAAAACTATTCCAGTGCTTTTTGGTTTTAAGGCAAGGTGAATTCATATCATCACTGATAACATGTAAATGTAAACGAAACATGCTAGCTTCGGCATGATAACCTAATTTAAATTTATCGTGTTTATGTTTATCATCATTTATAATTTCCTTGGCAACTTTCTCCATATGACTGACTAAACTAATGTTGTCTCGGTTTAAAACCTTCAAATTAGTTATATTGAGTTTTGGCAATATTAAATAATGAAACTTAGCTTTGGGGTATGCATCCTTTATCACTGTTACTAAATCATCCGATTTTACAATAAATTTAGGATCTTCCATTGTTTTCAAAAGACCCATTGCCCAGTGACCAGTATTCTTAATTTTTTTTGGGTGAGCAGAATCGTCATTAGAACTTAATTTTCGTTTCGACATTTTATTGTCAACAGCGAAAACAATATAAAAATGAAACCGCTGTTTATAAAAAAATATAAACAAAGGTACTAAGTAATTGACCAAATATATATATACAAGTGGTTAGTTAACCAAAATTATATTTATCGTAAATCGTAGAACAGAAGATATACACAGATCCAGGAAAGCTTTTATAATCTGTACACAGATCAAAAACACTACTCTCTAGCAGCCCCCTACACTGTGGTAGTTCGCTGGTAAATTACTGTACAATGGGAGCTAGTTGTCTTGCAGTGCGAGAATGCCGGTAAATTTGAACAATGTTTTTAAATTGTAATATATACGTAACGGATGATGTAAAATTAATAACAAAATGAATTTATAAGAAAATTATCTGGGCCACAATGTATTACGTAACGATTATTATTGTTTACTGTATAGGTAAAATTGAATTAGGTTAATTTGCAATTATAAAAAATATGTTTTCTTGTGTTCCTGCAATAATTTTTTATTTACACGTAATATGTACACATACGTATATAATCTGTCTGAAAAGTGCTGAAATTTATTCTATGAGTATTTCTGTTACAAATAAGAGAATTCATTTCAAAATATTAATTCACAGAGGCAAATAAAGTTTGTAGTATAGGTATACTACAAATTATAATATTGTAAATTGGGAGTAATCAAAGTATCGTTGACGGGAAAATGAAGCTATCTATTTCACTGCACTTTACCGAAAACAGAACATGCTACATTTCTAAGCGAGTCTTTTGACAAATTTTTACATGGCACAGCTCCCCTCTTTAAGCGAACAACTTTATATGGCCCCTGTGCAAAAAATATATAATGCTCTTTTTCTCCTTCTACGGAACGTTCTTTTTTGCGTAATTGCATGCGGGCACTATGCAACGTCGTCTCACACGATTTGCATTTTGATTTTTACTATCGGCGGATCCTCCATTCCTGCTTGTTTACATGTACGCGAGGTTATGTTTACTCGTTTACTGTTACTGAGGGTGAGGGACGTAAGAGAAAGGGTAAACGAGACTGCACGATCACTAGCACCCCTGGCGGCCGTTGTACGCGTAATTGCAAGATCGCACTACGAGTCATTTAGGAAGTTCTAGCTCAAGGATTGTATATTCCCTATACAATCCTTGGTTCTAGCCCCCTACTCTCTAGTCTTCTTGACACATTTAATGTGTATATCATAGAACCCTAAAAAGAATGATCACAAATGACTATAGCACAGCTTACTCAATGTGACTATAGCGTGCTTTACACTTGGGCGCTTTATTGTCGGAAAAGGCCGCAAGCGGGAAAGAGTGTCTGTGTAAATGCGGCGTTTGGAGTGGAGGATTGCGCGCTCCGACCAGCACGCAATTCCCATGTGCCTAGTCAGTGGTCTAACTAAACTCTAAAGGGTTGACGTGCAAGTCCACACTCCTCTGACCTGTTGCGCTCTCCTGTGTCATTTTCGTTCGTCGTATTTTCTTCAATGTTTTCTTTGCTTACTTTGTGCTTCGTTTCCGGGAAAATGGATGTTCGATTGTGGTCGAAGGAGTTAATATCCGATTTTCTATGCCTGTATGTGTAAATCATTTCCATGCCTGTGGAAATGCAAAAGCGACGAGTATGAAAATAAAAATCTTCGCGAAACCGCATTGAAATCTTTGATTGATTTATGCAAAACGCATGGATTTCCTGAAGCAAATAGGGATTTCAGAGGAATTGAAATTATTTTATATCACATTTTTCATGACTATATTTTTACTTCAAGTAGAATTTTTTTCCTTTCAATCTTAACTTGTCAAAATGTAGACACCAATGTAATAAAAATCGTGAACACTTACAAGTATAAGCGCTGTTAGAGCAACTCTAATAAAATCATCTTTGTTAAAAACAATCTGTAAATAACAGTATTAATAGTTTCGCCCTTAGAATACATCTTCATTTTTTGTCAGTCTCTAATTACTGAGTCAGTTCCTTTTCCTTAAAAATCCTAAAAGTAGGTAACTATTTAGTTTTTTAGTGTTTATTCACTTCACAAGATCATCACAAAATCTGAGATTCAATAAAAAAAAACGGTTTTACAATCTAAAATATACTTGAAATGAAACCGCCATTAAAATAAACAATGCTGGAACAATGTTATTTTTTCAACTTACGTTTTTCTATTTTCCGTACCTGTTCCTAATTATTAATCATGCTTTAAAGATGTATAAAATTGAGCATGCGCTAGTGCATTTTTTGCAATGTTTGAGAGCTAAATATTTATTGATCTGTGCTGAGAGCAAACTGAGTTTCGTCTCTATCGCAGTTATCGCACACATCGCCACGACCATTCCACCTCCACTGTAATGGCGTATCTAGCGCTATCCATGATAGAGTGAAATAACCTTTCGTCGATATAGCACATGAAAAAGAAAAAGGAACCCATTTTGAAGTCCTCTGGTGCGCTTAACTCAAAATCGCCATTTTTGAGTTTCACCACTATTGTTCTCAGGAATCTAGGAATCTTCAAATCTAGTATATTTTTTGGATGAAAATTACATTTATGGCATCCATGTAGTGATGGGTAGTTCGCAAACGAACTATACAAATGAACGATTCATTTAGGTGAACTAAATGAACTAGTTCGTTGTTTGCGAACGAACTAGTTCCATATGAATTATATTTTTGAATGGCGAACTAAATGAATTGAACATATAACGACGCGACGGAGAACTGAGATCTGAGAGCGATTGCAGCAGAATGAGATGATATGAAATATGAATATAGCGGAGTGGGAATAGAGACTTGAAGAGCCGAAAGATTCACGCTGTATGTTTGTTTACTGCACAAAACACGTGGGTGTTTTGTGGTTTATTGACAATCAGGGGTGAGGTTTGGGATTGTTGTCGGTGCACGGTCCACATTAATATATCCCACTATAAAATATAGTACACCATATTGCGTGTTATGATTATAAATTATTAAATAGTGTATAATTATGTATATTTGTTGATTAACAGTAAGAACTAAACATTCTATCAAATAAGTTTTGCATTTAGAATGAAAATAAAACAGACCATATGAACTAAATATTTAATATAATATTTTTAAACTTAAACAGAAAAGAACAGAAATAAAACGGTATTTAATAAAATAAAACAAAAATAAATTCTTTGGTAAATAATAGGTACACATCAAATAAAAATTATATTTTGAACATGCAAAACATACATGTTTACGAATTCTAAAAAATTGATTATAAATTGAGCCGTTGAAAGTCAGGATGGTCTAAGTCAAGATATTGTGTTCTGAGATATTGAGGCTTATAGTTAAAACATTCTGTACAAATCCTGGCATAAGAAATGAGTGCTTCAATGCCGTCTTCATTTTGAACAAGTATCAACTTAAGTTTAAAGATCTATTGTTGAACCATGTTCAAATTTGGTAGAGGAGTAGTTTTCCATATAAAGATGTTATTTTAGCAATTATCTCCAAAACCTAATTTTATGATTTGAACCACTCTGGTTTTCAACGGCTCAATTATATCTATAAATTATGATTTAAAAATACAATTTGATTAACTTTGGAAGAAGTTAGTCTATTCCTCTTTTGAGTAAGTGTTTGGCCAGTCTTTAAAAAGATACGTTCACAAGGAATATACGTCGCCATTACACAGAGCCGTTTTTTAATCATTTGAAAGAGACGCCTTTCATTCCACCATAATAGCGGATCTTCAGTGCGATTTAATAAAGGCTCATTAAGGTATTTCTCCAATTCAATTATGGCCGATGCCGTAGGATTATCTGGCGTACAAACATGCTTAACTTTATGGTCAAAATCATCCCAAATCGAAGTCTGATTATGACCACGATTGCTTTGACTACCATCATATTATGAAGAGGCATTTTATTGCGAGGAAAATACCTATATAAAATAAATAATATCTAGGTATAAACGTGCATATAAAAGAGCGCCAGAACGCCAGAACAGTGCGCGTTCTATGACTGCGTCTCTGCTAATGAACGAATACAAGACATCAAGACAAAGAGCGAAATGAAGTAAATAGTAAATGAACGGCTACGGAGTGCGGAGCCAGCCGGCGACCAGTTTCTAAACATGTTTTGCGCTCCTCAAAAAGAGCTAGACTGCCCATCACTAATTCCATGTACTTCCGAGTGACTGTGGACTCCTGATGACGTGCTACATCAGCTGATCCCCCCGCTCGCTAAAGTAACGAGGCAACATACCATAATAATATATTCTACCAATCTCGTCTCTGGGTGTCATCCGATGACCGATGATTATAAAACTTTATACAGAAGTATACATATATGCACTTTTCTTGTCTGTTTACTTGAAAAAGTATTCACTTTCTTTGAAACCACCTCGGAATTCTATGATTAGTTTATTAACATAAAAAGAAAATGTTGACCACAAAACTTTTTAAATCTGCTTGCACTGTTGAGTAACAAATACCTTGTATGTTTATAAATCGTATGGATATAAATAGTGAACTGGTTTATAAAAAAAGTAAATCGATTGTTACAATAAATACCGTGCTCTTATAGAGTTGATATTAAAATTGTTTGTAACAGAAAATCACGATATAATATTTTAATAATCTACCTTTTCCATAATTTCTCAAACAAGAATATTAATAATCTCAAAACGATTATAACATGGTTTATTTGTAGTCATGAAGATTATAAAACATGCTTTTAAAAGTATGTCTATCAAATAAAGGGCGCCGTGAGGCGCTAAGTTATAGCGCCGCAGGCGAAAATTTTTAAAATTTTCAAAGTCACACGTTTTCCTGACACTTCAGAATTTCAATGATAAATTTATTTTTACAAAAATATTGACTTTCACAGTAATACTTTTTGAAATTTGTTACCTTTTTGAAATAATAATAATATTTAATTTTAATGATAATAAGAATTAGAAGCTTCTTAATTAAGGTAACCACTGACTGTAATAGTTAAGCTGTTAACTGTAATAGTTAATTTTACATTAGCAACAATAATGCAAACTGCAGAAGCAGGAAGAATCAAATGCTTCTGTGCTTTTAGGAATAAATGACTGACAGTCAATAGCGTGCATTTGCTGCTGCTGCGGTTTGTATTATTGCTGCTCATGTAAAGTCAGAAGTCTGCGCCCTACATTTGCGACTGCTGCAAATGTATCAGACACGCGGGAAATTCGAAGCCCGACGCCTGGCCAGGAGGGGGCACCTGCCCCCCCTGCCCTCCCCTGGCTACGCCCTTGGCTTAAAGTAAACAACCATGTCACATAACCTACGAGCAAAGAGACAGATTTTGCTCGTAGCACATAACTGTGATCACTTTGACGTTGGAACCGTGGTTTAAATGTAAAAGTCATATGAACAAGTGAACCTAATCAGAATCTGTTTATTTTAAGCTCTTAAAAGGAGGATGGCTCAGGTCAACTGGAACAGACAAATAGTCTATGACATTATAATTCTTAAATATTCTTTTCCTCTCTGTGAAACTTGTCTATCTTTGACTACGAGCTACGATCTGTCTTTTTGCTCGTAGACTACGAGCAAAAATACAGATTTGATCTACGAGCAAAGAGACAGATCTGTCTTTTTGCTCGTAGGATTTGATTAATACGTCACTTGTCAAAAAGTTATGTTATCATTTATCATGTTATCGTTGTCATGTCAATAGTATATAAGGTATATACAAAGATGCACGAGAAGGAATAATAGACAATGCAAATATTTGCATAGTGCAACAATATATAACTTTTTGTAAATATATTGATAGAAATATAGAACTGCAATATTAGTTCGGCTGTTGTGGAGAATGTTCTAATCTTTTTAATGTCTTGTACTGTACTGCCTTCATTAATATAACCTAAATTACGAAAAAACAAATCAAAAAAATTACATTCATATAAAGTAGAGCGATGGCTGATAGCGAAGATGAAAACTACAATAGTGAGGAATGCATTAATCTTGCTGGATTCTTTTTTGGTAACATCGATGAATCTGGCCAACTTGAAAGTGATGTATTGGATTCTGAATCACAAAGACAGCTTGCCTCTCTTGGAAAGTGAGTTTTTTAGATGTTCTAAAATATAATTGAAATCACTTGCTTATTTCAGATTGGGTCTCGGTTCATTTCTTAAAGATATGATAGGCAACGAAAAAATAAAAGAGGAAGCGGATAGTGATTCAGAGATACAAAATACAGAAATTAAACAGGAGCAAATTGATATAAAATCTGAAGGATATTCCCATACTCGGGATGAATTAAGTATTACAATAATTTTGTTATTTTGCTAATATTTTATACTGATATTTATTTTAGTTGATACTAAATCTCCATCTGCAGAGGATTTTTTTGATATTAATGAGTTGGCTGAAGAAGAAGTGAACAATGAAGCTGATGTAACTCTTAGTTTACTTTCGTTGACTTTTTAATAATTTTGATTTTTTAGCCCAAATTATGTAATGAAGATTATGATGCCGATGATGAAACAATTGTAAGAAAAGCCAGTGAACTTATGCCGCCTCCTCCCATTCCCATAAATGACAAAGAACACAGAGAGTCAGATTGTTTAAAAATATCTGATGATGCTGAAAAAAAGAAACTTGAAACACCACTTGCAGCTATGCTACCTTCTAAATATGCTAACGTGGATGTTACAGAATTGTTTCCTGATTTTCGCCATGGAAAGGTATTATCAAACTAACGTTTTTTTCATTTTTTAACTAGATGTGTATGGCTTTATTTAGGTATTACGGTTCTCAAGACTTTTTGGACCAGGAAAACCTAGTAGCTTACCAAACATTTGGAAGAATGTTCGCAAAAAAAGAAAGAAACGTAAACATAAGGAGAGTCTTAATCAACATGATACTGACTCCAATTCTGATGATGATAAGCCAAAGAATCGTGGCTGGTTCTTTGACTATGCTGAACCAAACCCAGAGCAAATTCAAACAGATGATGAGGTACTAAAAACAACTTTTATTATAGTTTAAAATTAAATATATCAATATTAGAGGAATGGAGTTTTTAAAGTTAAAAGGTGCATAAACAAATTATAATAACTAAGTATTATAAGAATGAATGAGTGACATATTTATATTTGCATATCAGAAAGTTACAAAGTATTTGCAGTATAGTGAAATTTTAGTTGGGAAGTCGATTCCGGGAGATTAGATGATGATTGAAAGATAACATTTATGATTTGATAGACTCCTGACTAAAGTCTAAAGCGGATTTTTCAGATTTGAAATTGATGTGGTATGTGATTAAATGTACTCTAATCTTGACCATCAGCAATTAAAAATTACCACTGTTAAATTCTTTTGATGTCATCTTTCAATCATCTGATTCTTGGTATCCTTATAATAAATATCAAATGAATACTATCTTGATGTGTATTTTAGGAAAAGTTTTTGAAACCTGTCGAAGCTCCAAGTGAGGAGAACAGGCAAGAGGCAGAAAAGAAAGATGATTCTGGCCCAAAAGCAGCAGATTGGAGATTTGGTCCAGCCCAGATTTGGTATGATATGTTAGAGGTTCCAGAAACTGGTGATGGTTTCAATTATGGATTCAAGCTTTGCGAAGAAAAGGTATAGCTTATATAATAGTATAGCCATAAGTAGTAAATCAAATCATTGATTGTATAATTCTATAACACTGATTTTTTTTCTTATCTAAATAACATGCAAAAGTAACAAAAAAGTTATATTTGTTATTTTTATTTTATTGCCTCTGCATAGCATGAAAATTTGTGTATATTTGTTTAACAATACTTTTTATAGTCTTCAGTTAAAGATGAGGATGACGAAAACAAAGAAAATGCAGATGAAGATATTCCTGATGATGCTTTCTTAATGGTCACACAATTACATTGGGAAGATGATGTTGTTTGGGACGGCAATGATATAAAACACAAGGTATGATATTATAAATGTAATCATATTAAACCACTAATAGAAAAATCAACTTCATTAAACTGTTTGAAAGGAGTTGTGTTTTTATACTAAATTTTAAATAAACAATTGGGTGTATAAAATATCTCTAAAAGTAATACATATTCATATTTATTTTCATGCATAGTTTAAAAAAACTCAAAAACTATATAAATAAATTTTATAAATAAATAATGCTCTATTTATACAGTTCAGCGGTTCCTTAAAAAGGGTTATTGTTAAGAGTTTTTTAAAACGTAGTGTTGTAATAAACAGATGTATATCGTGATATTTCTCGATTTAATTATATAATTAAATATCAATTTATGTTTTATAGCCTCTTTGGTGTTTGTCATTTGTTTTTTTTTTTTAACGTCATTTACATTACTTTTGGGATATACACCTTTTTTGTTTCTAACCTTGTTAAAAAAATCGTAATTTCTTCAGGTGTTACAGAAACTAAACTCAAAAACGAACGCAGCTGGATGGGTTCCAAGTAGTGGTAACAGAACGGCTCAGGCTTTCAGTCAACCAGGAAAAGTCGGGAGTGGGGTCAGAATGCCACCAGCTCCAAATCCTCCATTACCAGGCATGAAATCAAAATCACAAATGTAAGTATAATAGTAAGATTATTTCAGGAAAATCTTAATTCTTTTACATCTTCAAATTGCAAGTTAATGAAATAATAAATTAGACCATTACCAATTGCTTAAATGAATCATAAAATACTTGGACTTGAAGACAAATGGCATACATTGTCATTTTAAATACCATTTGTCAACCTTTTAATATAATTGTGTACTTGTAGTGGTCAATGTGGCATTCTTCAGTATGATTTTTTTGGTAATATATAAATATGTTTATATGAGTTTCCTTATATCAACAAAATATATAATCTCAAGTATTTTTATATATGAGGTTGTGTATAAAGTTGTGTTGTGTATATAAAACATAAACAATTTCATTGTATAGTTTGTTAATGTCGATGTTTTAATTTCTTGAAATTCCTCAGAAGCGTTTAGTTAAATAATTTAGTTGCCTTGAATGAGTTTATTAATTTTTCATAAAACATATATTATCTCACTATGTCTATTATCAAAAGAGGAGTTAATCAAGAATTTCAAGAATATGTCAGATCAAAACAGAAATGAATGAGACTGTTGCAAGTTCAAAATATTTAATGTTTGATGAACTTGATAATACTGCATGCTTCCTACTACGAGTATAAATTTGTCTGCTACCAAGTCTCAAGTCCGAGCATACTTTATATTGCTATTTATTATAATTGTCAATAAAATTTAAAATCAAAATCAAAAATTTACAATTAATTGAGATTATCATGAGAATGAGAATAGATTTATGAAGATATATGAATTTTAACGGTTTTTCTTGGAAAATGCTTTTCCTAAAATAAATTTTACCAATTCTGCTTAAATATTTTATTTTAAATCAATTATATTTGTAATTATACAAAAACTTTGCTTGTTATGATATAAAATGAAAACAGTCCTAATAGATATTAGACTCTTAAAGATAGTAAAATCTTAAACTAGCTAACAAATATGTACTCATATTTTAACATTATGTACTTGTATATAAACACAATTATTACTTATTAGATTGAATAAACCAAGACCTGATCAAGACCAAGATGATACCTGGTATTCAATTTTCCCTGTGGAAAATGAAGATTTAGTGTATGGCAGGTGGGAGGATGATGTAATATGGGATGCAGAAAATGTTAAAAATGTTCCTAAACCATCAATTCTTACATTAGATCCTAATGATGAAAATATTATCCTTGGAATCCCAGACGACATTGATCCTTCCAAACAAATTGCCGGTAAGAAAATACAATAAATATTTTATTTTATAGGCACGTGCGATAGATATATTATAGAATTAATTCAAAAGAAATAAAAGAAGATTTAATGTTTCATCAAACAGGAGAGTGTAGTAAATATGTGAATTCACCTATTTTATTCAAATTATTTAGTTTTCAATTTTATTCAGAAAATGAAGTTGCTTATGAGAATATCACTTCTTTGATATTCTAATTAGACAATATCACTTTTTATATTGTTTTTCACTAAAAATCTCTTACTTTTTACTTAGAAAGCTTGGCATATATTAAACAAAATATTTGAGCAGATTTTTCTGTAGTATGTCTTAATAGAAGCTCTAAGGAATAACTGTGCAGGATATTGAAGTAGTGCAAGATGTTCTGTGGAAGAGAGGATTTTTTCAAAATTTTTCTTCACTAATATCTCGTACATTTTCCTTAAATAAAATTCAAAGCATCTACTATAAAATTATTTGAGCAGGTTTTCCTACAGTAGGTTTTTGTGGAGGCTCTAGGGGATATCTGTGTAGGATATCGAAGTAATGCAAGACCTATTGTGGAAGTGGCTGTTATTTACATTTTTCTTTATTAAAAATCTGTGCACAGATATCTTCTAGAGTGTGTACTAAGACTTCATGGAAGCAAAATCGCAGAAATAATGTTTTAATAGATCTTATAGTTTTTTTTAAGAGGTTTTTAGTGAAGAAAAATATAAAAATCAGCCACTTCCGCAGTAGGTCTTGCGCTACTTCAATATTCTACACAGATATCCACTAGAGCCTTAAGACCTACCGTAGGAAAAATTGCTCAAACAATTTTTTAGTAGATGTTATGAATTCTTTTAAGGAAAAAGTATGAGATAGTGAAGAAAAATAAAAAGAAATCGTCTCTTCCACAGTAGGTCTTGCACTACTTCGATATTCTGCACAGCTATCCCTTAGAGCTTCTACTAAGACCTACAATGGAAAAGTCTGCTCGAATTTTTTAATTTATTTTACCAAATTTTATAATAAAAAAGTAAGAGATTTTTAGTGAAAAAAAAAAAAATCAGCCACTTCTGTAGTAGGTCTTGCACTACTTTGACACTCTACATAGATATTACTGGAGCCTCTATTAAGATCTAGTGTAGGAAGAACTGCTGAAATAATATTTTAGTAGATATTACAATTTTTTTAAGGAAAAGGCACGAGATTTTAGTGAAGAAAAATAAAAAAAATCGTCTTCCAAGTAGGTCTTGCACTACTTGGATATTCTGCATAGTTTTTCCTTAGAGCTTCTACTAAGATGTACAATAGAACAATCTGCTCAAATAATTTATTAACATATACTACCAACTTTTCTAATAAAAAAGTAAGAGATTTTTAGTGAAGAAAGATATAATTAGCCACTTTCATAGTGGATTTTGCGCTACTTCAATATTCTACATAGATATCCACTAGAGCCTGTACTAAGACCTACTGTAGGAAAAACTGCTGAAATAACTTTTTTTAAGGAAAAAGTAGATTTTAGTGAAGAAAAATAAAAAAAGAACATTCTTCCAGAGTAGGTCTTGCACTACTTCGACATTCTGCACAGTTATCCCTTAGAGCTTCTACTAAGACTTAGAATAAAAAAATCTGCTCAAATAATTTTTTAATATAGGCTACCAAATCTTGTAATAAAAAAGTAAGAAATTTGTAGTGAAGACAAATATAAGAAACAGTCACTTCCACAGTAGGTTTTGCGCTACTTTGATATTCTATATAGATATCCACTAGAGCCTTTACTAAGATCCACTGTAGAGAAAAAGTGTTGAAGTAATTTTTTTAGTAGATGTTATGAATTATTTTAAGGAAAAAGTATGAGATTTTAGTGAAGCAAAATAAAAAAAACATCTCTTCTACATTAGGTTTTGCACTACTGCGATATTTTGCACAGTTATCCCTTATCCCTTAATTATGTAATTAAAAGTAGGTATATAATTATGTCTTTAGGTCATAGTGCATCCACTACTGAAATTCTTAAACTAAAAGAAAATGTATTGCATTGTGTACTATGTTTGCCAATATTGTGATAAAAATATTTCTCAATTGTACGATTTTAATTCATTCTAGGGACTATTTATGTCTATGTGTTTTATAAATGTAATTTCTCTTTTAAGGACAAGCAACACCTGTCAAAGTTAAAATTCCTCATCCTCATGTTAAGAAATCAAAGATATTATTAGGAAAGGCAGGTGTTATTAATGTTCTACAGGAGGATACTCCTCCGCCACCACCCAAATCACCTGATCGGGATCCATTTAACATTTCTAATGATATGTAAGTAAATTATTTTTTTGATTTCTATTTTATTGTGTGGAAATTGGTAAGTACTCCAGTATTCCGGCATTCTGTGATAACAGCTGAAATTTATAAAAAAAATCATTTTGCCATGCTTATGACATTTACAGTCACACTAGAATACTGTAGTAGTTTATCTGCTGCTATAATGGAAGTAAATACTACATACTATATTACAGTTACAGAACATCTGAGATTTTAGACATATTTTGGATATTTTATGGGATATCTCTTACAAAATAGCAAATTGAAATGTGGTTAGGATTGACATGCATGACTTAAGTGTGCATGTAAATAATTAATTAATGTATGAGTTTCAGGTTTATTCTTACTATAAGTATATCTGGCGTTTCTACATATTTCTAGCTGTGTTCTTCCTGTAACTTAATAGTGATAGGGAGGTTTATGTGTATAAATTTATTTTTTCTTGATATTTTTTTAAGATACAAATTAAAATAATTTTTTAGAGTTGAACTGAAAGTTTTTGCATGGAAAGTAAATAAATTAGCTGATAATCTAGAACTTGGCTAAAGTTATAATTTTGCACGTATAAATACTTGTGAAGTGTAAAGAACTCTGCAAATTCCATTGCTGGGTGTACAATTAAGCTAATCTTGTCAACAATAAACATAGCTGTGTATTCCATGTCTAAAAATTATTTATTAGTATTTTTCCATTCCAAATCCATTCTTGATGTATCATTTATGGTCAAGGCACTCAGATATCATTCATCAAATATCATTAATTCATTAATCATTATAGCCAGGAACCACAATAGATGGGAGCTTGTTTTAGTGTAGTAATATCAAGGGTATCAGTATTACTGAGCAAATAGAATGGATGTTTTAGTGCAGGGCACACATCTCTAACCAAATTTGACGGCATTGCAAGGTTAATCCTCACATTTTTCACTCTTATGTTATTATTTTGACCTCCTTTCTCAGGAGATCTTTCTTTTCTTTTATTTCTTCTACATTGTGGTGTTTAGATTGGAGGCTGGTATTTGCAGTAACAATCTTTCTGGGGTTGATTATCAAATGATTGTAATATAACAGGAAGAGTAGTACAGTTAAACTTCTCAATTTTTACATCTGTATTCTTCACTACTGATGTTGCTATTCAGTTCATTCTATGATTCTGTTGATTTTGTTATGTGAGTTATATATATCGTCTGACAAAAAATACCATTCTTATTGTTTGTACAGCTATTTTAATACCATCATCATCATATTTGAGTAATGGAGCCCTCTAATGAATACGAATTTCTATCACATTTGACCATAATAATGCACCATTTTCCATTATACCACAAATCATCGTACATTTCCAGTTGATTGCCGATTTTAGGGTTGCCATAAAACATAAAATGTTTGACAACATATTTTAATGCCGCCTTTGAAACACGGCACATGCAGACAAAAAATTTTGAGAAGGAAGTTTATACTTTTTAAGAGACAGACGAGATTCTGCCTGTTCTCCATCCTATTCAAAATCAGCGAAGAAGCAGTTATGTAATGCACCTTGGCAATAACATTTAACAAATAAAAGTGTTGGTTATATGAATTGATGGTAATGGGGAGGGGACATATTCAGATTTATATATATTAACTTGCATAATTGTGATGTCAGTATTAAAATAGCATATGCGAAACATAATCACAAAGTATAGTATATATCACAAACTCTTTACATGTATGTTTGTTAGATTATGATCTGTGATACTTCACTAACAAAATTATCGACAAGAAACGATATCACATTGAGTTTAAGATAAAATCACCCAATGACTTTACTTCTGCAGTGTTAAAATTAATAAATTTTGACAAAACAAAATGAAAATTTAGTACCTATATTGATTTTTTTTTTTTTTTTATAAAAGCCTGTTCGAAAGTAACCAAAGGATATTTATTTTTTTTTTCTTGTGTAATTTTTGTTTAGCTATTATCAGCCTCGTACCTCTGAAACTACGTTAAGGCTCAAAGTTGGAGGAGCTAATTTAATTCAACATTCAACACCTGTAGTAGAATTACGAGCACCATTTGTGCAAACACATATGGGTCCAATGAGATTAAGAAACTTCCACAGACCACCCATGAAAAGATTTTCGCATGGGCCACTTTCACAACCGGGACCCCATGGTGTAATGCCACTTGTTAAACATATTAAGAAGAAAGCGAAGGTAAAAGCCATGAAATTTAATAGTTTGCTCTCATATATATCTACTTTTATTTGTTTAACCAAAACAGAAATTAAACATAGTTTTAATTCACAGCAAAGAGAAACAGAACGAATGGCCTCAGGAGGCGGAGACGTCTTCTTCATGAGGACACCAGAAGATCTCACTGGTAGAGATGGGGACATAATTCTTGTAGAATTCTGTGAGGAGCATCCTCCACTTATGAATCAGGTACTGTATATACATATATTTATAATTTACTATATTGCTCAACTAAATATTTAGGAAAATTATGAAAACTAAATAAGGAATGAAATAATATTTAATTTGTTATGGTATTCTGTAAAAATCAGACTATTATATCTACAACATAAAAAGAAAGAAAAAAGGCAGACTAAAGTATCAATACATTGACATTATAAGAATTAAAGATGTAAAAATAAAAATGAAACATTTTGTAATACTGTTACCTTTTTGTTATCTGTATTTTTTTTATTGTTAACTTAACTAGTTTTATACTCTTATACATTTGTCTTAGATATTTTCGTATCTTAATGGGCTAATAAAGTATTGCTTGTTTATTCCATTTTTGATACTAGGTTGGTATGTGTTCGAAAATCAAGAACTATTATAAGAGAAAAGCGGCAAAGGATTCTGGACCTCCTACTTATAGATATGGAGAGACAGCTTATGCCCATACTTCACCGTTTTTGGGTATCCTTCATCCTGGACAATCTATACAGGCTATTGAAAACAATATGTACAGGTAAATATTGCAGCAATTGGCATAAAAAATACATTTTCTATTTTCTATGTGGGAAATCGTCTTGCATCACTACTGTTCCTAGTTTTAAGTAGTCATTTCACTATTATGAGAATGTGATTAAAAACAATAGAAGCTCTATAATCAACATCTATAAAAAGAATATTGAGTAAAAACTCTGTCTATGATTTGGATTTGAACTTTTATGTTTGATTTTATACACTATGTTTCTATTAAGAACTTAATACATTGACTACACATGAAATGTTAATACAGGGCGTTTATAAATATGCAGGATTATTTTTAATGGTAGATACCATAAAAAAGAATTTCACAATTTTTTAAGTTTCCTTGAAATAGCCATTAATAAATTTATTTTTGAAGTTAATTATGAAAAGTTGAGTTAATTATACTCTTCATTTTAAGACGGTTAAAGCCTCTATTGATTAAAAGCATAATTAACTCAAAATTTAATGCAGTATTGTTTATATTTCACGGAAATGTATATTATTGCTTTATTTATTCGTGTATATTACATACCTTTCTTAAAATTGTTCTTACATCTTGAGAACTGCTGCTGGAATTCTGGCCAATGTAAAATAGTTGTTTGGTTCTGTAAATCATTTAGCATATTGCATATTTGGTTAAATATGTAATGTGCTTAATAATGTATATATATATATATATATATATATATATATATATATATATATATATATATATATATATATATACGTATCGATAATTAAAATGGTTATACTATCGATGTAAATTAAAGAATAGATTCATAAGACAAAATAAAATCCTTTACTTAATAGTTGATTCTAATATCATTAATTTATAATTAGATTATTATTGGGCCTTGCAGAGGGATGTTTAATTATATTAGAATTAACTATTAAGTAAAGGATTTTATTTTGTCTTATGAATCTACCCTCTAATATAAATCGGATAGCATAGAAGCTTTACAAAAAAAAAATATATTTTTTTAATATTCTTCAAATAAATTAATAAATTCTCTACTACAAACTCTACTACAAATTAATAAACACACTCTTTTATATTCTTTATATTGAATTTAATTATGTATAAATGATTTCTCTTGTTGCATATTTCTGGCAGGTAGTATTTATACAAAGTTTTGTTTTGTTATTTACCTCTTCCTGTAATGTATGTGTGAAATGTTTTAATCTTCTGATTTTTATTTACTCTACACTACACAGTGTATTGTACAGACTCCCTACACTTGTATAAATTCTTTCTGTGGTATTTTTATTTTTTATAAATTAATTACTTCACTTAATACATTAACTTTATATCCACATATATGGAATAAAATATTTATATCAGGTCTCGAAGACACTAGTCCTAGGTCTAGTGAAGCTGTATTCAAATTTCAGCAAGTATAATGTTTCATTTATTATAAAACATTTAATCATTAATTATAAAATTACAGGGCTCCAATATACGAGCATAACATATTGGAAAGCGACTTCCTAATTATCAGAACTCGTCAACAATTTTATATTAGGGAAGTAGACGCTCTATATTGTGCCGGGCAGCAGTGTCCTTTATATGAAGTACCTGGACCTAATTCTAAAAGAGCAAATAATTTTGTGAGGGACTTCCTACAAGTAAGATCCATAATTTTATATTTTATGGTTTATAATAATTCTACTTTCTATTTCAAGGTATTCATTTATCGTCTGTTTTGGCGAAATAGAGATAATCCTAGACGTATTAAAATGGACGATATAAAAAGGGCTTTTCCCTCTCATTCAGAAAGCAGTATAAGAAAAAGACTGAAACTTTGTGCAGATTTTAAAAGGACAGGTTAGTTTGTTCATTAGCTGTAAAATAAATGCAAATTAAAAGTATTGATTGTTTGTTTCAGGTATGGATTCAAATTGGTGGGTAATAAAACCTGAGTTTCGATTACCAACAGAGGAAGAAATTCGGGCAATGGTTTCACCAGAACAGTGTTGTGCTTATTTCAGTATGGTAGCTGCTGAACAGAGATTGAAGGTTCGTTGTTAAAAATTGTTATGGAATCTATCCTGAAGTAGATTTTTTTCTGTCAAAAAAATTATCCCTTACAATTTTCATTTTGATGAACTTAAAATTGTCTAATGAACAGGTATAATAAAATTAACTTATTTTTTGCTATGGAACAGATTAAAGAAGAGTTCTAGATGTTTAATACTTTTATTATTATTAATTATTATTATTATTATTATTTATTATTATTAGTACATTATTAATTAGAAATATCAATTAGTAATAAAACAAGATTTTTGTTATGTTATAGGATGCTGGTTATGGAGAAAAATTCCTTTTTACTCCTGCAGAGGATGACGATGAAGAAATGCAACTGAAAATGGATGATGAAGTAAAAGTAGCCCCATGGAATACAACAAGAGCCTATATTCAGGCAATGAAAGGCAAATGTCTCCTGCAGTTGACTGGGCCAGCTGATCCGACTGGCTGTGGAGAGGGTTTCAGTTATGTTAGGGTGCCTAATAAACCAACACAGAGTAAAGAGGAACAGGAGTCACAACCAAAGAGAACAGTAACAGGAACTGATGCTGATTTGAGAAGGCTTTCTCTTAATAATGCTAAAGCCCTTCTAAGAAAATTTGGTGTCCCAGAAGAGGAGGTTAGTATATTTATTGTTATATATTATTAGATTAAAAAGCAGTTCAACTTAATATCTACTAGGTACTAGTTACTAGTCCAATTTAACTTTATTTTCTGTCTTCTTGATAATTACAAAATCTACATATAATAGTTACAGAACTAGAGAAGCTCGCCTATATATTAGCAATATTTCTACGGCCTTGCTTATGACCAATGAGAGGAGGATTATATGAATCTGGTTAGAGCAGCAGTATATCAAAGCCTTAGATATATACCGTTATGGAACCAAGCATTATTAAATATTGTAAATTTGGAATATAACTTGTACTTTGATAGCTATTTTAAATATTTATGTTGTAGTGGGTTTGTTGATGTTTATGTCTATTAAAGAACATGTTTTATGCTTTTAGAAACTATAAAAAAGTAGACATACCAGAATATTTTACTATTTTTGTTCTAAAAAATGCTTACTGAGGGGGAAATTTTTACTACTCTCCCATTTGTATCTAGAAGTTATATTAAGATCTTAATTTGGCATCAGATTGGATGGATAGTTGAAATTGGTAGTTTGGTTTGTAATATAAATTTTTTATAGAAAAATGGTATTAATCATAAATATTTTTCTATGTTATGGTTTGAAGGTATTTATTATATTTGATAATATTACTTATGGGGAAGAAGATACTCAACTCAAACAAAATTGTCAATTTGCATATAGTACTTTATGCAGAGATTCAGAATACTTTTTGGCATAAGTTTAGCAGAATACTGACCCCACTACCAGAAATCTAAAATTTAAATTGTAAGGCAACCCAATAAAAAATAAAAAAACTTCTGATTTTTTCAAGGAGGTAATGTCGTTTACAACATAGCGTCACTATAATATAGGTCGGGTCAATAAATAGCGCAGTTGGTATTTTTTAGATAATTTTAGCTTTAGATAGCTTATTTTGGCATCTCGAAAGCACAATTTTAAGCTAGTGTCTTATTCTGATAGTATTTACTATCTATAGCGTAGTCACATTAGAACAAAGTAGACAGTTCAGTTATTTTCACAGCGTTAATTGTTTTTGTGAAAAAAAAACATTTCCTCACATTTTAAAACGCAAGTTTGAGACTTTCAGCTTACAAATTGCTAGTATGTGTAAAATTAGTTAAGGGCTTGTATTTTTGCCTTCGCTGAACTGTTTTAATCTGAGAGTAATTTTATCAATGTTAAGATTGTTGTACTATTTTGATGAGATACTAGAATCCAAACACATCAATGTAAGATTAAAACTAGCCTTGCGAATCTTATTGCATACTCGGAATTCGAGATGGACATGATATAACAGACATATATTGTTTGTCATATAGAGCCATGTAGGCTCTACATGACAAACAATATGTCTGCATGCAAACAGGCGGTTAACAAAATTTCGGTATATGATGTTGAGTATGTTACTGTGAATGTTATAATTAGCGTAGACGAGACGCTGAAGGGTGTTAATTAAAAATGTTTTTACTTCATGATGCTTTAGTTATTTTTTGTGTATTGCTTAGCTTCTGAAGTATGTATTTATATAGTTATGGCATAAACTGCTGAAACTCCGTGTATCTCCTTTTGATTCTTAAACATTTGTAACTCCAGTTTTCATGGTTGTAGAAAAACAATATTAGGATGCCTTACTCTTCGTACTGGTACATTAACTCTCAGTTAATAAATGTCATAAATTTGATGGTTTCAACTCGAGATGAGTTTAAAGCAAATGGCAAATGTAAAAAACAATACCCTTTTCTTTTTGCATTTTTTTTAGATAATTTTGTAGGTAGATATTTTTTGTTTTATAGATAAAAAAATTATCTCGATGGGAGGTCATAGATGTTGTTAGAACGTTATCTACAGAAAAAGCTAAGGCCGGAGAAGAGGGCATGGATAAATTTTCAAGGGGGAACAGGTTCTCTATTGCTGAACATCAAGAAAGGTATAAAGAAGAATGTCAGAGAATATTTGACTTGCAAAATCGGGTCTTAGCAAGTGCTGAGGTATTAAGTACTGATGAAGGAGAGAGTTCAGAAGATGAAAGTGATGAGGATATTGAAGAAATGGGAAAAAACATCGAGAACATGTTGGCAAATAAAAAAACGAGTACACAGGTAATATTTTGATCAAATAATCTGAAAAAATAATCTTGAATTTTCTTATTAACATTATTATGTAGTTATCCTTGGAAAGGGAAGAACAAGAAAGACAAGAATTACGAAAGATGATTCTAGAAGGGGAAAAAGAGAGGACTAAAGATAAGAAAAAAGGCGAAGATGAAAGTGAAGACCAAAGTTATGCCCAACAAGGTAAAATATGTAAAAATCAGATAACTTTTGTGTGTTATTTATATAAGAGATGTATTTAGAAACTGTTTTCTTCTGTTAGGTCGTGTACTAAAAATAATACGTACATTCCGAAATCCTGAGGGAAGAGAGTTTACCAGAGTTGAATATGTAAGAAAGGCTGCTGTAATAGATGCTTACGTTAAAATTCGTACTACAAAAGATGAAGCATTTATTAGACAGTTTGCTACATTGGATGAGGCACAAAAGGAAGAAATGAAAAGAGAGAAACGTAGAATACAAGAACAGCTTAGACGGATAAAGAGAAACCAGGAGAAGGAAAGAATGAGTGGACAAACGCATACGCAGACATCTAATCTATCATCTGCAGGTGCGGTTGAGAAGTTGCCTAATCCTAATGAAGGTAAGTGAGAAACTTAGCAAAGTTGAGTATAATATAATCTAAATAAATTATTGTTATGGTCAATTTTAATTAGGTGAATGACTATTTGTCTGGGTGTCTTACTAGTCTGCTTTGATACAAGTTGATTTCCCTCTAGAAGTATTGATAATTTGCACCTTAAACAGTCAAGTTGTACAAATTATTATATTGTTACTAAGATTTACGAAAATTTGGCATTTGGCTAGTTATAGGCTGTTCAACAGGAATGTAGCATTTTCTGCTAAAGTTCTACCAAACCAGATTCATTCTTTTGTGGCATGAGCAAGTAGCTTTCAAACATTATGAAGCATTACTAATGTTATCTCAATTTTACTTGCCGCATAAATTGAATGATTTGCAACAGTTTTTCTTTACATACATCTACAAGGACTGAAAATGACCTACTCAGCTGCTGATGATGAAATCAAAGCAGTTTGTGTAAAAAAGCACGAGATTGCCCAACATACCTTGAAAAACAATCAGAATAGATTCTAGTAACTTATATGTTAGTTAAAAGCATAATCAATAACAGATTATTGGATGCATTTAAGAGTATCACAATAGCCAGATATAATAATAAATTGAACAAAGACAAGGCCCTTATATCTAAAAGTATGTTGTTTTGGTAGATATGGTGAATTATGGCAAGCGCTAACCATGATAAACTGAAACAGACTATTTCTTCATTTTTATGTTATGATGATGTCAACTTGATTGACAAACACGGGTCAAGTAAAGTGCAATCTTCTGTATGTAGTTTCCTATTTTTGTTATGTAATATGTTCTAAACAAAACTAATTCTCTATCGGAGTTAAAATCTCAGCTATAATACTAGAAATCTTCTTAATAATAATGCACTTCTATTACAAATGCAATAGAAGTGCATTTTCTGCATTGATCTTGGCAAGTATATCGGCAAGATATGTATATATAAAGTGCGGCAGAGCAACTTGCTTATTTGAATTTGGCGCACTAATGCGATGGTTGCTCCTATGAGGGGGGGGGGGGGGGGTACGCACATTCGTGAGGGCGGGGCGCAAAGTGGTAGCTCCGCTCCGTTTTAGTTTAGTATTTAGTTAGCATCATGGAGTTTACGAGGGTGGAGCGTGCATTCGCTGTCGAGGCATATTTTTCTAACGGTCGCTCAATCATCGCCACGCAACGTGCATTCCGTACCCATTTCAATATTGCGCCCTGTGGTCGTGTTCCTGGCCGGCAGTCGATTGTAACATGGGTAAACAACTTCAAGGAAACTGGTGATCTGAAGAAAAAAAAACCTGGGCTTCCACGAACAGCAAGGTCACCTCAAAACATTGACTTGGTAAGGCTTTCTTTTTTGCAATTCCCTCAGCGCTCTGTCCGCAAACATGCAGCTGCTATTGGGTTGTCTGCTCGTTCTGTGAGGCGAATCCTTCACGAAGAACTAAAATTTCATCCCTACAAATCGGCTGTGTTGCAGGAACTTAATCCACGCGATATAAGCAAGTTGCTCAGCCCCGCCCTGTACGTTTTGTTGTTTAATTCTTAATTTACTTTAGGACCAGCCACTCCGGTAACACCTACCTCGAGTAAAAATTTAAACTCTTCTCCTCCAAAATCGCGAAGGAAAACTAAGCTAAAACCTGATCTGAAGTTAAAATGTGGTGCTTGCGGTAATGTTGGACATATGAGGTATAATTATTTGTTGTATTCTGTAACAACAAAACTATATGCATTTAATTTTTAGAACAAATAAAGCTTGCCCATTGTATCAGAACTCCACAGGAACTAATGCCCCCATAAATGTTGCCATGACCGAAGAACAAGAGGAGGACATAGAGAAACAATTGAACACAGATGATGAGGATTTAGTTAATGTGGATGGCACCAAAGTTAAGTTGTCAGGCAAATTATTAAAGGTAACACAATACATATAAAAGTAATTTTATAAAAGTATTACATATCTTCATGCATATTTAGCACGCAGAAGAAATAAAACGTAGGAGTCTTATGTTAAAAGTGCCCAAAGATGCTCTGGGAAATAAGAAGCGTCGAAGAGGTGTTTCAGATTTACATTGTGATTATTTGAAAAAGCACAATAAGCCTGCCAATAGAAGAAGGACGGATCCAGTTGTTGTTCTCTCAACTATTTTGGAAAATATTCTTAACGAAATGAGGGATATGCCTGATGTGCAACCTTTCTTATTTCCTGTTAATCCAAAAGTGAGTTTGATTGATATATTTGTGAATAACATTTTAATGAGATGGATCGATATAGCCCAGATAGATGTCGAGAATTATTTTATTTTCTTTTTTCCATTTTTAGTTGGTAATGGATTACTATAGAATTATACAAAGGCCTATGGATCTTCAGACTATTCGAGAGAATTTAAGACAGAAAAAATACCAAAGTCGAGAGGAATTTTTAGCTGATGTTAATCAAATTGTTGAAAATTCTAATCTTTATAATGGTAAAAAATATACATATTTATCTGATCGATTTTATGTAAAATTTTCACATTTATTTTAGGCCTTAAGAGTAGTTTAACTGTAGCTGCACAAAGAATGTTAAATAAATGTGTAGAAAGACTGGCTGAAAAGGAAGAAAGGCTGATGAGACTGGAAAAGGCAATCAACCCTCTATTGGACGATAACGATCAAGTTGCTTTAACGTTTATTCTTGATAATGTCGTCAATACTAGATTAAAGACAATGTCAGAGTCGTGGCCATTTCTTAAGCCTGTTAATAAGAAATTCGTCAAGGACTATTATAATATCGTCAAAAGGCCGATGGATTTAGAAGCCATATCGAAGAGGGTAGCAGGTTAGTAAAATATAACAACAGTTATTTAATAGAGGCTTATTTTTGGAATGTATTAATTGTGTATGTACTCTTTTAATATTTTTTAGAAATAAAAGCAAATATTTATTGCCAAATTAGGTCAAATTTACATCCTTTTGTTTAGCATATTATGGTTACATTTTTCTCTGATAATTACTTTAGTGATTTTATGTAAATTTTGCCTATTGCTTTGTGCATACAGGGAAAAGATGAAGAATTAAAAGTGTAATTGAACTAGTGTGAGGATGCATTTATTAAAAAGTAGTCACATTATTTGTAGAAACTTATTTTTAAAGGACAGATAAGAATTAATTAAGAGGGGGCTATTGAAATATCGCCAAAATAGACATACATGAAAAATTGTTTATTTCAAAAACTATATAATTTTGGAAGAAATTTAAGCGGGATATCTCCAGATAAGATATTGGGCTAAGAGGTGCTCATTTTAGTGCTTAATATCCTAAACAACAAAGTTAAACAATAAAAAAATTGGAAACAAACCAAAATTATGCCACAGATCATTACTACAATTTGTAATCTCTCTCATGTTAGTTTCAATAACTCATTTCTTGAATAATACCATAAAGTATGCATGACCAAGAACAAACAATATATTTTTGTAAAAACTATTTATCGTTGATCATTTCTATGATTTCATTTTGATGTTCTTAGTTAAACAAATGGTAATTTAGTTAGATAAACATGGTAAACAATTTGCTGTCTGTCATGAAACTGACATCTGAGACTGTTAGGTTAGCAGTTAAAAGATCTCTTGTTTTTGTAATTTGTAATACGTAAGTAAAGTTGAATATCTGTTGAATATAATGGTTAAGTGACTTTATTGTTAGTAAAAGGGTAATTTTTTAAGTAACTCTCTTAGCAACTGTCATACATATAATGATATCAGAAATATATTGAGAGGCTACGTAATGTCTTACGGAAAAGTTAAATATCAGTCAAGAAACCAATATCTATAAATATCTATAAATCAGTTTTATAAATCATTTTTAATTTAAAACATAGACCAGAAATAGTTCTAGATAACTTTCTCGGTAATCACACAAAAAATAATTAAGCACTATTCAACTTTTTACATACGTTAATGTTTATATTTTGAAAGCATAAAAGATTAGCAAATATTTTGTGATTGAAGATTTATGTTGAATAATCATTGTTGTTTGCAGCCCATAAATACCATAGTAGGCATGAATTTCTCCTGGATATTGAACAAATTTTGCAAAACTGCATTCTTTACAATGGGAAGGACTCTCCATTTACAGAGAAAGCAGAACAACTAGTAAAGGCTTGTAAAGCTACACTAGATGAGGTTTGTTGTTCTTTCATATTTTTATATAACCATTTAAAATAGTTGTGTATATGTTATATCCACCGATGTATACGTGATGTAAATAGATTACTGGTGGAATAATCTATTGCACTTGCAACCCAAGTCCTTCTTTGCATATACTCGTATATATTTTCAATTTGAACTTTAACTTAAATTAATTTCAGTCAACTTAAAGCATATGTTTTTATTATAGGTTGAAGTTCTTTCACATGTTAATTATTGTATGCTACACTTTTTATTCATCATACACTTGTTTATTGTATATCAATGGGCAAAATTACTTTTAAGTTTTTTTTAACCTTGACTTCTATATCTACCATCAAGAGAGTATGTATAAGACACTTTCGATACATGTAACTCTGTTGCACATATCAACCTGTGATTTTACTTTAATCTATTTCCTTGTGAATACATATCTACTGCAGGTGAGCGAGCATCAAGTTAATTCTGTGCTTTTTTTATAATGTCAGAAAATAACTAGTAAATGTGAATTCAAGAATTACTGACTAAATTGACTTTTATTGTTATTGTTACATATCATTATTAAATAAAATATATTGTCTTTTTGATTACCTTCTTTCGATCCTTTTGGTTATAAAATTAGTATTCATGCTTCTTGAAATTTCATATACAGTTTGGTTGATAGTTTTTTTTTTTAACAAAAATGAATTCCTTAAAGTTTTCCAAGTACAATGGTATCCAATATTAAGAGGTTCTGTTTACTGTTGTATAAGATAGAGGATGTTAAACATAAAATTGTAAAATACGATCACATTGAAAAATAAATATGTTTAGCAACTACAAATGTATGCTGTACTCGTTTTAAATTGCAACCCCCTCATTTTTAAATAAAAAATAAATTCCTTAAAGTTTCTTGAGTGCAATGATATCCCATATTAGGGGTTCCTATTTACCTTTGATGAGAAAGGCGATACTTTATTTAATAATGTGACATTGGCTGCATGACGACATGTGTAAATATTTGTATTGAATTTTCAATAATTTTCAGTTTGAGATCTGATTTGTATTTCGATTTTAATTCATTTATTCTGGTCGTCTAAATTATTCGGTCTATTAAAATAGACCTCAGCTTTAAGTAACCTCGCCGAAGAAATCCAGGGGAGTCGATACAGGTGAAGGTAATAGACATTCACTTAGCCCAATCTCCCTATCCATATGTCAGAGGAAAGAAACATCAAGAAATGGCAAGCTCTGTCTTGTTGAAACCAAGTTCTTTGGTGTGGAACATAATCATCCTCATTGTTTTGAAAAAGAACTGTTCAAACTGGAACTAAGTCAAAACATAGAAATTCTAAATATGTAGCAGCAATCAAATTTTGTTCAACAAAGTAAAGCCTTAAATAATGATCATCTTCTGTCATTCCAGTTCATACATTTACTTTATCTTGATGTTGGCTATGCTAATCAAGCAGAAACTGCTTTTGTTTATATCTTCTGTACTCAGTGTTTCAACAGGGTTGTCCCCGTTGAAACAAGAGAAGAGAATTTATTTTTGTTAAAAAAATAGAAGGTATTTAAATATCGTGAAACTTTATCACTACCCTGTATAGAGTTTAATGAGAGTGAGTTTTTATATCATATATTTTTACATTATACAGTCATGATTTTAATTTTTATATACGTATGCTTTAAAAAATTCCTAATTGTGACTATTCATACATATCTATAATAGGTAAACGATTGTGTGCCATATGCCAATGAATGTGTAAAGTATAAAAAAAGTAATATGCATTGAAAATAAAATGTTTTAGTACGATGAACACTTAACACAACTAGAGAATAAACTACTGCTAGCCCAAGAAAGAGCCATGCAAGATGATGATCAAACATGGATGGGTGGGGATGATGAAAATTATACCATTGCAGAACCTGACAGAATTGTAAGTATAACGCCTGTTTAAGTAGTCTAAGGTTTCTCATAATTTTCTGATGTTTAGAGTCAAGCAAGCTCGCCAGATCATCTATCCTCTGTGAAATCTCAGATAGACGATTATGACTTGATAGATGTTGAAGGTGAAGGCATTCAAGTTCTGGATGAAAACATGGCTCCTAGACCACCTAAAATGAAGAGGAAACTTAAAAAAGAAGAGGCACACACTCTAGAAGAAGATTTACAATTCTCTAGTGAAGAGGAACTCGATGAGGTGCCCTTGAATGAGTTTGAAGAGGATCAAAAGGGTATTTTAATATCAGCAGAAATGCCTATGGAGGGTGCTGATGATGACAGCCAACAGGCTGCCGAAGCGATGGTTCAGTTAGGAACTATGGGATATTACCAACAAAATGAGGGAGATGAATCTGAGGCTCTTATATTCAAAGGTAAGAGTTCTAGTTGTAGATATGATGTATCATGTATTTCATGAGATCAGATGACATAAAATGAATTTGACAGTCTAATTGACAGATTTTTAATTGTGAATGATAAAGAGTGGTATTACATTCTTAGTGGTGGTTTGCCAGAGTAGGCAGGCACAATTGCCTCATCAACGAGAACTGAGAAAGTTTTGAGATTTTTATTTGGTTTTTGTTTCAATATCTAGTTTTATATACCTATAATCATAATAATTCCAATTGTCAACAACTATTTAATATATTTTTGTTCTATTAGTAAAATATGAAACGAATACTAATAAGTGAATGATCAATTTCCGTAAAATGCATTTAAATATTGCACTGTTTTAAATTCATATATGCATTTCCAATTTTGTAGTTCATCTAGTGCCAATGGTAATAAATGAGTAGTTGTGAATTCTAACAAAAATGAAAGAGAGTATTGCTGAGAGGCAAGGGTCTCAGTCAGGGTTTTAAAATATAGGTATCTAATATTTCCGCCAATAAAAAAGTCACAAAATTTATAGCGTCTTGAGAAAGCTTCCTATCTGCCTCAAATCAATACCCAAGCCATGAAATTAAATAGAGTGTATTGTTACTTTGCACAATGGACAATTCCTTGTGCTGTCTTGGATGGCATGCCACATAACAAACCAGGTGTCTGCTACACTTTACAGTTATAGTAGAGGATATTATTTACATTTTTTGTTGGTTTGTATAAAAAAGCTTGTGATGAATATTGAATCAAATAAGAAACTAGCGATAGTACAGATTTATTAATAAAATTTCCATTCCATTCCCTCCATATGATAAAAAATATAATCGTTGGCAGTGTCTGTTATTTTCAGGTGAAAATATTACATGTCAAACAGGGATATAGTTAAAAATTTATCATCAACAATAAATGAATATCATAAATTCCAAAATCATGATCGGATTGCTTGAAAATTACATGTTTCAAGAACACAAAAACAAATTATTGAAAATCTTGTAAAATAGCTGTAGAATGAAAAATCAAGATTATTCTGTGAACATTCTGCACAATGAAATATTTTGTTCACTGTTGAAAGTAGAGAAGTCTCAAATAATAAAAATTTCAATCATCACCTGGTTTCATTGAATTCATTTTAGACATTGGTGACTAGTAGAGTGCTCCATTTAAGTGTACTCGTATGTATATACCTTGCCAGTTATGAGTATTGTGAACTTATATATTGAGTCCTTTGCTAGGCTGCGTTGCTTTGTTGAGTAATTTTTTTGTTAATAGAAAGTCCATGTTTTATTGCACCATTTGAAATAATGCTTTTTTTGATGTATAGTAAAGTAAAATAAAGGATCGGTTATGTGTAAGTAAGAATGGTTGCGAGCAAGGGAATTTTTGAAATTAATAGGAATAAAATATTTAGTTTTATTCCTGTTATATAATATAAAATATTATTAAATATGGAAGTCATTGAATTAAAGCAAAATGCTTCATTCACATTTAATATTGGGCAGTGAATATGAATTATGTCCTTCAGTATTCGTTGAATGTTTTGAATTAGATTTTGCCTTGTTGGCGTTTTTTTTTTTTGTTTGCATTTGGTCCATCTTTCCATAAAAAAAAAAAATTTCATGTTTTAAAAATGTGGTTTGAAAAGAATAAAAGGTAGCTCTCAAGGTGGCATTTCAAATAATCTTTTCACATGTCCAAGTGATTTAACAAATATAGTACCAATTTTATCGAATTTGTACATTGCTTTTCGAATTCACTGTATGTTATTACAGTAACATTTATTTATGATATTAAATTTATAATTATTAATATTAAATTTATGATAATAAATATTCTGTGAAGAGTTCAAAAGAGGTGGACCTAGTATTAATAGTTTGTAATAAATCAGGTTTTTCCTGCTTGTTATAGAAATGAGCAAACATTTTTATGTCAGAGAAAATCAATGGACTATATTAAAAAATAATAAGCGAATTTTCTTGAAAATACACAACCTAAGTCAAATAATTGTCTTGAACATTATATCAATCACCATTTTAATAGAAGACTCTTGGTTTTCACAAAAAAAATTCGATCTGTGAATTCAGATTAATAACTTAGAAATTCATGTCGATTTAGAGAAGCTCTGGATTTAAGGAAATTGGAAGCCCCTGTTGAAACTGTCTGTCCTTGCGTGTATACGAATATTTTGATATTTCTTGAGAAAATGTTTTTATGTGTTAGAAATAAGGGGATTTTGTTGAAAATAGGAGAGATTTAAATTCAATGCAAGTTACATCGAATATTATGTCTATTAATCTCCTGAACACCATAACAAACTCCTTTTTAGTGAGAAGCTGTCGATTTTCTTGTAAAATCAAAAAAGTTTTTTCGAACTGCACATTCAGACTAACAACTTAGTAATTCATTCCGATCTGGAGAAGCTCTGGATTTTGGGGAAATCTGAAGGCCCTGTTGAAATTGTCTGTCCTTTCTACGTGTATGAATTTTTTCATAATATTTCTCAAGAAAACGTTTTTATGTGGAAGGAAATTGATGGACTTATGTGTGTATAGTAAGGGAATTTTGTTGAAAATACGAAAGTCTCAAAATTGATGCAAATTACACTGAATATGAAGAAAATCATTGTTCTGAATGCTATACCAATCTTTATTTCAATGAAAAATTGTCGATTTTCTCGTAAGACAGAAAATAATTTCGAACTGTGGATTCAGACTAACAACTTAGTAATTCATTCTGATCTGGAGAAGCTCTGGATTTTGCGAAAATCCGAAGGCCCTGTTGGAATTGTTAGGCTTTCTTACATGTGATCGAATTTTTTCATAATAGTTCTCAAGGTAATTTACAGACAGTGCTTCTAGAAATCTGGTTTTTGATTGACATTGTCAACAATACCTAGTTGTGAGTGGGACATTCTAGCAATTATATGTATTTTAATCGTATTTAAGAATATTAAATAATATTTATATAATATACATGTTACATATTTATTTATAATCATTTTATTTTTAGAGGAAAGCATGGACGTAGATCCTAACTATGATCCTTCGGATTTTCTAATGTCAGGATTACCTCTGCGCAAAGTTGAAGATCCTTCTGCTGGTCAGCAATTAAATATGAAAATACATGATGACTTAGCTGTCAGTGAAAGTGAAGATGAGGGAAACATTCCTCAAGAATCAATACAAGAAGACGATGATCTTTGGTTTTAAAACATTTAGACTAAGCGTTAATAATAAATCAGATTATTTTTATATTTCGTTGTTTCTATATCATATTTTATGAAGTAATTAGTATGAAGTAATGAGAAAAGTAATTAGGCCGTCAAGAACAACAATTTTTAATATTATCGATTAACAATAAAATTGTATATAATTTTTAAAATTGTATATATTTTATCCAGTTCTTAAGTTAAACAATATGAAAACTATCTATGTCAATATGTTTTATTTCCTCTACAAATCCAATCCTAATTTTTTTTATATTTTTATATTATTTGCCTTTAAAAATAGAAATCCCAAGCACCCTAGCCATCTATGATTTCTCATAAACCTAAAAAATGATCGTAAATATTTAATTAAAAATAAGTAGTAAAAATCATTACTTATATATGTACGTTGATGAGATATGAAATTCAAAAGCGAATAAAGTGATCAATTGCAAAGTATATTTTTGTTATATTTATTCAAATTACATGTAAACTGTGAATAGAACATATAAAGGGGTTTTGTTGGTCTGCTTTACTTGTTTATTACATTTATATAAAACACCTTTTTTATTCTAAATTAATAATAATTATTAATTTATTAATAAAGCATTAATAAGTTGTTGAAATAAAATGCCAAAAAATTATTAGTGTGATTAGGTTTTTTACATTTTATTGGCTTTCTTAGACTTCACCGAGTCGAGGGTACTAATTGTAAGTTTGTTTGGTACCCTGATTCAAAATATTCTGATGCTTTGTTTCTTTACGCAATAAATTGGGGATAAGATTTTCCAAGAATCTGAGAAGTATATAGCTGATATAACTTATTGAGGTAGGAACTAACATTGAGGGATATTAAATTATAATCAAACAGGGATTAGAACCCCAGAATATAAAGTTACTACTGTTTTTATTTTCGTTTTTTGCAAGGGTCATTTCATTTATGCAGGGACGGTGGCCTCGGATAGGTCCCTGGAGTAGATAATTTTATGTCATTGGTAAAATCGAAAATTTATTCCTCAATATTTTTTTTAGAGTTTCCACTACTGTAGGGAACGTTTTAGGACACAAATAAATGTTAAAACCAAGAAGAGTAGAGAACAGGAGACAACTCGAATGGTGGGGGTAGCACGAAAAGCGTCCGCATTGTGATCACGTGGTGTGCTTCATCATGGCGGTCATTGCGTAGAATCGAGCGAGGTTATTTTTGTTTTCTGTGTTTTGAGCGTTTCCAGTTTTTCTGTTGAATATGTTAAAAGCGTCGAGATACTGCTGCGTTGAGAATTGTTCCTGCAAAAGCCCTAATCGTGGCTCAATGTAACCCGACATTTTGATGTGTGAGAGAGAAATCGCGATAGACGAGGATAATCGGCATGCGCAGATCCCGCGCGCTTCTACGCGAGCCTGCCATATTGCCGACGTTTTTCGTACTACCCCCACCACTGATTTTTTGAGGAGCTATGTCTCCTTACTCTCTAGTCTTCTTGGTTAAAACTGAGTTCCCCACAAATATCATTAATCCACATTTGAGCGTTTGATTTGACTTTTAAACATCTGAATGTAACTCTTTTGACTTGTAAACATTTCTGGGGGTAATCTAGGTATTTAAAAATGAGGTTGTTATGATTTGTTGCTTAGCTATCTTTAGATGGCAAATATTCACTTGTATAAAGTATTACCACAATATAAATGAAACAGTTTCATACTCAAGTTATATCATTTCAATTTTGCGCGATTTCGAAGTATTTATAGTAAACTATTACCATTATAAAAATTCCTAAATAGAGGGCGTTAACAAATTTCCTTCTACAGTAGCCAACAAAAGTTAAGCAACTACATATATAGTATGTAGGATTTAAAAATTGTGCTATGTATGATCACACAGATATTGAAATAATACATATAAATCATATTCCCTGAAAACTCGCAAAAGCCATGAAGAATTTTCTGTCGTATATGCCATATACGAGGAACTGTTGATTAACTTTTGTCACTGGATCATGAGCCAATACATACTAATAATTTATTAGTGTACTTTTAACAGATCTTATGATAAATCCTATTGATATACACTATCGGACAAAAGTAAAGCAACACAGTAATGCAACAATAAATAACGTTAATTATTTGCGAGCAGTGCATGCAAACCTCAGCATATCGCGTTGCCATAGATGCGCTTAATAAACATTTGATTGCTTTGTTTATTTTGACAGTTCATGGTATTTTACAGAGAATTGTCGAATTGAACTTATTCACAAACGACAAAAGTAAAGCTACAGTGTCAAACTTTGATCAATAAACAGTGTGTTATCGATTTATTGTGGATTTGTGGGCAAATAACTTTTGACTGCATTAACTTTAGTATGCCTAGTGAAAAACCAACGTCTCTTGATTTAAGGGAGAGTATCTTAAGTGCTTTTCAGAGAGGCACCTCAATGGGTGCCATTTCTAGGCAACTGTCGCTATCGAAGACAACCATATCGAGGATAATATCAAGGTACCATGCAAGAATAATAATCCGAAAAGTGGGAGACCCAGTAAAACAACCGTACGTACAGACTGGCTCCTAAAAAGAATGAGTGAAAATGACCCTTGTCTGTCTGCCCCTAGGATAAAAAGCCAATTTGATCAATTGAATATCAATATTAGAACCATTCAATGAAGGTTGGTAGAAGCCAAACTATTTAGTAGAAGACCTACCAAAAAGTCTCTCATTTCGGCTAGAAATAGAGCGCCCCCGCTAGCATTCGCTCGTGCGCACTTGAACTGGACTGCAAATGACTGGCGGAAAGTCTTGTTCAGCGATGAAACAAGATACAATATTTTTAATTCAGACGGAATGAGGCGTGTTCGATGTCCAGTGAATCAGAGATTCAACCCAAAATACACTACGCCTACAGTGAAGCATGGAAAAGGAAACGTCACTTTTTGGGGTTGTTTTTCGATGTCTGGTGTGGGTCCTATCCATTTCATTGAAGGAATAATGGACCGTTTAGTATACAGAGATATTCTTCAAAATGTAATGCTGCCATATGCAGAATGGAATATGCCATTACGGTTCGTGTTTCAACAGGACAATGATCCGAAACACACATCTCATTTGGTAAGAGATTGGTTTCACGACAATCGTATTACAGTTTTAGACTGGCCATCACAATCTCCCGACCTCACCCCAATAGAAAACCTTTGGGAAGAGGTCAAGAGAAGAATAAGAACACAAACGTATCCTAATAAACAAGCTTTAATGGATAACATACAAGAAGTATGGTCCAATCTGCCAGATTCTGTTATTACGAACTTAATATCGTCTTTGCCCAGAAGGTGTGCCTAAGTCATCACCAATCAAGGCTGTCCCATTAACTACTAAATAAATATAAGGTTCAGTTGTATTTTCTTGTATCAGTGTATTGTTAAAATGTTTATATTGAACTGAAATAAAATATTTCTAAGGTGTTGCTTTACTTTTGTCGCATTGAGATTGTACACAATTTTGAAAAAATAGTGACCATCAGCCACTACCATATCACGAAAAGATAATAATGCACCAAACTTGTAAAAAATAATATCTTACATGTTCTATTTGTATAGCAGCAACAACATAATCAATAGTCACAGAGTGACTCACTGAATTCCAAAACACAACAAGGTGTTGCTTTACTTTTGTCCGATAGTGTAAATTCAGATGAAGCCTGAAATTATTTGATTTTATTAAAGCTGTGGTCTTCTTGCCTGAGGTGACATATCTTGAGAAGTTGCTTAACTTCTCTGTTAAGATAACAGTTACTGCATGTACACTTAAGGGAGGCAGGATATACAGAATGAGAGGTTCCAAGAAGACTTAGAATTTGTTCAAATGGTGTACCTCTAGTTACAAAAATATGTATGTTGAAAGATTAAACAGACCCTGTTGAATGATGATTAATGTTGAGAATGGATTTATTACATGTATGCTTAACTTCCATTACCATTGAAGAACTCCTGCTTGCTGTATGTAAGATTACGAGAGTGTGTAGCTACAAGAAAACCAATATTAAAGCCACTATATGAAACTCTTGCTTGTGCAAGAGAGCATCAATACTGGTTGTTAGAATACTGGAGCCTTGTGAATTGACGAGTAAAAATTTCTGATCATATGAAACATTTCATAGTGTTTATGCACTGGTGGGCAGAGGAATGAGCACTTGAGCTCTGCGTCATACTTACCTACAGTAGGTAAATCTGACAGGTAACATAATGTGGGCTTGTTGTGCAGGTGTAACTGAGGAGATTTAGTAAATATTACTGGAGTAATTAAGAGAGGGATATTTACACATTTTTGAGAATCATGCGGTGCCAGCTGGAATATATTCTCCATAAATAATGATTGGCTACTGACAAATTTTTGATAGAAGTGTATTTAAAAATAGTTTGGTATATTCATCACAATACTTTCTGTGTATAAAACGATCACTTACCTTCATACTAATCCTTACCATTGGTAAATTGGGCAAATAATTCGAACAACACTCGGATGATGATGTGAATGTAGTCGGAAAATAGATAGAAGTTTCTGAGGGGCCTGGAAATTTCGATTAAAAAATTATCACTTTTTCACAAAATATATTTCAATATTAGTTAGATACAATTAAAAATAATTACATTTTCTTTGTTGTACAGTCTTGAAATGAAAAATAAAATAAACACACTAAAAATGGTCATTAAACCGTACCAGCATTACACTCATCATGAAGGCACTGTATTACAAGATAGTTTCATTCTTGCTTTTATCTCGATCTTAATATTTATTTCAAAAATATATGGTAACCTCCAAAAAATGATTCCCTTTTAGTTACAACTGAACAGTTACTATATCACATTATAATGGTTCCATATGTTTATTTACAAAATATAAAAACTACACTATAATATGTATTATAAAAATATTTATAACTAATTAGATCTATTTATCCATAACGAACAATAGTATTCTATTACATAATAAAAGATATGTAATCTGAAAAATCGCGAATAGTAGAAAGAAGTTATAATCAAGTGCCATGTTCAAATTCACGATATCCCTCAGCACCTGTAAAAATTACATCAACCCATATTCTCATAGCTTCAGGGGATGGCGCCATTAAGTAGTACAATCTTTCATGGGTTTTCACTATGAATGTCAGTTGGGGGCTAGGAGATTTCACGTTGTTCAAGTGATCTAAGTATACCTCTTCAATTGCCTGTAAAAAAAAAATGTGGATCAGTTAAATAGTTTAGGATATTAAAAAAACCATTATTAATGTTAGACAAATATAGCTTAAACTTTGAGATGCTTTAGTACAATCTATATAAAATATAAATTATCTATCATGCCAATTTGTTAGAAATGAACTAGATTTAGAGCACACCACAATTGTCCCATTTCATGTGCGATGGGTGGGTTTACCGATGCATAGCGCAAGACTCTATGTAAGCCGCTAAAGAAGGCTGAGTTCTGCGAAACTGAGAAGTTTTAAAGGCAACACATTATTTATATTATATCAATAGATGTATGATACATTGTAAGCGCCTTCTTTTTAGAGTTTCTACAGAGTCGCGCGCCATGCGTCGGTAAACCCACTCGTCAAGTCGCACATGGAATGAGACAACTGTGGCGTGCTCTCTAAATATCTATATTGTTTTTATGCTAGCATGTCTTTGTTTTGTATAATATATTACGATATATTAAGAAATTAAACACAAAGGTAGATAATAATTAATCTAATTTAACAATAGATAATGCATTCAAACACGCGTAAAGGTGATCTGCCGTTTAAGCAAGCACAAGTTTACCACCGACACTAATGTGAGTAGAATGTGAATCTTTCACAACAGTTGTGAGATTAGTTAGTGACAATATTATATAAAAATTGGTGTACTACTGGGTAATAGTGCAACAGTTACTATTAAAGGGTGATAACAGGAAAAATTAGGATTGTGTATTATTTAAAAACGATGCAAGATTGAACAAAAGAATGTCGTGAAGACAGAATGAATATTGTGATATTTGAACTGGTCTATGTGGTGGCATGACATAATGAACATACTTCTACAGTAAAAGATATTTTAAAGTAACGATGAGATTGGGCCGTCGGTGAAACTAGTCAAGAATGCTTTAATAAACAGAAGTTCTTTAAACAGATGGATGCCTTGCCATAATAGAGTAGATATGCTATGGCTTCCTAGAAAAAACCAGCCGCGGTAGGATCGTACCTTCACCCAAATGAAACCAAGACCCTTCTTCATGACAATACCAGCCTACATAAAACTTGCATTTTTTTTTATAAGATTTTGCTATAGAACCATATTTTGACTTGGTACCAATACCCTTATACACGTCTAGATATTAGTCCTCCTCATGATCGCTATTTCCAAGCTTCAAAACAGTCATTAGGCACATATGTTATATGCTTTTTATTAACACCTTTTGCCTGCAAGCATGTTCGCTTGAGAGAATCTATTAATATGAAATATCAAAAGTTTCTTTAAGAGATAGGTATTTATAATATATTTATGGAGACAACAAGTACATCAAAATATTGATTTAATTCATGCATTTTTCGCCAGAAACTGGGAGAATGGAGACATGAGGAGGCAAAAAACTGGAATATTCGTAAAGTAACTAAGGATGGTTAATGTAGGTACGAATAGCAAAAATAAATATAAATATTTAGTGATAAGTAATAGATAAGGATTCATCATCAATTCATCGTCCATGACTAATAAATATTTTTACTATTAGCAAATAAATTGAAAACATATGTATGGAGCACGGCACTATACGGTTGCGAAACCTGGACAGTAGGGGAAGCAAGTAGGAAGAAATTAGAAGCTTTTGAGATGTGGTGTTACCGAAGAATGATGAAAATACCATGGACTGATAGGGTTAGAAACGAAGAAGTATTGGAGAAAGTCGGCGAGAAAAGAAGTATGTGGAAAAACATAAAAAAGAGAAGAGATAGAATGGTAGGCCACTTGCTGAGACATGTGGGAATAGTCCGCGATATTTTGGAGGCAGAAATAGGAGTGAAGAAAGGCAGAGGTAGGCCTAGATTAGACTACTGCTCGCAAATAGTAAGGGATGTAGGTTGTAGCACAATTAGCGAAATGCGTAGGTTAGCACAAGATAGGAGAAGCTGGAGGTTAGCGTCCAACCAGTCTTAGGACTGATGACTTCATGATGATGAACAAATAAATAACTATAATTAGTTTAAATTGGTTTATATTAGTATATATTTTTGCAAATGCCAATTATTTTGTTATGCAAATGCCAATTATTAGATTTTATTTTCAATATTAATATAAAAATAATTTAAAGTGATTTTTTTTTATCTAAATGTTCATTTAATTTGGTTTGGAGTGCAATATCAGAGATGTTATTTTTGGTAATATGTAGCAAAATCCTCAAAAAATGAGTGAAGGGAAAAGCAATATACTCGCAAAATAGCGATATTTTTTATTGGAGATAAAACGTAGTAAATAGATAGATAAAAGGTAGTGAATAATGATGGCATTTTGATTTGTGTATGGAAAAAGTTGAAAACACACATATTTTGATGTAAACAATTTACAGTTAAAAAATAAGAAGTTATAAGTTACAAGTAACAAGACATGTTATGTAAGGGTAAGACAACTGACAAGAGAGATAACCTAGATCTGGATAAAATATGTTAGATTTTTTTAAGTTACCTGAAAGTATGCTCCTCCTCTAGGTTTTTTCTCACTTTTATCTGAGTAATAGGTAAATGTGTGCTTGTTTCTATCAAACACAAACCATCTCCGTGACCATCCATTCAGCTTCGATCCCTTTTTGTGCAAGAATCCTCTGCAACTGCTTGAAGTTATTATAACATGAGGGCAAAGCACGACTTGATGACCTACAAAACAATGTTTTTTACAGATTATTATATTATTCATACTTATAAAGTTATTAATAGATAACACAATTCATAGAAATAATGCTACTAATAGTAATATTTTGCTTAGACAAGTGACAAAGAAAATGTAATCCCTAGAAAATCATTGATATGTATTGATGAAAGTTTGGACCTTAAAAACAATCACTGACAAAATTTCAGTGATATTCAGGGAATAATCTAGGCAGAGTGTCTGTTTGGGAATGCACGATAGTCCTATGAAAGTAGGGAGGGGACGTAGAGAAAGACAACATAGTATTCTATAGAATGGTATGTACACCACATTGTGGGAGATATAGTATGAAGAATTATTGTCTATGGTAGTAGGTCGCGGTTTGTATTCATTTAAGGAAATATCGCACACCCAGGATTATATACAGGATGTTATATCAGCGCTTCCATTTTATACAACCCATACGTTTCAAGAAGAAAATGCGCGACAACTCGGGGCCGGGGTAAAATTAAGCTTCTTGGAAGAAATCAATCTGCTCTCCTTGCCATCACGCTCTCCCGACTTCCACCCAAATTGATATGCATGAGAAGTTATAGGAAGAAGATTGTTAAATATATCCCACCTTCCACAAACTCTAAAGGTTGCTCAGAATGAGGGTCAGGTTGACTGAGACGAGAACCCTCAAGAAAGCATCGATCTCATTTGATTTATTCTCGGTGAGTTAACAAATATAGTTCATAAAGATCCAACTGATTCTTGAACATGAAAAAGAATTTAGATTTACTGAGTATTAAATCTAAAGTTTTTTTGTTTAACTTAGGTTGTAATAATTTCTTATCGTACATACAACCATTGCATTTTCTGTCATTTTGAATATTTTATGCAATACTGTGTTTATAATGTGTTTTTCTGGTTTTACCTATCCTGTCAATTGTTATATTATACGTATTTTTTATAAATCCAATAGCAAATACATACGATTAGGGACCTTTAAATAAATATGAATCAATCTTCAACAATAAAGGCAAATAAGATGATTTTACAAACAAATAATTTCTCAAGGTCGACAAAAGTGAAAAATATTATATAATCCTTATGAACTACATGCCAAAATAAAAAAAACTTTGCTACGATGCGTGTCAAGCGTTGGCATACACTTATATTTTTTTAAAGTCTCCACCGCAACAGCTAGATCATCTTATTGCGATTGTACATGATTTTAGAAAAAAATACTTTACCAGCAGATTCTATATGCTGACGAAGATCTAGATCGGACCCTCTTATGGGCAGGTATCTTGTGAGTGGCCTTTGTTTATCACTAGCAGGTTTACGCTTTCTGTTCAGAGTGCCAACTTCCAAGCTCATCTCGCTGGTTTCTGATAATGGCCTTGGTGACTCGGCATTTTCTGATTCTCCATGTGACTGAAATAATAAGAGACCATATTACAACAATTTTCAAAATAGAGTTTTCAAGGATTGAAAATAAAAACAAAACCTTGTACCGATGTATAATATTCAGAGAGCACCTAAAGCTTGGAATAAATCCGTTTAGAATTCAGGCATGTTCTTCTCAGGAAAATGCTCGACCTAATTCTTTACTGTGCATTATTTAAATAAATTTCATGTATACAGGGTAATCTGAAAGAAGATATCACGTCAAATTGATTTTTTTAGTGGTTATCCTTACTGTTTATTCCACTTTTGAATTCTAACGATAAAATTATGATAATATTTCATGTACCTATAATACCGTATATCTAAATTGAACTGTTTTTGAGAAAATCATAGTTCAACATTAAGATTAATAAAATGTATTTAATCTGAAACTGATAAATAAACAGAATCTCTAAATCAGACAAATATTGGAACAAAAAACAAATGTTGGAATTTGTAATACTTCAAACGATTTTCGAATCATTTCAGAACATTATGAACTACTTAAGGTAGAGTAGTTGAACTACTAGCACCACTGGTTATAATCTAGTGGGATCAAATTAGGGGACCTGGCCGACCACTCTATTAGACTTCATCTATACATTGCTCAGAACAACCTATATTTAGATATTCAGGCATGAGCCGAGTATACTGAGATTGTCTCGTCTTTTGGTGCTCTGCGATGAAAACCAACTGAAATACCGTTAAAGACTAAAATAACAAGAAAACTTCACCAGATCTGCTGGACAAATTTTCATAATAAAAAAATTATTGACATATCTGCACGATACTTGCATTACTTCGACAATTATTTCAAGATCGAAAGATAATTCTAGATTATTTATAGATGTATTTATAAGATTTAAACAATCAGCCACTGATCAGTAATTACTGATTAACACTGACGTCGTTTTTCATAAAACACCAAAACACTATACACTACACTCGACGCGCGTTTCGCCAACGAAGTTGGCATCATCTGGAGATAGTTAAAACTAGTTTTAATCATCTCCAGATGATGCCAACTTTGTCCATCAAGTGTAGTGTCGCCGAGTGTGGTGTGCGTCGAGTGTAGTGCATAGTGTTTTTTGGAAAACTACGTCAGTGTTATCCTGACACCAAAGGTTCCAACCCACTCCAGGATTACTAATTAGTTATTACTTAAGACTGAAATTGTAACTTGCCTACAATTTAATTTAAATAAATAAACGATACATTACCTTATAGTCTTAATTTAATGAATATGGCATTACAATAATTATATAATTTGATTTTGATTTAGTATATGGTTAATTCTTAATTGTAGTTACTAAACTAAAAAAAAAAAAAAAATAAA
This sequence comes from Rosalia funebris, assembly GCA_037954035.1. Lineage (NCBI taxonomy): Eukaryota > Metazoa > Arthropoda > Insecta > Coleoptera > Cerambycidae > Rosalia > Rosalia funebris. Next base: position 26,311,663 of record JAZFAV010000009.1, on the reverse strand, counting down.
AAATAATGTAAACATTAAAGATAGTGTTTTATTTAAAACATTAAATCAATCTATTCCTTTTTAAACCCCTGTAGTACATATTAAAGTTAAATAGAATATACATGTTAGAAATGTGACTTGGCTAATTGGATTAGGCTAAATATGATTAGAAATATAAGTTGTTCTAAAACCCTAAGAAAACGTAATTATTACTTAATGTTTTTCTAAGGATATATTTGCTTGTAAATTAAAATGGGACAGTTTATTAAATAGCATTTGATACTGAATTATGTTGAGAATGGGGTATGAAAATAGTTATACTGATAGGACTAAAAGTCGTTCTAAATCACAAAACTTCCATACACAAAAACAAAACTGCTCTGTAAGTTGCGGTTATCGTTAACGCGACAGATTTGCTATATTTTAGAATATTAAATACATTCACACTTTTTCTTAATTGAAGTACCTATTACATGAAACGTTTATTGCCTATTAAATGAAATATATATTAGTAGAATTAGGATAAATCATCAATTTGATAAACTACATAGAGGTAGTTTTACAGTTGTAAAATAAATACCTACATAGTGATTTTATTTTTATAAAGATATAATTTCTTATTTCAACTATCAATGTTTCACTAATTGGTATTAGGTTTGTAAAATAAAGTTTCGAATATTAACTCGAACTCCCTCATAACTTCCTAGCTCCAAGCCACTCTTCCCGATATAGTGTCGATTATTTTTAGTGCATTCCCTGGCCTTGTATGGGCCACCCGGATCTGTCAGATGCATTGCGCCTGATTACGTCATCATGTTCACTTTTTCATTTTGTTAGATTTCTTTTACTATTTATATATTTTTTGGGATCTCTACACTTACTTATTCTGGATCTTTATGGTATTATTATTCAAAATTAACACATTTGTGACGTTTATTTTTATTTGGAACATGCTTCATACAGTTACTTATATCTTTCTTTTGTAATTCAAGTCCATTATTTTTTTATATATAACTTTATCACATTTATATGAATAAATAAGTGTTTTGTTTTCTGTATTCAAAATATAGTTCAATACTAATTTATGTATGTGTTTTTGGCAAAGTGTAATTACTCTTTTATTTCGTTATCAAAAGGGTGGGTAAATTGTTTGCTCATAAAATATTTATTTAAACAGTTAAGACTAGTTTTAAAAACAGTAATCTTTGGTATACTAGAAAACTAGTTTAGAATACATTTTTGGAGTACATATTTTGGAGAAAAACTAATTTGGAATTATCAAATGCCAATAACATATATTTTTTAATTTATACTTGAGAAGGTTTTGTTTTGAAAAACTTTGTACAAGGTTTTTTTATTTTAATTCTATATAGAAATAGTAAAAAATATATGTTTCTATAAATCAAAGGATATATAGTTTTTATAGTTTGTAAAATTCGTTTCGTTCGTGCTTTTGAATGTACAAAAAAATATAAGGGCAGACTAAGGATTCTGTCCTATTTTTTAATTCGTTGAGGCAACTAAGACCTTGAACAATAATTTTATAATATATTTAGGAAAGGAGCATACGCCGCGGTTAAATGTTGACGTTTTTAAAATATAATAAAAAAAAAAAAATGCAAACTATTGGGTGTTGATAGACGTGGGTATTAATTATTTCCATTAGGTCTGGTATCTATTAAATTTTGGCATCGGAGACTAACTCACAGTTGCCTTACCGTATTTTCGTGAGATTACTATGAACGAGAAAGCTGTTGTGGTCTTTAGCCTCGTATAAAAGCACATGTTTGCTCCCTTTAATTTAAAATTAGCACTGTAACATAAGGTTCATGTTTACTATTTTTCAATTCTTCTCATTCCACGTTAGCTTGTTTGTATGTATTGTACAACCATACGTCTGCAACATGGTGGGTAGTCTATAAAAAATAATCAATTAACATTGATCAACTAACTTCCTCAATTATAATCAACACTAGGATTCTATAATCATCGCCGACCGAGGCAGTTATTTTTCGTCTTCTCTTAAATACTTACTCGTGTTACTTATATACAGGAATATTAATTATCATTAATGTATGTTAGAATATAAAAAGTTTTATTCTTAAAATATTTAGGTACTTCATTAACTCTAAAACTCGATAATTTTAAAGATTTGTGGGATATTTCTTTCAACAAAACAATGTTCAGTATTATACCTATTCATTACTAAGTGTAAATTAGTTTATACTAACTGTAACTACTATGATATACTACCGTAACGCGGTTTTAGAAAATTTGGCTTAGGTAAGTTTTAGGACTGTTTACCTGATTTACCGATGAAAACTACTTTATTAAAAAACCTGTACAGCTGGTGGATAGAGCCTATAAAAATAATCAACAATATCATTTATTTCCTCAATTATAATCATTGCTAGGATTCCGTATGTATCGAATGAGTTTGTTTAAATTTCTCAAGCATTTTCACACATTTTTATAAAGGCATTAAAATATATTCATGTAAAAATCATTTTCGTATCTTAGAATACAAACACTTTGACGTTTAAAATATTTAGGTAGCTCTAAAACTTGTTAATTTTCAAGGTCTGTTCGATTTACATTTATTTATATTTAGCATTTTATTCCTAAAATGTTTAGATTCTGTTTGATTTATGCCTCTCTCTGCAAAACAATGTTTAATGTTATACCTATCTTTTACTAAGCATAACTTAGTATATACGTTATTTACGTGAATTTTTGGCTCGGGAAAGTTTTAGGACAATTTAGCCACTTGTCTGATTTACCAGCTAAAGTTGCTTTAGTTAGAATTAGTTAAAGTTTATGATCTCAAAAGATTTTAATTGTCTAATTGGTATAGATCTGAAGTACAACTACTGCTGTCTTATAGATCTATTTTCAAGTCTAGTACTAAACCGCTTTTAACTAAAGTCTAATTTGGACATACGATAGCGTTTTGATATGTTGGACGTACATATATGTAAGTAAGAACACTAACGATACATCTTTGGACTTTGTAAGGGCTGTAATTATGTAGTAGACCGTTGCACCGCGTCAGCAAAACACTGAAGATATTACTTCACTGTAACACTTTGTTCTTCATCGTATATATGCTAGTATGCAACGTCATAAAAATCCATCGCGATAAGTGATATACGCTTCTACTGTTTGTTGATGAAGAATTTGTGACGGCTGCTCTCAGATCCCTAACCAAAATCAGGTCTCGTTTCGTTTAAGGGGCTGGTATAGAAATATCGGGGACAATTTCTAAATAAACACAGATTCTGAGAAGCGATATCAGATTTCAGCTAGATTACGTTTTCCGGGAGAAAGCAGGGTGTCCATTTATTCCGTACCAATTGGAGATAAATTTCAAGGATACTCCAGTCTCTTCACTGTTCCAGAAGATCTTTATTTGCAGATCTTTTTGTACTTACGAATTATTTTCACCCCAACCTGCACAGTTGTTAAGGAATACGTAGACCTGTTTAACACCTTCACTAACCTTTTATGAAAATCGGACGGACTTTTATCGAGTATCATAGCAATTTTTATACAGTTGCATTGGTCATTGCCACTAAGTGAATTTCGTTACTTTTAAATGAACGATAATTCATCGCAATTTATTATTCATGATGGCGAAATAATACACTCTCTTATAGTGTGAAAAACTGGCACTACTACTCACACCACCGTTGATAGAAAACTGATGCCTACTTAAAATGCAGGTTACTTTAAGGTCTTTAAAATTTCATTATATTGATTCGTCTTGTTAATATTGGAAAGTTATTATACATAGTGTTTCTTCCATTCTGATAATAACGAAGAAAGTACAATATAAGAAATTCTGTATCTTCGATTGTGTATCTAAGGGCTGGATCTCCCTCCAAATTATATTAGATTAGTCCCAGATTAATGGATTAGATTGATGTACAAATTCTATCAAAATAGTATTTTCTCGGTTTCACCGAAAATAAATCAGCATGATTTGATGATGAATGAAATAGAATATTATTGAAATACTCTACTTATTTTTATTGGTGTTTTGTTTTTCCTTCAATAAACGACTTCGAAAATAAGGGGCTGCTATTTAAGAACGTGAAATTGAATTACATAATGTATTAAATCTCATTATTTATTAGAAATATATCGGTGACACTACATCGTTGAGTATCTACCTGAATCATCTTCTGCGTGTCTCACAAGAGGGTAGCAGCGTAATAACTATTTTGTATTATGTCCGATTTAAATCAAACTTATCTTGAAAGATAGTGGTCGGCAGTGTATTTAAAACCACGAAGACTCTTTAAATGCAAAACCTTCAACAATGCTAAATTGCATGAAAAAAATAAATGAAGTTAAGCATTAAATTAAAAAAATATATTGAATACAGTTTATACAAACTAATAATAAATATAACGCAAAATAATTATGTTCTATCAAACCTCCATCAACCCTAATACATGCCTCAATTCTCTTTCTGTTTGTAGTCTATTTCGTGGCTGCGTTTTGTAGACTTATTTCTTTAGAAAGCTCATAAAAGTAAATACAAGGGATTGATGAGGCCAATTAATAAAAGGGCTATTTCTTCTAATCTACAGCTCGTCAAGAATAGAAATAAGCGTGAGGTTCTCATGATGCGTGAAAAAAAGCGAGAGAGCATTCGGAGGGAAAAGGATGCACGGCCAGATCGAACTCTGTGTACATTGTGTACACTCGATATTCACTCTGCAAAGGTGTCAATTTGAGTGACTGGAGACCAAGCTATATACTGCGCACCTCGTGGGATGTCCAACATCGCAGTTTTGAGACTTGTTCCTATTCTTGACGACCAGTACCTCCGGACAAAGTTGTCATTTATCCAATTCCGTACTACCATTATGGATTGGGGCTCTATCAAGTTGTAATGTAATAATTTTTAAGTAATTATAACACAATTATTTAGAATAATTATATTTGATAGAAAATAATTATTTTGCGTTTGTGTTTACTATTAATTTGTATAAACTGTATTTTAACAATTTTTTTATTTTTTTTTATACGATTTAGCATCGTATATGGTTTTGGATTTAAAGATGGGAAGTGTTTGGGTGGTTTTAAATAGACCTTGGTGACCAGTATCTTTCAAGACTAGTTTGATTTAAATTAGACATAAAACAAAAAAATTATTACGCTGTGACACTCATTAGTGATACACCATCTATATACAAATATATACATGTGTACATTCATCTGGGATATTTTATTAAAAAATTGCGAGGACGTTATAAGAACGAAAATTAATGAAATAATTAATGAAATAACACAAATTGTAGATTATTTATTTAATACAAAAATAATAAAACAGTTTAATCAAAACTTTTTACATATACCTACAATTAACTGTGATGCAGTGCATTTATACGATTTCTGTGATATATTTTTTGGTGAATACAGGTGTCGAAATGGGTATTGAGAAATCAACAATATTTTAGCAATCAACTTACAATACAATTAGTTATGGTCTATTATGTTATTATAAATAGTGAACATTAGGGTTTTGTGTTTCTGTTAAGCTAACAGAATGAAGTTAATATGCTCTTATATCATAGAGGCATAATTGTTATTTTCTAATGTTTGGATGTTATAGAAAACATGTATTGGCACAATTGAATGCAAAAGTAAGGCCGAATTGTTTACAATACAAATTTCATTCAATTAAAAAAAAGTCTTGCATAAAAATGCTCCCATTTTAATTAATTAAATGAAACCATTTTAATTCCCTAACCCCTTTCCCTATTCTCTTTTCATTCTCATATTTTACTTCCTAATTATAATGAAAACATTTTTATTATTATATATAATTCCGTCATGCAAACAAAATATAGATACAGTATGCGTATAAGCAATTACTATTCATTTCATCGCTATTCGCCAAATAAAAAACTCTCTTATCTTGCCGATAAACGAAACAGTCTACCTGAGCCTAGCCATAAAACAAGCCACGGTATGAGATAAGAGCCGTTTGGGATTCTTTATTTGGCAAATAGCGATGAAATAAACTATACTGTACAATTTTAGAACAAATTAGTAATTTGTTGACTGCATACCTTGATCGTGATATATTTTCAACAGTGAATGTAATAAACTTATCTTCCCCGCATTTATAAAATTATGCTATTTAATATAATGAATGCACTTACTGCAGAAGAACTTCGTTGCGGTTTCCTTTTTTTGATATTGTTTTTAAATCCCACTCTTACATAAGTTATCCAGAGCGACATGCTAAGTATATAAATCTCACTATGTATTTGCCAAAATTTCTTAATCAAGAAAAATGCGCACGCGACACTGAAATACTTGGCGAACTGTTGCAAATCTCCCGGATCTTCTCGCCTCTTCGGACAGATACCACAAACTAAAGAAACTTGGAATCGCTGAAAACTTAAATGTGTCGAAAGGCTAGGATCTACTTAAATTATAATTGACCAGTTTCGGGATGACTAACACGATATAGAGGCAGAATAACTTTGAACCAGATTAGCTTAGACACTATTTGTGAGAGGTGTGTACGCAGCTTCTCTGAAATAGCTGTTATTTATTCAGTCGCTATAAATCATGGGGTAGCATCAATGTTATCCAAATAACGGTGGAACACATGACGCAACTCATTTTTCCAATTGGCGTGGCTCCTTTCTTCAACAATACTCAGTCCATCACGAATATTTTCTTTTCTTTTTCTATATACATGACTGTATTTACGCATGTACGCGGATCACAATTCGAATTATTCTATTTTGTTTTCTACAGGTACAGGAACTAGCGTATTTATTCGACTGAGAGACAGTGTGGCGCACACTTGAGAATGCTTCATATAATTTTGTACTTTTCATTACTCAACTGTACAAAAATAATGTAAAATTTAAAAATCAATTAACTAATGATTTTCTTTATTTTTAATCCAAATCTTCGATTTTAATGTTTCCGCAGGAATTTCTTTATACAGTATGGGAAAATATAAAACTACGCTGAACGTATATATATATATATATATATATATATATATATATATATATATATATATATATATATATATATATATATATATATATATGTATATATAATATATATATATTTTTTTTATAAAAATATGCTTTGGAAATAACAACCATAATCGACTAACCCAGGACGCTGTCCTTGTATAATATATGACGTATTTCTCATATACTTGCCTCTCCTCGTAATAGTGAAATCGTCTATTTTATGACGAAATATTTGCTTTATTATAAATATATGCAGAAAAATACCTTCATAGGAATAAAAAAAAAATACCTCAATACCTTACCTGGGGCATTGAGCCGTATTTTATAATAAGTTATAATATCAAATACATATTATTTCCAATGATCTGAATGTTTAGCATAATAATCATTAAAGTCAACATTCTATCAAAAATATTGTTGGTTGTAGTAAGGCGTTTTGTACACATTTACAAAAAAAATGGTGTTATTGAAATATGTCGTTATATTTGGGCCAGGTTGAATGACCTAAAAGTCTGGAAAAGATAAAACGTTCCCACGAATTTTCGTTCTTTTCGCATAAAATGTTTTGAAAATGGAGCCATTAATTTCACGTCTCGCCTGCATACTCAAAAGAATTTTGTTTGTTTAATAAAACTGTATACACTGTTTTGAAATCTTTTTGATGAATATTGTAAGCAAAATTGTAAACGAAGTAAAGACATTTTTCCCATCTTGCTACTTATTAAATAATGTTTCAACGTAATAATCTTATTCATTTAATTCTATTCAAACCTTTGATCATTTGAGAAAAGAAACGGTTCGATGGATCAATTTGAAAACTTACAGGGTTATTGGGAGTATAATATGCTAAAAAAACCTGACAACATTAGTCTTTTCATCAATACTTGCAAAAGGGCGATAGATTTTTTTAAAAAGTCAGAAAGTATTTTTTTGTACTTTTTTGAAATTAATAGCTGTAATAATAAAAAAAATCCGGAACCCGGCGACGCTCGTAAATCATTCTTTTGTCACGGTATTTCTTTGGATCGCGCAGTAACCGTAGCTCAGAAATTTTTTTCAGAAGCTATATTTGAAAACTAAAAAAATTCAAGCTTCAAAATGTTTTTTTTCCATCTCGAAACGACCATTTTTCATAAAGTTATAAGTTATAACCTTTCAAATACCACTAAAAATTTTACGGAATTTTTTTGTTCTCTTAATTTTTTTGAGTCGATACATATCTTATAATATGCATAACAATACCTTAAGCAATACGCTGTGTTTTTGTCAAACGATTTAAAGTAAAACTGTTTTTTTTTACTTTTTTTTAACACCTGTAGGAACATGGACGTTTAAAATAATTATTGTATTATTGTATTGTATTATATATACATACAAAAAGAACATTCACATCTAGTTATAAAGAGTATCTATCGTATTAAATATACTCATTTACAAACAGTTACACAGTGAAAACAAAAGGTAGGAAAATAATTCCATCAAAACCGGGTTCGTGATTCGTGATCGTGTTAAGTAAGAAAAAAGTTCAGACTATTAGATCTATCTTATTTTTTAGATGTACATTTTTGATAATCCTATATTTTTTTAAAATTATCATTTTGAAGTGATCGATCTGTTTTTTAAGCGGAATTTATAATGATGCTTTAGAATATAGTAATAAATATATTATAATATAATTCATATTATAATATATTTATATATAAATATATTATAATATGAATTGGGAAAAACTTGGGAAAAGACAATATTGCAAAATATATTCCATTAAAAGTTGTTTTTCTTTATTTTGTGCAAATTTATGCTTTTTTTAACGCATATAGACAAGCATAGTTGTAACCTGAAATTTGTAGGTAGTATTGATTTGGTGTATGTATACACTATATTGAATGGCACTTATTGATTTATTTAACATCAATCTAAATATTTTATCGCTAAAGATAGCATTTGTTTCACATAAATAAATTTATTTAGGTATCACTACTTAATATGTTAGTAACAGCCAATAGTTTTATTAGAAAGGTAATATTTATTTCATGTAAGAAATGTTTCTTATATAATAATTCCTATCTATGTTTGCATTAATTTAAACTCAAACTCAACATTTCTTTATCTCAAACGTACCCGGAGAGAACAATATATTTATTTATTGTTCTCTCCCTGTACACGCAGGACAACTCAGAAAAAATCATACCATTCATTAATAAAAAGGTGAGAGGCTAGTTGCTAATGAAAAGCAATTTAGAATTATAATTGAACTAATACAAGGATCATTTCTTAAAATAAATCCAAAATAACTGCATACTTTTTCAATATACTTTCGAATACTTCCAATATATAATATATAGTATATAATTTAGTTATACAAACATACAGAATATATTTAGATGTATTCATGTTGGGCTATGATCAATGCAATCTTCCTTGTATTTACCTTATTTCAACAAATTTAGATGATATTGGAATTGATTACTGAAAATTAAGTATACTATATACGAATTTATAACTCAAGCCCAAACGTTTTGTTTATTACAAGTCGATTTTTATGTAATTTATGAATTTTACTAAAGATACACTCACATCCGTTGACCTCAATTTTTACGTTAAAAACAATCTCGACAGTATTCAAATAATATTTTCACGAAGATTTTATATATTTCTTCATTTATAACGTTTAAAAAAACTTCTAATAATATTTACATAAAATAAAACGGATCGACAATATAAAGCTGCTGTTAGTGGTTTTCCCAGATCGAAATTAATCTTACATCAATTCGCACTTTACGTTTAACTTAGATGTATCAATCCTCGCGCAATTAATTTAAGAGTAAGAATAATTAATCTTCAGTAGTAGTTATCTCACACTTCACCCCTGTAAGCTTCTGCGTTGAAGATGCTGTTATTAGATTAGAAGTTAAATTAATTATATTGGTAATTCATTTAAAATAATTTAATAATATCTAGAATCATTAAAGAATTTTATATTGTTTAGCAGATTCGTCAATGAGCCTACCCAGTCAGATTATTAAGGGGGTTACAGGCCTTATATTTATATGTGCAGTTTATCAGGTGTGACGTTGTGTCTGAGCAATAAATTGTGTGAACTGCGTAGTTTAGATCGGTATTTACGCAGATGAAAAATCTCTGCATTTGGACCCTCTTTTGGAAGGATAATCTGCGCAGTTTATCGTATAGTTTATTCAGTTGACGTCCTGTTTATGTATATGATGATCATGGCTTCAAAAAAGATGCGATTTTGGCGTTTACACCCAATCCTTGCACCAACGTTAACAGCGTTTTTCCTTCCTCTTCCCCAGCAACACAGCTGCCATTATACAACAAACTGCGGCTCTTCTTTTTCTATTACCCATTGCACATTATTTATATTTAACGCTTTTCGAACCAAACCTATCGAAAGTGAGGAGAGAACTGAAGAAAAAATGAACGTAGCCTACACACTTTCAGTTCAGATAACTGACAGATTTTCACACAGCTATTTACGACAGATAACTGCACAGATAAACGGAAGGTGTGTAGCCCCCTTTAGGGTACTTTTTTTTTATAAAATCGCCAATTTCTTATTGCCCATTGGCAATATTTCATTGGGTTCCATATTTTTAATCTGAGTTTTTATTTGTCTGACATTGTGAATGGACAATTATAGTAAACGAACTCTCTCTCCGTGGATAAAATTTTTGACATGAAAACGGGAAGTAAATAATGACTGCTTCAAATTAACACCATTCATTGTGTAGTGACGCATTAAACTGGCACATTATCAAGGATAATGAGTTAGCTTCGATAGCTCAGTGGTCAGAGCAACTAACCGGAAATTGGGAGAGCCGGGTTCGATTCCCGGTCGAGGCAAAAAGCACTCTTTATCCTTGCTATCGCCAAAGTGGTGACCCCGACGTGATGTGATTCATTCCAGTATATGCAACCTCCCTTACATCTTAAATTCGCGGATTCGATTCCCGTCCTATCCATCGCCCTATAGTCCCGGGGGTTACCGAACAACGGTTCGTAAGAATGGCGAACGCGGTCACATTCCGTTAAATTGTATCGAGACAAACCATGTCTCTAGGGAGGGTGTACTGTAGTGACGCATTAAACTGGCACATTAGCAAGGATAATGAGTGTGCTTCGATAGCTCAGCGGTCAGAGCAACTAACCGGAAATTGGGAGAGCCGGGTTCGATTCCCGGTCGAGACAAAAAGCACTCTTTATCCTTGCTATCGCCAAAATTGTCTTAAATACATAATAATCTAATGAATCTTGTGGTATTCAAAAAATTGGTACGGCATCAAAATAATTAATTGTCTTAAAGTAGCGTATATAAGTTATTTTCTTTGTTTCACAGGTAAATTTTGTAGAAGAAATTCTACAGGATTTATTCAATTTTTGCAAGTCAATTTTGAGGAATGACCACAATCTTCCATGAAATAGTAGTGAAAGTATTTCACTACTATTTAACACATCCAATTCAGTCAGAGTTATCGTGATAACAATAATAAATGCCGACGACAACGACGATACATACACACAAAGTGGTCTAAAAACCATTTTTTGTTTGTAGGCCGAAAAACGAAAAATAAACCATAGAAAAAATTTTTTTTTACATGATTACATTACTTTTTCGCGTATAAAGGAAAATTGTCAGATTTATGACGATACCAATCCACACGAGATACACCAGCACCAAATGCATTCCGAGAAAGTCACTGTTACGTGTAGATTTTCGTCTGACGGAATCATCGGTCCGTACTTCTTCCAAAACAAAACTGGCATTGCCATAAGCGTCAACGGAGCGCTACAGATCGATGAGAAGAAACTTCTTGGGACGGCGTTGCGTGGCACACAGCGCATGTCACGATGGACATTCTGAACGAGCGATTTGAGGACATGGTTATTTCACGCAGCGGCGACGTAAACTGGCCACCAAGATCATGCGATTTAACGATTTTACACTTCTTCCTTTGGGGCTATCTTAAATCGCAGGCCTATCTTTACTATCTTTAGGGAAAAAACTTTTCTGTCCTACAAGTTATATGTTACTGAAGTATTCCATTGTTTATTTGTAGTAAAGTTATTTAAAGCTTACCCCTTTTTTATTTATTTTTTAGTTATATATTGTACACATATATGGTATATGTATTTACTTATATTTTTGTCCTGAATGAATTTTTTCTGTTGGACAATAATAAAGACGTTATTATTATTATTATTATTATTATTATTATTATATAATTCCCGAGTTAAAAAACTTTTATATTTAGTATTTCTTTCATTTGTAAAATTTCCCTAAATTAGATATTGCTGTTTAAAAATACCACTGTCTACTTTTCTTATTCTTTTTTCAAAAGGTACCGAAAACGTACAAAATGAAAATTTTACGATAGTTAATAGACCCCAGTTAATAAATACAACCAAATAGTCAACATATACAACCAAATATCAAATGTATTAATCATAATACAATAATTATCTACCATAAACTAACAAATTCATCTGCCAACTTTTGGGTAAAAAGACAATATTACGAGTATATCTGTAATTTATATACGAAAGAAGTGTCTCGTATTATTACAATACGAGTACTATTCATTTCATCGCTATTTGCCAAATAAAAAACTCTCTTATTTTGCCGATAAACGGAAGAGTCTACCTGAGCTTAGCCATAAAAACAAGCTAAGGTTATGTTTTGAGATTTTTTATTTGGCAAATAGCGATGAAATAAACTATAAATGTATGAATATTATTATTATTAAATTCAATATGAAACTTAATATTCAACAAAAAAAGAGACATGCATATCATGAACATTACAAACACAAGACTTACCAAATCTGGCATTGGATTGACCAATTTGACTAAACAATTGATATCAACACGCAAATATCACTACATTAATATCTTTGAACACTTCATAGAGCATTTTTAAAATAGGTAACTGTAATAAGAAGGTATTGAATATATTATAGAAAAACTTATTAAACGTTTACAACTGGCATACTCTACATACAATAGTTCAATTTATTTTAAGTACCTTGTATTTATACACGTAATACTACTTTTGTTTTTATTTTCTTATCTATGTAGTTGTGTGTTCCTGTTTAATTTCGTCGGTAAAAGAAAATAAACCAACATAAAAAAACTCTTGTACAATACCGGATTTCCCTCTCTTTATGTTCGGTTGATTATCATGTTTATGGACGGTTCCTGCGAACACTAAAGCAGTTTATTTTTGCATCACCTCAAGTATATTTTCAGCTGTCAAAAAAAAATACAATGAAATCCAAGAACGCGGGCTCTTTGTGGGTTTATCGATTTACTGAAGATGTTGTCATGTTTTTATCACGTAGAGTGTATATATGAACGTTTACTTTATGTTTATAATAAAGTTCATTTACATCGTACAGGGTGTGCATTCTACACATATACAGGTTTTATATGTGTAGCGTATACACACAAGTATCGCTTTTATATCAGCCCTTTTCTCGCTACTTAGGAAGTATCCATCTACCAATATTAACAATAAGATATTAAATAGACTTTTTTTTGTCCACAGTTAAAAATAACGTATTATTCCGAATCCAACAGTATATCATACTTGTACTTTTTTCAGACGCTTCGTCATTTCAATTCTGTAGTCAAGCATGTTATAGAACGTATTTAGTCATAAACATCGATTTGTTTTTTGTTAAATCTATAAATTATATTTCTTTCCTCTTAAAAAATATTACTTACAATTGAACAAAATATATCATTATAGATTATACATTAAAATATCTTAATTATTATCAAATATCGAGTTGAAATGTTTGGTTAAATTCATTTATAACGATTCTATAAATTATGAAAACAATTATTTAATATACCATAGAAAGTGGTTTATTACATTCAACTATTCATATTTTATGATACATAACTAATCAGATCAGATTTTCCACGAACACAGAAATATTACAAGTTACTCAATGCGCGTTTCGTCAACCAGGTGTCAGTCAAGATGTAAATTTTAATCATTTTTTCATTATGCCAACGTGGTTGGTCAACAACGGGTCGGGTAACGTGTATTCTTTCGGTGTTCATGGAAACTGTTCTTCTGATTTTGTTGCTTAATCTAACAAATGTATCAGGAACAGAATTAACGGCAACTTCTTAATCCGATGCTTCGCTCAATCATCTTCAAATTTACACATTTAGTACAAAGCTTATAAAACATTGTGGCGACGCTTTAAACTGGCAACATTAGCAAGGATAATGAGTGTCCCTTGATAGCTTAGCGGTCAGAGCAACCAACCGGCAATTGGGAGATCCGAGTTCGATTCCCGGCCAAGGCATGCACTTTTATCCTTGCTATCGTCAAAACATTTTTAATACTTTCTTGCGATAATATATCTTATCCCAGTCTTCAAGTGGTTTTCCGTAGCACTCTTTAACTTGTTTCCCACACATTTCTGTTGTTTTGGAATTAAATGGGAGACAAATCTCTGTAATTTCAAGAATCTATCAATTTCAATTTAATTATACCAAAAACCAAACATTCGTATGAATTACATGTTTAAAATAGATACTATACTGTATCTATTTTAATCTAATAGTGCTGTATTAGACCTTATCATTCTTTCCAATATTTGTACTTCTAAAATTTACTCATATTATTATTGCAAAGTGTTCTTTTCTTCTTACTTGCCAACATATTGTATCACTGTTAAAAATAGTCCTGAAGAAGATTCTTTTTGGTTAGATTTATTGTTTATATTTAAGAATATTTTAAGCATTTAACCATATGAAAATTCAAATTCGAGATTCGATTATCCGAGAACTTGGATGCCCATCCGATATCTATAGCCAATATGAGAGTCCAACAAGCAGTGGCGGCTCGTGATGAAATGAAACGGGCGTTCTGCACAGGGCCGATCCTAGGGTATTGGTCGCTCGCGTGCAAATTTCAAACGTATCCAAACTACTGGCGCTGTAGGGGCCGTAAAAATTGCACCGCAGACGAAAATTGTGAAAATTTTCAAGATCACGCGTTTTCCTGATACTTCAGAATTTTTATGTAAAATCCATTTATACAAAAATATAGACTTTCACAAGAAAAATTTTTGGAATTTAATACCTTTTTGAAGAACATTCATGTTTGCCGTCATATTCTTTGGTTAAGAGAAAAGGCTCGTAAGGTGAATTTTCTACTAGAGGGTCTATAACACTTAAAATATTTTCCGAAAGAGTTTCAGCGTCACATTTTGGTTTCAGGTTTCAGGTATGTCCAAAAACGTTCAATCGGTTCACCATCGAGAATATATCTTAAAACTGCCACTAACTGAATTTTTGCAGATATATCAGTTATTTCGTCTGCCATAACTGCCAAAAATGAAGGTTTGTTAATTTCTTTAATTATTTCTTCATGACATACTTTTAATATACAGTCTAAAAGATCATTTTGTATTTCTTTAGAGGTTCCTTTAAATACTGAAGCATTTTGTAGATGCTCGCTTAAAGTTACATGAAGCTCAGCAGAAAAATTTATCAAACCACGAAATATCCCCGGGTTTTGAGAGGTTTCAGCTTCGTCATGTCCTCGCAGCGCCAGTTCAAAGGCCCCACAAAACTTTATGCAGTTTATAATTTTTGACAAAACGTATCTCTTTTTTGTCACATTATCATTATGCTTTTGCACATTTATCTAATAAGCTGAATCTAGCTGCGCTTTAATATTAGTTGTTCCTAATAAAGCTAATTCCATTTTATTATGTAGATGGCTTTTGGAGTTGTCGTGCTTTTTTATTTTTTCAGTTAAGTGCACCAAATCTGTAATCCCTACCTCCGTCCATGCTTTATCACCGCCAAAAAGTAAACAAGGAAAACAAAATAACGCATTTTTCTTGTTGTACCCACAAATCCAATTGTTCTTCGAATAAATGACTCTATTAAATTGACGTTTATATGCTTTTCCGCGGCTAACACCTGCAGTCTCAATAACAATATCGGGCAATGGCCTACCATTGTTTTTTAAATCAATTTTTTCTTCATAAGAGTATTTAAAAAATCGCTTCACATGAACTAAATTATAAACTAAATCCATTGTCACTATCACAGTATATAAATATTAATAATTAGTACAATAAATCACTACAAAAATTCACAAAACAGTATTTAAAATCTTAAATCAACACGAAATACGAAATAGGTACGATTTACGCCCGCCAACTGTACGAGAAGTAGGAAGGAGTAAATATTCACTAATGTTGCCTTAGCTGGAAAAAATACAGCTCACTGACCGTGTAAATTCGCGCATTTACGAGCGCCAAGTGTGGATTGTCGCGGGAGTTGAGGGGGAGGACGGGTGTGCTGAGCCGTGCTGAGAACTGTTCGAAGTACTTGGGAGAATAAATAATTAAAGATACAATTTGAGGACAATACGAGTTTATTGATACTCTGTATAACAACTAAATTACGTACAAAGAAATTAAGATGTGTATTCTAACGTATAATCTTTCAGACTAACTTGCTAAATAGACTATTTTTATTTCAACAACATTTGAACAGTTAAACATTCGATATTGAGTTACCCGAACTCATAAATGCTGACCTAATGTTTATGTTTAATTTCAGGCACCGCATGAAGACTATTTTTAAAAATAATTATTGTTGAATGTAATATTCCAACACCCCCTCGCAACTATAATTATTTTTCAATCAGTCAACCAGACCACCCTTGGTATTGAAATGTTCTAGCTTTACTTTATTTAGCGGCTTGGTTAACATAGCTATCATTTTTTCAGTCGGAAAATACTCGAATGCAATAACCTGATTTTCATACAATTCTTTTAAAAAATTATACTTTGTATCAATATGCTTCGTTCGATTGCTAAATTTATGGTTTGCTAGCTGCTTTAAACAGCTTTGATTATCTTCGTACATAACCACTTTCGGTTCTAAATTTGTAAACTCCTTTATCGCCTGCTTTAACCAGATTGCCTCTTGGCATCCTTCGGCCAGTGCTATGTATTCAGCTTCGGTCGATGATAGTGATACGCAACTCTGCTTTCTGCATCCCCAATTAATAGGTGCACCCCGAAACATAAATATGTATCCACTATTTGACTTTCTATCCTCTTTATTTTCCGCCCAATCGGCGTCTAGATGTTTTATTATTAGTTTTTGATTCCATGCCTCTGTTAACAATATTCGAAGAGTTGCTTGCCGCACTACAGGCGCAAACACTTCATCGTAATCCACACCGAATTTCTGACTAAAACCTCTCGCTACCAATCGTGCCTTGTACTTGTTCGAGATCTTATCTTCACCTGTCTTTAGCTTAAACACCCATTTACAAGATATGATGTTTTTGTCTTCCGGTGTAAGTACTAAATCCCATACTTCGTTATTCTTCAAAGATTTCATTTCTTCTTCAATAGCTTTCCTCCATTTTTCGCTATCACTGCTGGCAAGAGCTTCTTTAAATGTTTTAGGTTCTATTTCCCGAAGTTCAGCTAACTTTGCTGTGTAGCGCTCAGGTGGGACTCCTTTATTTATTCTATTTGATCTACGATCACCTCCGTGCTCTATATAGAACTCTTCACTTGGTTGATAGCTGTTATCGCTGCCACAAGATTGTTCTGTACCTGAACTTTCATATACATTAAATTCCTCCGTAGCTTCTTCTATTTCTTCAGTTTTTTCGAAATCTGCGACCTCATGTCTCCCAGTGTCATTTGGCTCCGTTCTTTCTTGCTCCTTTTTGAACTCAATAGTCGCTTCTTCATCTTTTATCTTTTTTTCTTTAACACGAATATTTTTTTTAGGAAATACCGCACTACGGCTAATTTTTATGCGCCCTGTATCTAAATCTAACAATCTATATGCTTTAGATTCATCAGAATATCCTACGAAAATTAGTGATTCTGCCTTTTTATCAAATTTATTTTTAATTTGTTCCTTTGGAATATGACTATACATTTTAGATCCAAATATTTGCAAATTCGACACATCAGGTTTGACTTTATGCCACAACTCAAACGGTGTTTTCTGTTTTAACTGAATAGGTAGTCGATTTTGCAGATAATTGGCTGTAACAACTGCTTCCCCCCAAAATTTCTTTGGTAAATTCGCATCGATTAACATGCACCTAGCCATTTCGACTAGCGACCTGTTCTTTCTCTCTGCAACACCGTTTTGCTCTGGAGAGTACCCCGCCGTGTACTGTATCTTTAT
Source organism: Rosalia funebris (assembly GCA_037954035.1). Classification (NCBI taxonomy): domain Eukaryota; kingdom Metazoa; phylum Arthropoda; class Insecta; order Coleoptera; family Cerambycidae; genus Rosalia; species Rosalia funebris. The sequence goes on along the minus strand of JAZFAV010000009.1, from coordinate 26,293,448 downwards.
GCCCTTATCGCTTAAATATTCCCTTAACGCATTATTTACGTACTCGCCACCCCTATCTGACCTAATAACCTTTGGTACCCTGCCTGACTGATTACTCATTAACTCGATAAACTCTTTAATATATTTTTCAGTTTCATTCTTATGTTTCAGTAAATACACAGTTGTGTATCTTGAGAAATCGTCTATTAAAGTAAGAATGTACCGTTTACCCCCTGGAGTAACAGTCTTCATGGGACCGCAAACATCTGTATGTATTAAGTCAAGTATATTAAATGTGTTGCTTTGAGAAAATTTCGGGAAACTCTTACGAATAATTTTACCTTTTACACAGCAGTTGCAAGTTTCCCTAATCCTACAATCCTTAATATTAATCCCGATTGCCATTTTTCTTTCCATCAAGCGCTTGACTGCTTCTATGTCCCGGTGCCCAAAACGTCGATGCCACGTATGCTGACAGTTGCTGGAGTGTTCATTCACGATGCTCAGTGCCTGTTCTACAGTTGACAGCTTGTACAAGTCGGGCGCCGGCCTCGCACTCGCAATCACTTTTCCGCCTGAGACAATTTTACAGTTATTGTTGTCGAACTGCACGTTATACCCCGCACTAGTTAACTTTTTCACAGAAAGTAAATTTGAATATAAGTCCGGCACATACAACACGTCGTCGATTTTTAGCTTATTCACTCCCGCACTATTCGCGCACTTGATGAATCCTGTTCCTATACCCTGAACCTTGGAGTGTTGCCCTTTCTCCGCTAACCTCACAACGCCTTTTCTGCTACCGTCAAATTGGGTATAAAATTCTTTGTAGTTTACCATGTGACTCGAAGCTCCTGAATCCACATACCACGAAGCAGAATCCCTGTTTACGTCAGTTGAACTTGAATTTACCATAAGACACGCTTCATCACTGTCACCAGTATTAATTTCAGTAACTTTATTGGCCTTTTCTCTTTTAAACGCTTTATACTTGAAACAGTCCCGTTTAAAATGACCTTTCCTGTTGCAAAAGTAACATTGCTTTACATCTGTACTTGCAGTTTGATTACTTTGGATCCTTTTATTATATACTGATTTCATGGCTGACTCGCTTTGACTTTTCAAAGCTCCTTGACGCCTCCTGTACTCATCGATTAATTTACTTTTTACGAATTCAAGCGTGAATTCACTCGATGACTTACTTTCCAGCGCTGTGATTAAAAAACTGTATGAGTCTGGAAGACTTCCCAGCAAAATGCCTGCCGCAAACCTGTCCTTAATTTCTTCCCCTAAAGCGGCCAGTTTATTCAATAATTCCAAGAATGAACTTATGTGTGCTTCCATATCACCATTCTCATCTAGCGATAGCCTGCAAATTTGCTTTAACAGAAAAACCATGCTAGATAAACTCGATTTTTGATGATACTCCTTTAGTGCTTCCCACGCATCATGCGCGTATTCCTTATTTCTGATATGCACTAGTTGACTAACATCGACAAGTAAGGCTATGGTTGATAAGGCCTTGTCATTTTTCTTCTGCCAGGTACCGTTTCGTTCCTCCGGTGTTGGTAATTCAGTCGAAACTACATCCCATAAATCCGCATTTATTAATAACATTTTCACTAAATAGTTCCAGGACTGGTAGTTTTGCCCGTTCAACTTTTCGATGTTATACTTAGCACTTTCCGCCATTTTCCAGTTGTCTATACAACAATAGTTATCACTCGCGATGTACCTTTTAATTATTCTCCCTTACAAGTGAGCTTACGCGACGCACCTGGGCCCATAACCTGTTCGAAGTACTTGGGAGAATAAATAATTAAAGATACAATTTGAAGACAATACGAGTTTATTGATACTCTGTATAACAACTAAATTACGTACAAAGAAATTAAGATGTGTATTCTAACGTATAATCTTTCAGACTGACTTGCTAAATAATCAATTTTTATTTCAACGACATTTGAACAGTTAAACATTCGATATTGAGTTACCCGAACTCATAAATGCTGACCTAATGTTTATGTTTAATTTCAGGCACCGCATGAAGACTATTTTTAAAAATAATTATTGTTGAATGTAATATTCCAACAAGAACTACCTCGTGTGGCCCAGTTCAATGTACCGCGACGCGCTCGCGTAGAGACCCAGATAATTCATCTGGTCTACTACTCAATAGAGGACGGCGGGCAGAATGCGACTTCAACGCCATAATTTGGTTATCTGCATCAACTAACCAAATTATTTTGTTAATAAATTTTAGTAATTATTATGTCGCGAAAATATACAAATATCTAATTTTTTTGGCAGTTCTGCAGCTCTGCAGCACCTATACACCAGCCGCCCCTGCCAACAAGGGACTAAAGAGACCAGGAAGCTGAAAAGAGCTACCAAAAAGGAGTCAGAGGATATCGCGACATCAATGGAAGACCTCATGTATGGTCCAGCAATCGCAGATTAAAGGTATTTTGTTTTAATACTGAAGGTTGCGCGGTACTACGCTGACGCGGTACTATTTTTCTTTTGAGTTCTTCTTGAAACTACTATTTTCAAATTGGCGGACAAGATATCTAAAGATTTACTCAACCGTCATTGATCCAATTGATACCACATATTTATTTATAATATTATCTAAAATGTAGCATAGGACTTCTTTGATCAGATTCCGCGTTCATTTTTTATAATTTTTGGAACTCAACTTTTGGTAAAAATTGGATTTCTTTTTCTCAAACAGCTGTCATTTCTACAATAGATATTAAAAAAAATCCCTATGCTATATTTTAGCTATTATCTTTCTGAATAATCAGATTTTTTTTTTAATTTTTCAGACGACGTCTGACAGAAAAAAATTCCACCATCGGCAAGGATTTTCACACTATTCTACTTCACGCCTCGTATCTCTGCCATTTTCTATTTTAATTGCTCATAAAACTATAATGTATTTATATAAAATAGAAATTATTTTATATATTTAACATCTGCCTAAAAAATATACCTATTTTCCGAGTGGCGTAAACCCTTAATGAAACCAGAAAGAAATTGTACCAGCTTGTTGATACTAACAGCTTATACATTTACTTCTTATACTTCTGAATCACCATATTACCAATTTATAAAACCTTGAATACTAATAATAGTATTTACCAAGAACTTAAGTAACCAGGCACAGAAATAAATAGAAAATTTAATAGTAGTGATTATTAAACAACTAAAAAATTAATATTAATGTTAAATAAAATATTGGCGCGAGAATGTTGATTGAAAAAGAGGTAAAAATGGCGCATTTAGGGATATTCGCTTAACTTTGCAAATAATGCATAGACTAAGGATGTTGACTGTTTTTCTTCAATTTCAAAGTATCCCAAAGAAACCCTGAAAATTTCAAAGCGTTGCGATCTTTTTTCACTGTGTTGGGAATGATTGAATTTGTCGTTTTTGCTAAAAATCTATTTAAGGATGAACTTTTCATTTTTTCAGATTGAAAATGGTTTTTTAGCAATAACCCATAATTTTTTATCAAAAAAAAAAAGTTAATTATTGTAGGAGAAACAAATGTAATTTCTCTAAAAAAAAAAAAAAAAAAAAAAAAAAAATAGAAACTCATTCTTTTGCTTCGAACGACGATAACTCACTGAAAAATCATCGTCTTTTAGACCACTCAAATTAAAGAGGATAAAATTATATAAAAAAGCCTTATGATGAAATTACTGAAAAAAATGTATTGAAGTCCGTGGATCTTTTGAACGACACGAAAAAAATTTGGAAATTTCTTTTCCGATGGTTTTCTCCATCTCCATTTGGAAATTTCTATGATTATTCAAAAACTGCCGATGGTGAAAGATTTTGGACTGAAGATTTGAAAACTAGAAACTTGGACCCTCAATTTGCTCTTTTTAAAATTGCTCTGCGACATTTTTCTTCACGTTACAAAAACCAAGTTACCCTTTGAAAATCACCTGAAATTATCCTAGATTTTTAGGTAACATAATAATTGGCTTATTGTGGTATAATTATTATTTAAATTATCTACGATAATTTGTGGCGTTTTACCCGCAGAAAACTGTGAAGCCTTGTAGTTTTACTAAGGCGGATGCTTTGCACATAACCCCAAAATACTGTCGGAATACTGAAGATAATAATTTAGGAATTGAAATATTCGTCCATCGAGGACGAATTGCTGCTCTGCTTTATCCGCAGTTATTTCACCCCAGGTTTTTTCTTTTGAGGATTTTAAAAACACAGTCAAATGTTTAAATTTAGCCATTAAAATTTGAGAGAGTTAAACAAAGGGCTGAAAATGGCATTGAATTTATTCCTTTGAGAGGGCTGGAACTTTTGACGCAGCAACAAAAACTCGTTTAGAGTTTCGGGCAGACCCGTTTTCTACTTCACAAATATTACAAAATTACACGTCCCTCACCGCACATTTCGACAACGAAGTTGGTGTAATCAGGAGACGATTAAAGTAGTTTTAATTATATGCTGATGATAATCCTTCAGGATTATCATTAAAACTACGGACATGCGTATAGCCCTTCGGCGGTTGTGAAAAATTGGCCTTTATTTGCATATATTAATACAGATATTCTTATTAAAGTTACGTTTTGAAGTGTAGTCAGAAATATTTAGGATGAAAATTCTAATCTAGGCATTATGTTAAGTATTTGAATATTTAGATTTAAAACTATATTAATGCTATTGACTGTTCGGGATGTTCCAGTTTAACATTTAATTAATCAACACTTGTTTCATTTGCTAACAATAAATTATTTCTTTTCTAATATATCAGCTTTTCCTTTGTGTTCATGTGTTACTGTGGTTAATATTTAATTACTAAGTGCATAAAGGCATAATCTTTAACGGTCAAATGCCAATAAAACTACAAATATGGTATACAGTTGAATTTGGAATAAAACGTTTATGCCAATTGTGAAAAATAATTCAGGTTCATATTTGAAATTTTGAATCCGGTGACGAGGATTAGAATATAAAAGCTAGGATATCAGAAAATTCGATATCACCTCGAAGTAGAGAATAAATAAACAAATGCCTAAATAATGTCAGAAAATAACAAAATGAAAACTCTTTTCTGAAAGTAATTCTTAGTATTTTCCAAAACAAACTTTCCTTATTTAATCAACATTGCATATTTAATAACAATGAAGATACCAATACAATGTGTAATCAAATATAGACATAATGTACAAATATACTTTAGTTCATTTAAAAATGATATAATTGGCAAAAGTCAAAGACAAACATGTTACCAGAGTGGAGATGAAATTAATGAAAATATCTTAAAAAAACTGTGAATATAAACGATGAGAAAATACTTGATAGTTCCTACTTGATAGTAGGAAAATATATCCTCTAAGGAATGTATAATAGTACATAGACAATATGTATAAATAAATTGGGTCAGAAAAGAAGAAAGAAGTAAATTTAAGTGACAGAAAATAACGGAACGAAAGTGGAGTTACCCGGTACATGTGAGCAAAGGATTGCTCGACGATGAAAACATTGATATCAAAATATGCATTTACAGGTCCATGTAATATTGATAAAAAATAATTCGATGATATATTTGTTATGTGTTATATTATACATAAAACAAAATCAATCTGTATTTTTAATTTCGAACTTGCAAGTTTTTACCTAATCTTACCGATTTTCACGATTCTTATTATACTCTTTTAAATAACATGCAAGTGTTAGAATTTCTATAGCAAATTGTATTAAATGGCGAAAAATAAACTCGTAAAAAATTAAATGTAACACTTGAATTGTTCCGGTAGGTAGAAAGCAAGACGTTTCAAGTATGAAATTCTAATACGGCACTTGGACCACTGCGTTTCGTCCATAAATGATCCAATTACGTATTTTATACGAAACATTGCGTCGTTAAATCTGGTGAAACTTAGGGAACAAAAACAAAAGATTGAGGAAGTTACTGTGCCAAGTGGTATTTCCTGTGGGTGTAATTTAAAATTATCCAGTATATATACATTAGAAGGATTTTTTGTTAAATTAGTGTTTGAACGTCACATAACGAAAAACCCACAATATTCCACGTGATAAATATTATTGTGCTAAATGAATATTACGAAACATATATATATATATATTCAAACACATTCTAACGGAACATTAAGTTATTACATATTTTCACTTCAGTAAAATTCGTAGCGGATCTATTCAGGGAATGTTTATTATTGTACATATCATTGTTAATTTAAATAATAATTTTGTTCGAGCAAAGGAAAATATACTATTTTAAATCTTATTTTATTTTAAATGATCCCTTAAAATACGTGTATTTTTAAAACAATTGTTAATAATATTCAGCGGCAGTCAAATAATAAACCAATAATTTCTATTATACAATACGTTAGAAAAGTATGGAATAAATTCTACATATTTAATAGTATGTACTCGAGGCTTTAAGGGAAGGAAGTCCATTTCTATATGTTTACACTATTTTTTTAATATAAATGAAAAAATGATAATACAAACGGGGGCTGTGGCCAACTACGTGATGGTATATATTGTTGTATTAAATGTATTGTCGGTCATATGAATAAATAAAGTCATCAATGTCAATCGAGAATTAAGGAATAGGAATTCATTCTAATAATAACGAAATAATTTTGATATGTAAAAAAAAACTAAACGGTTTGCGAAGTTCTAATGAATATTCAGATAAAAGCATAAGTCAATTTACAGTCGCCAAAATTAAAGTCGCCACTGTTAAAGATCTTCCCAGAATTCGACGAATTACACGTGTGAATGATGAAAATAATTTAAAAGGAGGTAAACCACCCTTTTTTGAAAAATCGAATTTTTTCTTTTCGCTTAATGTACCTTTTCGCTTAGTATCGTAAAAATATTCAGAGATTGAGAAATGGGCCAAGAATTCATTAAATTGAACAGGCACAAAGCCAGAACCTGGTGGGAATCATAACGGGCCACCATAGTAGCCTGAATGCATATACTTAAGCACAAGCTGAGGCTGACTGACAGCCCGGCCTGCAGATACTGTAAAGAAGACGAGGAAACCTCGATTCATCTTCTTTACACCTGTCCCGCACTGGAGGAGAAGAGGTATCTTATATTAGGGATCCCTGTTATCCTAGAGAAGGCGAGGCTTAGGGCGGGGGACGTGCCTAAATTGCCCCTTTTATGGGATAGCATTTTTGGATAATTGGGGTGTTAATGGGGCAGTGAAGCGCAAGATACAGCCTCTCCTGCCCAATTGTCAACCTCACCCTCTTGAAATAGACTTGATACACCCTGTTACTACCAACGAGGCTCTGGCGACCCAGTATAGGCGGTATAACCTAAATACCATCGACAGAGTAAATGCTGTCAATACAAGCTGGTCTGGAAGCTATATAGTCGGCAGCCCCGACACCGAACTCGGGTGCAGAAGGCTAATAACCCCACTCACCTTAAACCATATTATTACAGAAATTTCGGTAAAAGAAAGCAGGACAGATCATACGTTGACGACTGTGGGACACCTAAAACAAGGATACGATTTGGATCATGGAATGTGAAGATTTTATATGAACCCTCTAAAATAGTGCAAGCGGCGAAAGAATTAAATAACTACGGGTTGTGTTTTCTGGAAATGTCAGAAGTGAGATGACTAGGAAAGGGCGAACATCACGTGCTAACAGGAGAAATTCTGCTATACAGTGGAAAAGAAGAAGGAACCCATGAGAGTGGCGTGGGGTTACTCCTTAACAAGCAAGCAAAAAAGAGTCTCATCTCCTGGAATCCAATAAATGACAGGATACTATCAGCAAGATTCTACACAAAATACCGAAAAATAACAGTCATACAATGTTATGACCCTACAAATACATCTCCTGCAGAAGAAAAACTCATATTCTATGAGCAACTAGAACAAATTGCTCAACAAACAGCGAAAGGTGATATATTCATAGTAATGGGAGACATCAATGCAAGAGTGGGACAAAACAACACAAATCTCGAAAATGTAATGGGCCGACAAAGCTTAGGAGAAATGAACGAAAACGGAGAACTATTCACCCAATTCCGCTGCAATTACAATCTCGTAACTGGTGGCACGATATTTCCACATAAAAATGTTCACAAAGTGACATGGGTATTTCCTGATAAGAGAACTGAAAACCAAATAGACCACATCGCCATAGCAAAAACATGGAGGTCCTCTCTTATCGATATGCGCAACAAAAGAGGAGCCGACATTGCAAGTGACCACCACCTCCTAATAGGTGTTTTAAAAATAAAGCTAGCCACACATAAAACACCATCAATGACAAATAACCCCAGATATAACATTGAGAAATTAAAAACACAACAAAGTAAGAGGGCATTCAAAGAAAAACTATGCCAACAAATCGATGCCCAGAATGACAGAGACTGGGAGACAATTGAGACAACACTGCTAAGAACAGCTGAAATCACTCTAGGGAAAAAGGAGAGAAAAAGAAAGGAATGGATATAAGATGAAATGTGGAATCTTATTAAGGAGAGAAAAAAAAGAAGAAAATGGATATTACACAGGCCGAATCAGTAGAGGGAAAAACAGAGGCTCTATTAGGACAAACAAACGAGTCAAAAGATCAGCAAGGAATGACAAGAGGAAGTGGGCAGAGGACCTAGCCCAAAAAGCACAAACAGCTACACAAAATAAATAAAATGTTAGCCACAATAGTACTTAGGAGACTCACAAATGTGATCAAACCACAGCTCCGACCTAATCAATCGATCAAATTGCTTCTGCATAGACCACATAAATACGATTAGAATGATAGTAGAGCAATCTGTAGAGTGGCGGACACTATACTTAATATTTGTCGATTTTGAACGTGCTTTTGATAGCCTTTCACATGGTGTCATTTGGAGAATATTAAAGCTAAGAGGGGTTCCTGAAAAAGTGATATCCCTCATAAAAGCGCTGTATGCAGAAGCTAACTGCAGGGTAGCGCATGGTGGAACCAATAGTGAAGGATTTGAAACACTCTCTGGGGTCAGACAAGGATGCGTGCTCTCCCCCTTCCTATTTACTATTGTGCTAGACCACATTCTATCTAGAGTCAACAGCAATGCACAAGGTATCCGCTGGACCTTAACCTCCAGCCTGGGCGATCTGGAATATGCAGATGATGTGTGCCTTATGGGCCAAACTTTTCAAGAAACAGCAACTCGGTTGCAGATACTTTCAATAGAAGCCAGCAAGATCGGCCTATAAATCAACATCAATAAAACAAAATGTATGAGAATTAACACCAGATACAATGCCCCATTTGATATAAATCACATAGAAATAGAGGATGTTGAGGAATTCACCTACCTGGGAAGTATCATTACAAAAAGTGGGGGTGCAGAAACTGACATTCGTAGTAGAATACGAAAAGCACAGCAAGCCTTCAGTTCACTCGGCCCAGTGTGGAATTCCAGACAATACTCCACACAAACAAAATTACGAATGTTTCAATCAAACGTCAAGTCAGTTATGTTATATGGTTGTGAAACCTGGAAAATCACAAAGGTACTATCACATAAACTGCAAGTCTTTGTCAACAAGTGCTTACGAAGAATAGTTCGTATATTCTGGCCAGACCGCATAGCAAATTGCATCTGAAATTAAAAGCATTAAATGGGGTTGGATGGGGCACACACTCCGCAGACTCAACAACAGTGTTGCGAAACAGGCTCTAGAATGGAATCCACAGGGATCTAGACGAGTTAAAAAGGACAGGAAAGACATGGAATGAGGCCAAAGTCATGGCGCAAAACAGAACCAGATGGCGCCCTTTTACCGAAGCCCTATGTTCCGTGTAGGAGTTAAAGGACTTAATATTTTTGGATAATGATCCGGATAAGAGGGAATCCCCAAGAGACTACCCATGCGATCAGTGGCTGATGAGGCCCAAACCCATATAACATAATAATAATAATAAATCGTAAAAATCACGTGGCAAAGTTTCATGCATGAGAGAAATCTGCAAGGGCTCGAATTTTAAATGCAGCGCGGCCCCTTTAGTTGCTCTATGTGCACATTGCAGATTAAAGGTACATTGAAGTTTTTCTTATTTTTTTAACTTTAAACGCGTTTTTCTCGAAACAACAAATTTCAAGTCGGCCGAACCGATATCTCGAACAATTTTTTTCGATTGGCTTGCAATTTTAACTGAATATTTAAAACTACTTTCTCCTCGATACTACCGTTTAGTTTTTTTATAATGCATAGTTCAGTTCTTATTAACGATTTTCTAGCGATTTTTTTTCGGTTTTTCGAACTTTTTCTTCAAAAACACGCCATATTTGCAAAAATCAATTTAAAACAAAAATCCTACGTACTGTTGTAGCTAATATCATATTAAATCAAAATTTTCTTGGCCCATGATTGTATCTTTAAATTTGCAGGAGTTATTGGTTCGGCCACGCAGCCATAAAAAAGATGCCCAGGAAAAAATATTGAGAAGTTGCCATTTTGTTGTTTACAGCTCCGAAAAAATTTAAAAACACACTTCAATAGTTATATAATAAAGAATTTTTTACTAAATTTCCATATATTGTTTAGTTTTTTGAAAAAAATTACCGAAGTTTTTTATGTTTCGGCCTCTAGAGTGGTATACCCCCTTAAACGTTATGTTATCTGTCTTCTGTCTATAAAAATCGGCATTACGACAACTCGAAGACTTGCAGATGAATATGAAATGTCTAATTTTTCAGATCACAAACGAAAAATTCAATAGAAATTCTGAATAGCAATAATTACCATCCGTATAACGATAAACTAGTACAAGAATTAAGTGAGGACGCTCCAGATTGAGGGGATCACTTTGCCAGGAAATGTTATAGATAATATACAAGAACCTCAATTTTATTTTTGAACGGTAAAGACGTTTTCCTGAAATAAAGCCACGAACATACAATTGGGCAATTGAGGCACACATCCAATATCCATAAATGTTAAATGTATAGGTAGGCGGGTATTGTAGGAGGTCGAAGATAGAAGAAAACTTGGACTGAGATATTTATTTGAATTTTCTCCATGGTGACTTAGGTGCAGCACTTGCAGTTTTATTTCTTCATCTTGACGATCCAGACGTTTCTAGTCAATAAAACGGGTTGACTGATGAGGGCATCTGGATTGGCCTCCTTGATCGATCGAGTTAGCCCCATGGATCATTTGTATGCTTATGTATATTTTTCGTTTTCTAATTATTATTTTTAATATAGCAATATTTTTGGCACTCTCTGTGTAACCATAGAATTTTCATTATCAAATATTTATATTCTTTAGCCTTTATTTGCAGAATAAATGTAAAGTGTGCTCTAATCAGAAAGAGATCGTTTACAAAATTCAACCGGATAAACATACGAGGGGGTATCCAAAAAACCAGAAATATTTTTTGTAGACAGTGCTGTGCGAAGTGGATTGACAGTGGTGCCTCTCCCGCTAGGATCGTCTACTAGACACTCCTCTTGCTCAGTTGGGCAAGTATCGTTCATGTGAAACTATCGCAGCGGACAGAGTGTTTTTCTTAGGCCTCTCTCTATGCTTTATGCGATTGTAAACTTTAAGGAGCAACGTGCCAACATCAAATCCTGTTTCCTGTTAAAGAAAACAGCGGGAGATACAGTTTCAATATTTCGGGAAGCTTATGGGAAAATATTTTAGTGAAATATTTTAGTGAAATATCGTTCAGGCTGGGGTTTAGCTAACGAACCACGAAGTGGGCGTCTAAGAAAAACGTCTTCAAGAACGGACACACTTATCAAAAGAAAATCGGTGGCAGATGTTAAGAAAACGGCAACCAATATCACACGCGAACTAAGCGAAGAAAACATTGAAAATATTCATCGAAGCGTGTTTTCAAGACAGTTGCATGAAGTTGGACTTTATGGTTGTATTGGTATTAAGAAACCCCTGACTAGTAAAAAAAAATAGAGAACCGATTTACATTAGAATTCGCCAAGCAGTATCCTGGAATAAAGTTGCTTTTCGGACGAATCTAAGTTTAATTTTTTTTTTGGTGGTGATGGCAGACGCTATCTGCGACGTCCTAAAATAAATCATGGCGGAGAAGTGTCATTGTTTGGAGAATATTTTCTGCCAATGGAATTGGTCCATTAGTCCGCAGTGAAGGAACAATGAATGGTCCTAAGTATAAGGAGATTCTGAGCAATAACCTCCTAGCGTACGCACACAATGTCATGCGTGAAGGATAGATCTTTCAACAGGATTGGGATCTCAAACACAGCTCATGAGTGGTAAAGGAATGGTTGCAGTCCAGTATAATCCATGTACTGCCATGATCGGCGCAATCACCCGATATTAACTCCATAGAAAATCTATGGGAGGAGCTTGGAAAACGCAGTGGCCTACGAACTCTTTCAAACTGCGCGGATTTATTCAAGCATTTGCAGAACGAATGGACAAACATCCCGATCGAATACACTGAAAAGTTAATTACCTCAATGCCACGTCATTGCGAGGCCGTGATAGTATCAAAAGGAATGACCACAAAGTACTGAGTTGACAAATAACGTTTGTCTCATAGATATTGAGTTAAAAGACCACTTTGAATATATTTCTTCGTCTTTATGCTGTCGCCAGGAACTTTTGCTCTATTTGAGATTCCTCTAAATGTAAAAATGCTGTTTGTTAAATAAATTTGTATTGCGTATACTCAGTATTGTTTTGCAATACTGAGTATATACAAAATAGACACTGGTTGGAAATTATTACACGCCACTGTCTGTATATATCTATAGATAAGGTGAAAACTCCTTTTAAATCATCAACTTCTATAATACACAAATTCGAATTTTTAATGAAATATGGGTTTTCTAAAGCACTAGGTCGAAGGCGATTGTCGCAATATTACTTTAAAACGTATAATGGTCGCCAGTGCTACATAAAAAACATTTTAGATAATAAAAAAGTTTATTTTGACCTTACGGTATCAGAATAATTCAGTATTTTAACTAGTGCGGATATCAAATTAGAAACAAAACATAGCAATTGTGGGTGGTATTAATGCAGCGATTGATGTGCAATAATAACATTATTATTTAGAATCCGTTTAAAACAATAATTCTGAATATGCAGTAGCGTCATAAATTCGGAATACACTAATAAGTTCCGCTGGCGCCAACGAAAGGTTATTTTTGATAGATAAAGCTGTTAAATGTGCACGAAAAGTGCACTACTGAATGCCTTTTGTATTTAAATCACACATCGACACAAGTGTTTTGACAAATAATATTGACTCTGTGCTAAAGCAGTAATTACTTACTCGCTCTTTTAGATCTTGGTCGTCCAGTGTTTGCTTGGAATCGTCCTTTTGATCTTCTTCGATACCACTGAAAAAGAAAACACATTTCAAAACGTTATCGTCATGTCAAGGTAACACTTTTGTAGGGAAAACAAGTTTACGATAGAGAAATATTTAGAAAGAAATCAAACGGTCATCAGTATTTAATAATGACACAAACAAAAAATCATATAGCATGGTTAATAAACTCAAAGAATGCGGAAAATATTTAAATTTGGATATTGTATAAGTCTTGATGGGATATTATATTACGCGGAACCACAAATTTCAAATTGTAAAGAATAATACTTTTATATATGTATTTGTGTAAGATGTTTCGTGTTTCTCTCGTTGTCATCTCGTTAACTTTTACGATTTTATTTTCAGAATGAAAAGATAAATCAACAACAGTTCAACATAAGGATAAACTCACGATCTTAGAACTTCTGAACGGTGAATTTTAATTGGGTTATCAATGGATATTTGTAAATACACACATACCTAGATTGGTAGCTTTTTCAACCGAGATCTTTATATACAACACGTTTTACACATAATTTTCGTTTGGTTTAGCTATACAGGCTGTATCCAAATATGAATAAAAATAGGTCATCTCACTTAAACATGCGTGTAGAAAAAAAATTGGTTATGAACAGAACAGAAACAAAAATTTACATACGAATACTACAGCAAAAAGGACGATACTACAAGTATCGTCCCTTTTGCTGGATAGTTTGCCATTTCATCACTAATTTTCGCACTCCCTGAAATTTATGTTGGTTATTTTTCATCATAAATTTTAAATTCTAATGTAGCGTAGAAATATAGACAATTGAAGATCTGATTGCAACTTTCTATTTTAAATTTTAATGTAGCGTGGAAATCTAGACAATTGAAGATCTGATTGCAACTTCATAAATATCTTAAAACGTGGAATTAATCATAGTCTGGGGGTTAAAATCTGAAGAAAAAAGGAGCCCCAATAAAAGAATAAGGGGGATAAAAATAAGGTTGAGGAGCAAAAACTCAATGCGGGCTTTCTAAGGACCAAATGTGTCACGAACAAGAACCTTGTTAAAGTTCTTCTGTGTTCTGAGATCGTGTAAATCTTATGTAAGGCTTTCCGGTCATTATACTGATTCATTGCATGGGTTATTATAGCATTGTATACTGACATCTGTCAGTATGCAATGCTATTAAAACCCATCGATGTGCTTACTCTAATAATTAACAATTTCCTTCACGATCGTTAATCAAAATCGTACTTGGTCTGGTTTATGTGTCGTTACAGAAACACCCAACTTTCACTTTGCAATTTTTACTGTAAATATTATCGATTTCTTCTACTACACAACTACAGAATCTGGAAAACCACTTGATAAATCTGTTCAATTTCATATTTTGCGAGAAAATAGAATAACTACTTATTCAACAACTTGCGGTGTTTCATTAAACTGCGGTTCATTAAACAGCGACAGAGACAAAAATTAGTTAGAGGAAAATTTTAACGATAATCTAGTCTCTTCGTTGTTCGAAATATAATGATTTATTTTTTTTAATGCTCTTCCAGTACATTGTCTGGATCACCCCCAATACTCACTAATACCCGTCGTGCCTTTATACACATTTATTTTGCACAATTCTGTATTGTCCTTAAGGAATATTTAGACCTACCTATTGCTCTTAGTAACTCTGTGAATATCGGAATGTACTCTTATAGAGTAACCGAGTAACCCATATATCAAGTATAACAAGTCAGGATTATTAGTCAATTTCTTTATCAGAATTTGATGAAGTTTAATTTCTACGATACGTTGATACCACATAAGTGCAATTTGTATAATAATAAAACAGTAATTTCAGTTCTAAAAAAAGATCTGACCTAACTGAAGATTTATATTCAGATACTCGTCAGTGTAAGTTACGACAGAAAATAACGCCCAGATATGTACTTTAATCTATAACACTTCATTTAATACTTGTAACTACCTTGTAGCCACGGCATCTTTATATTGCTCAGCTTCATTTTCTTGGTAAATAAAATAAGCTCTGTCTATACACCAGCTTCCAATAATTGTCAAGGCATTTTATGTTAACTATAGGGTCTTTCAATAGGGATGCTCAACCGGTTTGATAAATAATCAGCTGTACGTCACTCAAACGCAAGGTGTGCTGAAAACATCGCTGCTGCGCATGAGAGTGTACGGGAGAACCCGAGGCAGTCAATTTCTCGTTGTTCACAAAAACTTGGCCCTTCTAAGACTTCAACTTGGCGAATTTTGCGCCGGGACTTGGGTCTGGATCAGTATAAAATCTAACTGACTCAGGAACATAAGGTAAATGGCCATAGACAACGCCGTGTTTTCGCTGATTGGGCTCTGGATCAGTTAGAAGTTGACCCAAATTTCGCAAAAAAAAAAAACATCCTTAGTGACGAGGCCTATTTTTGGATGAATGAATATATGAACAAGTAAAATTGTCGGATTGGTCGACACCAATCCACACGAGATACACCAGCACCAAATGCATCCCGTGAAAGTCACTGTTTGGTGCGAATTTTGGTCTGGCGGAATCATCGGTTCGTACTTCTTCCAAAACGAAACTGGCATTACCATAACCGTCAACGGCGAGCGTTACAAGTAACTTCTTGTAGCCTAAGCTGGACGATTTGGATACCAACGACATGTGGTTCCAACAGGACGGCGCTAGGTGCCACACAGCGCATGCCACGATGAACATTCTGCACGAGCGATTTGAGGACATTGTTATTTCGCGCAGCGGCGACCTGAACTGACCACCGAGATCGTGCGATTTAACGCCTTTAGACTTCTTTCTTTGGGGCTATCTTCAATCGCAGGTCTATGCGAATAAACCGCAAATAATTGATGCCCTCGAAGTCAACATAACGAACGCCATCCAGCAAATTCAGCCAGATTTATGCGACAAAGTCATCGAAAATTGGATCTCCCGAATACCTGCCACTAAGCAAAGCCGCGGCGGACATTTGAACAACGTTATATTCTATACTAAATGCCATAAAATATTCTTTCAAATATAAAAATAGTGAGTGGATATCTTACACACAATTTGTTTTATTTACATTTAAGATTCTTTATGTGGCACATTATACTGGATATAAATATTTTTAATGGTTTAATTTTCACGAGATTTTCGTTTAATTCGATTTTTCCATTAAAATCGAAATATCTCAAAAACTATTAGTTTTAAAGATCAGGGGTTTTATTCAAATTTATCATTAAATAGTGGATTGAATTCGAATATAGCATAAGAATGTGGTATGACGTATAAAATAATGAAGTTAATGACAACTTCCGGTATAACCGGAAGTATAACATAAGTAACATTTTCATTAGACAGAATAAAACCTCTTATTGATAAATTTTCTTTCATAGTAGCTGCAGTTTCCCAGAAATGTCTAATGGGCCACTCAGTGTGATATACCCGGTGTATGGAGAACATATAAAACTAGTTTTTCAAAAATATCGTTTTATATTTATGTAGCTGTTTTTGCATGTTAGCAATACTAACACAAGAATAGGTAGGATTAGGTAGGACGACAGCGTATAAAACATTTGAAAGAACTCTTTTCTGTAGAATATTATGATTACATCTGTTAACTCAGAATATTTAGGTACCTTAAAAATGTTTGCTTTTCAATAATTGAAAAGAAAAGTGAACATAGAATTGACGTGGAGGGGATATTTGATTGCCAAGATATATCGCGTTAATACTATAAAAAAACTGTTTGATGAAGTGCTAGAATCTCAGTCTTAAATAAAAATCTCCCAGTTGAAGTGAATAAATACCATTTTTATAGATTGGACTTATGTTTTTAGCTCACTGACGCTCGTCAAAGCGAGGATTTTGTTCTGTCGACACCCGATTTTTCTTTCATGTAAAAATAACTTGTTGATAAAATATTTTTTTCTATTTACCTAATTCTTCTCAATTAGTTTATTTATACTTATGAGCCTATGAACAATGGAAGTTGCCATTATTTTGTACAGTCAATTTGTTAACGGATTCGTAGAGGCTAAAATATTTTTATATATTTAATATTTTTGGCATTATGTACAAAGAACATGAACATATTACATTTGAAGTACAAATAATGTCACTCTCTATTTGAGGCTCTGTTTATTGAACTCTTTTGTGCGTATAATATATTGCAATGCGTAAAACGTTGAAGACAGATGTAATTTATATTACAATTTATTTACAAATACTAAACTATTGGATTCCTATACTTTCTTTTTTTTGCGGGTTCTATTTTGGCAGATACAAACTCGGATAATATAACAACGATGATTTACAATTTAAGCAAGTTACAAAGCTAAATTACCATTGATATTAATAAAAAAAAAACATTTCCAACTAATATATCTTTTAAAAATATTGCTGCGTTAAAACACTGTCCCATCTAAATGTATATATTCTCAAATTTACATTCAGATAAATTATTTCGTCTGTTATTTGCACAATGATGATTTGAATGATGATATGTGTAGAATGATTTACGATTGATTACATTTCTGTTATAGCAGTGTTATAAGTATTATTATATTTACAACATAGTGATATTCTGTAAATATAGTTGTGTGATATTCTATTTGCATATTCAGATATTATATTTGTATTCAGGTAAGCTTCAAACATCATGTTATATTTTGACTTCTTGTTATTAGTGATATATAATAGTGAACACGATACCACGTACTTAAGTAGGTGTGATACATTATGTCATAGTTTGCTTTTTGGCGTCTATTTTCACTTTATTGGTTATGGATTTATGTTATATAATGGAATCTATGGGGCTATCCGATGTACTATTGAGAAAAAATTGTAATAATACACTTCTGATACATGCCTCTCAGGTATGTAATGAATTAATTTGGAATTAATTATGCTCTTGGTGAAAAAATACAGATCATATTAGGAGCAGGAGCATGATTAATTCTAAAATTAACTCCTCATTCCACCACTCTGATCGAACTGTAAACATGGTTTTGAGTTCAACGACTATAAAAGTTATTATCGTACGGATAAATTAATATTAATACTGACTGGTAATTATTATTCTCGCAAAATTAAGAAACTACTAGAAATGTTCAATAATATTTTATAAAACTAAATAATTCGTAAAACCTTTATATTATTCGAAAAATATATATTGCTTCCTTCGACGAATCACAGCCTCAGCCTTAAATTTCGCAGTTTACATTTGATTCTGGAAAAATATAAACGTTATTTATATGAAAATTCATAGATGAAAACATAATAATCAATATATCCATTAATATTATAAATGATATTATAAACACATCGTAAATTTTGTTCTTTATTATAAATACTTTATAAATTTATGTCGGCAGAGCCGGAAATATCCGAACAAAACGAAGTATAAACTTTATTAATGTGCGGTTCAAAACAGTTTACTTTTACCAAGATGACTTTATATTAAAGCAAGAGACTGCATATGGCTACAACTGGCTATTAACAACGTAAAAGAAAAATACATCGTGTAATCACTTCAGAATAAAAAATCATCGGCGAATTTTGGATACTACATTTCTTGTCTTCTTATTACAACTTCAATAAATTGGAAACTATAACTTATAACAAATATGTTCTTCTACATTGAAGGTTTGAGGGCAGGTACATATCAACCTGGCAAATACAAATTTTGTTTGATATATTTATGGTGGACAGAAAGAGGGGAAAACCACGACGACACGTATACTCTTCATAGAGTTGATTATAAAGATACGAATCATGTATTTTAAAGCTACATATGTTATGAAATAAATTGTTAATGTAGAAAAGCATCACTAGATAAATGCATGTTTGATATTAATATGTACGTTTATTTTATTTATTTAGGGAACACGTCCACCCTATTTTGTAATTGAATCCGTTTATATCCTTCCAATTTTATTACATTTACTGGCGTAGGACTCGAACTTCATACGGAATAAGTAACTTCTTTCCAGAATCTTTAATATGCTTTAAGAACTGAGTGAGATGTAGCACTCTTTCTATTATATGTATTCGTATTCCGTATCCAATTTCAGGTGGAATAAGTTATTTTATCCAGTTTTTTTTTATAAATGTTAAAGTAACAAAGGATAGTTATGTTTTATATAAGTGTATTTTAGCTTTCGGGTGAAATTAAAATAGTATTCATTAAACACACGATGAAAATATTCTATATAGTATACAAAATAATGTAAACAAATAAAACAAAATAAAACTAATGAGATAAAATGTAAATAAACTATAATTTAAAAATTATTACCCATAAGTTTTCATCTTCGTATACTCGTATACGCATAAAAAGAAATCCTTTGGGGCTAAGTCGATGCACGATGTTAATTGTGAGTCACACCTTAACGTCAAGTTTTTTGCCCAACTTAATTTGACATTTCTTTGTTTCAGTGTTTGACAAATTCAACCATGGAGAGGTACATAATTGAGCAGCGCGTTAAGATTGTTGAAGCCTTTTACGAAAATGGGCGTTCAAATCAAAATGCATTTCGTGCACTTCGTGACTTTTTTGGTCAGCATAATCGACCAAATGTGTCCACAATCGGGATAATTGTGCGCAAATTTCAGCAAACCGGGTGTAGGAAATGTGAAAACACCTGTGCATGCTCGCCCAGTTCGTTCTGCGGAAAACATTGCTGTTGTTCGCGATAGTGTAGCAGAAGAGCCGTCAACCTCGACTCGTCGTCGTGCCCAACAATTGAACATCTAACGAACATCACTGATGCGAATTTTGAATAAAGATTTGAATATACACGCTTACAAGGTTCAATCGACTCAAGAGCTGAAGCCTACTGACCATTTCAAGCGTTGTCAATACGTGGAATGGTTGGTTGAACAGACAGAAGTGAATGGTGACTTTACAAAGAAAATCATCTTTAGCGACGAGGCACACTTTCACCTCAGTGGATTCGTTAACAAGCAAAATTGCCGCATTTGGGCAAATGAGAATCCACGAGTGATTGTTGAAAAGCCGATGCATCCACAAAGAGTGACTGTTTGGTGCGGTTTATGGGTTGGCGGCGTCATCGGACCGTACTTCTTCGAAAATGAGGTCGACCAAGCAGTTACCGTGAATGGTGTTCGCTATCGCGAGATGATAACGGACTTCTTGTGGCCAGAAATTGAGGATATGGACCTGGACGATATGTGGTTCCAACAGGATGGTGCCACTTGCCACACAGCCAACGAAACAATGGCACTTTTGCGCGAGAAATTCAATGGCCGTATTATCTTACGTCGTGGCGATGTTAATTGGCTGCCACGATCACGTGATTTGACGCCGTTGGACTTCTTTCTTTGGGGATATTTAAAAGAAAAAGTGTACGTCAATAAGCCAAGAACAATTCAAGAGCTAAAGGATGAGATAATTCGGTACATTAACGACATTGAACCTCAATTATGTCTCAGAGTCATTGAAAATATGGACCATCGGATAGAGGTATGCCACCGAAGCCGTGGCAAGCATTTGGCCGATATTTTGTTTCACACATTATTGTCATAGATCCTTCTATCATAATAAAAAATATTAAGATAAATCTCTGAAAACTTTTTGTTTTATTTACAATTAACATCGTGCGTTTTGGTTG
Source organism: Rosalia funebris (assembly GCA_037954035.1). NCBI lineage: Eukaryota > Metazoa > Arthropoda > Insecta > Coleoptera > Cerambycidae > Rosalia > Rosalia funebris. The sequence continues at coordinate 26,272,498 of JAZFAV010000009.1, read as the reverse complement.
GACCACCTTTTACAATCTTCGGGAAATTTTTTTGAGCAATGGTAACTTTATAGCAAGAAAATTCGTTTCTCTTTAAAATACTCTGAACCATTCAATTATAGGGATGTTGACTTTGGAAGAGATTGACCTGCTGGAATATGGTGCATTTACTGCCCCGAAGTTGCAGTTTATTTTTTGTTGTCCACATTCTTCGTTTAATAGAACTCTACTGTCGTTATCATTATCATGAAGATTATTACACATTCTACAAAATATCACACATCACGAACACTCAAACTTGTCAAAGATGTTCATATCACGTGGGTTTCTTTCTGAAACCTTATCTGATCGTGCAGAAACAAGAGAAAGAGATCGAGGATCACTGTTAGGTATAATTCAATGCCTGGCGGGGCTTTAGCCCAAGGAGTAGTTGTTTCCTATAGCGATTATGTATTAGCCTTGCTATTTGGGAACTACTTCATAACCGCTTTGCGGTTTGGTGGTTCCTTTCACGATTCCCGACTTATAAGTTACTGACATTGATCGTATCGATTTAGATAAATACCCCATGGATCTGATTCGGCATTTATCCTGGATCAGCGTATCTACCGTGTATGGCACCGATGAGAACTAGTAAGTTTGAAACAGTGTCTGTCGTTCGGTTCCCATCCGCGACAGCCGACAGATGTTGATTCCTACCCCTGGCGAGTTTTATTTTCTGAAACGATGTTCATAATTGTTTCAATCGTCGGAATGGGTTTATCTTTAAATGCAAATGTAAATCGCGCAACAACATTGCTTCTAGGTTATATAAAGTACCATTTTAAAAAAGTTACTCATTAAAGTTTAACTGCGAATGCAGTTGAACAGCAGTTGCGTTTACCTCGGAATACAATGGCATAAATAGTAACGAAAAATAACTTTTAGTGTCATACAAATACAAAATTACGCATCTTAAGTAACGACTCCTCCCATAATCTGAAAGCCACTCCCTGGTTACCATATCCATCAATAGCTGATAGTGACAACAACGTAGATGAAAGCTGTGTCTTTCTAGAATATGAGTACATATTTCCATTTCTCTTACTTTCGACGACACATAAGTAGTCCATTTAATATTTGTACTTGCTAGGTTTGTACAAATCTTTTATATGTATACTGACATCATCAACAACGTGCAATTGTGTTATTAAATATCTAGAGATAAAATAATAAAGAACTACAAATTTGAAAATTGAATTGAAATACTAATAATGGTTTTAATAATAATAAAAAAACAAATTAAAGTAACTGTTGGAAATGTCCCCCGCCTTGCTCAATGCACAAGTTATGGTCATTCATTCTCAACAATTCTCTCTTCCAGTTCTTGCAAACCAGTTACATCCTATTTTTCAGTAACACGGAATAGTCAATAATGGTCAAACAAGGAGATCTCGGACGAAACTCATTTTGTATGCAAACTTATCAGCCGGACATCAAAAGACTCGCGGAGAAAATTTATAGTATATATTGTCGTCTGTACTGTTGCACAAAATTAATGATAATAAATGACCAAATTGCCTTACTCAGATGACCATGCTGAAGTTCATCTTCATATAGTTTAAAATTATGAGTCAAAATGTTGTCTCTGCACTGCTCTACATTGTCGGTGAAATTGAATGCGGATCCGATTCTTTTCGGCGAGAAAGTGCTATCCAAACACCAACTCTGCGAGGATGTAAAGATTCAACAAAAATATGTGGATTATCAGTGTTCCACATTCATATCTTTTAAGAATTGACCTACCCCGAAAAATGAAAGCACGAGTTGTCTTCAATAGGCTTCAATCATATTATTGAAACAATTGCTTAAGATTAAAATACTAATCACCAGAACTGTATGAGAAATTTTGACAACGTCCATATTTAACTAAGATCATTTTTGATATCGGTCTTACGAACAGTTTTTTTTTAGTATTTACAAAAACATGTGATCGATATACTAATTTACATTTACACAGTAAGAGCTCAATAGGTTTCTCATTTGTTAACATTAATTAAAGTTTGAAGTATTAAATATCTAAATTTAAAAGACCAACAAATGGTGAATAATCGATCAATGTATTTATTATCATTAATTTTAGAGATATGAGAGGTATGTAATGTAACTTATAGAATGTAATTTATATGAATGGAAATCATCTTGGCCATCAATCCTTCATCCGATCTACTGTCAGTAAAATTAAAGTAATGATATGTACACTTAAAGGCCGACCACAAGATAAAGTCCTGTTACATGTTTTCTCATGTGACGAGGAATTATGATTTGGCAAGGGGAGCAGTATATAAAAAAATTCAATCAGTTCAAAAATTCAATCAATTATCACCACCATTATAAGTCAGTATAATTTGGTATATGAATTATTAGAGGATCATCATGAGGTCATTAGTCCTAAGACTGGTTGGACGCTAACCTCCAGTTTCTCCTATCTTGTACTAACCTACGCATTTCGTTAATTGTGCTACAACCTACATCTCTTACTATTTGCGAGCAGTAGTCTAATCTAGGCCTACCTCTGCCTTTCTTCACTCCTATTTCTGCCTCCAAAATATCGCGGACTATTCCCCCATGTCTCAGCAAGTGGCCTACGATTCTATCTCTTCTCTTCTTTATGTTTTTCCACATACTTCTTTTCTCGCCGACTTTTTCTAATACTTCTTCGTTTCTAACCCTATCAGTCCACGGTATTTTCATCATTCTTCGGTAACACCACATCTCAAAAGCTTCTAATTTCTTCCTACTTGCTTACCCTACCGTCCAGGTTTCGCAACCGTATAGTGCCGTGCTCCATACATACGTTTTCAAAAATCTCTTCCTTGTTTCTAAGTTTATTACTCCCGAGCATAAAAGTGCTTTCTTTTTGTTAAAAGCTACTCGACGCTGCGCTATTCTTTGTTTTATATCTTTATCGCTTTTTCCATCCCAATTTATTTTACTTCCTAAATAATTGAAGTCTTTAAGTTCCTCCAATCTTTCATTATTAATTTGTACTTTCGTTTTTGCTCTGCTCTCGCGCCCTCTGCACACTAACACTTTAGTTTTGTTTTTATTCACCCTCATTCCGTATTCCTCTGTCAACACTGCCTCCATTTCGTTCAACGCTGATTCCAATTCCTCTTTACTAGATGCTAATACTGAATCCGCGAATCTCAGCATTTTTAGTTTCTGTCCCTGTACTTTAATCCCGAAATCCACTCTATCTTTTACGACATTAATCGCTTCTTCGATGTACAGATTAAAAATTAGTGGTGATAGTTTCTAATACCTACTTCCCTTCTTTTTCCTTCTACTTCTATAACAGCAGTTTGCTCTTTGTATAGATAGTGTACTACTCTCCTATTTCTATATTTCATTCCCGCGCTCTTTAGTATCTCGAACATTTTTTCCCATCTTACATTATCAAAAGATTTTTCTAAATTTACAAATCCTATATAAGCATTCTTTCCTTTTTCTATTGTTTTCTCTAACATTACTCTTAGCGCCAGAATAGCTTTGCGAGTTCCCCTATTTCGCCTAAACCCGAATTGGTCTTCTCCTAGTATTTCCTCCGCTCTATTTTCCATCCTCTTCTGCACTATTCTCGTTAAGATTTTTGACGCGTGGGAAGTTAGAATAACCGTTCTAAAGTTCTCGCATTTGTCGGCTCCTCTCTTTTTCGGTATAGTAACGATAATGTTTCTCTTATAATCCTCCGGCATCTCGCCCGTTTCATATACGTATTTTAACAGTTCGAACATCCTATTTACTACTTTCTGTCCTGTAAATTTCAAATTTCCGCCTGTATTTTATCTACACCCGGCGCTTTATTGTTCTTTAGCCCCCTTAGTGCTATTCCAAATTCCTCTCTCAATATAGGTTTTCCTACATCTTCCCTATCGATGCTAGATTCTTCCTCTAATATATCTCCTAATTCCTGACCCTCGTATAAATTTCCTAAGTACTGCTTCCATCTATTCGCTTTCTCCTCTCTTCCGATCAGTATGTCCCCCGATTGACTCCTAACGTTTCTACTTATTGGTCCTATATCCCTGAAGTTCCTCTTAATTATTTTGTAAGCCTCATCGGTCTTACCTACTTGGAGCTTATCTTCTACTTCTTTGCATTTATCCTCTATCCATTGTTCTTTCGCTTTTCTACACTTTCTAATGATTTCCCACTTTATATTAGAGGATGACTTTGATTAAATAATTCAATGTTGTAACGAGCAGATAATTGGAATTCACAATGAAAATTAAAATTTTGTAGAACAAATTATTTTTTATTATGAGGTCACGCTGTCTAAATGGCCACATTAATAAATACAAAAATTATAGATAATGGGCGATAGAAGATTTACATTGGATGAAAGAGATCCACATACATTCTCAGAAAATTTACGTTAAAGCTGAAATATTCCCCAATCATCAACAATTGGAGTTTATTCAGTTCCATCCTAGGACCTTAATGTACCAAATGATGCATGATAAGATTTAATTTACATGATATGGGGCCCTCTCTCACTACACGATCTTCCACTACACAAGCTACTTGTCGATTTTCAAATGCAATATTGCCCAATTGCCTATTGGATGGCCGTGTAGGTCACCCGATCTAACCCCTTTATTTTTTTCTTATTTGGTCGTTGAAAATCTAAAGTCTGTATAAATAGGCCATACATAACTTTTAACTTTTAAAAGTTATGATACTCCAGAAAACCTGACATCCGAAATCATATTCGACTACAAAAATTCATTGAAGTAAACGGGCGCACATATTAAATAAGAGTTATAACTTACAGACAATTTTCGACAGATAGTCTAGTAAGTTAGTATCTCTTTTGTAAATTTTATAAAAACTATTCATAATAAAAATATTATGGGGCATTTAGTGGAAACATCTTTTTATTAATTTTTGATTCGTCTATAAAGAGGGCGAGGTTTAGCTCAGTTTAGTTATCTTTCATTTAACCCCTCGGATTTCACTTTTTATATTATTCTTCTGCTATATTCTTTTAATTTCAATAACCTACAGATATCTTTTGGTGTACCGATTATTTTTATCAATTTTAGGAAAATATGTTAGTATATTGAACCCCATTTGGATCTTTAATATGGTATATCATATGACTGTTATTAAGGTGACGCTACATTGCTATTTTGTTGTCAGCGGCTTTTCAAAAGTTTAAAATGTGTAAACCCTTTTATTTTTAACCTCCTTTAAAATAAAAACGTGGTACCGTCCACCAGGCCCACCTGCTTATCTCAAATAAGCAGAACAGGTGTCTTATGAGATCTTCAAAATAGTTGTCGTTAGAAATTTTTGTTGGCACTAGTCATGCTTAACCGCGTCAAATGTAATAAATTACCAGCGACGCAACAGTTATTCAGCTAAAAAGCATTCATAAAACTGGAGATGCATCGTTACATTGGAACGAATTTAGACAAGTTTATCCTGTTTTTATGTTATTATTCTGTGTGAGCTAATAATAGACGACCCTCGTCCCTGTATATCTTAATGACTGGGAACTTGTTTGTGGATGTGGTTTAATTTATACTTCCCTAATAACATAATTGTTTATAAAATCACGAAATATTTCAAGGGAAATTATAAAATCAGTTCTAAGCGACTAGTTATTTGTAAGACATTCACAAAAATTTAACACGAAAACTGCAATTGATGACAGAAATATGAAAATAACTGTAGGACTAGCTTGATTTCTGTTCCTAAACATGATCCAGAGTTCTAGCCATGACTAACTGGGCGTTAATAATAATTAAATATAGATGTCTACATATATGCAGACGCATTAAATAATACAAATTAGACACATATATACTAAATACAGTGCTTATTTCAAAACTACCAACACATTACTTATTTTAGAAAAGAAAATGACCTACAGACAAATACATGTAAATTTAGGCATTTAGACATTTAAATACAGTGTCTGTTGCAGTTTAGGCTTCACTCTCCTACCCCAGCTACCCTCACATTTTAAATGATACCCTCTATTTTGCAATATATCTTTTTAAAGATCTGATTCAAGAAAAATTCGTTTTCGAGAACTTCGTTTGAAGTTCGTTTAACCTCAGATTGGTTGATCTGTTCTGAAATAAAATTAATAATAAAATAATTTTAATAACACAATAATTTAATGGAATGTTCTAAGGATTGTGTTATGAGTTTAACGATAGTAGGAGGCACTGTGGTTTTCTGGAATTGTTGAAATTTAACTGGCGAATTACACTTAAATTTATTAGAAAATGAAATCGACCCTTCCATCACGTAGTCCTTAAATAACTCGATAAAAGTCGATGAGAAGAAAACCCACTGTTGGATGAACAAAATTTATACATTTAGCAGGATGATGTGATGCATTACCACAATACGCATTAGGTACATGTTTGACAATAACTGGATCAAAGGTTTTTCAACAAATGGGTTGGCAGAAGAGGCTTCAAAAAATGTATACAAAATATCGTCCCAGAACATTCAAGACCTAAAAAATAGGATTACCCACATATGCAGAATAACTACTAAAGACATATTTCAAAACGCCCGGCAAGAATTTGAAAGTATATTGTACTTTTGTTTAGCCAAAGTTATTTAGTTATTTCTGTCAAAAGAAATAATGGGTGTGTGGTTTTGAAATGAAAGCACGTATGCGACGATATATTTAACATTTTTAATATTCTGAATGGTGAATATAATTTGTGATGTGTGAATCTTCATTAATTAGAAGTATGAAATGTGACAAATTAGAAATTTTCCAAACATATCACGTTCAGTAGTCATAAGAAAAATACTGAGTATGTTGATACACAGGGTGAAAACCACTTATGGAAAACATATTTTGGGCTTTATTTTAAAAACTTATGAAAAAAACAGTCAGATAGATTCTCTATCTCAAAATACATTTTTTATATAAAATTTCAAACATATAGGGCGATTTCTATAGATGTAGTACAAGATCCTTTTTTTAATGGAGTATCCTGTTTACTTTCATATCATTAAATTTTATTTAATGACCTGATTATAGCTCTCTAGAGATGTGAGTAGAAGCCAAGTAGAAGTTGCTAAAGTTTTTGATCAGGAGGATCCTAATTTGCCCAATAGCTCACAAAGGACCGTAACTATATGCATGCATAGTTCAGGACTTGGACATGCTAAGTTGTTGAAAATAATACCATGTAGAAGACCATCGTGAAAGTAGACATTTTATTAAACCTTCAACATAATCCAACATCAATTTAACATAAAATTTTCCTAGAATATGACGTTATTTTCCACATACATAACTATCATATAATTATTATAGTGTCTTAATAAAGTAAAACTTCCTATAAAATGGGATTCCCTCAGGAATCAACAGATGATCATCTAGATCTTAGAGTAAGAACTAATGATCAAGTTGGGCAGAAATGAAGTAGTTTTTGATTCCATTATTTTTTTAGACGAAACAACTTTTATGGTGAATGGTAAAGTAAACTGGTAGAATTCGAAATACCTGGGAATAATTCTAGATAGACAGCTGAGCTTCACAACACACATCTCAGATATAATAAAAAAATATTATATATCTATAAACATATTATACCCACTGATAAATAGAAGAAGCAAGCTCACTACACATAATAAGCTGTTGCTCTATAAAGTAGTATTAAGACCTACATTGACCTATGCGAGTGCAATATGGCATAATGCTTCAAAGATACAATTACAAGGACTACAAACTACGCAAAACAAAACATTGAGACTGCTAACAAATTGGGACCGTTACATAAACTTACAAAGACTACACGACACAACGAAAATGCCATACATTAGAAATTACATAAAAGAAATAGCAATTAAATTTTATAACATGCAAATAAAATCTGCAAAAATAACAAAAGAGCTAACAAACATAAATACAAATATAGTGCATATGCACAAATACTTACACGAGAATTTAGAAATATTTTAAACAGATATGAACAATAATAAAAATCATAAAACACAAAACAATAAAAAATAAGGCTAAGACACAATAAAATAGGTAAGCGGCGGTAAATAAAACTATCGAATACCGAAATAGACTGAGAAGGTGCAAAATACTGCAGATGGATCAATCGAAACGGTAGGTACATCGATAGCATACAGTATGCCCGCACAACAACAGAGGGCAACGCCAGAAAGTAAAGCGAAAAATAGATAATGGAATAATTCACAAGGAAACAAGTAACAATTTATAACACTCAAACATATTGAATTGATTGAAGCAGGTTTTTTGAACAGAATTTTCCCTGCAAGAAAAGAAAAGATTTTCCCTGTAGATCAAACACAACACAATACATAAGCAATAAAACAAATAAATAAATAAACATATATAACCTAGGTTAACAGAACGGAATGATACCCTGTATTATTAGGGATCGGGGTTAAAACGGACAAAGAAAAAGATAAATATCTAGAGCAAGGTCACGAGATCGGCCGGGCGGCCTCGTACTCTCCCTATATTTTAGGGAGAAGAGGGCGCCTAAGAAAGTACAATATTCGAGAAGAGAGGGCACAGATGATTGTGTTGTCGTAAGACACAGACAACATTTGGGGCCGGGGCAATAATTTTAACATAAATATCTGAACATTTAACACAAAAATGTTCAGATATTTATCATGTATTATCTAGTCACTAATAAATAAAGAGATTTTAAAGTAAAGTAAGGTAGAATTCGAGGTAATAGACAGTAGAGATCCTCATTAAATGCATAAGACACATATATAGCATGCTCAAAAAGTTAACGTTAGAGAAGGTATCATCGGCAACCAATTTTTACTGTGGGGAATACGATAGCTGAAAAATATTTATATCGCAGTAGAGGTGAAGTTTTTGTTTTGGCAAACTTAAAATGCACTAGATTCGACTTTATTAAGGGCAACTCTTTGGTTTTAATAAGTCGGGGCAACGCGTCATTGCACTGTATTGTAAGACAGTACTTAAATAAATTCTTTTTTAATAAATGAAACGGACAAAGGTACTGCTGTTGATCTATCTACGATCTACGACACTAGACTTTACGCCTTTGAATTTTTAGACTATTGTTGAATTTTCGGACACTAGACTACTATGTTGAATTCTGTGGGGTTATATACAACTAAAGTATATGCAATAACGGCGCATAATATTGATGATCTCAAAGAAGCAATACGAATAGAAATAAGGAATATTTCACATCACGTTTACAAAATTAGGTGGAAATTTTCCTGGAAACTAGGTATATCCAAATCACCAAGTAAATGGAGAACATTTCGGATGGTTATTTTTATTTATTACATTTCAATAAACAATAACATTCACATAATATTTTGACAGTGTCACAGATTATATTCAATAAACAATAACATTCAAATAATACTTTGACAGTGTCACAGATTAATGTCGGTAAGTAACTAATCAATCAATTGGATCCAGGTGTTGTAGGTCGTTGGCCTATAACACGTTGAAATCGGGTCGTTCATCAATAAAAATGTACAAGATGTTCTATTGAAAAGAGCACCTGTCATGTATTGGATCCACGTGAATCACGACATTCATAAATATAAAGGGTGGTCCAACCATAATGCACGATGTTAATTGTGAGTCACACCTTAACGTCAAGTTTTTTGCCCAACTTAATTTTACATTTCTTTGTTTCAGTGTTTGACAAATTCAACCATGGAGAGGTACACAATTGAGCAGCGCGTTAAGATTGTTGAAGCCTTTTACGAAAATGGGCGTTCAAATCAAAATGCATTTCGTGCACTTCGTGACTTTTTTGGTCAGCATAATCGACCAAATGTGTCCACAATTGGGAGAATTGTGCGCAAATTTCAGCAAACCGCGTCTGTAGGAAATGTGACAACACCTGTGCATGCTCGCCCAGTTCGTTTTGCGGAAAACACTGCTGTTGTTCGCGATAGCGTAGCAGAAGCAGTTACCGTGAATGGTGTTCGCTATCGCGAGATGATAACGGATTTCTTGTGGCCAGAAATTGAGGATATGGACCTGGACGATATGTGGTTCCAACAGGATGGTGCCACTTGCCACACAGCCAACGAAACAATGGCACTTTTGCGCGAGAAATTCAATGGCCTTGTTATCTCACGTCGTGGCGATGTTAATTGGCCGCCACGATTATGTGATTTGACACCGTTGGACTTATTTCTTTGGGGATATTTAAAAGAAAAAGTGTACGTCAATAAGCCAAGAACAATTCAAGAACTAAAGGATGAGATAATTCGGCACATTAACGACATTGAACCTCAATTATGTCTTAAAGTCATTGAAAATATGGACCATCGGATAGAGGTATGCCACCGAAGCCGTGGCGAGCATTTGGCCGATATTTTGTTTCACACATAATTGTCATAGATCCTTCTATCATAATAAAAAATATTAAGATAATCCTCTAAAAACTTTTTGTTTTATTTACAATTAACATCGTGCGTTTTGGTTGGACCACCTGATTTAAAATTTGATTCACAAGACGTGTAAATTCAGCAAAAATCGGCTTATCTCAGCGTTCCTCATATATTTCTAAATAACTTAAAATAATTTAATTCCACAAAAAGTTTTCATCCTGTATATTTATCTCTGAATTGATAATATATTACGCCATAAAAAAATAAATGGGAAATTTATGAATGTGACAAAATATATTTGTTAATATGTATTATTATTAGTATATGATCAATAGACAAATATAAAACAGTGGCGAATATTGTAAATATTATATTCAGTTCTATTACTGACTAGTGCTATTTTGTTATAACAATAATTCTTCTATAATGGTAATACATAAAAAATGTTTATGGAAATCGACTGCCTTCCCTTAGTATTAAAATACGCGAAGTCACCCATTCACCAACCGGTCACAAAAACTGATGCTTAACATTTGCTAATTCTCCACCAGACATCAAACTGAATATGCTTACTACATATACATATGTTCAAACATAGACAGAAAAAATTATATAGATGAGTAAACTGGAAACTAATATCGAGAGAGAATGCAAGACATATTTTTAATAATCATTAAAGCTGCAATTTATCGATTATTGTGCATCCAGGCTGCAGTTACTTATTATTTATCAGACGCCCATTTCGTGTCTTCTTTTTTCCGATTTTTGAAGTACATACTTTGTATAATACTGTTTAAAGTGTTTAATATAGCTAGCTATACATTACAGATATAGAAAATGTCGAATTATGTATATCAAACCACTAAAGCGAAAATTTTTAAATTAAATTCTATATTTTTAAAATATAGAATTCACATATTTGGTGATATAACAGAATTTGTCCTGAAGGAAATGTACAACGATGTTTGATGATTTGAAAAACTTAATTCAATTAATTAGATTCAGAGATACAGGAAACTCTACACGAACCAAGATAATTAAAAATGCATCTTGAGAATTAAAAAATTAATTTTAAATTATGCATCAGATATTAATATAAGGTCATGTTATATTTTACCAATGTCTGGGAGTAAATCGTACACATGTAAAAGTCAGGGGCGGATCCAGGACCCTGCGCTGGCATACATTGGATAAAGATCATAAAACAATATATTACATTTTAATTGTCGATTTTGTAGTATTCAACACAGCAGGAGTAATAAATTTCACTAAACACACAGCAGTGCACACTAATATGTTCTAAATGTTCAGGAGTGAAACATTGACGCCTATATGACGTCTATATTGCGAAAAACGATCTTTCAACGTCTACAGAGTAGCGTTAACTATCGTGTATCCAGGGGAAGTAGATGTACATTCAAGCTTGAAAAATATCTGGGAATATACATTCAATATTCTCGAATAAGTACGTCAATGAATACCTGCTGAGCGTGAGATAACGAGTGCTTCGTTTGCATTTAGTTTGTCTTTCAAAATGAACCACATCACCAAAATGAACATAATAGTAGCTGGCCGCTTCTAATCATGGGTCCCAAAGCATCACAACAGGCTGTAGTGTTAACGGCTGTTCAGCAATACATCTTGAAATAGTTTTCTTCGAGATGGCACTTTTTAAAATATCTTCTTCACGTTGGCTATTAATTTGTTGATTTAACAGTTTATGCAAGACGATGAAGTCCGTGTGCTACACATACATGTTATATACAATAAACTGATATAGTTGTATGTGTTTTTTAAGGGCACTGTAGATGTTTTCATATAGGAAGCCGTATCAACTTATCATTACACTAACTATATAAGTTTATGTTAAATTGTTTTAGATTTTCCTTAGAACCCCAATTACCATACCAATTTTTTTCAGTATTTTTCAGTAGCAATATGTTTTGCGACGCGTATTCTTACACTCAATGATACCAAGTATTGTATACATCGGACCACGTATTCCACATATCGAACTGTAGTTCGGTGCCGTCAAAATGAATGCAAAAATAAAGTCTACGTCAGTGAGCACTTGTTACATCTCATAGTGAATGGGTTTTACCCTTTCCTCTTACCGCAGGTAGACGGTAAGTTATTGACCCTCTCCGGTATCGCATATGGAAGATTATTACTTTTCCAGTTTTGATTATTATCGATACAAATACGAATGTCATGTTTTTATTGATAATACGAAATTTCATAATTTAATTTGACATGTAGGTTCGAACCCGCAATGTACGATTTAGTCGCGGACATTAATTATTACAATGCGATAGAAATATACATATTATAAGGAAATGAATAAAATATAGAGCAAAAATCAAAATTATTATGAAAAATTTGTTGTTATTTTTCCTAAGTCATTTCAATTTAGCCTTTTCAAGTTGCTATTACGTAGAATACGCAAATTTTCTATATCACACTGATATACATTATGTAACTCCAAGATAAGTTAAAATTCTCAGTTGGATATTCGATATATTTTATATATTATACAGGTAATATGAATACTTTTTCCCTCACATGCGACTTTTATACATTACTTTTATCGCCAATCTTGTTAAGATAACACAGATGAAAGTTTCGTGTGTCCATTATAAATAATAATCGATGGCTTTGTCAAACGTGATGGAAAAGTGTTATCGGTTAATAAAACAATTGTACATATCTTATTCGTTGATCTTCTTTTGTATACACGATATCATCAAATGAAACGGCTATAGTTGAACTACAAATAGGTAATGTTCATAAAAAAAAAATTGAGTAAAAACGTCTAATGAATAGATTCGGAAATGTTTTTTTATGTAACTTCTTTAGTGAGTTACATCTTTTTCAAAATGACGCCCTGAAAATTATGCGAACTTAGAATTTCGACAGTTAAGTTACATAAAGATTACAAGTGTAATAGAGCCCTAGTAGACCTTTACAATATAGGCCAAGAGCGCGCACAAAGGGGTCTAAATAATACACAAAAATTTATTATAATAGTAAATAATAACTTACTCTGATTTTTAGCTGTGTAATTTTTTTAGCATGTAGGCAATGAATTATGATTCTTTAGTGCTCTTTTGTATAAAAAAACGTGTTTTTCTAAAAATTTTTCAGGGTTAGTCTTCAAGAAAAAAATAAAAATATACTTGTGTTGCTGAAATGTACCGTATTTCTATGCATTCCTCAGAAATATAAACAGTACTGAATTATTTTTTTAGTTAATTATGCTTTTGGTTAATACAGGACATGACTTTTTAAGACCAAGAGCATAATTAACTCCAAAAATTAATTAATTATTGCTCACATTTTAGGGAAACATATCGAATGGAAAAATGTCTGATTACATTATTTCTTGATGGTAAATATTCGTGCTTTGGGAAAACACGAATAGCAAAAGATTTGATAGAAAAGTGTGTCATGAAATTAACACATCAAACTTTTTGTGGACTACGTCAAAAATATCAGTGTTTTTTTTATTCCGGTAGTTTCTATTATATCTTTGTAAAAAAATATTAGTAATAACAAAACACGCACTTTAAACAGAATAAAAATACTAGAACTGTGAAAATTCGCAGTTCTAGTATTATAGTATCACATAAAGGGCACAACTATTACAAGAAAGACATTTTGAGTGGCGTGTAGCAGTTGTGCAGATGGAAAATTGATGATGTGTTTTAAATTATAGGCTTTGAACCGATGAATCTCAGTTTACTAATATTAGTATGACATTTTCTAAATATGCATTTAATATGACTGCCATAAATCTCCACGTAGTTAGAAGACACGATTTTCAACACAAGTTTTCCGTTAATACGTGGGGGGCTGCTGCAATTAATAATACTGAGGAATAATGTTTTGTCATTCGCTGTTGAAAGAATCTTAACTGGTTTTAGTAATCTTTTCATCGCTGATTTCAAATCTAAAATTGATTTTTTGCTACGTGCTCTGGTTTCAATGCAATTTGATGTTCAATATAGAGCGTATCATATTAAGTTAATATTATATATTAACTCTATGATGCACACTATTCACACCTATTCTATAATTTTTTACATTTTTTTGTGTACGGTATTGTGCCCTTAGGAATGCACTTATTTATTAGCATACTATTTGAATTAAAAGCTTTAAATGTGAAATAGTGCAATTTTAAAAACACTCTATCGGTACTCCACTCTCTTTATTTGTGGGCAAGTAGTTTGTACTTACATGTCTGAAAGTGTATATGTATAAATAGGTAGTATAGACCTGAATATGCAGGTTGTGACTTGCATATTTGGGACGGCATATAATTGAATTTTCAGACATGGGCATTTAGTTGTCCCAGTGTGTACAGTCTTGCGTTATGACTGAAATAACCTTTCTTCATGTAATTTTCTTTTACTATTTTATGAGTATCAAGTTCTTTTTGTTGTATAGACACCTTGATTAGTTAATAGAGAATATTGGTGCTGTAATTTACGAACAGGGGGAGCGGTTCCATCAAGATCTCTTAACGATAGAAGAACTCTACCAAGGCCATTGGGATAAGCATATGATGGCAGATTACTGCTGGAGCGTTAAACGAGATTACTCTGAGAAGGTCTACAGGCGCAAGAGCTATAACCGTAAAACTTTGTCTGAATGGGAGTATCTAAATTTTCATCCATATCAATTGTTACGAATCACCTACCCTCTATCGTATTAATGTTGATATACTAAACCTGTATACGTTAATTTAAAGTAAAAATATTTTTTACCTACCCATCTTTGAATACAAGTGCTGTAATAAATGCAATAACATTTTTGTTCCCCAGTGTGATCGGTTAATCGGAACCTTCATATTGCCAGATCGTATGAATGCACATAGTTTTTTTAATTATGAATTAAGCATTTTTTTAGATGTAGTTTCACTATTAATTGGATTAAACTTGATTTTACAGATCACAAGACGGCACACCAGCCCTCTGTGCGAGGACTGTATGTATATGGCTGGCCTAATGAAAATTCTCCTATTAGATCTTGTCCACATTATTATTTTCGGGGGTACACGAAACAATTTGTGTACCAGACGAAGATTAACACACGAGTGGGACACTTCAACTGTATTGATACAACCGCAGGAATTATAAGACAAAATTTGCGAACAAATAGTTTTCTTCATTCATATGTGGGCACACGTGGCTCCACATACGTCTATTGACCGCCGTAATGGTATTTTTGTATATATTAGTTAATTGTTGTCCATATTAGAAAGTAGAAACCCTTGTTTAGCTAGGTCTCGGAATGAGGGCATATTTGTTTCTAAGGGCAAAAATGCGACCATCTCAGGCCTTGTTAACCGCAAGAAGACTGGAGAACCTTTCTTGGTTAACCGTGCCAGACTATCGCCTTTTGCAATAGTTTTAAAACAGTCTATGTCTATTACCGCATCTCGCCCCGAAACATCGGTCCTCATTCAGTACTAATTTGCTCGCTATTTATTTATATTCTGAATAAACGTAGCTATAACAATAACATGTACTAGTATCATTTTACCACATACAGCACCCCGAAGACCGCCATACATAGTTCATTAAATATGTTCTACTCATAACAACATTCCTATCTACGATTTAAGTGTGCGTGTTTCATTTCGGAACACCCCGTGTTTGAAATTTCAATATAACGTTCAGAAAAATACAATTATACACTTATCTCATTTTATAATTCTTTAGAAGTAGAGGAGCCATAAATTTTTTACATTTTTTTTTTCTTTTTGGAAACGACGCAAATATGTGAAGATGAAACGCAATTTTAATGGGGATATAACAAAATATAATTTCGTAGGACTACTAAATTAGGAACTTCAAAATACTTTTATTTTATTACTGCGACAAGCACGACTGCTATTAACGCGTGCGATGTAGGCGTAACGACGTCAATAAAAAAAGATTGGATGGCAGCATTTTTGGAATGCGTTAATCTCTATATTATTTTAATTTGCAGCATTCTGTAATTTATACGGTAAATAGTTTTTTCATACTGTTCCCTCACCGATTATTCTCTTAAAATAACACGTTTTTGAATTAACTTATAATTCCTAGTCAAAGAATTCTAACTAAAATGTCTCATTACATTTTGCAAATAAATAAAATTGTTTATAGGGATCAATTTTATCGGCTCCACATTTTTCCAAAATACGTTTCATCTTGAGGTTCCTTTTGAAATCCATGATATACAAACATTATATTAATTACAGCTAACAGATCACAAGTGTTCGACATTTCATTTATAGCTTTTCATTATACTGCCCTGGTTTCAATGTAATAAAATAACTTAAGAGTTTATGATGCTGTTAACTATTTGGCGTGCGATAAGATTGTCATAAATTTTATAATCCTAATTTTAATTTGGACCAAAGAAAAACAGGAGGTTATCCATAATTAGTTAATTCTATATATAATGTATTATTTTGTATTTTTTATGTAAAACTAAAATACTTCGTTTGAATGTAAAATAAAATCGTTAATTGCTACATCATAATTTTGACGTGTATAACTATTTCTCGATGTTCATGATGCCTTCTTGCTAACAGAACAGTTGCTTGATAGCAGAACAGTATTAAATATTCTTAAAAACAAATCGATATTACATTATTTCTGAATTTACCTTTCCGTATTTATATCAGCAGACATTGTTTTAACTGTTACACCGCTAAATTAAGTACTTACTATCAAATAAAATAATTTTCCACTTATCCAATAAACTTGTTTTATGATAATAAAATCAGACAGAAGATAGAGATAACATGGGCGTTCGTGTATAGAATGGGAAGTTGGGTGTACTGTCTGCTTTTACTCTAAAATTGAACTGTTTCAAATCTTTAGTAAATAAAACTGTGCAAGTTACGATTAAAATATTTAAAATCATTGTTTTGTATTATTAGTTTCAGAGTTAAGGTTTTGGATTAAAAAATAAAACACATATATGTATTTTACACATATACAGGGTGGACGTTTACTGGTATCTTTAAGTTTTCTAAGGTGAACATCAAATATAGATGTATCAAATAAAGAGTATTAATGCAAAATTGATTCCATTTTAAATTGAAGTCCATTTTATAAACTATTCAGGAATTACGATTTTTTATTAAGCAGTGTATTTTATTCACAAAAAAATATGTGCATGTAAATACGGTAAAACAAATATGTTATAGATTACCATTAATAGCTGACGATTGAAAAAATAAACAGAGTTATCAATAGCATTTGTCTAATTTTGTTTGAATACCTTGGACTTGTTCACTTTTGTATGACAAGAGGACGACATGTTCCGTTTTGCATATTTTTTCACTTAATTTACGATATTGGAGGAAAATTTAATTTTCTTTCTAGCATAAATATGAATCGTACAAGATCAATATACTCGTATAATTTATTTCATCGCTATTTGCCACATAAAAAATCCCAAACGGCTCTTATCTCATACTCTGGCTTGTTTTTAGCTAGGCTCAGGTAGACTGTTCCGTTTATCGGCAAGATAAGAGAGTTTTCTATTTGGTAAATAGCGATGAAATGAATAATACTTAATATTATTGTAAAAAACAAAAAATAAAAAACATGTTTTTTAAACTAAATTGTTTGAAAGATCCCTATGAAAATCAAAAAAAAAATAAATCCTTCATTACGTTCATTTATTTTTGCCACTCATATACATTTTCTATTTATTCCTAATCATAAATAACATACTACTTTTAATTATGAACAAATAAAGGCGGAATTTACACATGTTTTTATCGAAATATGTATTCCTCTGCTAAAACACAGAAATACATAATGTTGCATATAGCCAATACATATATAGCCAATTGAAAAATAAATCTTGCAAGGATTTGATCAATGCAAATATTCTTACAAAGAATATTTTATGGGTTTTCGATATTTATTTATATGTAGATGTCACTACCTCAAGTGATATTCATTCAATTAATGTTGAATCTTAGTAAATTGCGCGCGGTTCTTCAGCGGCTCTAAATAGGGAGAGGACATCCACATCTGGCCAATTTCTGAAGGCTTTTAGACACGAGAGTTTTTTTTGCCGATGCCCAGCAGTCAATAATAAGCTTGAAGAATTGGTACTTTATTTTTCGGAAGGATATGGCCGACGTATACTGTTTGCTCTACAATTGTAGAGTAAATTATTACTTATAGTCTACTACCTGAGTTGTTCTACAATTTGTAGAAACTTTTTTTATGCGCCTTAACCTTCTCATACGCCTGAAGGCTTCATTGTTTGTTACGTGGTTTGTTCATTTCATTATCGTGGTTATTTAGCATCTTTTTGAACACAACAAATATCTCGAAAACTTTATAATTTTCTAGGAGTATGGGCCTTTGTAGTTCATATAGCAGCACGCAGTAAATGTAGCAGCTGATAAAGCATATCGGAGTTTTAAGCTTAGATTTTGGCTAGCTAGTAAACTTATGAAAACATATTTATGAAAATGGTTCTAACTTGTTCCACCTTACAACGTCTTTCTGTGGCCGGGTTAAGGTCTTGCCTTATCCAAGATCCTATGTATTTAAACTTGGAAACCCTTCCAATAGAATGGTCATACGCAGAAATATTAGATAGCTGCTGTCCTACTGATAACCGTGACCTTTTTCTTGTCGGCGTTAATTCTTAGTAAAACCCTATCCCTCTCTGTTCTCGACATTGGATCTATTAGTCTCCATAATGCCTCCTGACTATCGACGAAAACAATATCATATGTATATTGTAGGTTGTTAATGGCTTAACCAATTGTCTTAATACCGTCGTTTGAGTCCTAAAACCTAAACTCAGGTCCAGAATTGTTTCAGTATATAAAAAAAAAAGAGAAGGGGTAACAGCACACCACAATTGCTGGGTATTCATACATTTTTTTCTGGTGCTATTGTATGTGGACTTTTATTTTTATCCTCATCCTCATCAAAAAAATCCGTATAGTCAATATTGTCAAATCCGTTTTGGTAGTCGAGAAAGCAACTGAATACCGTCTTTCGTTGTTGTCCTTTTACAGTGAGGCTAAAAAGGACCCTTGTTCTGAAACCTTGTTGGAAACCAAATTTGTAGGACTAATTTCTATGTCCCATTTACTGTATATTCTCTCATGGATGATCTTTAAGAATATTTTCAGTACCCCACTCATCATACTTATTCTGAAATGATTAAATCGGTTTTTGCAGGTCTTTTTCGGAATATTGTCTAGCGTAATCAATTTATATTAATACAGTTTTAAACACATTAACATAATTTTGTCGAAAATGGACTTATCCATTTTTGCATTATGCTCTTCAAATGACAGTCGTTTCGTTACAATAAATTGTAACATTATATCACAAATACATTTTATTAGGCTACTGTATATTTAAAGCAAAAGTGTTGAATGTAAAACAAAATTAGCTTAAAAAATCTTACTTAGCAATATACAGTGAGTACGAAAAGTAATGTATAAATTTGATAACATTGTTACTGATTCCTTTTGAAAATCATTCGAACATTTCAAGATTTGAAATGATATTTAAAGTAAAGTAAGAGCCGTAACGAGTAAAAATACGAGCTGTATATTTAAAAACTATGGTCATCGACATTTTGTTTTAATGGAAAAATCCATTTTTGATTGCGCCATGTGAATTTTTTTTTTTTTACTTACAGTAAAGTAAACTAAGAGACTGAGAATATAAGAATTTCTTTGAGTAATAAATCGACAAAGCAAATGACAATATAATTATTACTGAAATATAAAACACAAAAATTAATTTAGGTGAATAAATTGTGAAGTGTAAATTAACTTTATTGATTTATATTTTAATAATCTTATTTCATTATGTACAAAGATGAAAAGCTGTATTATATGATTAAAATATTTAAAGTGATTAACGGTAGAATATAATTATATAACATATAAATTATTTCAAATGAAGATTGCTATCAAACAGATAATAGAAAAGTAAAAATTGTTAATGTTTATTAGTAATTTAAATCATTAATAAGTATTTATTTTTAATAGGGACTAATCGATGCACTACATGTATTCATTTAAATTTAATATCATCATAAAGTCATTTCAAATTATATTAGGAACAATGTTTAAAAAGTAGAACATTCTGTATTATTTATACAAGTCTTATTAAAGGCAAAAGGTAAATTTATATATTTGCATTAAGCGTACTGATAACAGTGTTTTTTTTTTGTATCCCTTTTCGCTTTCTTTTTCTTTATTATCATTGGACTTCCATATTTTAAATTCTGCTTACTGTATAAACAAAAATTGAGGGCATCCTTTTGTGGTATTGTGAAAGGACGAGTTAGGTTAGTTTAGATTGATGTTTAATTAAATTAACTTCGTTAAAAATTATATTTCTTAAAGGGACATTTTTTTATATTTTGATATATTGAAAATCAATATATATAAAAATATCCTGTTTAATAATAAACAATTAAAATGAAATGAACCAGTGAAATATATTATTATGCCGTAAGATAAAATAAAGTGTATACTTTAAGAATATAGCATTGTCCAGGAGACTGATTTTTAACTGACATAATATGAGATCTGTATTATATGTCATACTAATTAATTTTCTCACAAAAACAAAAACTTAAGTAATTAAGTGCTATATAAAAAATTGTTTCTCTAGAAGTGTAATTAATACTCTAGAAGTGTTATAAAATAGTTTAATTATATTTACAACTAGGTATAAAACATTTATCTCACTAATTTGAATATAGATATCTATAAATAAACAATTACACATTTTTTATATTGATTTAGGGATCATACTTTGACATACAAATATTTACACAAACGATAAAAATATAAATTCAATTCATGGGCTGCGACAAGCAGTCATCCATTTATTTAAAGTACTTGTACATGCAGATTCCAATCTGGGCATTAAGTTAGATAATTTTTTTCATTATGCTCCTTAAAACACCGCCAGAATAAGGAAATTTACCAATGCTGTTTTTGTTACACATATAACTAATGATGTTTAATTGAGTCAATACGTATTTATTTAACTTCGCCAAGTAATTAATTATGTGTAGAATGGGCTCATCTTTTACGAGGCAAATTAATAAAGGAATAGTAGTAGGCAGTTTATTTTTTCAGTATATTATTTACGTTTTGCATGTTCTAAAATATAATAAATAGTTTAAGTCTCACCTGATTCATAGACAGATGAGTCAAGCAAGACTTAAAATAAAGTGTGGAGAGTCTAGAGTGGATGTATGACAATACTAGCCTAAATAAAATTTAATGCCACTAACGTAGATGTAATTCAACCATTCTCTGTTCATTATCTATGTATACAGTGTGTGGTATAATTAGTGCATAAAAAATACATTTTTGTTTTTTTATAAAATAGAAACAAATATTGAGTTGACATTTAATAAGTATTTAATATCAAGGAAACAAAATCTTGTATTATTGTTATTAGCATTCTTAATTTATGGAGCAATAAGTTGGGAACTATTTGACTGTCTTGCATAATGCATTTCTTAGAATTCAAAATGTTGTATAAACTATAAACCATTTGAAAGAAATTTTTTTACATACAATAAAGTGAAATAAGATATTGGTTACATACGTATATGTTGGAGTAATGATTCAACAACACAACTGGAAAAGTGATGATTACTGAAATTTAAAATTGCTTGGCAATGTCCAAGACGGTGAATAAATACATTGTGAAATGTAAATTAGTTTTTTGTTTTAAATTTCAATAACTACATTTTCATTTCTTTCGTCGTTTTTTTTACAAAAACTCTTAGCAGTTTTTAGACCATAGGATAACAAGTTGGCAGCTACTTAACTGCCTTGCATAAAATAACGCATTTTTTAGAATTCAAAATGTTGTAGAACTTTTAAAAGCAGAAAATATTCAAAATGTTGGAGACAGTAAAATTCAGAGCTGCATTTAGCTTCAAATGCTATAAGAAAAAAACCTGTGAGGCTTAAACCAAATGCTACGGTTTCCCTGTTATCATACTCAAAACATGATAGTTATATAAAATATAACAAGCTAACTTTCTTTTCTTAATAACAGGTGAATTCATGTATTTGTATTAAACATTGATAACTAACTACATTTTTGTTACAGTTCTTTATGTTTTCTTTTTCTTTATAATCATTTAACCTTCATATTTAAACTAATACTTTCCATGCAAACAAAAACTGTGAATGCTATAAAAAGCCATGTAATAATTTAAATATATAATTTGGTGCATCATAAATAAATGAGAAATAATGCATTTTAATGCACCTATACATTAATACCAAGAATACTAATGATTAAACTAAATATTAATAAAATTGCACATCGTTGATGGTTTCTCACCAGGAAGTTGATCAAAAAGAAGGATATAAATAATAATTATCAAGTAACCAATATATACTGTATATATTAGATAACCTTACATATAACTTGTATTTGTATGAAACTCTACTTTCCACACCATAAAAAAAAATGTTTCCTTTTCAAAAGTTGTTTTGTTGGACAAAACAACTTTTGAAAAAGAAACAGAAGAATCAAGTTTAATTAGCATATTTAGTTTCTTATGCTACATGTTTGTGTTGTTAATCTCTAGTTTTCTCTATTTATATCTAAGTTTTGATTGTTATATATTTTTTATTGTCTTCTAGTTGTTTCACATTTATGATTCTAGTCATAATTTTAATTTGAAATTAGTCACATTATTGTGGAAGTTTACTTTCAAATATAAAACTTTAGGTTCTGAGTTAACATGTATTGGTTTATGTTTCCAATAATTTAAGTCAACTTGTGTCATAATTTCTGTTGCCATAATCAATTTTTCAATTGAATCCTACAATTTCAATTTACCATATTTAATTTTTTTATTTTAAGTCAAAACTGTTAAAATGAACTTTTATGATAATATTAATATTTAAGTATTTTTGTTTTGTTATGGTAATATATATTTTAAGGTGAATTACTTTATAAAGTTTATAGTGCCAAAACTCATAGCCCTTTGTTACAACTATTGCTGCTGGTATAACCATTATGGTTAATAAAATTTATTACTTATTATATGATTGCTAAAACCTTGAATATGCTTGAAAATGGAATTGAATATTCTTCAATGCCTTGAAAAAGGCATTTTTGCGATTGCACCTTACCCGATAACACATTCTATTACCTTTGTAATATTATAAACTTACCTATTTCTAGCACCTTCTGAACCTGAAGAATTCAGTGAACTGCAATCCTGCGTTCTCTGTGCCCATTTGCTTTTAACTTCTTGTTGCACTCTTTGTTTCAAAGCCAATACTCGTTGTCTTTCTTGTTCTATTACTTGTGAACCTTTAAGGGTACAAATTATATAAAAAAATTATAAAACTAGTCGCTAGAATAATGAACTACCTTGTTGGCAAAGGTGCAAGTGCCTGTTTCTTTCTATTTCCTTTAGAGATTCAATGGTTTTCCTGCCTAGAGATCCTTGGCCCTCATCAATATTTATTGGAGCATTAGAAGTAACTTTGTTAATTCTGTCGATGTCATCTTGGCTGGGGAATTTTTTTGCTGCAATAACAAGGAAATTGTTTGTATACAGTATGGTAATAAAAGCTAAGGGATATACCACAATATACTCATATATTTAACAAGGAGATGGCACTATTTGATAAAATGTTCGCAACATTGCAAACATACTAAACTCTGATATACTAAAACTGATTAACGCTTTTTAGTGGTTTGAGGGTAGGTGTCCCGATTGACAAGTTGGCGAATATGGATTCAATTCCAACTCCATTTTTTAATTTTTTAGTTTTTTTAAATCAAATTAAAATATATTTATTTATTTAACTCCAAAATTTGTTTTATTCTTTGAAATGAATACCTTAATAATTTTCTACATTACTTTACATACATATTGTTATAAAAAAAACCCATAATTAACTATTAGTTTTCATGTACATATAATTTTTAACTGAAAAATACCTATAAAAAATACCGCAACAGCACGAATTGTTATATAAGTATAAATGATTGCGTGAAAAATTATATTTAAGTATAATAATATATTATATTACAGAAATGTGTAAGTATTTTTAATATTATGTAAATTTTCAATACTGTGTATTGAAATATGTAAATATAATATTTCTTTAAGTGCTGTTGAAATGAATAGTATATAAATAAAAAATTTGTTTACTGGTTATAGCACAGTAGATGTAGAAATAGATGATAAAACTTACTACAATTAATTAATAAAATTCTTCAGAAATGTTTCATTGTAAGTTTAACTTCCTAACTATTGCATAAAAAAATAGAATATTTAGAGTTTGATAATACTCCTTTTTATTTTTATCAACTTCACTTTGGCCATTTTTCCAATGGCCAAAGGAATGTAAGTGACATCAATAAAAAGAAATGGTAACTTCTGTTAATTCTAATCATCAGATCTGAATGGGCTTTCTTTGCTTACCAGTTATATGACAAGGCTGCTCATAACTAATAATGGCTACTAATGTTGGCAATTACCCAGTTATATTGGCAATGAATTAGGCTAAAGACGCACAGTGTCTAATTTAAAATTATTACTTTTAAATAGCCAGTTAATTCATAAAGTCTAATTTTTATAAAAGTATTAATATATTACCAAACATTATCATATTTCAATGTTCTAAGTTTATATAATAATAAATGAAGGTAGTTAATGCAGAAAAATAATAAATCATGCATATAAAAATATATATACTGTTATAATGTAAAATATGATGTTGCAATTTTAAAATATGAAATATGAGCTACAGTTTCTGTATTATTGCTTGCTACAAGTTTTTAAGTTCTTATATTATAGTTAAAAGAGAACTGAAATACTTCTTTAATTTTTTTTCTCAACCAAATGACTCATTTTAAATAAATTACTGACTGGCATAAATCACTGGCTAATAATTATCACTGGTTAACATTAATTTGGTTGATGGCATATGTGGTATGTATCTCCAAAATAATAGTGAACTGAAAACACTGATTTTATTAACTTTCTGTATTTGGATTGATTGGAAGCAACTTCTTTACCATTGTTCTTTGGATGAGTAGTTAAGACTGGTGACTACTTGCAAGGAGAGATGGATTTATAGTTTCCTGCAAGTAATCATTAGTCTTGGCAAATCAATCGTTCAAAGAGCAGCCATGAAGAATTTACCTGCAATAGAAGACTTAGTGGTCGCAGAAGTTCCATTTTGACACACAAACTGTCATGTGATACAGAAACTAAGAAAGTGATACAGAAACTAAGGAAGAATTGAACCAGTTTGGGGAAGGGTCCAATGGACCAATTCGGAGAAGTGGATTGATACTGGATTGGTACAAACAACTTAAATCACATGTATGTAAGATAAATGTAAACTACTGTCATTGTTAGCCAACAACTTCAAATATATTAGTACCAAAATTATATGGCGTATTATGATATCAAATGGATTCAGACGTGGAATATTTTAAAATTTAATTCACGCACTATAACTAGTGCCATTTCCAAATTTTTAGCCAATAAGTTAAATATCATTACATGGCATTATAATATGGTGATAGAATAGAATAGAAATAGCGTTAGGATAACCTAAATAAATGTAACATATGCAATTATTCAAAAAAAAGTACAAGCATGGTTTAAAACTATATAGTGATAAGAGTATGTATAAATGTATTATTTTTGGCCAACATAAGTTTTATAAAAATGCCCTTCACAACAGAATCAAAATTTATTCTTCTATCAAAAGAAAAAAATTACTATTACATAATTATTTTACTTACCCATTCCCTCTTCAAGTACAGACTTCTCATGCAACAGTTTTTCATTAAACGATTGAGACATGTTATACGTATCATCACTAGGAATTCTTGAATTGCTAATGATTACTGAACAACTTAAATTTGTCATTTTATTAAGAGATATGTTTGATAAATGTTTTTCGAGCTCTTTGGATTTATCGCTTTCTGTATCACTGGAGAGTTCTTGTTCTGATTCCTCATTGGAGTAAGCCAATAGTTCACTATCTATGCACTTCAACCTAGTCCTTATTTCTTCTAATCTCACCATGCATTCCATCTTCTGTTTCTCTATCATTTTAAATTCGTTTGTATTTGTCTTTGAAGTATCGAATTTCTGTTGTTCTAAATCATGGATCTGAGTCTTCAGTAGCTCTATTCTTTTCGTTAGCTCCACTATTTCCCTTTGTAATTCTTCTCGGCTAGCCAGCCAATCTGCTTCTTCTTCTAAGTGATGGAATTCTAAATCTTCGAAGGCCTTTCTTTCATTATCTAACTGTTCTTGAGCTTGAAGATATTCTTCGAATACTTGTTCGTAATTGGGAGCGGTTTTGTCAGTATTAGCTAATTTTTCATCAATCATTAGCATGGTTTCCTGGGCTAGTTTCAGTTTTTTCTTACATTCTTGCTGATCTTCTGCTTGCTTAATTTGGCAGTCACGCATGCTCTCCTCTATTCTTTGAGCACGCCTTTGTAGTTTTTGCTTTTTGGCTTCAACTTTCTCTAAGTCTAGAAGTTTTGATTTGTGTTCACCAGATATTAAAGCCCTCTCTAACTCAATCTGAAATAAAAATAATTTTTTTAAATAAAAAAGTATACGATTTGTAATAAAGAAAATTTAAAAAAATCAAAACATCCCCAGGAGGCTGTCTACAATCTTGAGATTTATGACGATAACCCTTACAGTCTCTCTACTAAGTTATTCTGAAAATAAAAGTACCCAATATATTTTTAAATGCGCTACGAATCTTTTTATGAAAAAAGTACGAGGTTTCTAAAGCAAATAAAAAAAAAAATACATGACATCCTCAATATCTGTAATCTTGATATTCATGATAGACAACCCCCAGAACCTCACCTAAGAAACATTGAAGATAGAACTGTCGTAATATTTATTTACATGAGCTACGATTTTTTTAATGAAAACATTCAAGATTTCTATTGAAGAAAATAAAAAAAAATCATGACACTCCCAGGAGGATCTACAATCTGGGCATTTATGACAGACAACACTTAGAGCTTCTATTAAGTCATTTTGTAGATAAAACTACCCTAATATTTTTTAAATTTCCGCACTCCACTATACGCGGAAAAGTAATGTAATCGTATAAAGAAAAAGTGAAAAAACAAAATTTTTTTGGGTTTATTTTTCGTTTTTTGGCCTGAAACCCCCAAAAAATTGTTTTTTAAAAATTTTTGCTGTGTGTGTGTCGTTGTCGTCGGCATTCATTCTTGTTAGCACGATAATTCAAATAATCGTGTCGGATCGATCGGGTTTTGACTGATTCTGATTGGGGATCAGAGACACCTATTGATTTTGAGGTGGATAGAACACACTCTACCATGTACATGGGTCATGAGAAAGTACAATGGTGAACTATTTGAGAACTGTTTTTGTTAGCACGATCACTCAATTAAATCGTGTCGGATCGCTCGGGTTTCGACTGCTTCTGATTAGGGACGTCCACCAGACGACATCTATTGAGGTGAATAGGACACATTCCACCCTGTCCATGAGTCATGAGAAAACATGACTCATGGACACCATGGTGGACTATTTGAAGAAAGTAAAACTGTCGCATAAAACACATATTCTGCATTTATGTGTTGGTTTATTTTTTCTCGGCTACTTAATTTCGAGATAGAGATGTTCTACGTGCGGAAAAGTCCGTTTTAAGGTATTAAAACTATTTATTTATATCTGGTATGAATTTTTTAATGAAAAAAGAGTAAGGCTTTTGATGAAAATAAACAATTTAAAAACCTTAAAACGGACTTTTCCACACGTAGAACATCTCTATCTCGAAATTGAGTGGCCGACAAAAAATAAACCAACACATAAATGCAGAATATGTGTTTTATGCGACAGTTTTACTTTCTTCAAATAGTCCACCATGGTGCTTTCTCATGACCCATGGATAAGGTGGGGTGTGTCCTATCCACCTCCAAATCAATAGATGTCGTCTGGTAGACGTCCCTAATCAGAATCAGTCAAAACCTGATGGATCCGACACGATTTAATTGAGTGATTGTGCTAACAAAAATAAATGCACACGACAACGACGACACACACAGCAAACATTTTTTAAAAACCACTTTTTTTGGTTTTTAGGCCGAAAAACGAAAAATAAACCCAAAATAAAATTAATTTTTTCAATTTTTCTTTACACGATTACATTACTCTTCCGCTTATAGTGGAGTGCGGAAAAGTAAAAAATTACGACACCCTCCATAAGCTATCTGCCATCTTGATATTCATGAAGGAAAGACAGTCTCTATTAAGTCATTCTGAAGATAAATCTGCCCTAATATTTTTTTACATATAGTACGAATTTTTTAATGATAAAAGTGTAAAATTTGTGGCGAAGAAAACAAAAAAATTAAGGCACTCCATACTTCATCTGCATAGGTGGAGTGCCTTGCCCTACTGCATAGGCCATCTGCAATCTTGACATTCATGACAGACAGCCCTTTTAGTCTCTACCAAGTTACTCAGAAGATAAAACTGGCCTAATATTTTTTATGTACTAAAAATTTTTTAATGAAAAAAGTACAAGTCCTATTGAAGACAATTTTTAAAAATCAAAACACCTCTATGAGGCTATCTAAAATCTTGAGAATTATGACAGACAACCCTTAGAGTCTCTACTGAGTCACTTTGAAGATAAAAATGCCCTAATATTTTTTACACACATTATGAACAAGATTTCTAATGAAGAAAATAAAAAAAAAAACACCCCGAATATGCCATCTGCAAATTTGTTATTTGTGACAGGGAGTCATTCTGAAGATAAAACTGCTATGAATTTTATAATGAAAAAAGTACAAGATTTCCAAGTCATTTTAAAGATAAAACTGCCCTAATATCTCTTTACATAAAATAATAATTTTTTATTGAAAAAAATGCAAGAATTTTTTAATGAAAGTATAAAATTTTCAAAAGAGAAAATAAAAAAAAAAACGTGACATCCTTGGTAGGCTATCTAAAATCATAATATACACTACATACAATCCCTAGAGGCTATATTAAGTCATTCTGAACATAAAATTGCGCAAAAATATTTTTTATATACGGTATGAATTTTTTATTGAAAAAAGAGCAAGATTTCTGCCAGAAACAAACTAAATCACAACATCCCTCATAGGTTTTTGCAATCTCTATATTCATGACAAATACCCCTTGAAGCCTCTACTAAGTTTCTCTGAAGGTAAAACTGCTCAAACATTTTTCTATACATACTACGAATTTCTTTATTAAAAAAATACAAGATATCTATTGAAGAAAATAAAAAATCAGACACACCCAGCAGGGTATTTACAATTTTGGCATTTACTAATACTATCTTACATGCACTACGATTTTTTTAATTAAAAAAGTACAAGATGTGTAACAAAAATAAAAAAAAAATCACGACACCCTTAATAGGCTATCTGCAAGCTTCTCAACTAAATCGTTTTCAAGATAAAAGTGTTATAATATTTGTTTACATATGTTACGAATTTTTTAATGAAAAAAGTATTTATAATGAAAAAAAAAAATCACGATACTCCCAATATGCTACTTGCAATCTTGCTATTTATGATCAAAAACCCCAACTGAACTAATGAAGATTAGAACTGCCCTAATATGTTTAGTATATGCTTTACGGATATTTAATAAAAATGATTTGATTTTCAACAAAAAAATAAAAAAAACATTACATCCTTAGTAGCCTA
The DNA here is from genome assembly GCA_037954035.1 of Rosalia funebris. NCBI lineage: Eukaryota > Metazoa > Arthropoda > Insecta > Coleoptera > Cerambycidae > Rosalia > Rosalia funebris. The sequence goes on along the minus strand of JAZFAV010000009.1, from coordinate 26,242,358 downwards.
TTTGAAATCTTAATACTAACAACAGACAGTCCCTAGAGCCTTTATTAAGTTACTCTGAAGATAAAACTGCTTTAATATCTTTTTACATACTGTACAAATCTTTTAAATCTTGATACTTGTGACAGACACCCCTTTTGAGGATAAAAGTGTCCTAATATTTTTTACATGCTTTACAAGCTTCTGAATGAGAAGAGTACAAGATTTTCCATGAAAATTAAAAAAAAAATCACATCAATAGGCTATCTGCAATCTTGATATTCATGACAGACAATTTCTAGAGCCTCAACTACGTTTATTGTCTTGTTACTACTCTATTAATAAATTAGAATCCTTAATATAGGGTAGGAAAAATCACCATAACATGATTTTGTAGAATGTTAGTAACATTTCTATTTCATTTCTTAAGTATATTATGGAAAATTATTTTCATTTTTTTGTATTTTTATAATTATAATGAATATATTCATTGTTGAGTGTAAACAGTAAACAAATAAAAATAGTTTTCATATAAATGGTGTCTATTACTTTTACTACTTTTACACTATTTAACTTTATTATTTTTCAACAATTTTTACAGTAATGAACTATTAATTTAATTGTAAAATTAGTAAATTGTGGAAAGTGTTATTACACCAATATTAATTGTAACATTGTAACTAGGGTAATATCTGGAAAAAGAGTTTAGTATAATTACCAATATATAATCTTGTTGAGTGGCTATTTTGTGCAATTATTGTGAGAAAAATAAGTTCTAACAGTGGGTTAAACAGTAATCTTCAAAGCAGTAAACAGTAACCTTAAATTATTTTAAGTTATTAAAAAAAGAAAACTGAACATTACAAAATTGTAAATACCCTGTATAGACAGATATATTTAGAAAAACGATATTGACGTATTTAATGGCAAACTACATGGTAAAATAAATTCATCTGAGTTATGGTGTTGTTGAATTTGTCTTGATGTTTTGTTGATCCTGCACTTTTTGAAATTCTGTATTTCCTTTTTAACTTTAATTTTTTAAGTTGACAGGATAATCAGGGAATTATTAAGACAAATTCGGTGATGGTCACAGCATAATTCACAAAATTTCATTAGACAATTCACGTGTTAAGACTACTGCATTCTCTATTCAAAATAAATTGAATATTGAATAAAATATACCATATTCACTTTGTTATTTCGTTTTGTGGGTAGATAATTTTTCTTGTGCATTAGCAGGCAACGAACAATGAAGGTCTTATTATCCAATAAAGTTTTTGAATATAATGAAAGTGTTTGAATATAATCTAAATTGTCTTAGAATTATTAAATATATAACTTATGAAAACGAGCATTAGATTTGATTGACCAAATTTATATGGAAATTAATTATTCTGGAAGTTAGTGGAAAAAGTCTCATCAGTGGGAAGAGATTACACAAAGTGCCACAGAGGGTTAGATGGGGACATCTATATGTTTGGAATATAGATTTAGAAGTTTCAACAAAGTAAACTTTTAATATTTTTTAATATTAAAAGTTTACATTTTAATAGAAACCTACCTCTCTATGTAGTTCTTCTTCTTGTATCTCTATTTCAGCCATTTGTCTTTTGATCCGTGAAATAACAGCCAATATATCCTTCTTCTCTTTCTTCAGCTGCTCAAGTTTTCTCTTATTTTCTTCATTCTGTTCATTAAATGCCTTAATATAATCTTTGGAGCAATTGTATGTGTTATTTATGCAATACATATCCCCGCTTATTTTATTGTTTTCTATAGGGGATGGACTACTTTTAGTTAGATCATCGGGATCCTCTAACGGAAGTATAAATCTGGTGGGGCTTACTCTCATAGGTATACTCGCAAGTATATCATGGTCAGAGGGAAATTCTTTGGAGTTATGCAGATTTTGTCGTAAAACTTGTTCTGCTTCACGCAACAGCATCTGTTCGGCTTCAAGTATGGCAAATTTGTTTTCTATCAGTTCTGTAGTCTCTTTTGTTGCACTACAAAAAAGGAAAGAATACTTAACGTGGCAAGTATATGACCATAATGTATGGCAATCACTAAGTGGATAACTATATAAATGGACCAGAACGTAGTTATGGAATGAAGTTAAATAGAACTACACATTTCTTTAAATTTAACTTCTGATCAATTAGCTTAAGAGAATACTTTTAAGATATTTTTCTTTTATAAATAAATTATACAATAAGCAAAAAACTGAAGTATTTATTATTTTAAGGTAAATAGAGATGTTGGTATAAATTATAATTAACTTATTTGGAGAAAGCTGCAACACAAGTATCCACAAAAACTATGTTGAAATCATAAAAAAATTAAGTATGAATTTATGGAGTTATTTTAATACTCACTTATCTTTATTTGAGGTAACAAACGTCTTAATTCTCGTTCTAGGCGAGGAGGGATAGGGGCCTGGCGAGTTATGCTGAATATAAACATTCTCATAAGGACTGTTTCTTTCTGGACTTCGATATCCGTTGATATGATCAGGGGGTTTAATTTCTACATTTTCATAATGGGTGACTTCCCTAGGAGGATTAAATGTTATATTTACATTCTCATAGTTGTGGTGATTGGTTTGTTTTAACAGTTCATTGTGGAGTAGATCTAGAGGAGACGGAGGAGGTGTTGTGTAACTCGGCGAAGGAGGTCCATATTGTCCTCTTTTATCCCTTGGCAGAGAACCGTTGGTCTTGATCCTAAATATATAAATAAATATGAGCTATAAATAAAGTGCATTTGATGGTTTATCCTATTTTATTTTTGTTGCTGATATATTTAATGGTCGGATCTCCGGGTGAGGACTGTTCCGGGGGACGTGATCGAGTGCAATAATAGGGTTAGCAAGAAGTGTAGCATTTCACGAGTCGGAGCGTGGAATGTCACAAGCATGAGACAGGCAGGGAAGCTAGAGAATCTGAAGATAGAAATGGATAGGTTAGGATTAGATATAGTAGGTATAAGTGAGATGCGCTGGCCGGAAGTAGGAGATTTTTGGAGCGGTAACTATAGGGTAAACACAGGATCGGTAAATGGAAACGCGGGAGTAGGAATCGTTATGCGGAAGAACGCAGGACAGTGTGTAGATAGCTACCTACAATACAGCGAGAGAGTAATGATGGTCAGGTTAGATTCGAAGCCAGTGAAAACAGTAATAGTACAAGTATACATGCCTACTTCTAGCCATAGTGAGGAAGAGTTAGAAGCCGTTTATTCGGACATAGAGCAGGCAATAGGATTTGTGAAGGGTCATGAAAATTTAATAATAGTGGGAGATTTTAACGCAGTCGTAGGTGAGGGGAAAGAAGGAGAATTTGTAGGTCCTTATGGATTAGGAAACAGAAACGAGAGAGGTAACAGACTGATAGAATTCTGTGAGAAGCACAAGATGGTAGTCGCGAATACATTGTTCAAGAATCACGTTAGGAGGCGGTACACCTGGAAAATGCCAGGAGGGGTAGACAGGTATCAGATAGACTACATTCTGGTTAGGAAGAGATTTAGAAATCAAGTAAAAGACTGTAAGAGTTATCCAGGAGCAGATGTAGACAGCGACCACAACTTAGTAGTCATGAAAGCTAGATTAAAGTTCAAAAATCTGAAAACCCGGAAGGATAAGAAACGTATAAATGTAGACATATTGAGGGATCAGAATATGAAAGATAAGTTCCAGGAGAAAACAGATCAATTAATAAATAAAGCGAGTAATGACGAAATCAAGAACGCAGAAACTGAGTGGGAGGGTATCAATAATAGTCTAGATTCCGCGGCCACGGACATTTTAGGACACGAGAGAAGGGAAGCTAGGAAGCCCTGGATAACGGACGAAATCTTAAACTTAATACAAAAGAGACGATGCTACAAGAACAGACGAGACGAGGAAGGACTGAAAACTTATAAGTCAATAAAGTGGGAAATCATTAGAAAGTGTAGAAAAGCGAAAGAACAATGGATAGAAGATAAATGCAAAGAAGTAGAAGATAAGCTCCAAGTAGGTAAGACCGATGAGGTTTACAAAATAATTAAGAGGAACTTCAGGGATATAGGACCAATAAGTAGAAACGTTAGGAGTCAATCGGGGGACATACTGATCAGAAGAGAGGAGAACGCGGATAGATGGAAGCAGTATTTAGGATATTTATACGAGGGTCAGGAATTAGGAGAGATATTAGAGGAAGAATCTAGTATCGATAGGGAAGATGTAGGAAAACCTATATTGACGGAGGAATTTGAAATAGCACTAAGGGGGCTAAAGAACAATAAAGCGCCGGGTGTAGATAAAATACAGGCGGAAATTTTGAAATGTGCGGGACAGAAAGTAGTAAATAGGATGTTTGAACTGGTAAAATACATATACGAAACGGGCGAGATGCCGGAGGATTATAAGAGGAACATTATCGTTACTATACCGAAAAAGAGAGGAGCCGACAAATGCGAGAACTTTAGAATGATTAGCCTAACTTCCCACGCGTCAAAAATCTTAACCAGAATAGTGCAGAAGAGGATGGAAAATAGAGCGGAGGAAATATTAGGAGAAGACCAATTCGGGTTTAGGCGAAATAGGGGAACTCGCGAAGCTATTCTGGCGTTGAGAGTAATGTTAGAGAAAACAATAGAAAAAGGAAAGAACGCTTATATAGGATTTGTAGATTTAGAAAAAGGTTTTGATAATGTAAGATGGGAAAAAATGTTCGAGATACTAAAGAGCGCGGGAATGAAGTATAGAGATAGGAGAGTAGTACACAATCTATACAAAGAGCAAACTGCTGTTATAGAAGTAGAAGGGGAAAGAAGGGAAGTAGGTATCAGGAAAGGAGTAAGACAAGGATGTATGCTATCACCACTAATTTTTAATCTGTACATCGAAGAGGCGATTAATGTGGTAAAAGATAGAGTGGATTTCAGGATTAAAGTACAGGGACAGAAACTAAAAATGCTGAGATTCGCGGATGATATAGCAGTATTAGCATCTAGTAAAGAGGAATTAGAATCAGCGTTGAACGAAATGGAGGCAGTGTTGACAGAGGAATACGGAATGAGGGTGAATAAAAACAAAACTAAAGTGTTAGTGTGCAGAGGGCGCGAGAGCAGAGCAAAAACGAAAGTACAAATTAATAATGAAAGATTGGAGGAAGTTAAAGACTTCACTTATTTAGGAAGTAAAATAAATTGGGATGGAAGAAGCGATAAAGATATAAAACAAAGAATAGCGCAGGGTCGAGTAGCTTTCAACAAAAAGAAAGCACTTTTATGCTCGAGGGTAATAAACTTAGAAACAAGGAAGAGATTTTTGAAAACGTATGTATGGAGCACGGCGCTATACGGTTGCGAAACCTGGACGGTAGGGGAAGCAAGTAGGAAGAAATTAGAAGCTTTTGAGATGTGGTGTTACCGAAGAATGATGAAAATACCGTGGACTGATAGGGTTAGAAACGATGAAGTATTAGAGAAAGTCGGCGAGAAAAGAAGTATGTGGAAAAACATAAAGAAGAGAAGAGATAGAATGGTAGGCCACTTGCTGAGACATGGGGGAATAGTCCGCGATATTTTGGAGGCAGAAATAGGAGTGAAGAAAGGCAGAGGTAGGCCTAGATTAGACTACTGCTCACAAATAGTAAGGGATGTAGGTTATAGCACAATTAGCGAAATGCGTAGGTTAGCACAAGACAGGAGAAGCTGGAGGTTAGCGTCCAACCAGTCTTAGGACTGATGACCTCATGATGATGATTATATTTAATGAAAAACGTACTTTTAGTTTTTATTTTTATAGTTATTAACGTGGATTTAATTTGGGATAATGTACTGTAAGAAATGAAGAATTAAGATTGCTTCTTTCTTTATCACATATGATTTCCCACTAAATGGTATAGTAGGTTATTTATGTTAACTTTTTAAAAAAACTATTTATTTAAAATAGCTATGCTAGTTATTCTAGAATAGCTGATTAACATGATAAATATATTGAGACATAATGAGTTGTATATCACATACTGTATATAGCCAGTTTTGGTCTTTACTCATATATGCTTATTTGATGTGGATTGGCAAAACATTGTTTTTAAATTATTATTTCACAAATACCACACAGGAGAAAAGTAAGTTAGAAGTAAATAGAAACCACTAAAAGCAAATAAGCTTAGTAGATAAAAGAATAGTACAGAAAAACAGCGGATTAAATATTTCCCAATAAAAACTGGCAAAATTTTAGACATAAGTAATTTTAATTAGCTATTTTATCAAAATTATTTAGGTGGATAAAATGATTTACCATATTAAAAAAAAATAGAAAGTTTGTGGAATAAATATTAATCAATTGAGTATATTTATAGTTAAGCTTCGATGATTTTAAATTATCTTTATAATTGGAAGTATTTTTTAATATATTTATGGAAACTAGAAACAGTAGAACTAGAGATCTAGTGCTAACACTAACTTTGTATATAATTTTTACAAAAATATATTTGAAAAAACTAGTTTTAATGTTTAGTTATCAATTTTAATTTTATTTGGTATTCCAGCTCGACAGTTTTAATTTCTGGTAATAGTGTTATACAGGTATAATAATATTGAGACTGGTAAGAACGGTAAGAACAGCATAATTTTTGTTTAAATAAACAACTATTTTCACATGTTGGTCATGAGTTTCAAAATATCAGCAGGAATAATTCCATTGTATTTTTCACACATTATTAAATCTTGAAATAGAATATAATTATTTGACAGTGTGTAACTAGGCAATGTTGTGTTAAAACAAACACCTTAATATACTGGTAGATTTTATGAAAGGTTAATTTATATATGTTTTTAAATACTTTTCACCAAATTTACTTTACAGAGATATATTCTTCACTAAAAATAAAACTTTTGATAAACAAATCCTTTAGATATTTCTTAATATAAATTTCGGGAGTTTTCCACCTTATATGCAAGTAAATCAATTTTCCTCTAAATTAATAATTACTGATACACAACTCAATATGATGGGATACATATTAAAAATATGCGGAGAAAACTTTCACAACAAGTTTATTAAGTACGTATGTTAATTTTAATTAAACCGATCATTTAAAATAGACTTTTTAATCTAATATCTAGAAAAATAATATTCAGTAATTGTTTTTGATATTTCTATGTTTAGTAATTTGCGGTTAAATTCAGTGATAAATATAGTTGTGTGGTTCAGTAATCAATCAAAGAAGAATTAAATTAATCACACCATATTAGTATATTTATTTAAGATAGACTATCCTTTTGTTTACTATATAGTAAATGATAGACTATGATAGATGTTTATTTTTACCTACCTGTTTGGTGTTATAGGTTTATTCTTTTCACACTGTGATTGTTTTTCATATTCAGCACACATACTAAGAATCTCTTCCAGTCTCTGTTGTTCCGCTTTTTCAATTTCTTGTTCCTTGATTCTGTCTTGCTGTGCCTGCAACAGGAAATTCCTAATAAATCATATCAGCTACTAAAATAATATGAACTAACACATTTTAATACTTTTTGTGAGAAAACAAAGGTTATTAGAATGAAAATAAAAGGAAACACAGCAAACGTGGAATTTCTGGCAGTGATGAATGTTTACATACTGACTGGAGATAAGATTAGCAGAAACATTATCAATAAACTATTTGAACTAAGATACCTTAATTTAAGGTGTTATAATAGAAATCTGCTATTAAAAAGATATGTTTTGTATGTGTGAACTAGATGGAGCAATAACCTGGTTTATGGATAATTGTACAAGGCACCTGCCTCGTACAATTTCTTTTGGAGACATAACTATTGTTATTGACAATGTAAAATTTATATAAGACCGAAAAATATTATACATTGTCTGGGTATACTAAAGATTAAGAGAATATAGACTTATTTAAATTAAATAGATATATGTATACTATATAAATCTACTGCGTTCTAAAAATCAATGGTTATATCAAGGTGTACAAAATTATAGTAGAATTCCATTATTCTATTAATACTTAGAATATTGATTGGAATAATATTATTGTTGATGCTATCTATGAGATTTATGACGTGTGTACACGCTGATTTTCAATTTAAATGGTACACCTTCTAGGATGCTTGTACTGCATATTCTTCTTAGCACCCTGTATATTCTTATATTATTGAATTCTTCTTAATAACGGATTCTAACGATCCATAATACTTTTGCCTTAAATGAATAAATAAGAGATCAAATTTAAATTAAAATTGTAAACTAGATAAAGTGAGAAGATTATTTTTCTACAATGCTCGTCATGCTATTTGCTATCCTAAATGAAATATTTATTATCCTTCTCTTTATCCCGAAAACTTTTTGTCCTGAAATAAAAACATCTAGGTCGTCGTGCTTTTTAAGTACATACCAGAAATAAATTAAATAGAAACCTAAGAGATTATGTTTTTATAAAAACTTTTTGTCCTGAAATAAAAACCTACGCAATTACAAACGATACAAGAAAGTCAATAACTATATACCTACTAGCATTTTAGCAAATTGCCTCTTAAAAAACGTTCTGTGCGTTATAAAGAACGCAATATTTAACTGAAACTCATGATATATAAATTTCTACGAGACTTAGTTACAGGAATATGTACAAAGTCACGTGGAAGTTGCTACCATCTCTAATCAGAAGTATCCTGCTAAAATTCATGCACAGTTCAGGAAAATTGGAAGTGCTAAACTGTTTAAAAGAAAACATTATGTCTTAGAAGATGATGTGGAAGTAGACATTTTATTAAGCGTCTAAGATAATTCTCACCAGATTGCCTTGATAATAACGTCAGCCATACAAATGTTTTGATGTATCTCCCTAAAGACAAATATAGAGTTCCTTTCTGTAAAGAAATGATGAATATGTTAAACAGAAATAAGATACATAACTACTTGACTATGTATCATTGGCAACTATATTATTGGTTCAATTGTTATTCAAGGGAATTTGGCAGCAGAAAAATATCTACATTCATCAAAGAGAAGTTGTTCCTGTTCTGATAAATTTTTGTCCACATGCACTAGACCTGATCCTACCACTTGGTAGTGCATTTGGATATACATACATACATTTGTTACCAATCGGGTAACTGTTATAAAGGCAGATAACACCGATGATTTCAAAGAAATGTACGAACCTAAAATAAATAATAAATATTTCACCTCAAGTTTTAGAGAAAGTTACACAGGAGCTTTACATACTTACAGACTAGATTGATCTTTATTTTAATTTAATACAGTTAAAGAAACAATAAAGCTCAAATAGTCTTTAGTCAATTAGTTAGATCACAAGTGTTATAGGTCGATTAGACCATGGAAAATATAATAATCAAAATAATACAGGGTGTTCCATAAACAGCATCTTTTATACTGCATTTATGTGAATCACTTTATATATTTAAAATTCCATATATAAAGTGTATTGTTAAATAAAAAATCAAGCTTTTTAAGCGTTTCTCATCAATTTCTAACATAACGGCGCAAACAATCTTATTCCATAAGTGGCTTCCACCCTGAATAAGAAAACTACATTTTTATTACAATTCTCTTACCACAGACAATTATTCTAATTTAATGTAAATATTTTTGTGCATTACATTAACAATAGTAAACATTTAATATTTATTTATTAGATCCCCAGTATGAAGTATAAATATAAAAAGGCTCTTCATTATTGCTGGACACATTGAGGTAATCGAAAAGTTATATTAATTAGATTAAACGCCCACTACATTGGAAAATGTAATAAATATATAAACTAAATCGGTTTTTTTAACATAAGTTATAAGCGCAGAAGCCTCTTTTTTCTTATAGAGACGTAATAATATAGAATGAAGCCATTCACGGAAAAGCATGAAATATTGATTCAGGGGCATTGTAAGGTTTATGGAATCCAAGACTAAATAAATATTCTACATATTCAAATATGGTAAAATATTCTCATTTTGTAATGCAAGTGTATATTATACGTCTCGATCGTATTACTTCATATTCTAGTCAGTAATGATGACCATAGTTGGATAAATGAAATAGCTTGGAAAACACCTTAATTAACCATTTAATATATTCACAATCTTGATGTTGTTAATTAAATGGTGAATAAATCTTCGAGCATAATATTAAATTTTTTATTACATTTTAGGAATGCAATTTTTTATATTATAAAATTGTATTGAAAATTTTATTGTACAGTGCGTCTAAATCTATAATTTTGTTTAATACGAACAAAGAGTGATATTACTAAAAAATGACGTAAAATACATTTCTTCTGTCTTGGGATGCCTGAAGTGAGCTTCCGAAAATTATATCAATTTTCTTTTAAATTAAATTTCAATTAAATATTTCTAAAAGTGGTGCATAGAGCTGCCAGAGATGTCATAAATTAAAACAATATAAATCCAAGTCTCCGCATACAGTTAAACAAGGAGATGGTGTAAGAGGGTTGGATTTATGGGCACAACGAAATTATTTAAATGACGCAAATTTCGTTAATAAAATAATTTCAGCGATGAAGCAACATTTACTATGGATGGTATTGTTTTGGCATAGAATACTCCTGATGGTAGGTATAAGATAATTCTAATGCAATAAAACAAACAAATTGTAAGATACAATACTCTCAGAAAGTTAATGCTTGGTGTGACCTATTTAATTAAACTATTATTGAAACATACGAAAAAGCGGCTAGAAAAATGGATTTTGTTGGATGGTGGTTGAGTGGAAGACAATTCAGATGTTAATTGAGTGTATTTAAAAAAATTACTAGTTTGGAACTACTGGACAAAATTAAATACTAAAAATGAATATTTTTTCTCAAAATGTTGTCTTATTAAACGTGCTGTTACACGTTACATATTAAATGTTCATATTTTTTACTCTTTCTCAGTACACTCTGACCGACGAAGTAAATATTTTTAGCAAAAAAAAATATTCAATTTTGTTCAATTCATGTTTGGTTGAAGTTGATCTAAAAATAACAGAGATATAAGTGTGGCGGACTAATGAAGGGGGGAGGGAGGAGGCGGAGCGGAGGAGGAGTTCCGCCCCGGACCTCTGGTCCTGGAGGGCCTCTAAATCTCGAGAAGTTCTTTCAAATTCCAAACCAGGCTCAAAATATGTTCAGTAAGTAAGAGGCAGTTTGAAGTTGGAGGCCCCGTATGCATGCAAAATATAAACGCAGGTAGGTACCTACTTACCTATTATCAGGACTATTCATATTAACAAAATGTACACTACAAATACCTCAATTACTGAGTAGACCGGAGGCCTCATTTCATTTTGCCGTCCCGGGTCTCCGACGGGCTTAGTCCGCCACTGGGCGAGACACTGCATATAATCACCCTTTAAATGTTTTGTATTATTAAATTTGTCATCAATCATTCAAGGTTTATAAAAACCGTAATCCCACAGTAGAGCTTTGTTAAATATAGAGCATCCTCGTTAACAATTATCAATAAATCATTGTTGGATTTACCTGATTCCTCCGCAATTCCGCTTCGTATTTCCTGTTGGCTAGGTCATCACACCCATCCATGTAATTTGTTAATTCGCCGAGAGATCCACTTCGTCTGTGGTCCGTTTTAATGATGTTTGATACAGGACTAGGGGTGACGCTTCTAAAGAAATTAGTAGTCGGATTCCTGTTAAAGCTGGGAGACGGAGTGTTCACCCGGTTCAAATTAATGTTTTTGTTTGTACTCGAGGTTTTATTGTTCAGTTCGTTATGATCGAAATTTACGTTTTGGTGCTTGGGTATGCACCCGTTTTCGAAAATAATCACGCGATTATTGATGTTTTTCGTTTCGTTCACGGTCACGTTCACATATTGGCTTTGGTGGTGAGTTTTCTTGGAGAATATCTGCTGGCCCGGCGATTTCAGCTGCTTATCGTTGTAGTTTAATTCGGCGTAATTGAGGGCGCTTTGGGGGAGGTTTTTGGAGAAGCTGTGCAAGTCTGGAGGCGCCTTGCCTAGAACGTCTTTCACGGGCATGTTCACTGTCACTACATTCGAGGGGAACACTTTTGGCGATATGGATTTTTTGTAGTTCTGTGCGGCTAAATATTCGAATTTTGAAACTTTGGTCATGATGCTCGATGGCGCTTCTTCGCTTCCGCTATCCGATAGCGATTCCCTAGGGCTCTTCCGCGGGGCGACGGGAGGCTTTTTGTTAAATTTAGATTGGAATGAGTTATCAGGTTCGAAGTTTATAGGAGCCATAGAAATTCTGGGGTTGGGTAGCACTGATTTTATAAGTTTAGCCTCGGCCGGATGATTAAATCTCATGTAGTTGGATCTGCCTATTGTGAGCATAACACCTGAAAACAATATAAATTTATTCTATTTTAAAGTTATTTATCAATATTTGCATATTTCAATGATCATGCCAAGTTTTTCGAAAAATAAATTTATGAAATACATTAGTCATGATTCATGATATTACATAATTTTAAGGACAATTGTTTCTTGAAACCAATTTATTTGCTTTTTCAGAACTACATTATAAATTTTATTTCCTTGAGTACATATTGCTTATAGCACATATTCCTTTACAAAATATAAAGAATCAAATACAGGGTATCTCAGAATAATCAGAGGCGTACAGATCAGGTGAAAAATCCATAAGTTCCTATGGATGTTATTCCTAGGATACTGAGATGATTGCCCTTAGAGTTGAGAACAAAATAAATTTTTTAAGATATTATTTTTGTTTTAAATTGAATTTTGACTTTTAACATGTAATTTTTGAAGTAGAAGTAGATTATATCTGCTTATCATATGTAGATTACATAGTTTATATAATCTGCAATAAATAATGTTGTTCGGTAAGTCCACTTCTACTACTCTATTTTGGTATAGTATTATAATGCCAGTCCTCCCTTAAAAGTTGAAATACTAGGGGTTGTCCACCCTCGCCACTGACGAGTTATGAAAAATTCACCGTTCATATCAAATTTATTCATCCTTTAATTCGTGCATTTGCTCTAAAAATTATAAAAAACAAAAGAAATATAAAGGAAGAATATGACCATTTGTTTATCGAATATGATAAACTTTAAGAGCGATGATTTTACCTGATCCGAGAGAATGTGACAGTATTCCGGGCGATACTCTGTACCCCACATAATTGTACTGATTGTGTTACAAATGAATAAAAAACAGTGTTGTAATTTCAGAAATAAGTCCACAAGAAATTAATGCATGATAATTAGAGTTAGACCACAGTCAAATCGATTGTTTTGAATAATCCCTGAAGAAATCCATAACACCCTCAAAATCATCACCAACGAGTTATCAATATTTAAGGATAAACAAATCTTAACAGTTCCATGTTACACTGTCATCATTTCATAATTGTACACATAACAATTTACCTAAACACATGAAAACCATCAGTTGTAATATGACATTTAAAACAGAAATCAGAAATAAACATATTTTTATTCAAAACATATTTTAAGTCTTATATAATGAGTTTTTATCATATAAAAAGGACGAATTAAAAATAGGTTAAGAAAAAAATAACTCTTTATATAATTATCTATTTGTGTCATAGCTTATAATGATGTAGTATGTAGATGTGTATATATTCTATGATGAAATATGTGATATTTTTGATAATACATTAATAAACATATATTAGAAGACACTTATTATAAACATTGTTGATTTTATTTATGAAATTAATCGAGGAAGCCGTTACTCTGTGGTAGTTCATAATTCAATTAAAGTTTTATACCACTATATTTACACAGAAACGTGACTGCAGTTTCGATAATTTTATGTCATTTTCAAAACGATAAGACTAACTAAGAATAAAATACAAAAATTCTGTTCCTGTAATATATACTATCCAAATACAGAGACTATGTGTTATGACAATAAACAGGTAATTAAGATTTACAAGAAAACATGTTTCATAAATGGTGCAATCTCGACCATTAAATTGTGGGAATTTTCATGAATATTAAGAACTATTATACAGGGGGTTAATTAATTTGGGTAACAGTACAAAGAGGAGAATATAGTATATCTAATTGATCATTTAACAAGCTAAAATTAATACTAATAAATGCAGCCATACATACAACTAATACATACAACCATACAACTAATAAATACAACCATAGTGATAATTTTAGCTCCTAATCACCAAAACTAATTTTCATTGGCTTCCCAATAGATTCCATGCCAAACATGAACTTGTTGCCAACGTTTCATCAATAATTGAAGGTGATTCCTTCAGGTATGCTTTATTGAAAATGGCGTCGAGAATAAGATGAATCCTCCAGAAACCAGTACTGAAGAGATAACTTGCAATGGTCGACGGTATATTGGCAATAAGTCCAAGTGTGACCCGAGATCCATCCGAAAACCAAGAAGAAATCGTAACAGCCCGTGAAAATTTCCAGTCTATGTGATAAAAGAAAATTTGATTTAGTAGGTAGTATCTGTATTTAATTTAAACTCGTTTTGTCGAACAATTTGTAATACAAATGCAACAATCATGGTTTAAAAAACCTTCACATGAAGACTAATTTAGGGTTTTTACTTGTCCAAAATTAGTTTTCATAATTAAGTAATTAAAGTAATTAAGATATTTTCTTAGATAATTTAGTGAAACTTTAACGTGATGAGATAAAGTAAATCGGAGTGACTATGTTTTGTATGATAGTTTAATTCTTAATGGATGTAAGAAGTTCCCTGGAAAACCAAAACTGACAAGCTTTGCAAATATAAAGTAGGAAATATTTAGTATTGTAGATAGTTTCACATGGAATTAATTAATGGTTGACTATTATTATTATTATTATTGATATTAATATTAGTAAACAATTACGATGAAAATAATGTCTTCTACAAATTTAAATAGTTTACTTCAGTTAGTTTTCAACATGGGATAATACGGGTTATCTCTGTGTAATATAGTAATAATGTTCATTCTTGAAATTATAAAAACTGTATTATACTGATTGATTTAATGTTTTCACAAATACTGAATAACTATTAATATTACAACTGCTCATAATATACGTATGTAAGTACACAATAAAAGTCAGTAAAACAAAACAATTTTATATCTTCTTGCAAAATAATCCATCATAACATAATTAAATCAGTTATTTTCACAGGTAATTAATACTGAAAGCTGGGATGAAAATACATAACAGATAAAAAATATTTATGAATTTTAATTTTACCAATTTAATAAACAATGTAAGTTAATAAACAAACTGTCTTGATTGTGATGATAAATTAAAACCACATTTCATTTTATTTCTATCATTTGAGCCTAAAATGAAGCACCCGAGAATGATATGCTAAGGTTGGAAATTTATAATAGTTTATGATACGATAGTGATAGTGCTTTAAATAAAGTTGTGAGTAGTGACAGCTCGGTAGTCATATCTGGATAATACAGCACATGACATATTAAATCCACAGGTTGCATATTATTAGGGTCTTATAATGTAATTTCGTTCATTATCTAAGGATTTGCAAAATATTGATTGGGTACAGATTACTCTTTCAGAAACTTATAATTTTGTAGCTATGAAAAAATGGGGTTAGGAAAAAATAAAAAAAGTAGTTCTCGCACATATGCCAATTATCGTTTACAAATATTCCTTAAACCGTCTTATAAATTCCTGGGTGGATGAATTCTTTGCATGATAATTCCTATTGGCCACTAAAATTTCGTATACCCCGTATAAACAAATCGACTTCGATTAAAGATTTGCTGGTCAGAACGTGAATTATCCGAGTATGTCTATCTATCTATCTTTATCTATCGAGTCTATATGATGAATTATTGTATGATGATGAATATAAAATTTATCATCATACAATGAACAATTAAGGGGAAATTTTGCTAAAAAGTTTACCCTGTCACAGATTTTATTTGATTCATAATTTATCGCAAAATAGGGAAAAATAAAAAAATTATCCCCACTTATGACCGTAGGGTGTAAAAGACGCCCAGTATACCCACAGCTACTAAATTAATATTTTAAAAATTAACTTAAACAAATACATGGTTTGTAATTAAATTTACGCAATCACAAACACGAAACACGTGCCTTCCGAAACCGCACAATGAACTGTGTCTATAGCTGTTAACAGCGCAATATATTTCTTTTCTTACGTTGTTCCTCCTATGAAATGGCTATTACTTTTGTGAAAAATTAAATCGTTTTACACTTTTTTAAAATAATAGGGCCTACGCCTCACATTTTAGACTCGAAGAGAATTTTTTTTAGGGAAAACCTATTTTGTGTGGACTTTCTTGAACATCTAGCCAAATTACGATCAAGTCTTAAACTCAGTACTGTAGTGACAGGTTATTTGCTCTATATCCATTTTTACCGTTAAAGGAGACAGCTTTTTATTTTGAGTCATACGTATCGTCCGTGTTGTACGATACCTTTCTGTTTCCGTTTTTCACTTGGGTGGGCCGAACAATATAACTTCAAACGTCGACATTATATGCTGTATTCCAAAATAGAACTGTACGCGTCTTGTAGGTATGTATATGCATTAGGATTTCATACGATGACAATATGTTCGGTTGCATTATTATATTTTATTAGAATCATCTAAGAATTACTTCACTAACAACTACTATACTATTACATTTAATTAACTGGTGAATTACTTCTTTTATATAAATAATACAATATGCATGATATTCATGCTCAAAATTAATTCAAAATTATATACACCGATTTATAATTAGTGACTGATTATTCGGCACAATCACCAGATGCAAGAAATAAACGTAAGAGATGTAAATAAATTAACAATCTGAATTGAAATTAACATATATGTAACAATATTTTTTGTTTTAACTATAATATCAAGTGCTAA
The DNA here is from genome assembly GCA_037954035.1 of Rosalia funebris. Lineage (NCBI taxonomy): Eukaryota > Metazoa > Arthropoda > Insecta > Coleoptera > Cerambycidae > Rosalia > Rosalia funebris. The sequence goes on along the minus strand of JAZFAV010000009.1, from coordinate 26,225,487 downwards.
TAAACTTTTAAATACATGGAAACCGTCTTCCTTCCTCTAAAACTTAAGTTTGTGAAGGGGAAGGTACTACTCTTTTTCTGGATACGACTTCGAATACACAACGATACCTCCAATCTTTTGGGTTTAGTTCAACAATCAAAATCAGTATACACATCACATTATTGCAGACACATACACTACTGGCCAGTTAGTGATTCTGATATGAACTCTCACGGCAAGATTTGGAACTGTATAATATTTTTCGGGGGCTAATTCTGCTGTAAATTTTTTAATGTCAAATAAGTTCTCACAAAACTGTATACACTTCTATAAATATTTAGAAACTTCTAGTTGAAACCATGTGGGGATATTAATACAAGAGAATTTTCGTGAATATTTCCGTATATGTAACATAAACTTTGTGTAAATAATTGATAAAACATTCTAAAATACTAATACTTTAACAGTTTGTCTTGTAGGTAAAAAATATTTAAATCCTTCAGGAGTAGTACTAATTGTTGTGTATATGGATGTCATAAAAAGAATGAATAACTTCCTTACAAAGCAAATCTCTTGTATTAATAAAAAATGCTTCTGGGGTAAACAAATAGAAAACGGAGAAACCAACAACTAATATGGGCTCCCTTAATTTTCTTCATCTTTTCCTTCACAAAAAAAAAACACTGGAAAATACTGCAGTACAATATTTAAATCTACCTCTTACATCTCATTCATGCCATTATAGAAAACTAGTTTTTTAATATTTAAAACCATTTTTTCTCCCATTAGACATTTCTTATGACGTTTAGTCACTTACGTAATAAAAAAATAATCACTAAAAATATTACAATAGTCCAAAATATTAAAAGGTATTTATGGTTGATGTCTAAAGGTGTATCTGCAACGGAAGTCCAAATCTTAGATAATGTCAATAAACATAATAAAACATCAAAACGAAATAATCTATAAACAAGGAAAACCATTGAACAATATTTGAAGAGTAAGCAAAACAAAAAAAAAGTACTATTAAACTGAATGAATGAGTAAATATACGTATCCTTTTTTGATTTTCCTTCACAAAAAAAAAACTGAAAAAAAGGGGTAGCACAATCTTTAAATTTATCTACTACTCGTACATCTCATCCATGCTCTGCTCTAGAAAACAAGTCTTCATGTTAGTAAAACTATTTTTTTTCAGTTAAAACTATTTTTTCTTATATTAAATATTTTTTATTACGACGAGTATTTCTTTACATAATAAAAATTAATTATTAAAATATAATAGTACACACTATTAAAAAACTATGTATTTATGCCCTACAACTAAAAAATTATTTGCAACGAAACCCAAATCTTGCCTATAATGTGAATAAATATAATAAAACACCAACAAAATATATAGACAAGAAACAACTGAACATTATTTAAAAAGTAAGTAAAACATAAAAAGTACTGTTCTTTTCCATAATTTGCAAAGCGATACTAATGGCCCCATCGGTCGATTAAATCTTTAATAGTAAAATATAGTAGGTATACCTATTCACTTAAGTCAGGCATACTTGATTTAAGTAAATAGTTAGTGACTTATTAGTTGTGCACCGGACATTGAAACTAAATTCACTTTATATTCTATGAGTATCAGAAGTGCGAAGTGCATTCAATTAAATTAATGCCATGAGTCACTAACATTATCTAGATATATAGAAAAAGGCAGTACTGCTATATTATTTATTGTTAAATATCTTTAAAATACATTCACACATCATTCTAAAACCGTAATCGGCACTAGGGCAAAGGGACCATTCACGTCTTGCATTAATATTTTGAGGGTTATTCGATAGAAAGGATGATAATGTTAACCGAAGATATTATATGAAACAGTGTGCGCATAAACATATATTTCCAGCCAAAACTAATTTTCAGAAATTCTTCGGAGTTTACCATTTTTAATTGAATATTCTTTATATTTATTTACCCGACTGTATATATTACGTTATTTCATTAAACGACGTATTATTGTTAATGTAATTTGCTCCGAAACGTACACTCGGATTCAGAGATTGGGGTAATTAATATGATTGTTTACCTTGCGATAGGCGTATAGGACTGATCACCCTCACTCCATCTATGGAAAGATTTTCCGACAGGGGATAAATCGTCACGACTCCTTCGCTATTTTCTATATGGCAATGTACAGGCAGGACTCCCGTTCCCTGTACTGGAATGTCGACACCGGGGCCACTTCCTAGCGTTACCCGACCTGGAAAAAAATATGCTCTGTTTATAAATACACATTTAACTTAGAATAAGGTTATCAGTGAAAATTTAATTTGTATTGTTATAGATTTGCATCACTTAAATAAAGCGGACAGTTATGGTCCGGGTTCCAGTGGCGCCCGATAGTAAACCTGTAAATAGTACACGGTACAATCTAAAAAAAGCGTAAACCAAAATATTCAATTTATATTTGATCTAACTTTCATGCTGATTGCTTGTAATATACCATTTCAGATATTAGATAATGATGCATTTCGTTTGTTCTGGAACAAATACGTCACCGATTGGCAATTATTAAGTTCGATAACGTTGCGAAATGAGGTACCATTTCAGGAATTACGAAATAAAAACTATGGTTATGTGTGGACGAGACGATAGATTCTAAAAAAATCTATTGTTCCTGTTATAGTACGTACACTGCAACCTATTAAACGTATGTTATTACAAAAATGTACGTAAAGCAATTTTGACCGTGGTGCTAAATATATTAGAAAAACTTCAACTTTCAAGAAAGCAACTGTTAATGCAACCATGCATTCTGTAGGCTTTTACTTAAAGAAGAGTGCGGAAACATGTTACAGGTTAACTTAATGAGTTGCATCTTGTCGTAGAAGACATTCGAAAATGTTATACAAACGCAAATGGATTAATACCACATAAAAAGCATTGTTTCTCAAATTTTCTATTTCCAAAAAAGTTAAATTTGTAGTTTTACAATTTTATTCTAAAGAAGCAACTATCTACTAACTAAAGGAAAGTCAAGCGGAATTTAAAGATGCTCACATTGAAGCAAATTTACTGTTTCTGCTGATAACTATTCATAACAATTAAAATGAACTAGTGAAGATGATAGAAACATTATAAAATGTTTTATTATCGTTAGTAGAGTCATAGTCACATGTTTTAAGTGACGCAAAAAGTAAGAGTGTTATAGCGAAGTTAGATAGTGTTTCAAAGATTTAGATTTTATCATATCAAAACAAATTTAGACAGATGAGATTGCTTTCAAAAATAAAACCCGCCACAGGTAGGATTCGACATTTGTCCCGGATCGGAACCGAATGACATACAGCTGTTTCGAACTTGTTAGTTCTCATCAGTGCCGCACACGGTACGCCGATTCAGGACAAATGCCGAATGAACTTTATGGCGTATACATCTTTATCGATACGATCTCTGTCAGTAACTTATAAGTCGGATGAGATTGCGTTTACAGATCTGCTACGAAATGTCAAAGATTATATTAATTATGCAAATATTACATTACTATATGATGAACAGTAGTTGTGTTATGATCTACTGTTATGGGCACGTCTATGGTACTCGGACGATTTTGCTCTATTTATAAAGCTTCGTAAAAGAACTTTTACGAAGGGTGTAAATTTGCATAATCTTGTGACCATTACAAAATGTATGTTATATTGTTTGAAATACAGTTACCTCTTCGATGGAAAGTAATGCGTATTAAGTGTATTCCTAAAAAGTCTGGAACAACATAAATATTTACCACCTTAGTTGCTGTTCCGCTTAAAATCGCTGAATCTGCAATATAGCTGAATTTGAATCAATGTACTGAAAATGGAATAAATCCTCCAAATCACTCAAGGTTTAGAAAAGGTTTAGTATAGTACTTCTACTTTAGTTAATGTGGCTGATGATATCCAAATAAGTATTGACAGTTCACAGGTTGCATCTTTAATTTTACTGGATATAACTAATGAATTGGATTATTTAAATATTAATTGTTTAACAGCTAATTTATACCATCATAACATTTCCTAATTAAATATTAAAATTAATGATCACTTCAACAAGTTTTGTAAAAAAGAAACCTTGACATGTCTCTTGATTATATACCGAAATTTCCAAATTATATGCCGTCACACCTCACACCAGTAGTAATTTATATAAGAAATCATCGTTTCCATTAAAATAGTTGCATTCTTAAGAAAAAAGATTTAAACGCCAGTATAAATACTTTGCGTAGTGAAGCCAGGGTTTTATTTCATTTATATTATGCACTGTATTATATTATATTCAGGCCTTAGCTGATACAGGAGGATACAAATTATTTAAATACACCTGATTATTTATGTAATAAATTAATGTGGCGCACTGACGTTCAAAGTAGAGATTTAAGACAGATAGAAAATAGATTTCCATACCACCCCATTGAAATGAAATGTTCAAATCCTCTTCTTGTTATGTCGTCCATAATCTGCCTATTCAATATCTCAATATGTCTATGGAAGCAATACAAATACGAATTAAGGACCATAATCTATATTACACCATAATTTTTCATAGAATTAATTTATAATTTAGAAAAATTTAGTTATTTAATAAAAAAATTATGGTGGATGGGATGTAATTCGAAAATTACTATAATAGGAAGTGATTGAAAAAATGTAAACGCAATGAAACACAGAATAATTTCCAATATTCAGAAGAATATATGTAGGAAATATGACAGAATGGAGAAACAGTACCACAAACAAGTTTGCATTGAATATGAATTTTATCGAAGCTAGTTTTAGAACTTTTTTTGTATATTGAATATTAGTCTGCGCGGTATTATTTATATATACAAAAAGATACACTGTTACAGACATTGAAAATTTGCCATATTATTAGAGCTTACTTGAAAACGAACACTAATCTAAATAACAAATGTTGCACATTTCTTCACCAGTACCATAGCACTTGACACATTTTGAACACTGTACACTTCTGCAATAATATAATTGATTTCCAACAGAAAACTATACAGACTGGCAAAACTTTTAGGAATTATTACAGGCAGGCGAATACAATAAAATCACAAAAGGTAATTCTGGGAAGGGGCTGGAACCTTCGATGCAGTAACAAAAACAACAGGCAGGTTTTTCATGGATAACGAAAGATTACACGTTTCCACCCGCGAGTCATGACGCCAACCAAGTTGGAATCATGAGAGATGATGGCAAAATATAATTATAATATTAAAAAGCACTGATTAAGCCCGCAATCAAAAATACATTGCTCTTTGCAACTCGTTGGGAAAATTAAATTAACATTACTATTTGCTTTTACCTGACACGTGTATAGTATAGCAAAGCAACAATGCAAAATGAAAGAGGGTTTTATTGAGGTTATTGCAGATTACAGTATATTAGGAAATTCTTCTTGGCTTTAAACGACAGAGATAATTTTTCCTTATCTCTTCTGATGAACTGACAGTGTGTTTAATAAGATGAAAATACGTGTATGTGGTCTCACTTTATGTAGCCAAATTCACTTAAATTAAAACATTAGTTAAACAGAGAGTAACACTGGGTCGACATAACACAAAACAGAATAATAATACAGCATATCCAATATACATATATTTTTCATATATGTATATTGGATACATATCCAATATACAGCAATCTGTCCCAAGGGCACAAGAAGTGTATTTTCTGACAAAAGAAAGGAGCGACATGAAGAGCATTGTACAATATCTATTCTTAAGTTAATTAACTATAATTAACTAACCATCTAACATGATTTTATGTACAAGTTTATATATGTAATATTTATAAGATACCTAATACTAATCAAGTCTGTTAATGATGTTTTTATACTATATTTCGTACTGTAAGTTTTGATAACATCTTCGATCGAGGACACAGATAGATTACGTGTTATTACCAAGTTTGGAACATAGTGCAGCGCGTCTGCTATTATACGTAGCACTTTATTTTGGAAACGTTGTAACATTTCTGTTGGATTTAACTGTTGTACCCCAGAGTTGGATGTTATATGCCCAAATCGGCTTGAGTATAGCCTTGTGCAATAGTAATTTGTTTTCCAATGAGAGTTGAGATTTCCTGCCGAGAAGCCAATATGTTTGTCTGAGATTAAGACCAAGTTGAGTTCTTTTAGTAATTGATGTGTTAATTCCATGTCAGCCTCCTATCAAGATGCATACCGAAGAACTTGACGTTGTTGGTTTGAGTAAGTTGTAACAGGTGGGCAAGTTAATCTGTCCAAAGTGAAGGAAATATGTGCAGATTTGGATTCATTGACATTAAATCGTCATTTTTTTTAGCCATGCTTGGATTTTGTTCAAGTTAATTAGAAGGTTCTTGGATGCTTGAATGAGATTTGTGTGATGGAATATTGCGGTGTTATATGCAAATACAGCAACTGTTGTTAATCTAGATTTAGGTAGATTAGCCACGTATATTAAATAAAGTGTTGGTCCCAGCACACTTCTTTGATAAGATTTCAGTATTAGGAAGTGTTGATAAGGCAGATGTTTCTTTATTTTATAGCATAGTTTTTCACACTTTATCAAATGCCTGGCTGACATCCAAGAAAACAGTAGGAGAGTACCTTTTCTTTTTAAGGTCATTGTTGATTATATTGACCATTCTGTTGACTTGTTCAATAGTGCCATGCTTGTTCCTAAATCCAAACTGATGATTTTTCAAGTATGGGATTTAACCTTTTCAGATAGATCTTTTAAAATAATTTTGAGAGTTGGAAACAGACTTATTGAGGTGATCTCTACTGACTTTTTGACGGATTTATGAATCATAATTACTTGTGCTACTTCCATAGACAAGGAAAATGATGGATGCGAAGGATTGCATTGAAAATATATGTATGTGATAACTTTCAAACATTTTTCTGGTAGTTCCTGGAGAATTTTACTTGTAATTAGGTCGAATCCAGGCACCTTTTTTGGATTGATTTTTATTATGATGGTATTTTTGACTTCTTGGAGCACGATTTTTCTAAAAGAAGGATTAACTGATATGGTTTAGTCTAAGAAAATGATATACTGGAATCTAGGGATTCCAGTATATCATTTTCTTCTGTTGAGGTTATTTGTGGAAATGGTTTCAAGGCTATTTGAAAGTGTTTAGCGAATGCTTGTGCTTTTTCGCAGTCGTTTCTTGCCCATGTACAATAACATATCTGGTATTTTGTAGCTGTTGTTGTTGTAACCCCAACTGTATTTCAATTGGGGTTAGGCTCTCTAGGTAAGTTTGAAAACCTTGATTTCTATGATCCTGTAGTATTTTTTTAGTTTACTGCATAATTTAATCTAATTTTATTTTCTTCAGATTTCTTCTACATATACATATCTAAAGCTAAAGATTTTAGATCCAAAAACTTCTATTAATGTAAAAAATATAGCTCAAAGGAATTAGTTGATGAACATTTTTTGGCGAATTTTTTTGAAATATCTTCGAAACTTAAATTCTCCAGGTCAGCATAAACATAAATTCATTATTATATGGCATATTTATTGCCTTTGCAGGAGTGATTTTAATGAGTAATTACTAAATGGGATTATTGTTCACGTTATGCCCAGTTAAACCATTACGATTTTTAAGTGCGCATCCATGTATTATTCCCACGGTAATTTACAGACTGTCGCATATGTAATGTGTACTAAAATGCTTTTAAAAATCATGTCTGTTTTATATACTTTATACATCATAAACCATTATTTAATCATTCATTTTTTTATCCCAAGAATCTTATGGCACTAAACATTTATATTATATATCAGCGATAGTTTAACACTTCGGGAACTTCTGGTGTAGTTTCGTCCAGCACGTGTTTCACGTCAGTGCCACGTTAGGGCCTACAAGTGTATTTCTGTTTGTTTTGTATTTTAAAAATACATCATGCAGCGGATGCAAACCCAATCTCACCTCCTTTGTACACGTGTGTATGCCTGCAAGTGGAAGTCCCAATACGTTCCTTGTTTCGTCAGTGCACACTATTTACTACCGTTAGGTGGTAGTAACATATATGCTAACAAGAATTTGTTCAAATACGAGTTAATAATAACTTTTAGTATTTGAAAATATCTAATATATAAAGTTTACTACACCAAGAGAAATAAGTATATGAAAGTATGTTTCCTTCTTAATAATAGCTAAAGCAAATAAAGTTACCACTACAAAAACTTTAATGTTATAGAAGTTACAACAACCAAGAACTATTAATAGTATTTTGGCAAGGTTGCGGTGTTAGTATTAATTTTCTAACCCATAGTTAAGGTGTCTAAGTGTAGTACATTGCACTATTACAGTACGTATTAAGTACTCATTCTTATAAATAATACATTGCAACACGTATTAGTTCTAACTCACCATCGGATTAATAATTTAATATTAACATTATTAATTTCCAGATTATAGTTATTATAACCAGCAGCATGTTGGTGTGTATTTTGATTATAAACCATTGTTCTTTGAGCATAATAACCATGTGGCTCTTAATGCGTGTAAAACCCTTGGTTTCATGATTAGAAACACGACTTCATTTAACAACACTGGTACATTAACATTTTTAAATTTTGCGTTAGTTCGCTCGAATTTGGAATAATCTTTTATGGTATCCCCGGTTCAATTTAACTTGAAAATATTCAACGACGTTTCTTAAATATCTGTATGTCATTTCGAATAGACAATTATTACCCTGTAAGGGGTTACGAGCATACTCTGCTTCTACAAAGATTTGACATCCAGTCATTGAACTCGAGAACGGCGCTTATTAGCCTTTTATTTGTATTTAAATTCTTCCACAATAGTATAGAAGCACCCGCATTATTAAGCATGGTTTGTATATGAATACCATACATAGATTAGGCTCTCGAGAGAGGAAAGTATGTTTTATTGCCAGACTGCAAGAACTAACGTATTGTTAAAATCGCCAGTGTTTAACAATACATAACACAATATCAACATTTTAATGCAATATCCAGCACCTGTGACATGAACAATTATACTCATAATGAGTTACTTTCTTTCGGGAAACAACAAGTTTTTACTGTCGTGTAGGGTATATATTATTTATTTCATCGTATATTTATGTTAAGTTTATTTGGATACTGATATGTATTTCGACGCAATTGAGTAAAACACTATTATATTGAGAAATATCATAATTTCTAAATATTAAACAACACAGTGATCAGACAACATCCGTCTTAATCTGACGCTTTCGAAAAAATAGGGATTCACTGTATTTCATGCCACATTTTATTGAGGACCTGCACATGGATTGAATAACAAAACAGTTGTTAAAAGTTAGTTTCATTGTAGTGTAGGTAGTGGGAAGAGATGGACTATTCGCAGATATAAACAAAAATGCGCTGAACATTCGAGTCACTAATCTTCAAACTTTAAGTAAACAACTTTGAAAATGTTGGACTCATCCCAGTACCTATTATAGTATGACGATTCAATCGTAAAGATGAAATCATAATATACAGGTCTTGTGCTTGATGTGGTTTGTTATGAACAAATTAGACAGAACAATGTAATGTAATACGAAGTTCTTCGGCATTTTGGATAATTTCGTGGACTTTAATGAGGATGTCGAATGTGACCAAGATGTTTGTATTAAGACATACGTTAGTTACCCTATTTATTATTTTAAAAGAATAATGCTCTTATTGGCCTACAAAAAAAAATCCATTTATAGGACAAAAATATGAAATACAAATAAATACATATCAAGAAATTGATCGAGGAAGCCGTTACTCTGTGGTAGTTCATAATTCCGACGCAATTGAGTAAAACAACTACTAAGTTTTATACCACTATATTTACACAAAAATCGTGACTGCAGTTTCGACACTTTTATGTCATTTTCAAAACGATGATTCAACTAAGAATAAAATAAAAAAAATTCGGTTCCTATAATATATATTATCCAATTACACGGAACAAGGGTTATGACAATAAACAGGTAATTAAGGATTACAGGAAAACGTGTTTTATAAATTGTGCAATCCCGACCATCAAATTGTTGGAATTTCCAGGAATATTATGAAGAACTATCATACAGGGGGTTACTTAATTTGGGTAACAGTACAAAGAGGAGAATATAGTATATCTACTTGATCTTTTAACAAGTTAAAATTATCACTATGGTTGTATTTATAGTATGAATTTATATTGTTAAATGATCAAGTAGATATACTATAGTCTCCTCTTTCTACTGTCACCAAAATTAATAATATTCCTCTAAATTCCTACAATTTGATGGTCGGAATTGTACCATTTATAAAACACGTTTTCCTGTAAACCTTAATTACCTGTTTATTATCATAACCCTTATTCTGTGTAATTGGATAGTATATATTATAGGAACCGAATTCTTGTATTTTATTCTTAGTTGAATCATCGTTTTGAAAATGACATAAAAGTGTCGAAACTGCAGTCACGATATTTGTGTAAATATAGTGGTATAAAACTTAGTAGTTGTTTTACTCAATTGCGTCGGAATTATGAACTACCACAGAGTAACGGCTTCCTCGATCAATTCCTTGATATGTATTTATTTGTATTTCATATTTTTGTCCTATAAATGGATTTTTTTTGTAGGCCAATAAGAGCATTATTCTTTTAAAATAATAAATAGGGTAACTAACGTATGTCTTAATACAAACATCTTGGTCACATTCGACATCCTCATTAAAGTCCACGAAATTATCCAAAATGCCGAAGAACTTCGTATTACATTACATTGTTCTGTCTAATTTGTTCATAACAAACCACATCAAGCACAAGACCTGTATATTATGATTTCATCTTTACGATTGAATCGTCATACTATAATAGGTACTGGGATGAGTCCAACATTTTCAAAGTTGTTTACTTAAAGTTTGAAGATTAGTGACTCGAATGTTCAGCGCATTTTTGTTTATATCTGCGAATAGTCCATCTCTTCCCAGTACCTACACTACAATGAAACTAACTTTTAACAACTGTTTTGTTATTCGATCCATGTGCAGGTCCTCAATAAAATGTGGCATGAAATACAGTGAATCCCTATTTTTTCGAAAGCGTCAGATTAAGACGGATGTTGTCTGATCACTGTGTTGTTTAATATTTAGAAATTATGATATTTATTTATTGAATTATATTCGTTCACCTGTAATAATTGCTACAGGTCATGGTCAGAGTTTTAATAATAATTTTAAAATTTGATTTTTTACCTTTTGCAACCGACTGGTGAAACAATCCATTGTACTAAAATACAATGCGTCATCTAAAGCGTCTATTCCGGCAAGCCGCGACAGAGGTGGACTAACAATTGAGTCTAACGGTTACAATAACGATGACACTATATTTTTCTATAACCTCACGATAGCATTTTTGAAAAGAGAAATTTTGTTATCCTACACTACGCCAGTTTCTAGAAAAATATATGGACCAAAAACTCCGTAATCCAACTACACTAAGAAAAAGATATGTTGGCCAGATATACGAGGACGTATTGCAAAACATTTGCAACCACGTTGGGGAAAATTTTGATTACTTCATTATAGACGGACTGACGCATACGGACGTTCAGTGGCAATCTTTTTAATTGGTACCTGAAAACCTAACAGTGCTAGTGATAGCCATTTAGTGCCTATTAAATACAATCGACAAGGATATTATACAGAACCAACCACAACAACCAACTAACTACAATTGTAGCGTTGGTGACTGACGGCTTTCACTGTGTATGGCCAGATCCAGACAATTCTCCGAATGTATTGGTAATGCTAATGGACGCAGCTGTATACATGCGAAAAATAGGAAATCTGTTAACTCAACTTTTCCAAATATGATACACTTAAAAACCTGTGCATCTCATGCATTTAACTGAACAGCAGAAACCATAAAATCCAGTTTTCTTTCAGTTAACGAAGTGATAGCGAATGTGACACATTTAGAGGAGCTTTGCCAGCTATACCTTTACCTCCTGAATCAGTTGTCACAAGATGGGGCACATGGTTAGAAGCCTATAACTTACTATGATAAGCATTTTGAGGAACTACAACGTGTCATCTTTCGGTGTGATTCCAATTTGAAAGCAATGCCATACATATAGTGCAGAACTTACTGCAACTACAAAGTATACGAGTTGATGCGCGTTACATCAATAGTAATCGTTCAATATTAATTGTGGCAATAAAGAACCTGGAAACAAGGCTTGTATCGTTACACGAACGATAAAAGCCATGTTTCCAGTTTCATAGAATGGTATTAGAAGCTGTTAAACAAAAAATACACAATACAAGTCAGTAGTCATTAAAAAAATACTACTACTGTGAAAAAGTATGTATGTATGTAGAAATAGTATTTGGTATGAAAAATATTCATACCAAAATATTCAGAATAAAATTGTTCTTTAAATCAAACCTTCTTTAATTTATAATTTAAACAAAAAAACACCTGCTTCATATGGCAACTCAAATATATACATATTAGGTAATTTGAATACTATTACCACCTGTTGTTTTCAATCTCAACTATATAATAAAATAACGAAGACTCATGAAACAAAAATTAAAACAGTTCACATGTGGCCATTAACTAACACACTAACTAATTCACAATAGTCATCACCCTCAGGTTAATATCGAGGTGAATATTCATTTGATAATTACTGTAGATCATTGTCAAGGGGAACGCTGTGAATATTCATAGAACTCGAGTAAAATGAGTTCCGTTCAGGTAAAACAAATTACAGTCGAGAATTGTGTGTTGTCTTAAGTTCTTCTTTTCTTTAATATCAATATTACTCTTCTCTTTATGAGGTTATACCTTTTCTGTGTTTATATTTATAACCTAGAAGGGTTCCATTGAATTTCAATTGAGAACCAATATTCTGATAGGTAAAATTATTTTAGGATGAATAGTTTGCGGGTTGAACAGGACGACTATTTTTTAGTCGCTTATTGTGGACATTGCGTTGTATTCTAGGAGGATTAGCTTCGTTTAGGGGTGTTACCCCTTCGTATGAGGCATATGGCATAGGTGGATTGAAATGAGAAAAACTTTTTAGCGGTATATGTTCCAGAAGATCTTGTGATGATTCTGGCAGTGTAATGCCAGATTGTATTGTTAATCGTATTCTTAGTGAGCACCAGTGTCATTATTGGCTCATTTTGTATATGCAATGTATAAGATATTGATATTACTCTTTACTCGTTTTCTACTGTCCACATGGGCAAGCCTTGTTTGAGGACGGGCCACTAATTTTTCAGCACAATTGTACACATTCAACACAAAGACAAAAAAGTGTCGTTAATTTGCTATTTGTCGCTCGAGGAAGTATTGTTAAAAAATAAGGAAATGACTGTCTTTCATAAAAGCAAATTTGATTTTAGATACACTGTGTTTAGTAACAGCGTGGAGACGATTGTTTATAAAAAGGACCCTAAAGGAGTTTTAATCTTCTCCAGATGATGCCGACATTGTTGGCGAAACACGTGTCGAGCGTAGTGTATAGTGTTTTGTGGACAACTAAGCCAGTGTCATCTTCACACCAAAGGTTCCGACCTACTCCAGTAATAAGGCCCTGAAATAAGCATGATGGGGTCAGATGGACAAGGGTTCAATTAACATGTAATATAAACAGAATTGAGCACGTTTTATTAATAAGTGCTATTTATGCTATTTACACAACTCATATCGATCAATGTCACATTGGTGTGCAGAAATGATCAAAAGTTGTGGCAATGTTATTGATTATTAGTTAATTGGGTGATAAATAAAACAGAGTTTATTGTGTGTGATAATGGGGTGATAAACAGTAGAACAAACTTTTGTTGTTTTCTATTCGGTTCTTATATTAACTATGTTTCTATCTTTGATTGTTTATTTTTTTTAATATAAATTATTTTACGAACACATAAGATACATTATGTACGAGGATAGTTTCAGAAGCACCCAACTTGACGTATAGATTGAGGTTGTTGTTTGAAAATAATGACTATGGTAGAAAGTACCAACCGATATCAAAGCGGAGCTAGATTCTACTATGAGGGAGTCTGCTCCTTCGTTTACAACAATAAAATATTGGGTGGTAGAATTTAAACATTGCAGTGGTAGACTAAATGAGATGACATTGCTGGAAATGGTGAAGAAAATCCACAAAATGGTGTTGGATGACCGTCGACTGAAAGTGCGCAGGCTAGCAGACATGGTAGACATTTCAAAAAGTGCTGTACATCGCATATTGACTGAAAATTTGAATATGAAAAAGCTGCACGCAAGATGGGTGCCACGATTACTCACAATGGAACAAGAACATCGTAATGATATTTTAATCGAGTGTTTGGCCGAAGTCTCACAGGAATAAAGTCAAGTTTTAAGACGATTCCTAACCATGGATGAAACATGAACCCATTACTTCACATCTGAGATGAAGGAACAGTGAAAGGGAAATGAACTGAAAGGGAACAATCGACTCCAAAGAAGGCGAAGGCAGTTCCAACTGCAAGCAAGGTCATGGTGTCAGTTTTTTGGGATGCGTGTGGGATAATTTTCATTGATTATCTTCGGAAAGGAAAATAATCAGCGGTGAGTATTATGTGAACTTACTGCAGCGTTTGAGTGATGAAATCAAGAACAAACGGCTGAATTTGGTGAAAAAGTTTTGTATCACCAGGACACGAGTTCACACGTCCGTTGTCGCGATGGCTAAAATCAACGAGTTAAAGTTCGAATTGCTTCCTCGCGCCTCCTATTCACCAGATTTAGACCTTTCGGATTATTTTCTGTTTCTAAACTAGAACAAATGGTAAAAGACTTGCCAACAATGAAGAGGTGAAGTTTGCGACTGATGGCTATTTTGAGGGGCTCGACGATTCTAACTATAAATAGGGTATCGAAGCTATTGAACATCACTGGAAAAAGTCTATAGAGCTAAAAGGAGACTATGTAGAGAAATAAAGATATTTTTTCCCAAATTTATTGTGTATTCTTTGTTAGGTCGGGTACCTCTGGGACTACCCTCGTATGTTCAAATTCATAGTGTTTAAGTTAATTTTTTTTCAGGCATTTAATAATCGATAGAATTTTTGCAGCTGCTTAACATTTGTCGAACACTGTAATTAATATAACAGTCCATTAAGAAAACATATATGTTGTACTGTGCTTATGTTTCGCGTTTCATATAAATCTATAACAATACCAAAAATGTTATCCCATAAGTAGTTTCTACTCTTTATAATTTGATTTAAGATAACTGTATTTTTTAATTTATCTTTTGCATAGATTACATTAAATGGAAGCTAAAAAGTTAAAACCCATAAAAATGTATATCTATTTAGTGTAGATAATGACGACACTGAATTATATCCTTATTTATCCTAACTGAATTCATTAATATTAATGTATTTTTATTAAGCAATTAATTTATATCTATTAAGGAACTAAGTACTTAAAGTCTTCTACACACATGGTGACGACTTCAACTCTGCGTTATGTCTTAATATACTTCATTAAAACTATTAGCACCCACGCCACCACATAAAATGAAATAAAGTAAATATTTACATGTGCATATAACAAACGGTCTTCATTTGGAACATGTCGTTAATCTTAATTCTCTGTAAATAATAACTTATTTACTAAAATAAAGCAAATGCATTCCATTTATCTAAGATATGTAAAATGCTCTTTTCGTTACTTCCGAAAGTAGAAATAAATGATATTTACTTGGATATTTAGAAGTTGTTGGAATAGTTGCCTTTCAATTTATATCAATTATACGGTGTCAATTTGTTCCATAAAGATACGTTTAATAAATGTTACTTCTATGGATATTTTAAAACGAATTCGTTTACATTGTGAAAAAAAAAAAAGGGAAAACAAATTCTAAAAAGGGGAGGCAAATTAAAAAGAAGTTGATGGTACAAATTCCGTTCTTGGTTTTTAATGTCGCATTAGTACTGGAAATTGACTGATGAGTAACTTGAGTATGGAAATATCCACTATTTTCGTCTGTAACGCTGTCAAGTTGAACTTTAATCCCCCTGAACATATACAGTTTCCCAGAAAAGGTTGGATCTATTCATTCTATCTACATATATCTAAACTCGATGATTTACTATTAATACACACCACAAATTGCTAGTATGACTTAAAAACAAAAATAAACACTGATACTCTTTAACAAAAATGTATCAACATCTCAGGAACCTAAAATGAAAAACTATCCTTTACCTTCGACCTTTTATTACAACTAACATACATTTCACATTCTATGGCTCATGTGTAACTAACTACTGTAACAGAGCACGATTTCTTGTATATCACATTCTGTGCTTCCTAATGACCGAATAAACAATTAAGGAATAGAGTAAATAATTGATCATTCGCGTATCTAATAGCCTGTATATGAGTAGTGATTAATTGGATTATTTCAAGAGAGTCCATGATGTTCAAAGACATTGTGTTTATTATGTATTTACCTTAAATAAATCACTGATTCATATGTATATTTGTAAATATTCCGTTCATAATTGTAATGTTTGGTATTCCCAAACGATTAACGAATAACTATATCCATATAAATATTTATAATCAAAGAGGAACAGAGTTAAGACCACCATTCGAGCAGATAAACTCGCACCCATTCCAGTTTCTATTATTTTCTATGTTCTATTATTTTAAGTAATAGTAATAAACTTATAAAACCAAGAACTCATCTGCATGAAGAAGAGTTCATTACTGCCATGCATTTTACATATCTTAGATAAATGGAATGCATTTGTTTTATTTTAGTAAATAAGTTATTATTTACAGGAGTAGTTGTTTCCTAGAGCGATTATGTAATAGCTTTGCTATTCGGGAACTACTTTGATAACCGGTTGGCGGTTTGGTGGTTTCTTTCTCGATTTCCGATTTATATGTTACCGAGTACAGAGAGGAGAAAAAAGGGCGAGCCAGGACCATCAAATGCCAAAACTCGCTTGTCAGCCGGGAAAGTGATGTCAACGGTTTTCTGGGACTCTCAAGGAGTCCCAAAAACTCGGGTCCCAAGGTTTGGTACTCGTTGATTTTCTTCACGATCGTCGCACAATAAACGCTGCCTACTACTGTGACCTTGTTGACCAGGTTCGAACTGCATATCGGTCAAAAAGGCGCCGTCAGCCCATACGAGACGTTCTGCTTCTACATGACAATGCAAGACCCCACACTGCAGCCCTAATAATCCAAAAATTGGCCGAAATACATTGGGCTACACTTGACCACCCTCCCTACAGCCCTGACCTTTCACCATGTGATTTCCATATGTTTGGGCCGCCTCTCAAGGAAGCACTTGGAGGAGATCATTTTGCGAACGATCAACGGGTTGAACAGTTTGTGCGCAGTTGGTCGGATATCCGCCTGAAGTCATTCTTCGAGAACGGCATGAAAAAATGCATTAATAAAGAGGGGAACTATGTAAAAAAATAACTATAAAATGTGTTTTCATCTTAAAATAAAACAATTTTTTTTTTGCAAAAGGCTCGTTTATATTTGACTGACCCTCGTATATATGTAGTTAATTCGATGTACCGACTCCAATCTGCACAAGCTTTTGTGTAAAGATGTCTACAATTTTATAATAAATATTAATAATTGTTATTAGTTGCAATGGAAACATTAATTTACATATAGGAATATACAATTCGATATTTTAAAAAGCGACCCGAGAGGCTGTAGAACCGTAACGTTGTTAGGTGCAAAGTATTATTATTTTATTAATTATAAGATTTAGTCCATTTTCAATGACTACACTCAACAAATGATTATAGTGAAATATATTTTTATATATCCTTAATAATAACGAAATTATTAAAATTTAAATATTTAATCCTAACCTATTAGGTGAAGTATGTAAAATTATAGATTTGTAATGTATATTGATGCCAAATATACACTTCGTATTTTAGTGTTTTGTTTAAAAAATAGAGGGATATAAATTGATTTGATTAATATCATATAATCTGAGACAAGAAAGAAACGTCACCGTACGCCTGACTGAAAAAGTGATCCAGTAAAATATCCTTTACTCATTGGATTGACAAACTTCTACTTGATATACACTCACGACTAACACGATGACCGTTTTTAACTTCTTACCTATAAAGAATGTATAAAACAGTTTTTTTTTTTTCAAAGCGTATATCACCTTTTTCAAGCGTATCATTTCACAAACCTTATAGGCTTTAGCCAGCAGATAGCCATCGAGTATTACCTCCATATGTATATAGTGGTAGACCTCTCATCTAATCTTGACAGGAATTGAAACAATGTTGATTTTATGTCAAAGCAGTATCAGCTCACAAATTCGTTCTACTTAAAGTTGTAGTAATTTTCTCAAGTATAGTTTATAATGGAGAATATTGAAGAATATTCCAATAATGATTTGTTAAATTTGTTTTATACGCATGGTGAATGCAGACGAATTGTCAGACGAACATGCAGACTTTTTAACGAATGATATCCGGACCTACCAACAATGACTCCCGGAAAATTCGCAAGAATCAAAGCTCGGCTTATGGCAAGTGGGAGTATAAGGGCAACACGAAATCACCGAAAGCCCGTAATAGATAATGAAGATAACGAGGTGCATGTGTTGGCTTATTTTCAAGCTTATCCACGGAGTTCAACTCCAACAGCAGCGCTGGATCTGGGTATTTCAAGAGCACCAATCCACAGAATATTAAGAAAACAAGAATATTAAGAAAATATAAAATGCATCCTTTTTCTGAGATAATTGTGCAAGGATTACGTCTTGGTGATGAGGCAAGACGAATCGACTTTTGCGAGTTCATGTGCATACAAATGACCGAAGATCCGAGAGTTCTTCAAAAGATTATGTGGATTGATGTTTAGCAATAGCAAGGATAAAGAGTGCTTATGCCTTGACCGGGAATCGAACCCGGATCTCCCAATTTCCGGTTGATTGCTCTGACCGCTGAGCTATCGAGGCACACTCATTACCCTTGCTAATGCGCCAATTTAACGCGTCGCTGCAGATGAATCAAAATTCAGCAGGCAAGGAATTATAAATCGCCGAAATAATCACTACTGGGCACAAGATAGTCCACACGTCATAAGGGAACATAATAACCAGGACCACTTTAGTTTTAATGTTTTTTGCTTAATTATGGACAATAGAGTGGTATATAGAGTGTACGATGAAAATTTGAATGGGGCTAGATATCTGGAGATACTCAGAGGGTTTGTTAGTGATTTCCTAAATGCTCTACCTCCACGTGACAGAGCAAACTGTTGGTATCAGCTGGATGGTACTCCAGCATATTCCACTATAGCTGTACACCAGCAGTCGATCTGGATGTTCGAGGATCGGTGGATTGGCCTACAGGAACCCTGGAACTGGCCACGTCAAATCACCCGATTTGACGCCCTTAGATTTTTATCTCTGGGGCAGTATAAGAGAACTAGTATACTCTAGGCCTATACAAACTAGACAGGAATTATTGAACCTAGTTCACGATGCGTTTACTAATCTAAGTCCAGACGAACTTCGGAGGACTGTTTCGCGAGGAGTATATGACAGAGTTATCCAGTGTTTGAACCAAAATGGCGGTCATATAGAAGAATTATTGTAATTTTACATTCATTTATTATTTCTTGTCATTATATTCCAATTTCTTTATATTTTTCATTTGTTATTACGTTCTAAATTTTGTTATATTTTTGGTTTGTTTTCGTGTTCTAATTAAAGTGAATTTCTGCCATTTCAGTCATATTCATTTTGTTTCAAAAAACAAACGATGTTTCGGTTTCTGCCAAAAATCACATTAAAATAGAAAATATGGATTAACAAGGAAACCGTTGGAAATAGATATAGGAAAAGTTATAGCAAATCGATGTAGAATACAATTTTGCATCCAATCATCCAATAATATGCAGGGTGTCACATTTGAAATAACGAACTTTTCAACTTTGAAAATGATGTAATTGGTGATAAAATTTTGGACACCCTGTTTGCGATAAATTAATTGTCAATGTGGATTTCGAAAGTACCATTCTGGTGCTTCCGTCTACCCCAGAAGCGCTTAGCATCAGTCGAAAATGGCTACGTAAAAGTAAAAGGCACAGTGTTGAAAATAAGGCTACGTCTTTCAAAATTTTCAAAGGAATCAAAATCTCTAAGAAACAGTTGAAAATAGGTATAGGGAAATCTGATGGATTTCACCATAAAATTTTCTCAGGAATCCAAAAATGAAATAATATACCGGGTAGTCTATTTAAAATAAGGGAATTACTGTCGACTTCCGGGATAACTGGAAGTGGTATGATCTTGAAAATATTTCAAAATGAAAGAGAATCTCGAATAACCCTAGAGTTGAAAAATTCAGAATTCTGAATTCTTCAGAAGTTTTTTCTAATCACGAAAACTTCTAACGAACGGCTACCGTGAGAAACCCTGTATAGACTCACCTTGTATATAAATTATTATTATTTTATTTAAGTATACAAGTTATTTATTAAGCATATAGTATTTAAATGAGAAGTTTGATTTTTCTTTACCATTTACCTAACTTTAAGGGTAACAATTTTTAAATCAGTATGCTAATCTTTCGGAGTGGACTTTTAACAAGATGTATCTTCCATTATAAATAAATTGTAACCAATTAAAGTTCGTAATCACTTGTAATGTATGGTATTAAGTATTTTTTCATCTATACTGGCTTATCCTCAGAACGAATAAATACACCAAGTATTTGCACGAGCAATAAGTGAAAAGATAGGGCCTTATCAAGTGGTGCGTGACATTCTCTCACAAATTTGAATACTTTTATTAAAATAAATGAAACTAATTTGCATACTAGCGAGTAATAATGTATTGATGCATCTTGCATATAGGTTTATGGACTTTGCTACTGTTCTATCTCTTCTATTTAGATCATGCAGTGAATTTACTGTTAAAAAATATACGACTGATAACTGATATAACATCATACTCGAATAACATTAATTAGAAAGAAAAAAATCAACACACACGTCACGAGATATTATATATTTCTCTGAACTTAATACTTAATTTACCTTGTTATATAACACAAGCACAGTTAAGTAAGTTAAACATACTATATTAATTTTTTTTTACGGTCAACTAGGATTGGTATTACCAATCGGTAAAAATATTTTAAACATTTCCATAGATAATGGGCCTGTGCTTCATTTGCATGCATCGTGAAACTAGTAATTATAATGGATATATTAAGGTAAAACTAACAGAAAAAAAAACACCTGTTTGAATTCATTGGGATTTTGACTAACACCTAGGTTCCTCGATGTTATGAGGCTTTTTGATACATTATTCTAGGTCCCTGTTCAATTTTCGTTTATTTTGAGAATATCTCATTAGGTAACTATTAAAATACACTGATCTGCGAGTTGACGCATATTATGTGATTTCTACTTGTGGTAGTATTACTTCAAGTTTTATTTAAAGTAGATATCCTATCATTCATTACATTATTCAATTTGTTAGGCTTTAATTCATATATAAACTGAGATATTCTTCTGTATTGCTGTTATTATATTTTTTTAAGGTCTATAGAATACATAGGTATGTATCATGTACATAGGTTAGTGTTTTGTAAATGAACGACAATGCATTTTTGGGAAAAAATAAACTGGGTATTTCGACGAAAATGTTTGTTACGTTATGGGAAACCTCAATAACCTTTGTAAGTCAAATAAGTTGTTTAATGCCTATATTTTATATTATAATTTGTTTATTGTTTAAATTTATACATATGACGTACCAAGAAGAAAGAAAGTAATGACAGTTTCGATATCTTTTCCTGCAATATAAGCAATTAATTAATATGAGTTACTTATGATCTTGATCATGACGATAGTTTCATCATCTATTAATCAAGGTATAATTAAGGTTAATTAATAATTCACTATCATCTATATTCTAAAAGAATGTATCAAAATTAGAGAACATTTTTCTAATTTTCCAGTATAGATACCATAAAAATGAATAGGAAATAGCTGGTGACCGGCAATATTTAACTAATATATAATCAAGTCAACTACAGTAGTACCCTAAAATATACACCTGGATGATTTTGTTAAATATATCATACAGGTCTGGTAACTCGTATGATATGTATATCATGTCAGGCTCTTATTTTAATATAATTGTATAGCAATTCGGACTTCCGGCTTCCGTGTCTGTACATTCCAGATACATAAATTTTTTGAAATATAGAGAATATGTTGTTGATTAAGGTTGCCATAATTTGAAGGTAATATATATATATATATATATATATATATATATATATATATATATATATATATATATATATATATATATATATATATATATATATATATATAGTATTCTCTAAGGCAAAAAACTGTGGGATATGTCAATACTATACATGTAAGTAATAATATTTATAGAAAGCAAGTATATCATACTCAACACCCAAAAATTCATATATGAGCCGAAATAAAACATAATATATTATAAAAAGCATAGGAAAGTTTGTAGATTCAAACGAACATATCAAAATAACACTGCAGTTCAAGAAGTTTACTTTCAGCTACCACACTTCGTCATTCCCGATTAATGACTATACATTTCTGTATATAATCTACATTTATATTTCAATTAATGAAATAGTATAATTACTTAGTAATTTACGAAAGGAAACCAAAGCAACACTAACCATTTTGCAATAACATTATCATACCCAAATCATACCCCATTTGCAAAGTACTCGCAAATGGGGTATGATTTGGAAGACTAGTTCTCTTTCGTCCATTTCATACGTCAATGCATTTAAAAGTATATCGGATCTTTCTTCACGATCAAACGAAGTATTTAATATAGTAAACATACTCGTACGTCTATTTACAGAACTTTTCTCGCGCAATTGAAGATCAATACTGTCAGTGGAGGCTAATTTGGAATAGTATTTTCTCCAGCACCGTATCTCTTACTTGAGTACAGTAACAACCGGATTATTTAGCTTGAAATTACTGGTTTCTATTAATGAATAAACGCATGTCTAATGTGTGTATTGAATTCAATAGCTTCCAATGTGATAATTATTATCTTAATTAGAGAATATTCTTTGTGCATCTAACGCGTGTTCACGTTTTATTAACATTCTTTTAGTACTTTTTAGGAATTTACTTTAACAGATAAAAGTATAATACAGTGCATAAAAATAGATATATCCCTAGCAAAGTCTATATGTATGTATATAATAGCGTAAATTAATAATGCAGATATTCCGTTACAGCTAACATAATATCAATATTTTAAGATGAGAGATTCTGCTATTAATTATATTTGCATTAGATTATCAAATTTCTTAAGTGTCTAGTATCCAAATTTGGAAATACTTTTTAATATTGTCCAACTACAAGTAGCAGTTTAATAATATACAATCAAGGTAATATAAAGGCATATTTTGTATATATCATTTCCACTTTGTTATCTGCTTGTTATATAATAATAACAATAACATACATTTTCCCAAGAATATTACCAAATTTTTATTTTCAGCGAAAACTAAATCCCAATACGAATTATTAATTGTTAAAACCAAAATAAATATGTCTATTTATGGATAATCAACTTATGTCCAAATAGTGTATCTGTTCTAAGAAGCAAACATAGTCATTGTCATGGTCAAGTTCATTAACTAATAGATATTAGATGTCTAAAAAATATGTGCAATTTTAACAAATTCGCTGGACGATTTCGTTGGGTAGGTAATTAAGTGATATTTTATATTTATCATTATCATTGTCCAGTTACTAATAACACATTAATATTATCAAGAATGTGTCCAACTATTAAATAATGAATAAGGAATTTAATAGTTGGGTACATTCTTGATGTGGGTGGGTACAATGTTACTACTACGTACATTAACATTCCCTAAAATTTTATTTTTATTTTCAGTAAGGACTACATCCCCTCACTATAAGAAGATTTAGTAAATCTCCAAAGGCGTCTGGATATCAACGAGACACATTTATTAGTTATTTTTATGAATCATGAATAATATTCACGTTAGGATGAGATCATAACATTTAATTGGAAAGCTCGACAATACCAGGAGCGTACATGGATGCGAATGATGCATCGCATCCCTTAAAAAATTGGAAAATTAGTGTTATTTAAAAGTTCAATCGATTTATTTAATTATTACAATTATTTAATTATCTTGAACCGACCGCAAACATACTTTATTTACTGTAAACGCTACAATCAACTTTTTTATTTCAAATCGGCCCTAAAGGCGCCCGAAATTATTGGACTCCCGCGTTACTTGCTGCACTGCTGAAATGAGATGGTCCACGTTACATCCAAGCTACGCGTTAGATGGGCGAAAAGGTCAGTGATCTTACGCAGTCAACAGTGGAACCTCGAGTGGGTGTTGTCGTTATTTCCGGACTCAGTTATGCGTTTATGTGAACGCATCTTGGCGACTGTCGCCATAACATAAGGAAGATTTGGAAGCGCTGCTTCAGGTAATTGTGGAAAATGAAAATGAGGAGCGGGATTGAGAAACCGTTATTTGTGCTAGAGGCCTTTTAACTTTATTGCGCGACTTTGATTTCAATTTTTTCTTAGCAGTGTTTTCTGCACTATTCCCACATTCCGAGAGTCTGTTTAAAATTCTACAGACAAAAATATCAGATATTAGTTACTGCAATAAAAAGATAACCGATTTCAAATCACATATTCAAAAAATGAGAAACGAGTTTAGTGACATTTGGGACCATATGGACAGATGTGTTAGAAAATCAACCACCAAGTAAAAGAATGCGTTTGGATTTAATTCCTGAAGAAGATAAGAAAAGCACCTACGCACGATTGTTTTATGAAATTTTGGACGATGTTACTTTGAACATTAGTGAACTATATAGTGAAATTTCTATACTGAAATTCTTAAATCTAGATTCCACACAATTTACTTTATTCGTGAAACGTTTTTCTGACGACCTTTTATCTTCTTTAGTAGATACATATATATGGAACATTCTTTGACGCAAATCGTTTAAAAAGTGAACTTTCCAATAACGAGTGACAATACAAAGTACTATTTCAAATATGACAGGAATATGATTTCATTCTTCACGAATATATAAATAAATCTTTTCTAGGCTTGCACCAAGCAGATACCAATATTTCATTAGTGGAATAAAGAAAGTAACTTTGTATATTAAAAAGAAAAGTATAACAAAATGTATTATATTTCAAAGGCGTTTCATTTTGCTTCGTTGTATGATATAGACACAGTAAAAGATGAAATAAAATTGAAATAAATTTTACATCTAAAGTTGGGGAAGTACTTTTAGATGGTGACATTCTCAGATCTGGTTTACATCAGATGTCATGTTCATTTCACCCTATTACTGGTATGACAATTCACACCACCGAATAGTGAAATAAACCATTGTGCTTATTTCACACACGGTGAAAATGTGTGGAAAAACATATTTTTTTTTACCTGTAAAATGTTCATATTTTCATACTCGTATATGGTCGGTATTCATTTTATAAATGAAATATAGTCTTAATAGATACCTGCCACTTTTTTGGTATCTGTCCCTGGAAGGCATGTATCATTGATAATAATGTTCGAAAGGTGTCTACATTGATATTAAATTTTTATCTTTATATTTCCTTCATTATTTAATCTTCCTACGAAAATTCGCCAAAATACATAACATATATGTCTTCTTGAAAGTAATTATAATTCTAATATTATATCCAAAATATATTTAAATTGTACCCAGAAAGAAGACAATCTAATAAAACTATTTACGGAGATTAAATAGTGCTAAATATGTAATAATTACAATACAAACTTAAATTGGAGTTTGAACTGTTTAAACTGATGACCATTTAGAACCTAACTAATACACAAATTACCTATATTTAATTTTGCAGTTAAGAGTATTATCCTAATTATATTATAAATATCAATATAAGAAATTGGATTTATATATAATCTGTAAAGGTTTGTCTTGGTTTGTCGATATTATTACACTGTGTATGATATTATTACATTTTTGTTTTATAATTTATTATTATTGTGGTTGAAAAAGACAAAAGAAAGACAAGATCTTATTAGTCAGCTGCTTTCTATCCATTTATTTCCAAAATTAATATTTAAGAATTCTAAAACTATTTCGGTATGAAATAGTGCATCATGGTCTGTTGAAAACATTAGTATTAATAATATACGTTGTGCCTGTCTAAAATGCGAGCCTGGGGAACGAAGGATCTTGTTAAACTTTTTGAATATACGAGTTACAAATGTCCAATCGACGCTCAAAATTAATGAGGTGCAAGTTGTGTCGTTTCCTTATTGTAAGTTTAAATTATGTTTCTTCAATAAATTGAGAGCTCGACTTCAATCTTATTTCAGGACTTGAAATTGCAGTCGTCATTTCGATTACATTTACAACAGACTTTTCAATATTGTAACCATTAACCTTGGCTTGCTGAGGGACTTGATGAGTATTTTCTGTTAATCTCTGGGAAAAAGGTTTCTTAAACTTATTCTCGATTGACATGTTTCGGATGCAATATCAGAATTGTAATAATTTTTTATAAAGCATTCCAATATATATTTAACATATAGAATTTGTAATTTTTGTAGGTGTTTCACTTTGCAGATTAATTAATGAAGTAAATATAAAGAAAAAACTAAAATGTGATAATTCAATGACGGATGCTTGTTAATAATCTCAATGACATACATACATATTTGAAAACCTATGAATAACGTTGCAGCTTCCTATAAACAGTTTATTTTCTTTAAAACTATTTTTTATTAAAGGAAAAAACACCTTTCTGTTAAACCATAATTTTCTAACTATGATTTCTATTTAGAAAAGAACTAATATAAATTATATGAAGAATATATAAATTATATATTTACTTCTCAAATAACTAAGATATGGATGTACTGAAAAGTGAAAAATCGAAAATTCGAAAACAAAAGATATAAAAATATACTTTGCGATTTTTTTATTAAAAAATTATTAGACCAATGTATTCCGTAGCTATGAAAACATGGGAAATTCAATTTTCATTAATTAATATTTATTTTTAACAAAGTTATACAAAAAAAAAAACTATAAAACATCAGTATTCAAGGCGTGGTTGCTATGGTAAACACTTTTTTTTAAGATTAAAAGTAATTCTAGAACTATAACCAAAGAAGAGATTTGTGTGTTTTGAATTTTCAGCTTTTTTTTTTAAATAGAAAAACGGAATTTAATAATAAAATCGATACAAGCAAACTGAAAATTTTAACAAATTAATACAGCATTAAATTTAAACTAACGAAATAAAATAAACATTTAAATTTTAGCGGATTTAACTAAATCTCGAATTAGCTCTATGTATTTATCATAGGGCTCACGAGTATTTGTTGAAACATTTCGTAATTATTTTGGTGTAATTGCACAAGTTGCCGAATTAGGTTACATAATTCGTCTCTGTTCCTTGAACGAATTTCGTACACCTTTTTGGGTAAGATATGCCCATAGGAAAAAGTCCAACTCGGTTAGATCTCTAGGTCTGGGTGACCATTCAATTAGAGAACTACCTCGACTTTTCCAATGGTTGGGAAAATTTTCGTTAAGCCATTGTTTTATAACTCTTGCATTATACACTGAACAACTGTGTAATTGTAAATACAATTGTTTCTTGAAGTGAAAGATCGTCTTTTGCATTTGATGAATCGTTAAAATCGGTGGTTAAAAAAATAAAAATATTCTGACATTGAGATTATCTCTTAGAAAAAAAAAAAAAAGAAGAACATATAATCTTTTCATTTATTACACAGAATACCTACAGTTATTCATCCACTGTGGGTCTTTGTTGCCCAATGCTGACAATTTTGTGTCGATACAACTCCATTTGTGATGAAAATGGCCTCGTCACTAAATAACATTGTTTAGGAAATATGGGTTTTAAGGTATTATCTTTGAGCCCACGAACAAAATTCTAAGCGTTTTCCACACTCGCAGTTCTGAAGTGTGTGCAAAAATTTTGTCATTTACATTTCTTCGTTTTAAAATATTTACTTTTCAATATGCGCTTTGTAATTGCGCCAGATTCATTGTATGTTTTGTTTGTGTGCTGTAAGAAGGACGATTTGGATCTATTATTGAATGTTCTGCATACTTCCCTTTCACTTCTCTTTTTATTTCAATAAATACGAATAATTATAATTTTTGGTGCATATTTAACTCGCACGGGTGCAATGGTGCATATTTGACGGTGCACATTTAATTTTATGACGATAAATTACAGTATTTGACCTTAAAAATGTTTGTTCCATGGCAACCAAGTTTTGAATGCTGATGTTTTACAAGTTCAAAAAACAAGTAACCTCTAATATCGTTCTTGTTATAACTTTGTTAAAAATAAATACTTTTCCATGAAAATTCGGTTTCCTATGTTTTAATAGCTTCTGAATATAGCCTGTGTACAATTTTTTTTGTAAAAAAAAATCGCCAACAATTTATTGGTATTTTATTCCTTGATAAAAGGCCAAATCAAAAGCTAAAAATTTGAAATATTCTATAATATATTATACAAAGATCTAGATTTTAGTACTTCATCTTAAAAAAAAAAGTTTATTCCAATCGGTTGGAAACTCCTTATGTTACGGGGGTGTAACATAGGCCTCTACTGTACATGTTCACTCTTCCAACCATTCTAAATCTAAATACAACAGTTTTATGGTTAACAAAATACCACAAAAATAATTCTCGTTGCATTGTTATTGTTATAAACATTTATTCTTCTACTAATTGTATTGTTGCAATGTAACTTATAATTGTATTGTTGCAATGTATATGTGGATTTAAAATAGCATTTCAAAGGACCGCTAAACTTAATTAGTCAACTACTAATTACTTTTAACGAGAATAAATGGGTTTTTAACACAGTAACCTAACCACTTAACCTGAATTTAAACTCTTCTTACTCTTCCTTTATCTTTGTTCCCTATAAGACTTCAATACAGTTCTGCATTCGCTTGAACAATTAATCAACAAATTTTATTCAACTACGACAAAGTCATATTTTCACCACACCATATCAACACTTTCGCCGGCACGCCACTGTTGGTTTTAATACGGAAATAGAATCAAAGCATTACCGGTCCGGAACTATTCGTAAACACCTTGGGCGTTGCATTAGCGTCTTACTAATTAATCTGGAGAACCCGTCGTTATTTTCGCGTAATCTTATCTAGTCTGGCGCTGAAAAGGCTGTTGATACATCAGAGAGGCTCAAATTAATGCTTCGCTCTTGGTTTCGTGTAATTATTAGTACTGACGCTGCTTCCACTTTATCTAGCTGTTTCAGATAAAAATTGTTGATGACGTACAGTACGAGGGGCGTCAGTTTTTTTGATGCCACACAACAGACAATTCTCTCCACAACTGTTTAATTAAGATTATTCTTGCGTAATAAGATGCGACGAGGAGAGTGTTTTTAATGGGAAAAGGCAATTTGGAGATGCACGTGATGAAACATGCATCTCTGCTAGATGCAGCGTAGGACGAGATAAGAAGCTTTTTAAATTTCTATTTTACGAAGTTTGAATTCCATTTAATAGATTCATTGATAATGCAAGAAACCATATATGTATAACATGTCGCTTTCAATTTGAGTTTAATTATTAAAACAAACACATTATATTTATTCAGGATATCGAGGAAAGAAAATAATGTACGGGGTGACAAGTAACATATTGTACATGCATTAGATTAAATGATGTATTACATTAAAAGCATTTTGGTTTAAATATGCAATTTGTTTATGTTTGAAATATAATTACCTCATGGCTAAATAAATACATAGTATTTAAAATAATATACAGTGCGGTGCGCCTTAAAAGTCTTTCAGTTAAAACCTTTTAATTTAACTGTTCATTTTTGAACAGCGCGGGGTAGAATAGTGAAATTTGGTATAGGGATATGATTTCTGTAATTATTTATTGGGCTCCGCTATATATTTTTTTACTTTCAAAATGACTTGCTGCTGGTTTTTTCAAATTTAAAAAATGAAAAGTTTTCTTTGATTACGATCCGGATTCTATAAATGGGACGATATGATGTCCAAGGGCCCCTACCTAGCAGAGATTTCTGCGGCATTTAATGCCGAACATATTTTACAAAAAATTCTAAATTTTACAGAAAAATTATGAATTATTGTTACAAACTTGGGAATTCTTAAATCAAAATTATCCAGTTCGATTGGTGAACAAAGATTTATAGAATGATCAGCCCGTTTTCCAGATTTAACGTCTTTAACGTTTTTATGGGATTACATTAAATACAATATTTATGTTACTAAACCAAAATCACTGACTTATCCACGAAAACGTATATAACCCAAGCTTGTGCACAGATACACATGCAAAAATGTTTCAGTTTAAGATACAAAAGTGTACACAGATTGTCTATTTGTCAAGATGTACAAGTAGCTCATACTGAGTATGTATTTAACCCTTGACTGATGTTAATAATATAAGCTTTTGTATTGAAGAAGAAAATGACACACTGATTTTTTTTTGGCAGGGGAAGCCTTTTTAATTCCTTATTTTAAGTTAAGAAAGCGTCTAGTGGTACACAACTTAAGAAAATATCTTGGATGTCAGGATATTATATATCGAGTTCCTCTGGGCGCCCTCAAAAATTAATAGACGGAGATACTTCCGACGTGATTTATATACCGGGTGATGCACGACGAAGTGTACAAACTCGGTTGTAGATAGAGTCCCATTGAATGAGTTAGGAATGGCCAATAAAATGTTCGTATATTTTTCCTTCTTGATGACAAGGTAATTTCTTAATTCGGGCTAAAACTTTAGCTGCGTGCGTTTACAGTACATACACGATCACATAATACAGGGAGAATTTATAAAATTTATTAACTTTTTATTTTTTAACTAAATCTGGCCCTGCATTTTTCTTATTTTTTAGTAATACGCCCTGTATATTATGTAAGACAAGACAAACTCCTTCTTAATAATTCGTTAAAACTAATTCTTGGTTTAAATAAAATGACTACAGAAAGTTATGAGTATCTATAATATCGCTATATTGAGGAAGTTGCCGATTCAATAATTCCAAAATCCAAAGCTAAAATTGTTTGTAATAATTAAGTAATAGATATATAAATGAATATATTACCTTAGTGTTAGTACCGTGGTAAAATATTTCGATAAAATAGGATACATTTTTCAGAATTGTCTTATACCTTTACAAGTTATAAGTTAGAAATTCCTAACTAAGGTATTAGTCGGACAGCTCCGACAAAAAATGAAACGAAAATTTTGGGAAGACTGATATTTTCAGATATACTTGTACTTTGGTCATATAAATCCAGTGTAAAGTCAGCACGTCAGATATGGGGACATCTGGCGGTGGCGTGCTGGGAAAAGCGTAAAATTAATTATCATCCCAAAAATGTTTTGGGAAAGCTCTACATTGATCTGCAAATAGTTGATACAGAATCGGGGATATACGAAATCAGCTGTAACGACTGTAGTCAAAGATACGTTGGAACAGACTAGACGATCTATTGAAACCAGGTTCAAAGAGCACATAGCGCATCTCAAATATGGTAGAATAGATAAGTCTAGTGTTCCCCAACATGCCATCGAGAACAACCATAAGATTGATATTAGCAACTTAAGATTGATTAGGAATGTAATAAATGCAAGACAGCTAGATGCATTTGAAAGTTTAGAAATTGAAAAATGTAAAAATAGTATGAATAGTGACAGAGGGCCTATTACACATAGCCCTGCTCTATTGGCTAGTTACTCACAACTCACTGAGCCGCGGCCGTGACGGTCCGTTCGTGGTTCGATGAGCCGCAGCCGTGACGGTCGTAGTTCAGTGAGCCACAACCGTGACGGTTGTAGTTCGGTGAGTCGCAACCGTGACGGTCAGGATTCACTGAACTATAGTCAATAATTTAGGTATAAATAGGATACATTGTTGGCATAAGATTAGTTTTAATCATCTCCAGGTAATGCCAACTTTGTTGGCGAAACGCGCGTCGAGTGTAGTGTATAGTGTTTTGTGAAAAACTCAGTTAGTGCTATCTTCACACCAAAGGTTCCAACCTACTCCAGGACTATACAGAACTCAAAACCAAAAGTCAGATATAATAATAAAATCGAACGCGTGATGTCAGTACTACTACATACGTGTCGCAA
This sequence comes from Rosalia funebris, assembly GCA_037954035.1. NCBI lineage: Eukaryota > Metazoa > Arthropoda > Insecta > Coleoptera > Cerambycidae > Rosalia > Rosalia funebris. Next base: position 26,193,188 of record JAZFAV010000009.1, on the reverse strand, counting down.
AAATAAAGTTTATGCGAATGCTTTGGAAACGTTGAAATTTTGAAATATGTTAATCTATTCAATAATATACACGAAATAGACAGTCTAATATCATTTCCATAGAACCTATTCAGTCAACAGTCAATAGGATTTGAAATAAAGAGCGCGCGCGGCTTGAACAAATTATGTATTATAGATCTGTCTGTAGTCAGTTTCTCATTTATTTTATACCTGAATGGAACGTCCATACCTCAATGAAAAATTAATAAAAATTTGATTAACAAGTGATGTAACACGGGAGAATTACATATGTAAATATTTTGATCAAAACAGGGACAGAGTCGGCTTTAGGCAGCAAGGAATGTTCGAGCAGTTATACAAATTTTAGATTATTGCTGCTCTGGCACTTTCTATACAGTATTATAGCATTATAGTGTTTCTTTACAGTATTATAAAAGCATAATAGACAGTGTTTTCATTACATGAAGATGTTTTGATTTTTGGGTGTTTCTTTCAGTATTTAATGAAATGTGTACCACTAATATTCGACAATGCCTGAAATAGACTTTGAAGACTGTAGTTATAAAAAATGTCAGAAATATCGCTCCTATTTTTGATTGATATGTATTATTCGCCTTTAATAAAGGACAGCGAATATTTGATTCTTGATACTTATGAAAAACATGGCTATCATATCAGTGGCGAAGAACAATTTTTAATTTGTCATTAGGGAATAGATGAAAGTCCAGAGAAGAGCAGCGCTAAGGGTCTGTAGTGCATACAGGACCGTATCGGTAGCGGCAACGCTGGTGATAGCCTGTATACCACCCATTGACCTTATAGCAAGGGAGAGACAGGAGGTGTACGGAAGAGCTGACAGAGGCGCAGCAAGGGAGAGCCTATGGGAACACTGGCAGGAGAGATGGGTGGCGGAGCCTCGAGGGAGACGGACGAAGGTGCTGATCCCGAACATAAGGCCATGGTGCGAAAGGGCACATGGCGATGTCGGGTATTATTTAACCCAGGTCCTTACTGGGCACGGCTGTTTCGCGCAATACCTATTGGATATAGGCAAACGTGAGAGCAGATAGTGCTGGTCCTGTGGAGAGGTCGACGATGCGGGCCACACAGTGTTCAGCTGCAAAAGGTGGATAGGAGAAAGGAGAGCTGCGGAGCAAAGGATAGGACATGCTATCTCTGTAGATAACATGATCCCAATCATGCTCGAGAGCAGGGAAAGATGGACAGTGGTGGAGCAGATGGTAATGGTCATCATGAAGGAAAAAAAGAAGGAGGAAAGGGAAGTGGGGAATGAATAAGTGTCCTGATTGATATGCCGATAAGAAGTAAAGCGAGAGCGGTTCCTCTTCGGTATTACACTGATAGGATAGCGGGAAGTTTTTTAGTCGGTAAGCGTATACGAATCCGACACTACCTGGCCAAACAATAACAGAACACCAGAGGCCAGGTGTCTTTTGAAGATTTTCCACTCGAGGAAAAAAAAAGGGAAGAGATGAAAGTTACTACTGTCGAAAATAAGCCTGTCTACATCACTTTCGATTATTGCTAGAAATTTGAAGCTTCTGAAAGAAATGTGACAATAACAATTGATGACAGTTTCTCATGTCCAGTCCACGAAGAAGCTGATACCAAAATTTGAAAAAAATTGAGTATGTAGATGAAGCTCGATTTATACCCTTTAACACAGTGTACAATTTTAAAGACTATGACGACGTCTTTAAAATCGATACTAAAAACAATGATGTTTCGAATTTGCCACAATGTAAGACAGAGTTGAAAAAACAATTACAACGTACCGCCTATATACCAAACATTTTTAGGAACGCACATAAAAAACGGTTGGCTAGAAGTCGATCGGCGATATGATTTCGACTAGTATGAAGCAACTGCCCAATGTTACCAGTGATGTTTTGATTCACCCGGATGTAACTACAGATAATTCATATACAGTTGATTTTTAATTCTAATTAAATATTAAACACATTTCCATAACATATCACTAAATATTGAATCTTTGTTTATGCACAGATACTGTCAGCTATAATAGACAAAGCAGAAGAATACAACTGATTGAAATTCAGATAACTCGGATGATGACAGTAGTGGAGAAAATGATGACAGTAGCGATGGTAGTGATTTTGAATTATAAATGGTCTTTTTTCCACTCTTGTTTGATCACACATTCTCGAACACTTTTTAATATATTCATTCCTTTAATACAACAAATATTTGCTGTAAAATAAATAAGACTCTGACTACAACTTACTCACAGACCCATAATAATTACTATCAGACTCTTGTGTTTTAAGAGACGTATGGTATTAATTATTTAAAGAAAAATTTTGCTTTTCCTTTTTCCTAAATATTTTAGGGATAATAATAAATTTTTTATCATTCTCAGTGCGCTCCCAACAGGTGTCCTCAAATCTGACGTGATGACTCTATGACTTTATATGATTCAAGTACAGGCTTATTGAAAATATCAGCCTTTCCAAAACATTTGCATTTTTATTGTCGCGAACTCCTGGACTATATGTAAATTTACCCACGTAGCTGCTGCATTTACGCGATATTCCTTTAATATTCCCAGATAACCTATTTGTTTAATGAATAACGTAAGTGGTATTTTATTGTTGGTGATACTGATAATGATAAAGAATCTATGTACTTGGAAACATTGTTTAAATCTAGGTCAAACTAGATTCTCTAAACGGAACAATCCAAAAACACTAATCGAAATTAATGAGCCGCACAAAAATAAACAAAAACTAAATATTAATGACCGCGATTGTACGATAAATAGCGACAAAAACCGACAATTTAAGTTACTATTCAAAAAATCGTTTCATATTTAGACGATATATTTAAAAAACTCGTTTAACTTTTAAATTATTATTTGATGATGTGCTACTTTATAGTCCAAACACGGTGGATATAAATAACTGGTGACATGATACAAAAATTTATAGCCATATTTTTTTTCTAGCATAATAGGGAATGCGGATTGAAGCGCAAATTATCAGTACAAAAATAATGCCTCTTTATGTCTATCTAAGACAGATATCAAGATTGAATATGTACCTACCTGACACCTGCATTTATTTAGAGTATATTACATATTGAAATATGCGTATTCATAATTATAATCAAAGTTAATGATGCGCGTTAAGGTAAAATAAAAATTACGTAATCAATAAGAGTAGATACATTATCATAATGTTTACTTACAGAAATAAACACGTAATGAATAACTCTTAAAAAGTTGTATTGGTAGTCTAAAGAACCTTGTGATACTCGCAGGGGCAGCGACAGGGGTGGGCACGGGTGGGCGAGCGCCCAGGCAAAATCCTTTTCACCCAACTTCTTATAACACCACTATATCACATTCGCATATAAAATAATATATTTAACGCCCTCGCCCACCCTAGATATTTCCTGTCTACTTTCGCCAAACCGCAAAATAATGCTGGCGCCGCCACTGGATACTCGCCATTCACCATTTGTAAATATGCTAACTGATGCAAAAACTCGATCCAGACAACAGATGCACAGTAAAGCAGAATATGATTTAGAATAAATATATGATATGCATTGAAGGTTGCACCTATAAAATATTGTAATATATGTAATCCATAATTTAAAACAGTACTAGCGAATTGACCTGCCATAGCGACACAACTATAGTTAATAATTTTTGGTACGACTAGCGACTATTTTACATATAATGAAGATAGATACAGTTATTAAAAAAATAGATTTACAGTAATTTCTTTTAAATCGTCCACGATCATAGACGTCTACGAATTTTTCCAGATGACTATTCTAAATTTCAACTTTATTAAAACAAAAAAGGATGACTCAGTTTGTTGTGCACATACGTTTTTATAAAAAATTATTTCCATTAGATTTAGTAGTTTCAAATTGCAAAATCGTATTTCTTGCTATTTTTATGTGCTATTTCCGTAATAAAAAAGGGGGTTGCCATAAAAAATATCGATGACGTCATACCTCTTAGACGAATCATCCTGTATGTAGTAATTATATTTTAAAAAATGCGCAACTAAAAATAAAATTTGACGGGTCCGAGAATTTTTTCCAAAAGTTGTTTATTGATTTTTTTTTTTATAAATTTAGTCACTACATTACGAAAGCACCGTATACCTTTTTATTGTAGTATGCACATACTATGTACTATACATGTAGAGGAATGTAAGTCAATAACCGATATTTGGGGGCGTTGTAACAGTTTTGTAAAGTTGGGCGAGTTTGAAACCAGTCTGCTTTCAAGATAATTTTATAATTACCATAAATATTAATTTCACTTAATTTATTCAGTCAGTGTCAGTACTGATATAATAAAGCAAAGTTATGAAAAACAAAATTCTGTATAGTTATAGGTATCGTAATAATACTAATATTCCGGATACGTACACATGTATATTTAAATATAAATATAACTATTGTAAATATTATATTAGATGAAGCAGTAATGACAATAGTGCAGTGAAAGTGACATTGACAGTGACATTTACGAAACTTCTATGTAACTTGTGAAGTTGTTATGAGTTGTTGATTCTATCGTAGATTTTGATTCTAGAAATAGCCGCCATCATTCAAGAATGTAATTAATTAATATCGTTTGTCAGGTATCATCTTCTTTATGGATTTAGTTTTAGTTTCTAGCTCTTAGATTATACAAAAATATATTAAGTTTATATAAAAATATCATAAAATAATTTAAAATTAACATCCTATACAATTTATTGTAAATGTCTTTTAAATGGAAATATCTTATATAATTGAAATACTGTTATTTAATCAACACTGAATATATTATTACTAATATTACAACTTACAACTATTCCATTTTAAACAGTTTTGTAATACGCAAAAGCGTAAAAAGATAGAAATAGTATATGTATTATTGTTAGAATTCAGGTATGTAATTATAATATACAATGTAGAAAGTAATATGAAAACAGTTTAATTATCTTCATTTTTCACTTAATAGTAAGTATACATTTTAATTGAAAAGTTATGTTTTGAGTTCAATAAACTTGAACTACTATTTTTGTTTGGTCTCGTGATGATTTTGTTTGAAGATCTGCAACCTATAAGAAATACTGTACATTGAAGCGAATCGTTATAACTGTGGTAAGAATAAAAAATGTAGGTGTAATGGACTGCATTGGCATGATCTGAAACAGGCGATTACGACTTTCTTGATAGATATTTATATTTAATATACATAATGTGTTTTCGTTATGGTATAATTTATAATGTGGGCCTTATTTATGCAGTTCTCCATGCTCCGTAACCAAATACAGAAACGACTTAAAAATATTGGTTAACATAGTGAAAATACGGTAAAGCAATTGCTTCAAATTCAAACATTTTGAAATCTTGATATAATATAAATAACTAGAGTGGAACTCCAGTCCTACACATATTTTATGTATTTTTTTATTTCATAATTTTTTTTTTTCAGGTTTACATACATACCTTATATACCTTTCTTTGATTTATTATAATTTTTTATATTCTACCATTACCAACAACCCATAGCATGTTTAAATGAGTGTCAAATAATACAATTCCGCATTCCGCGACCTGCCTTGAGTTAAATTACTATTATTCTCCGTGTGAGCTTATTAAATGTTTACAACATCAAACGTTTAAGTTTCTTTAAACTTTTGTCGAGTTATCAAAATTGACAGTGGTCATTGGAATGGAAAAAACTGAATGGCCATTATCATTCCAAATACACTCAAGCTAGGGAATTCGATCAAAACCTGCCTAGAGGGCATATTTTCGCACTTCGAAATTGGGACCAGAGAAGCAGAGAAAAAATTGTTAATACGGTATAAACTCATCACAAAAATCAAGGGACGTAAAGAATCCTAAATTTTTACGTGATTTTCAAAGAGCTATAACTTGGAGAAAAATAGACGTAGAGCAATTTAAAAAAAAAGCAAATTGAAGATCCCAGTTTATAGTTTTCAGATTCCGAGTTCAACATTTTTTACCATCAGCAATCTTTGAAGAAAATCATCGGAAATGTTTTCCAAATTTTTGCTTATCTTTCGAAAGGTCCACGGACTTCAATAAATTTCTGTCAGAAACCTTGCACCGACGCCTTTTTCGCTGAGTTATCGCCGTTCAAAGCAAAAAAGTCAGTTTTGACTTTGGTAATTACATACTGGGTAAATAATGATCGTACATAATTTTTTTTCTTGCAATCATTAACATTTGATAAAAAATATAGATTATTGTTAAATAAAGATTTTCAACCTCAAAAAATGAATAAAAAATGAAAACTTCATCCTTCAATTGATTTTTAGCAAAAACGACAAATTCAATCACAAACCGAACACAATGAAAAAATCGCAGCGCTTTGAAATCTTCAAAATTTCTTTGGGATACTTTGAGGTTGAAAAGAGATAGTTAACATCCTTACCCTATCTATTATTTGCAAAGTTATGCCAAGTTAAGCCAATATCCCTAAATAAGCAATTTTGTACATCTTTTTCAATCGACATTCTCGAACCCAACTTCTTTTTTATCAAAAACCAGTAACGACGAATCGTAAAGAATACTTCGCAGTTTTTAAAACCCTACTTGAATTTTCTGTACGATCATTATTTCTCGAGTAATTAATTACCAAACTTAAAACTGACATTATTGTTTCGAACGCCGATAACTCGGCGAAAAATGATCGCACAAGGCTTTTAGACCAATCAAATTAAAGAAGACAAAATGATCTAACAAAGCTTTATGATGAAATCACTAAAAAAGTTACCTTTTTAAAGGCAAGCAAAAATTTGAAAAATGTTTTCCGATGATTCTCTTATGATTACTTCAAAAACTGTTGATAGTACAACATTTTTAACTGAAAATTTAAAAACTAGAAACCCGGAGCTTCAATTTTATTTTTTTAAAACTGCTCTGCGACTATTCTTCTCCAAGTTGCAGCTCTTTGAAAATCACCTAAAATTTAGGATTTTGTACATACCTTAATTTTTGTGCCTAGTGTAGTTTTGTTCGACCTCACACCCACGTCAACGCCTCTACGAATGATTCACATTTACAAAAAGTATTCGATATTTAGTAGATACTGTGAATAAAAATAAAATAACCATCCCTTTAATTTTAACCAATAGATGAATAATGATGGTAATAAATGATTTATTAAACCTGAATAACGATGGTGATAAAAAATGGATAAATGGAACCAAATTAGTTCGTAACTGCAATGTCTACTTAAAATGTACACATAGAATTAGTTTAGAACTGATGTTTCATTCTCTCCCTGTTATGATGCTAACTTGGTCGACGAAAGTAACGTTGAAGTAACCGTCTAGACTGTAGAATCTCGACGATTTGTGATGAGCTTTTGCTTCTTATTGTACATGCATGTAGATTTCGCGTAGTTTCAAGAAATTCAGCGCTTGAAATATTTTTTTCTTAATTAAAATAATATTTTTAAAAACTGTAGTTTTAATAAAACTAAACACAATGAATATAAGTACAAAAATAATAAATAAGATATCGTTACGTGTATGATTAGTTAAATATTTATCGATACAATATTGGTTAAATAATTATACTTATATTTGGTGTGAGACGATTTATAGAGTGTTAAATTTATACAGTGTGGGCGAAAACATTTGCAATATATGACAACACTTTAGCATTGAAATACGATATAAGCTGTTTCTGTCTATTGTTTCTGAAAACTTTCACCATCGATTTCGTCATTCAAAATAATTACATTTAAATTATTACGTAATCTTAGGTCACTTGACAAATATTGCCGAAAATAAAATTATCAGTATATTACATTGGTCAAAAGTAGGATTAACATATGAGATATCGAAAAAAATTATTTGTAAATGGTGTTTATTATTTAATATTACTCTCTCTCTCTCTTTCTCTCATGCTAGTTTCAAGTCGATATAAGCACTTTTTGGATGGAGGGTCGAGTTGGATTGCCGCTCAATGGAGACATCTGGTACACAGATGGAGCCAAGAGTGGGAACAGAGCGGGTGTGGGGGGTGTAGGCGACGCGACGGGATAGGTAAAACCTTCCCCTTGGGCAAATACACTACCGCACTCCAGGCCGAGCTAGTTGGAATTACATACGGTGTTCTGGGGGCCGACCAAAATCCGACCCAGGAGAAGGTATGTATCTGCTCGGATAGCAGGGCGGCGTTGGCCGTCCTGAATTCAGCAACGACAAAGTCGAAGCTGGTCTATAATTGCTATGAAGCATGGAACCACTTGGCAGGGAAGGGACCGGTGGAACTCTTATGGATACCTGGGAATAATGGAATTAAGGGAAATCTAATTGCAGATGACCTTGCCAGACTAGGGACCAGGTAAAACCTCTATGGACCAGGACCTGAAGTCGGAATCTGATCAGAAACCGCATCAATGGCTGGGCAAGAGACCAGCACAATAAAAGATGGAGAGGAGTAACGGATTGTCGAATAACCAAACTTTTCATCCAATACTCAGAGATTGAGAAATGGGCCCAAGAATTCATTATATTGAACAGGCACAAAGCCAGAACCATGGTGGGAATCATAACGGGCCACCATAGTGGCATGAATGCATATAAGCACAAGCTGAGGCTGACTGACAGCCCGGCCTGCAGATACTGTAAAGAAGACGAGGAAACCTCGATTCATCTTCTTTACATCTGCCCCGCACTGGAGGAGGTATCTTATATTAGGGACCTCTGTTATCCTAGAGGGGGCGAGGCTTAAGGCGGACGACGTGCCTAAATTGCTCCTTTTATGGGATAGCATTTTTGGATAATGATCCGGATAAGAGGGAATCGCCAAGGGATCCATGCGATCAGTGGCTGATGAGGCCCAAACCTATATAATATAATAATAATAACAATAAGGACTTTTTAAAAATGTTTATTTTTCAACCATTTTTTTATTTATTGGTTTTAATAAAACAAAAGTCATATTATACTAAACTGCATTTCCTTTCTATTCGATTTTCAAACTAGAAACTAAAACAGAAACAAATGCGTTTTCAGGCCGGTACTTTATTGTTATAAGTTATAATGTCTGTATATAATATCCCAGGGAACACAATAGATCAGAAAATAATAATATGCTTTTATATATACATGTATTTTACATATACCCTTATAAGTCATAAATATCGAAAAATGAATAACATTTCAGTAATAAAGGGATGTTGTGATTATATTGATTACTCATTAAAAATAAATGACCGAATTTTCTTAAAACCGATGAGTTTGACAATACTTTAAAATGTTGATACAATATTCCTAAGGGTTATAGCATTCTTTACATCTCGGGGGTGGATTTCATTGTATAATGGATATCTAAGGAATATATGCTCTACGTCTTCATATTCGAACAAATTATACAGACTACATTGAACGGTTTGGTTGATGGTATGATAATTTATATTGCCCTAAACGATCAGTTTTCGTTTGGAAGACATTCTAAACTGTGCACATAATCGTGTAATATATATCGAGATTTTCTGAGGTAAATATGTTATATTAGTCGAAAAGAAAAGGTAAACATGGAATAAAGTATAATGACACTCTGCCTGATGTGCCTTTTACTTTTCCGCACTCCACTATACGCGGAAAAGTAATCGTGTAAAAAATTTCTTGTTAGTACGATAACTCAACTAAATCGTGTCGGATCGATCGGGTTTTGACTGATTCTGATCGGGGACGTCTCCCAGACGACACCTATTGATTTTGAGGTGGATAGAACACACTCTACCATGTTCATTGGTCATGAGAAAGCACAATGGTGGACTATTTGAGAAATTGTTTTTGTTGGCACAATCACTCAATTAAATCGTGTCGGATCGATCGGGTTTCGATTGATTCTGATTAGGGACGTCTACTAGACGACACTTATTGGTTTTGAGGTAGGATAGGACACACCCCACTCTGTCCATGGGTCACGAGAAAGCACAATGGTGGACTATTTGAAAAAAGTAAAACTATCGCATAAAACACATACTCTGCGTTTATGTGTATATTTTTTCTCGGCCATTCAATTTCGAGATAGAGATGTTCTACGTGCGGAAAAGTCCGTTTTGTTTATATTGTATCATGTTCGTAGATACAATTTTTATATTTCAGAAGTAATTATTACTTTTCCGCACTCCACTATAAGCGGAAAAGTAATGTAATCGTGTAAAGAAAAAGTGAAGAAACAAAAATTTTTTTTGGGTTTATATTTTGTTTTTCGGACTAAAAACAAAGAAAATGGTTTTTCAATTTTTTTTTGCTGTGTGTGTGTCGTTGTCGTCGGCATTCATTCTTGTTAGCACGATAACTTAACTAAATCGTGTCGGATCGATTGGGTTTTGACTGATTCTGAACGGGGACGTCTCCCAAACGACACCTATTGATTTTGAGGTGGATAGCATACACCACCCCTTGGGTCTATTTGAGAATTTTTTTGTTAGCACGATAACTCTACTAAATCGTGTCGGATCGATCGCGTTTTGACTAATTCTGATCGGGGACGTCTCCCAGACGACACCTATTGATTTTGAGGTGGATAGGACACACCCCACCCTGTACATGGGTTATGAGAAAGCACGATGGCGGACTATTTGAGAAATTTGTTTTGTTAATACGATAACTCAACTAAATCGTGTCGGATCGATCGCACTTTGACTGATTCTGATTGGAAACGTCTCGCAGACGACACCTATAGATTTTGAAGTGGATAGGACACACCCCACCCTGTCGATGGGTCATGAGAGGTTGATTATTTGAGGAATTTCTGTTGTTAACACGATAACTCAACTAAGTTATGTCGAAGAAAGTGCGAAGATTGTATTAGAACAAGGGGAGCAAAATAATCATTTGAAATGTTGATGAAAATCTTTATTTTGAAAAAAAAAAAAAATTAATAACCGTTTTTTACAATAAGAGCCTAGATAGTTTTCCTGTAAAAATGGTGATTATTGATCAAAGAGAATTAAGGAGTGAACTATTCAGATAAGTACAAGTCAGAGTAGGCCTATGACAAATCACTGAAATATAGCGAGAAGAAAAAAAAAACATTTTATTCTTTTTCCGCCACATTTCTCGATTTCAGCTGACATGCTATATTCAGGTGATAGAACAGAAGACGGATTCTTAAGAAAAGTGGTTACCGATAATACAAAGTAAGAAAATTTAATATTGTTATTCGTATTGTATTTCGTATTTTTATGTTATAATTGACTTTCTTTTTTTTCTCTAATTCTATTCTTGTTGTTTTTAAGACTGTATTCTATGTTAAGATACAGTCTTATAACATCACTTCTTAACACTTTAATACTGGCCAATTTATATGGGCAGTTTAAACAATATTATCAGAGCTTTTAATTACGTAAATATAGACAAACAGTACGGAGGTAGATATCCCCCACTTTCACATAAAAATATAGAGTAAATTCCGTAATAAGGATTTCTCTAGTAGTTTGCAGCTCCCTGTATGTTAACTACTGATCAAAAAATGCTTTCCAATCTTAACTTATATATATATATATATATATATATATATATATATATATATATATATATATATATATATATATATATATATATATATATATATATATATATATATATATATATACAGCGAAAATGCAGGTAAATTTGTTGTGAATAAACTATTTTTGTTATGTTACAAGTTAATGGGATATATTAAGATTCTATCTACTTCTATCGGGATATATTATATAGATTGTATGTGCCGGATACGCACGCTTATACATTCATATTCTTCTACAGAAGGCAAGACAAACGGAAAGCACATTCAGAACTCGTATTATTCGTATAATTACCTTGTGGGATTGGATGCAGTGTGACAGACGTGCTAAGACGATCGCCTCCCATGCTGACCAGGTGTGGAGCGTCCGTCTGAAATTTAAGGGCCCTGCCGCCGCCGTCTGTCAATTCTAAGGCTCCCATGTTAACACCGGTAGATCCTCCCGCCAAACTGACGCCCGACATACTGCCTATAAACAATAAAAACGGTATTTTTATTAAACTTTATTGCCACATTCCTCGTATTTTAAGAAACACAGTACATCTACCTGTACTCCTTTAAATTGGCAAAACTGTTAAACTATAGTTGGGGCGACGGATCTTTTCACGCAAATTGTTAAGCATATTTGGACGAATTAAGATGACACAAGGAATACACATTTTATATTAGAAACATTCTATTTTTAAGAAAAAAGATTTTTTAAGAAAAAAATTATATATTAAGAAAAAAATTTGTAACAAACGGTGACACCGATTGTTAATATTCAAAATGCAAACAGACAAGATTACATGGATTAATCTTTTCTTCGTTTTATAAAACATGTTTTCAAAAAAAAAAAAAAAACACGGATATTGCCCCCCAACGCCGTCATATACTCGTAAGACACATGGTGAACCATGTGTACGTGTTTTCCTTTTTTTCATTCTAAAAAAAGTTTAAATGAAGATATGAGACTGTAGTTATTGTATAGGATGTCTCAGTTGGAAATATAGGATTTGAATTACGCGGGCTTTCTGTTAAAGATAGGGCATCAATATTTAATGACTGTCATCTACAAACCATATGACGTCAAAATGCCGCGAATACCAGTTAAACAACGAATAGTTTGTGTACAACTGTTTTAGGAAAGTGAGCCGTCATTTACAGTTACATTCAGTAAAATTCACACAAAAATACGACAAAATGAAGCACATAGACAGTTAACAGTTCGTAATTTAATCATGAAATTTGAAGAGACGGGTTCTGTTATTGATAAGACAACACGAATACGCCCTCGTTCTGGTTGGTACGATGACAATATTGCTCTAGTGAGAGAAAGTGTACGAGAGTATCCAAACACATCAATTCGACGTCGTGCATAACAATTTAATCTGTCAAGAGCCACCACACATCGGATTTTGAAGAAAGATCTGCACCTGTCAGCATACAAAATTCAGTTGACACAACAATTAAAAGTTACAGACCATTTACAACGCCGTACATTTATTAATTGGGTGTTAGAAAAGAAAAAAGATACTGACTTTTGCAACAAAATTTTGTTCAGCGACGAAGCTATCGTGACATGTTAAGTAATTTTTTCTTCCGCCAAATTGATGACTTGGATTTGAACAACATGTGATTTCAGCAAGATGGTGCAACATGTTATACAGTACGTGTAATCATAACTCTGTTGCATTCCAAATTTACTGATTATGTTGTTTCGCGGAATGTTGGCATCAATTGGCCTCCAAGAGCATGTGATTTAACACGGCTGGACTTTTTGATTTGGGGTTATGTCAAGGGAAGAGTGTACGCCACCCAGCCAGCAACAATCAATGACCTCAAAGCAAACATTCAATGTGGTTTTCGGGAAATAGGGCCAGTTTTATGTGCCCGTGTTATGGACAACTTTGCTAAACGAATGACACATTGCCAGATAAGTCAAATATTATTAGTTTTATTCATAAATCACATCTTATAGTTCCACCGCAGAATAGTTGTTCCTTATTCTGTGGTTCCACCCTGTTTCTTCTTTAGAGGAAACAGATTCAAAGAGAAAGGAACATGGACATTGCATTTGAACTCGATATGATTTTTTAAAAAAGAACCTTACACGACGGAATTGAAATGTCCATGTGGTCACGCCCCTGCTCTTAAATGTATAAGGTGTCCCGAAATGTTTTCCTCATTTGCTTGTTGAACATGACGAACATGAGGAGTTTATTGAATATGAGGTTTAATAAGGATATATGGTTTCAACAAGATGAGGCTACAGCCCATACTGCAAATTTATCAATGAAGCCATTAAAACGATGTTTCCTGGAAAAGTGGAGAACTCTAAATGGGGGGAAGGGATTAATTGGCCGCCCACAAGTCTCTATTTTACGCTGATGGACTTCTTCTTCTGGGGATATTAGTAAGGTGTATACTGATGATTCTAGGGCTTTGCTTCAGTTAAAAGCAAGAATACGCATGGAAATGCAGGGAATTGAACCAGCATTATCGGCTATAAGTTTTCGTAAATTTCATCCATCGGGTATCTTTGATACGATTTCAAGTTTCATCTGACAGAAATAAAGAAAAATTATTGGTATTTGGGTTAGTGTGAGGGATTAAATTTTATTACCATCAAATTTAGTATTTTGCAATTGCAAAATCCCTTTTTTATTTCATTTTTTTTATCTAACCTATACTCACGCTAATGTAATTATTACCGTAGCGTATGTAAAAAAATGTGCTCGCAATAAAAAAGGGGGATGTCATTAAAAATGTCGATGACGTCATGTCTCCGACACTAATCATCCTGTATGTATTAATTGTATTTAAAAAAATGCGCAATTAGAAATAATGTTTGACGGGTGTGAAAGTTTTCCCAAAAGTTATTCCTTGAATTTTTCATTATTTTACGAAAGTATCGTATACATATAAACAAGGAAGAAAATATGTGCAATCTACTGAAGGTGTACGACTAGGAAATACGAATGCATATCAATAAAGTATGAATGATGTTGACTGCAGTCATAATTTCTATAACAATTTCCAGAACAAACGTTTCGAGGAACGCATACGCTTCTATGAACTGTAATAAAATATAACGCATACGATAACTAATTGTATAAATGAACTGATGCGTGCAAGTGTTGAATTAGGACACAAACTAATAAAGATAAATAAGAGACAGTGGGTAAGTGACGTGCGAATTGGTCAAAATATGCGCAAATATTGGTGTCATTTCATTTGCAAACTACTTCGACGAGAAAGCTTTGTTTTTTTAATAATAGATAATTGTTCACCATAATTAATGCAAATGATCACACTATCATTTATTTAAACCGATGTAGGTCTCATTACAATGTTATAAGTATTTAAATATCCTAAGTCAAGAATTTGGAGAAGGAGCGGAACCTTGAACATGGCAACAAAAACAGGCGACCAGAACAATAAAAAATAGGAGACCACGAATACTGAAAGGTTACACGTTATTCGACGCGCGTTTCGTCAACAAATTTGGCATCATCAGGAAGTGATTAAAACTGACAATATAGAAGAAAGCATTAATAAATAACAAGGTCTGCATGTTTTTTTTTTAATTTAAATATGTTACTATCCCATCTCGACTTACAATTAGTGTTAATAATTTCACTTTTAGTTAATTTGGTATTCTTTTTGCACATTTGAGAATGAAAATGGATAATTTTTGTATGAATATCAAAGGTCCCTAATTAGTTTTATATTGTAGTGTATATTGCCAGTTATTGTTCATCAGTAGTGACGAGTATATACATAAATATCTCACCAAAAACATAAATGTGAAAAATGGCCATGTTTGGTACAAACAACATTCGGGGTTGTCGGCTTCGACGATAAAAGAGTTGAGATCTGAACGGGTGCCAAGTTTCATAGGAACTTACAACAGGAACATACAATAGGAATATACAACGGCTTTCAATTGATTTAAAAGAAAATTTGTTACGTTATTTGATATTGAATTTATAACTTGGCAAGTTTTATATCGAACTAAATTGTTTGTATTATGTATAAAATAGAATAACTAGCAAAGTAAAATTTTAAGCTTGTATTAAATATTATCAAGCTAAATGTAATTTATTGGTTATTAAAACTTGCCGAGTTATAAATTCAATATCAAAGAACGTTTTTCAACGTTCAAAGAACAAATTTTCTTTTAAATCAATTGAAGACCGTTGTACATTCCTATTGTAAGTTCCTGTTGTAAGTTCCTATGGAACTTGGCACCCGTCTAGATCTCAACTCTTTTATAAGCGAAGCCGACAACGA
This sequence comes from Rosalia funebris, assembly GCA_037954035.1. Taxonomy (NCBI): domain Eukaryota; kingdom Metazoa; phylum Arthropoda; class Insecta; order Coleoptera; family Cerambycidae; genus Rosalia; species Rosalia funebris. Next base: position 26,177,354 of record JAZFAV010000009.1, on the reverse strand, counting down.
ACGTTGTTTGTACCGAACTTGGCCCTCTTTTCAGATTCATGTTTTTGGTGAGATCATTAATTTTTGAATGAAAAGTTTTATTCTTTTTGCAGGCTGTGCTTTATTATCTGTCAATTATTGCCTATTTTATTATAATTACATACTTACGAATATTTTACTTTATGTTACTTTTGCTTGACATTTGGTAAGAAGAAAATAATTTAACAAATCAATTCATATTCAAAATACAAAGGGATGAAGTACTTGTAGTACGATATTTTACCATAGTACTCACAAATTTTTATACTGCTGAAAATATTCCGGGGTAAAATTTTACCACTTTTAACGATGTAAAAATGGTGTAAAATTACACACTATTTTTGTACAATGCCAAACGACGGCGCAACTCGTAAAATATAAGAATGGAGTATAGTTTATTCCATATGGGGTACAGTATAATCCGCCAGACGTCACTATTATACAGCACATGCACGTTCCCTTACGTTGACGTTAAAACTTCTTGGCGTTAAAACTTCTTAAATGGCAGATATAAATTACGTTACTATGTTTATATTATAAACAAAGTAACAATTATTTTTGCCACTTCTCCGGTATTGTCTATTATTTAATAATATGCAATAAATGTCAACAAGAGTATAATTTTTTGTTTTCAGTGAAAACCAAATCTCATTTCAACAAGAAGGATTAGTAGCCATTATTAACAGGTGTGGAAACCTAGCCTGATTGTGATAATCAAGTAGCGCCCGAACGTTTCTTCTTTCCTAAGAAGCAAGAGCATAGTAAGACTAATATTTATGTTTATTAAAATTAATATACGACAGGTATCTAAAAAATGCGTTGAATTTTGAAAATGTCGCGTAAAAGGACATTAGGTAAGTAATGAAGTAATATTTTGTCATTCTTATTTAGAAATATTGTTATTTATTACCTACTTTTAGTTAGTCACTTAATAAGTATTAATTAGTAATTATCACATTAAATCAGACTCTCAGTAATAATTAAATGTTACCATAACTAAATGTTCTCTTATAATATAATACAGTTTATTTACATATTAATGAATCTAAAATTACAATTAAATAAATATGTATATCACAATTAGATGGAATAAACAAAGTTCCACAAAAGTTTGATTTGTATAAATGCTATTATGATAAAAATTAACTATTTAGGCTTGTTTCTGGATATAAATTTAGTAATTAATAACCCGGAGACTCTTCACATTAGGAAGATATGATTGCAAGATATAAATAGAAAGCTCCATAAAACAAACCCAAATACTACTTCAAATATCCTATTTAGGAATTTAGTTGAGTTATTTACGAATATATAAATATTTTCTAAGCTTATACTTCTATATACCATACTCTGATATCTCATTACTGCAATATATCTTAAAATGAAAAACATATCAAAAAATTATGAGGTTTACATCAGACGTCGCGCGTCGTGTTGATTTTATTCCACTACTGATATGGAAATTCACACCAGCGAGGGGTAAAATTCTACCACAGCTTTATGGTATTTATTTTGCATCAAACTGGTGTGTCCTTATATGTATCCCCTTTGTTGTGTTGTGTGTCTGTTATAAATGTTTATGACTTAACCAAGGGGTAAATGACCTAATCTAGGTCAAAATTCAATGACTCATCTATCAAAGCACAAGCTACAAGGTTCGACAAAAAAAAACTTTATTATAAAAGTAATCGAAAAATAAGTGTAAATAAATACACAAACGATGAAGTGAAAAAACGTATATTCAAGTAATTATAAAATCAATTAAACCTAAGTGGATTCCTCAAGGTAATTTTTAAGAATTAAAGGTCGTAATAGTGCGTTAAATATATATTTCTTCAAAGTAATTAAAGTTAATCAATGCTATTATTGTCTAATTTATAATAGTGTTCTTTTTCAACTCACGTATGTCACATAAATAGGTACTCTATTTTTCTAATTTCCAGTAATTGACTTGGCTTATATAATGTTTGATTATAGTTTGAACATATTCAATAAAAAATTGCAGAAATGTTTCCAATAAAAGTTTTGGGTATGTCGATTAAATTTTTTTGTTATTCCGCTTTTTATTAGAATTCGAATTATTCCATAATGTCATTATTAATTTTGTTATGAAAATTTATGTTCTTTCAAGGCATTTAATAGTGTACCTATAACATTATAATTTTATTAAATGTAACTTTTTTAAATAATCTGACTCTAATTGTAAGTATTTTAAAATTTGATAATGTTTTTGGTATTTGTCCATGTTTGGCACTTTCTTGTATATGTTGAACGGATGCAAAGATGGGGTTGTGGTTACATGGGCTAATATGATTATACATAAGAGTTATAAGAGTATCATAAAATAATTTAAAATTTGTAACATTGTAGTTCCCTGAAGACAGCTGTTATTTAAAACAGAACAGTAAAAAACAATTTATACCTATGGTTTATACCTATTTATACTTGCACATAAATATAATTAGTATAATTGTACAATATGGATATGCTAATCTGTAATATTGTAGTTCTCTGAAGATGGTTGTCATATGAAGCAGAAATGTAAGTAAAAATGTTTCTTATTAATTTTATTAGGCGAAAACCTAAGGAAAGAACATGTTAAACATTATTTATACACTATATATTTAATATCGTTTAAAAAAATAGCATTAATATGAAAGTAGGTCATCAACCCTTGTAGAACTTTGAGTTCTAGAAGGGTTTATTTCGGTTTTCGTATTACCAGGAAATGATGAACATCAATTCAGTCAACATCACATCAAGTAAGGTGGGCAATGGTTACAACTTACATTTTTACAATTTTTCAATAATAACGAAAAATGAAGGTATTTTTTTATTCACGGCAGTATAGATATCAATGGTTATTAGCTGCATCTTTTATCAATCATTTTTCTGCAGGGTGATTATTTTCTTACATAAACAACAGTAAAGTTCGCAGCAATACGTATTGTTAACAAATAATAATACTAGTATGCAAACCTTGCTGTATTAAGTGATGTTATGTTTTGGAGAAATTAACGTTAAAATTAATTAAATCGAGTTGATCAGTAATCCTCAAGACTCTGCGGTAACTGTCATATCTCGGGCAGTCTGGTAATAGGTTGTCTGTTATCCGCTAATAAATAAATATTTATTAAAGATAGTATGTCGTATTTTTAGCCCCGCAATAAGAACGTCCTTTCCTTCTTCGACATACCAAACTTCTTTTCCATTTGCTAACTCTAGGCTTGATTTATATTAATCTGGAGTTCATATTTTTACCCACCTGCTTTCCCATGCATCAGTAATTCTTTGTTTTAGATATGCTTTCTTGACATATAGGACTGATCATGTACTGCTGTCCCTTTTGCCTCCTTGTCCACTAATTCATTTCCATCAATACCGACGTGGCTTGGCGTCCAAACATAATTGGTGGTTGAAGGTATACTTTTATAACTACTCAAATGAGACTATCTATCATGTATTGTGTAAGTCCACTGAGGAAGATTGCGATTGATCATAGATAATAAAAAAAAAAACACCATGTTAGCTATTTTAGGGAAGAAAATTGGAGATGCCTTAATGACTACAAGAAATATTAAAGTAATTAGTATATTACAAGTCCAGTAGCTAAGTATGTTATATCGTAGTTAAAATACAGTGCCCCAGAAGTATCGTGGTCTGCTGTCAGCCTGTCGACAGGAACGTGTAACCCAAACATGCTGAAGGTTCATTCGGGGTTTGCACTGGTGCAGATGGTTTAAGATAAAAACATTATTAAAAACAATCCTCTTTAAAAAATAAAATTAACTCAACTTAATATTTTTCCGGGAAAAAGTGCTCCATCATTATATAACGAGGTATTTTGTAGTTGTGTTTCATTACATGTTTAACCAAATTTTTGAATTTATGGGTATCGTTACTTATTTGAGTATAGTTAAGAGTATTTACTAAGACATATCACCGATATCAGATCTCCAACTTGAAAATGTTATGGAACCTCGCCATGTAGTGGACAAGGGACTTTTTATCATATCCCAGAGATGGTATGTCTTGGACTTTCACCAAAGTTGTACAGTTTCTACGACTCCATTATTATCATTACAAAGCATTAAGCCGAGTACTCATATGCGCTCCGTATCTGTATCTGTATCATGTAACGTAACAGTTATTGTATTGTATTGTGTTCAAAGGAAGTTCGCGAACCTGGAACGCAAGACGTACTCACTACAAAAATATGTTACAGTTACCGTTACAATACACGATACAGATACAGATACGGAGCGCATATGAGTACTCAGCTTTAGAAGTTGTAGACGAGTTTGTAGGTCATCCATCCAAGTGACGGATGCGATAACCGTTGCTTGGTTTTTTAATGTCGAGAATATTCTCGCCAAGTTAGCCTAGATAATCCTCCGCCCAGATATCTGATTTATTTGTGCTAATTTCAGAAATTGCAAACATAATAATTTTAATTATTACTTACAGCTTCCTGGGAATACCGGCCACGTGTATAAACCGGCACCACGACCTTACTTTAAACGAAAATTTCTTTTATGAACGTCAACAATCAAGATAATAAACTAAAATTATCTGCTCAAACGATAATAAAACAGGTTGCGGCTGTGCTCAAGATATACTTGGAAATTGTGTAAACTTGAGAATCTCAGTGCGATTGACGATTTAGAAAACATAATGATGTAATTGTATATGTTTTGGTAAATTTCATGAACGAGTTTATGTAAATATTTAAACGAACTAAAAATGTGGTATACTGTTAGTCTAATTAAAAACTAGTATCTGGCGCAAAGATAAGAAAAAGTAGTTTCATAAAATTTAAGAGATAAAAAATTACGATTTAGTTAAAACGATATGAATTATTACAAGATTGCATAATCGCTGCAAGCGATTATATAATCTTGTAATAATTATAGTTGCGTGTTTTTTTGCAAATAACATGCAACTGTTTTAGGCTAGATGTAAAATCTTTTCAGTATAATTGCTCCATAATTATATTTATGACATGAATTACAGTAACTATAATCCCATCTTGTAAGTAAATGACATGGTTTATATAATTACCATTTATTGGTAGCAGCTTCTGATAAAACAACGAATTATTACTAGATACGAGGGGGTATCCAAAAAAAAAATATTTTCTGTAGACAGGTGGATTGCCAGTGCTGCGTTTTCCCACTAGATACATTTACTAGACACTCCCCCTGCTGTTGGTCAAGTATTTTTCATGTGAAATTCATCGCAGCGGACAAAAATTGTTTTCTTGAGCCCGTCCCAACGCTATTGGCGATTTTTCGATGGTAACATTTAAGGAGCAACGCGCCGACATCAAACTCTGTTTTCTGTTAAAAAAAAAAACACCGGCAAATGCAGTTTCAATGCTTTGGGAAGCCTACGGGAAAGAAGTTTTAAGCTAGGCAAGAATTTACGAGTAGTGTGCTGGGTTTAGAAGTGGTCAAATGTCATTTGAAGACAAATCCCGTTTCCCGTGAAAATGTCCAATAAATGTGCGATGCTGTCACGTTTGGCCGTCGCAGAACAGTCAACGAATTGGAGAAAATAACTGGAATTCCCTAAGATCCATCTCAAAGAATCCTAACTAAAAATTTGAATATGAGACGCATCGCGGCAATGTGTGTTCCACGACTGCGTTCCAATGACCAGAGAAAGAACGGTCTCAAGAGTGTATCAGGAATTGAAAGAGTAGACACTGACCCTGATTTTTTGCCATCACAGGAGATGAATCTTACTGTTACGGCTATGACCTTGAGACAAAACTGCAGTCCAGCATATGAAAGACACCTTTGTCGCCCAGACAAAAAAAGCACGGCAAGTGAAATCAAATGTGAAGTCCATGATAGTATATTTTTCGACATAAAGGGCGTCGTTCATGTTGAATTTGTTCCTCAACGTATCACAGTCAACTAAAATTACTATCTGGAAGTGCTAAGGCGATTGTGTGATGCCATGAGAAAAAACGACATGAATTGTGAAGATCGAGTTTTGATAAGTTTTTGATAAAAAAATGACAACGATTTCGTACCTCGATACTTGCCCGACCTAGCACCGTGTGACTTTTTCTTATTCCCAAGAATGATGAAAAACCTAAGGGGAAATCATTTTCAAGATGTAGAAAAGGTTAACAAAAAATCGCTGGATGCACCTGATAGCATTACCTCAAAAGAATATAAAAAATGTTTCGAACAGTGTAAAAACCGTTGGCACAAGTGCATATCATCTAATAAACAGTATTCTCAAGGAGATTGATGTTTTCAAGATCATTAAAAAAAATTAAATAAACAATTCTCTTTTTTTTGATACTCGCATGTACTATTGACATGGGTAAACAAAGACAATATTACTGAAATTCCACATCCGTACTATTTTTTTCTATAACATCCATTACGTGATTTTGCCATATATGTTGAATTATATTCGTATGAAATAATTTCCTTTGTTGGGCGTCCTACTAAACGGCCTATCAAATTCATTTTGTAATACTTTTGAACACATGCAATTCGATCTTCTTCATTTCCTTCACCTGAAGATAATAATAAATGGTTTAAAACTTAAACTTAAGTAAGCTTTCAAGACATCGAAGGGTTAACAATCAAATTTAATTACGTTTAGGGATGAATATATCTCGGTAAAGTACGATACTTGCTAAGATATGGCAAGCCAATAAGGTTTTAAACATTTCTCTCTCCACATTTTTTAAAGATTTGCTCATATGGAGACAAAACCTATTTTATGGGGATGAATGCAGGTCATCTGTTTAAAGATATTTCTCATTAATGTTAATAGAAAAAAACTTGCTCGACAGATTTTGAATGTTATATAGTACAAAGAGAAAACAGTGGTTTATTTAATTGCGGATTGTTAAAAATAATATGTCGCTTATTTTTGCATACTGTTAATAATAATTTTCGTATACTGTTTCGCATAATTATGGGAAACATTAAAATAATCCTCTTCTCTGGATGTATATGATTAATATAAACAATGTCTTCTTTAATCATACAGAGCTTTAGGAATTTGATGTCACGGCAATTTTAAATAGATTTTAGATTATTTGAAGTTCATTTACTAAATATATATGAATTCAGTTCCAATAATTTTGGGGAAAGTTAATTTAATGTAAATTGATTAGTAAATGCACAATAGTCAATCAAAAAAATAAATTATTAAGGAAAGCCAGTGTTAAAGATATATTTAATTGAAAATGGAAGACCAAACAACAAAATTACAAAAAAATAAATAAATAAAAAAAAACTATCAGTAACACATAAGTCGGAAATCGAGTAAGGAACCACCAAGCCGCCAAGCGGTTATTAAAGTAGTTCCCGAATAGCAAAGCTATTACATAATCGCTCTAGGAAACAACTACTCCTCGGGCTAAAGCCCCGCCAGGCATTGAATTATACCCAGAAGCGATCCTCGACCCCTTTCTCGTGTTTCTGCACGATCAGATAAGGTTTCAAAAAATAAAACCCGCCACAGGTAGGATTCGACATTTGTCCCGGATCTAAACCGAACGACATACAGCTGTTTCGAACTTGTTAGTTCTCATCAGTGCCGCACACGGTACGCCGATTCAGGACAAATGCCGAATGAACTTTATGGCGTATACATCTTTATGGATACGATCTCTGTCAGTAACATATAAGTCGGAAATCGAGTAAGGAACCACCAAGGCGGGGCTTTAGCCCGAGGAGTAGTTGTTTCCTAGAGCGATTATGTAATAGCTTTGCTATTCGGGAACTACTTTAATAACCGCTTGGCGGCTTGGTGGTTCCTTACTCGATTTTTCGACTCGGGTTTTATTTTGAAAAAAAAAAACGAAATAAAAATATTTTTTTTTATTTATAATCAAACATTAGATGTGACTTTTTTCGCGAAATAGCACAGACAAATTTACATTTTCTGACATCACGAAATCAATTACAATTGTTTTGGTGCATATTAGGTACAATTAATACATGAACAATTTCGCTATTTCTGCAATAGAATTTGTCACGGGTAATCACCTACATAGGTAGCCATAAAGTTGTATACCATTATGATGTCATTTTTAATCTATATTGAGTACAACTAAACGTGCCATATATTTAACCACTCATGTGACAGCTTAGCTTTGCGATATAACTATTCTACAGTATGCATGTGGCCTATGCATACTTGCTAATTAAGCCAGTGTTGTTATTGCAGGGAATTGTTAAAAACCTAAACGAAAGAGCTTGTTCCTGATTCATGACGTCATGACTAATTAACTTATGGCCAAATGGTATTATTTGTTTTGAAAAGCAAAAGTAACTTAAAAGTGACGGCGAAGATTGTTAAAAGTAATTACTTAGAGGACAATATGTAAGGAATTTTAATACGGTCGTTTGATGACTGTTGCACTGGCGTGTATGTATTCGTGTTGCAGGAAAATGAAGTAAACAAAGTAGAATAGATGTACATATATTTTATATTTGCCATTTCCCATTTGTTGTTTGTTTATCCATGTAAATACTAATAGCTTAATAAATATTTATGTGGGTACTTTACAAAGTTTTATGAAACTCAAAATTATAGCTCAAATGGTTTAAATTTTCTCTCCAGTAGAAAGTAACTAATAATATCACCTATTTTGAATAAAGATGGCTTCAGATATGGTGACGGGTTCAGGTAAATGATCCAGATTCAGCATTAGTAACCCCCGACTATTTGGTAAGAAGTAAATGAGTGTGACTAAATACAAATAGTACTTCAAACAGAATGCATTAGTGAAATGCAAATTAAAAGAAATAAAATGAATAACACCAGTTCTGTGTTAATAACAACAAAAAATCTGACTCTTCTTTTGCATTATTATTTTCTTATTCTTTATATCGAAAAATAACCAAAACATTAGTTTATTTTTTAAAAACTTTATTTTTGTCACTTACAATATTGAATAAATGTTTTAGTTTTTGAGAAAATGGGTGTTTTAATGAGTGAGGATGGGGACGAGAGGCAGCCACGCAAGCGTTATGTTATCCACCTGGGGTATAGTTAGGGTCAAAGAAAATTACGAGAGTGGGAAAATTGTGTTTGAGAAAATAAAGTATAAAGAATACAACTTCCAAAGGATTTTAAGATGGTTGACTTAATCGGAATAGAAGGCGGTTATACTAAATATCCCTACCACCATTGTTTATAGGACAGTCGAGAAGACCTAGTGAATTACTAACAGCTCCTATGGTGTGAATGGAAGAACTTCTAAATAGGGAAATAATGTTAAATGGAAACGAATTGTGGACCCTAAACAAGTATTGGTCCTCCATTGCATATAAAATTATGCCTATGAAGCAATTTGTAAAGCCTCTTCGTCAATATTTAGAAGAATTTCAATATTTGAAGAATCTGTTTCCGAAGTTATTCGAAGACAAAGTACAAGCCGGTATTTTTTGCCGGACCACAAATTTAAAAAGCAATCTCAAAAACTGTGAATCTCCACAGTTACTTAACAATTATAATAGAAATGCCTCAACAGCTTTAAAGTAGTGGCTCATACATTTTTTGGAAATAAAAGAATTGAGAATTATATCGCGATTCCTTCAACTATGCTTGATATCTTTAAAATCATGGGTTGCAGGATGTCCCTTAAAGTGCATGTTATATGTTCACTTGAATCAATTTAAAGACAGCATGAACGCCTATTCAGAAGAGCAGGGTGAATGGCTCCATCGAGATTCAACAGTGTTCAAAGTCCATCAGACTTTGCTTTGGGAGCTTATACGAGAAAGTTCATCCAATTACCAAAAATAATCATTTCTAAAAAAATAAATGTATTCGATAATAGAAATTGGATTGTTTTATTTTTATGTTTCCTAAATAGAAGTGATCGAAATTACTAACGAAACGTTTTTCTTCATTTCTGCATATACAAGAAAGGAATGAAAATAGGGAAATTTTGTTGAAAACCATATCCTGTAGATACGGTTCTCCACACTCCTGTATCCCACCGAAAACTCATTCCATTCAATACAAAAGCAAACCTTTTTTAAGTGAAACTATTCTTTCTGTATTTAATAATGTAGAAGAAACAAAATTTGTTGTGCAGAACCCAGACTTAAAATTCATGACCGCTGTAATGAGTAATTGTGAATACCACGAAGTGGTAATTTAATTCCAAAATTTAATGAAAATTTTCTCGAGACATCGATTAATTTGTTTAATTGTGGGTATGAAAATTCCTAAATATAACGTCAAATTATTTCACAACAAATAGGAGTCGACATGTATATGGTCAGAGGCGTAATATAGCAGAAGAGCAAGAAGCCCGGGCTTGCGGCGCAAAAATTTCAAGGGGCGCAAAATTTTGGAAAAGGATTTTATAATAAAATCGTGTATTGGTCGGAGCACAAAACGACGAAATTCGCGACCTTTAAATTCTTGGAGCAGCGTTCGTTCACATTCTCACAAAATTATAACGAAGGTTTCTCGAATTACATTATAGGCGGCGCCTACCAGAGTGGAAATTCTCTGTGGGCCCAGTACGGGGCCAATATTATTTTCCCGTATAATATCTTGGCCCCATATAGGCGCCTGTCTTGGGCCAATACGGGCATGTCACATTTTCGGTTTGGGCCCGTAAAGGCGCCCAAGCTAGGGCCAATACAGGCGGCCCAGTCAGAGCCAGTATTATATACAAACGTTAAAAAAAAAGATATGTCAATTTTTTTTTGGCTTTTTCCCCTAAAATGCTACTTGTACTGTTTAATGCAGAATTCGGATTTTTGAGCCCCTTGCCAGTTATGACCACGGAAGAAATCAAAGAAAAATGCTCAAAGTTAATTGAAACTTACAAATAAGATCTTGATCATAACTTGGAAGGCGAAATGTTTCAAATCAAGGACCTAGGTCTTTCGTCTAATGGAAACTTGGACTTTCTAAAAATATTGAAATTGAAAAATTTTGACGACATGTTTCCTAATCTTGTGATTTTGTTGAGAATGTTCGCCTGTAAAGCGGTGACTATTTGTACAGGTGAAAGATAGTTTTCAGCGTTGAAGACAGTAAAAGACTACCGCAGATCTACATTATCTAACCTCAAATTGAACGCGCTAGCAATAATGTGCATCGAAAATCAAGTGATAAATTCCCTCAGTTTTGACGCATTTGCTAACGAGAAAGCTAGAAAAAAGCCTTTTTGAAACAACAATAGTTTTTTTTTTAATCATCACCGAGTTTTTGTACATTTTTGAATAATGGTTACTATAATTATGTATTATTACTAATTACTGTAATTAATAATAAACAATACACGTTTAAAAGACAGTTTTACAATCAATGTACCGACCTGTCCTACCATTATCAAAATAATAAAAAAAACAAATGAAGAGAATGGTATATCAAACACTAAAATCTAAAAAAGTTTTGGTGAAACAGAAAAAAATCAATGAGGTAGGGGGGGGGGGGGGATTTTCTTAGGGCCTTGGGAGCCAAATTGGGGTAATACGCCACTGTATATGGTACAACTTTGATGCAAAATTCTATTCTGTATTTTATATATTGCGAAAAGTTACAAGACATTTAGAACTTTCTGTCCATGCCCTGTACATACGAATACATACAGTATTCAAAAAGACTACTTTTTGAAGCAATACATACTGTATTATACGTTTATGACTGATTTGAAAATATTCCGCTACAAACCCAGTTAAACATTTATTCAGGTTAATTATGTAGTAACTGCATTTTAAGTGTGCTCCCAATGAAACAGTCTTCGAGACATGATGGATTAACTAATTGGAACTACAAAACTAAAAAAAAGACTACTTTGTAAACAGAAGCTATATTGTCGCTAAATGCCTGTCAGCATTTTGTGTGTGTCATGTCATCATGATAATGAACTTTTAGACGTGTTATAAAGACCCATCAAAATTCAATTAAAATAAAACTTAAATCGGAATATGAAAATGATGAGTCATGTCCTTTAAAAGTTCTATTTGATTGTATTTTAACGGCATTGATAACATGACATAATTTGAACTTGATTATTCTTGAACTACATCAGTGGGAGTTTTAAGATTCTGATATATTATATAGTACGTCACATAGTAGTAATACCGAGGATACATCAGCATCATAGGCACTGTGCATTGAATTATATTGTATTATATAAATCTATAAGTTATATAATACATATATATATATATATATATATATATATATATATATATATATATATATATTATATAAATTTATATTACACTTATATATTATACATAAATTATATAAATATTTATAGTATATAAATTTATACATATTTAGTTATTATAATGTTATATTAAAAAAATATTTTCACCTACATATTTATAAATATGGCAGATTGTAGGAAATTGATAATAATTAAGTTTTCAGAGATTCCGTATATCATACAAATTGTTTCATGTCATAAATTTTATGTCACGGGACAAATTCTGTCAAAATCTCTAATACAAATAATTTATTATAATATTGATTTTACTTAATTTTCAAGGATGCTAATTTTACTAGACGAATTAGCCTCCATGCTGAAAACTGGCAATTTTTCTCATTTGTTGCGTGACATAAAAATTAGTAACTTTATCATTATATTCATGCTGAATGCTGGTAAGTGATATCTATTATTGAATGCCAAAATAAATACACCGATATTCCCCATTACTTTCATAAATATTAAATTATATAATAAATTCTAGCGTCAGAATAGGAAATTTAAGGCCTTGCTCGTGCCAAGTATTGAATTATTTCTTCTGTTATATATAGAAATGAGAAAAAAAGCATCACCTGTAGGTATACAGGATGTATAAAAATAGTCTATTTATTAGTACGCCTTACTATAAAATTTATACCCTTAAAAATTTTTAGGTTCGATTAGTTGTTTTCGTATCCTATTTTTAAATACATCGGTGCTATTGAATCAAAATTTATATCACTGGTACACATTGTATTAAATGGGGAGTTTGTTCCTTGTATATTAATGATTGACAATACAGAATAACGTGAAATAATAAAGGAATAAGGGAGAATAATGGAAAAATAGTTTGATTGTAATTAGATGACGATTTGATAATAATGCGATAGATGAAATTTGTGAATACTTGTGAATAATTTGTGAATGGATTGATAATCCATTTTCAGTTTCCTCCTGAGAATTTTGGGATGAAATTCCCACACATAAACTTTCATCTTTCTTCATTTCTAAACTATTAAAACATTTACTACCTCTCTTCTCTAAACCAGCTAAAATATCTAATACCTTCTCTTAGAATAATTAAATCTAGACTATCATTGATTAAGATGGAATTAGTACTATTATGAAAAAAAATTATTATCACGTAGCTGCAAACTCCTGCATTCTTCTGAAAACTTTTGCATTCTGATAATGTTTTGATGCGACACCTGTTTTAGTGAAAACTTTATAGTGTATACAGTGGTGACTGTATGCCCATAGGATGTATGTATATATCTATATATTAATTCTCTAGATGTTTCTCTTACCGAACGAGCTTTATCACCAATTAGACGAATTATTTTAATGTTGTTACTCAAAGTTCCATGATTAATATCACTTATTTTTGCAAATACATAACATGCAAAACTTATTCATACCACAAATTGCAGTTAACAACATTGTTTTATTATTTCAATAATCACTTTTTCATGTTATACTATAAATACTTTATAAAATATACTTATAATAAAAGAAGTATAACATAACTTGCAAGTATAGAAAAACAAATCAGCAGAACTTATTTTTTAATGAAATTAATACTTTCATTATAAAATTTGCCCGTAAAAATTTTAAAAATGTCATATTTTTATAAAATTTGGTACATACTCATTTAAGAGGATACTGACTACAGCAGTGTATTAAAATTTGATATAAAAAATCGCTAATACGATTTTTGAATATTAGCGCTTGAAAAAGATCGCTGTAGGTGTTAATTATTAAAACTGAAATGTGAGGCTTTGTGTAAAAATACAGTTTTTGGTGTTTTAAGTTTTAAAAAACGCCCTATCAATATCTATTAATAAATATAATTGTTATCACTGCGTAAATTTGAAATCACTCTGTATATTTGGTGGTTGTTTAGTTGTCTATAGGGTTTCACATGATTTTCTACTTAAATTTGATCTTATTTAAATCTAGAGTAGCGTTAAGATGCTTTTGGATCTATTACGAAAAAAATTGATATTTACGTCTAGCTGCAAAACGTGCATAACATATACGAGTACTTCTGATAATATGCTTTGATATGGAATATGTTTCCACAATGTTTAAAAATTATATATTGTATTGTATATACTGATATTACTGACTGTAGATCCATTAGGATGGCTAATATTAAATTCCTACCTATGATAATATTCTTGAATATATATCCGAAATATTCTTTCAAAATATAGGGATCTGCAAAATGATGGCCATACTACTGAATCATACATTTATTACCGGAGTTGTCCAATTGCATGCCTCATCCTAAACTGAATTAATTGCACTCAATTACTTGTGCTTACGTTGATTCAAATATCTCAAGTGTACATGAAGGCATTTCGGCTGCCGCTCGGCGTATCCACATGTAATGTAACATCAGTTTTGAAGCACTCACGGTGGGAAACTTTATTTATTGCAATGTAACTTGGTTTTGGATCTGATTTAACTTGTCAGGATTGTTAGTTCTCAGAAGATTCTTTTCAAGTTATGTTAGGACTGACAAATTATGCTTACATTATTTGTGGTTTCACAGAATAAGACAGTTTATATACTTACTACCAAATTGGAGTCAACAATATCCAATTTTCAATTATATACGAGTATTTTATAAATTAATTCAAGAGCTATTATATAAATTAATTCAAGCATATTCTAATGTTAGTTTCAAAAGTTAAGGGAGACTTTGCGTTTTTAATAAAGATTTAAAAAATACCAAGTTCAATTTCTCTACTTCTCTTTTCCCTTTTCAATTGCGGTTCAATTACGGTTGAAAACTGGGAATAAAGTTGGTTACGAATAAAGTCGAGACGGAAAGTTGGTTACAAATAAAAATAATTTTATATATAAAAAGTACATTTTTACACTACGAATCAAATAAAAAAGTATATACAATTGAAACAAATAAATTTATTTTAAATACTGAATTGATTCGACCTTTTCTAGATAAAAATTTTAATCCATTTTAAATTTGTTTTAGTTGTAATGTATTTTTCATATGATTTATATACGAGTAGGTATGTGAAAAAACTAAAATTGTCAACGTTGTCCCAATAACACAAAATTGTACCACAGATAATTAGATAAATTTGGACGATATATTGTAATGTTACCCATAGTAATATGTATATACGCTAATTAAAAGACCTGATAAGGTGACAAACGGAACTTAACGGGGAGATTTATCTATCGATTCTGCATTATGAAAGTCCTGTGTTTGCGGTCTGCGGAGTAGCTTCGAAGATAATGTGTTTACCAGATAGGAATATATTTTGACATGTATAGGCCGAAATGAATCATATCTATATAATTAAATGTGTGAAATAAATAACAACTTGAATTGCAAAACATTTGTTCACCCTTA
This sequence comes from Rosalia funebris, assembly GCA_037954035.1. NCBI lineage: Eukaryota > Metazoa > Arthropoda > Insecta > Coleoptera > Cerambycidae > Rosalia > Rosalia funebris. Next base: position 26,161,749 of record JAZFAV010000009.1, on the reverse strand, counting down.
TACGACATAATGTATATAAAATCCAACAGTATCTGATGGGTTAATCGAATTTGGTGCGTTTCTTATTCAAAATTATCATAGAGAGTGCTTTCTATTTACAAAATACTGTCAACTCCTTAACTTTATACATACTTTATACATACGAGCCACAAGTCGTAGTATGCCTGCAATTATTTTACAATTTGTGAATTTTAAAATTTCATTTTTATAATACATAAATTAGATATATTGAGAAAGAATGTAATGAGATATTTTCGATACATTTTTTTAAAGTAGGCAATAATGAATTAAACCATTCAACGCAACCATTTCAAGATCAAGTGATCCTTTAAAATATTTGTACAGGTGGTACATAAGTGTATTCAAGTTAAAATACTATTGTGTATTGAAGTACTATTGTTTTCATAAACTAGAATATTTTTGGTGGCCTTATATATTAACTATAAACTTGTCAATGTAATACTCATAGTTCAATGAAGATTTAAATAAAATACACGACAAATGATAAGGATAATATTCTTGTTTCATTTAATATAAATGAATCAGAAGAATACTATACTGGGTAACTTGATATGTAATTATTAACGATTAGTTAATGAAGATACCACATTTAACATCCGAAACATACTGTAAAGTGTCTTAAACATGTCTTTATAGATGTATGGAATAATCAATCTATATATCTGTATCTTCCTATCAATAAATCTTGGAAAATATTTACTATTTGCGATAATTAAGAAAATGGCAATATGTGACCATCTCAATATCTAACGAAATGGAGAAACATATCCTTCCAAAAACGAAGATATATGTATCTAGACCAATTGCATGTAAATGCATATTTTGGATGGCTTAGAATAATCTGATTGGAGGATGGGTAGATTGAGAGCCTGAATGTATACCAATAAATGATACGATCTATTATGTGGACTTGTTATATATCAAGTTATTTAAGATAAGGAAAACATAATCTTACAAATAATACGATCAAAAATATATTACTATATGTCATAAATATAGGTGATATGTGACATTATTGCAAAGTATATATACAGAGTGAATGATCGAAAATAAAATAGATATAATAAACATATATACAGAGTGGAAATCTTAACTGTAACAAATTCTGTAACTGCTGAGATGGAGGATCTCAATAAAAATTCTAAAAACATGCCGATTTTTCATTTGGGTTACTCATAATTAGGCGGTAAAGTTCTTGTTATGAGGAACACTGATAAAACATATTTCTTGACTTAACTTTTTTATCTTATCGATAAATGGCTCGAGGGCTATTTTTCTGAATTCCACATGATTCACATGAGCTGATCCACATGATTTTCACGAATAATATGCATATTGATGCGTATGAAAGTAGTTATGGAGAAGAATCCCCAATGTTTTCTGTCATTGCTTTCCATTAGATATCAATGTGAAAGGGTTCTTCATAAGATAATTTGCTAGTATTTAGAATAAGAATGCAATTGCCATATGCAGTTCCGGGACAGCCTGGTATAACTGTGAATAATTAGATGGCAATTATTATTAATTATTAATTATTATTATATAATTCTCTTCATAACACCCTCACACACAGGCGTCACACGAAAGCCTGTTTTAGTAAGTAATCTATGTTATAAATTGGAACTGGCATGGCTTTCCATGAAAATGACACTTCGTGTAGGCAGGCAGATGGCGTTTATCAAAATTCTACAAAAAATTTGTATCTCAAAAATAAACGAAAACGACTGGTGTACTACTACTGTGAAATAGGTTAATCTTATTTTTTTTTAAAAAGTCGTTGATTGATGTATGATTTTTGTTTTAACATTTTCTATTTGAGTTGTGACATTATCATAGTATTGCAAATGAATTCCATAAAGTTTTTCAAGCACAATGGTACCCATTTACGGTTTATAACGGTGTTAAACTTCATACTGCAAAATAGACAAAAAAAAAAATATGTTACAACTACAGAGGTACGCGTACCTGTATATCGTATTAGCGATCTAGTAGGTATTTTTATAAAATATTAGTTTCGTGTCGGACTAATATTGTTTTCAATACTGCAAATGTCAGTTAAAGTCTGTTAGTGTTTGTTTCAACAAGATGGAGCTCCTGCTCATTTTGGTGTTGGCGCCCGATTATTTCCTGACAATACTTTCCCCAGCAGATGGATCGATTGAATGGCCCCCATGTTTACCTGATTTAATCCCTTGGGTTTATTCTTATCGCATTACTTAAAATCGCGAGTCTGTATAATAGGGAAATAATTTAGAAGAGCTGAAGCAACGAATTCGACTAGAAATGAAAAATATCGAAAATGGGAAATTATTAAACGTTCAATATACAGTATTTGGATTCGTGCCGGCTAATGCCATATTGTTAATGGAGATTTTGAAGAACCTTCGAAATTCTATCAAAAATAAAGTCGTATCTGCTTTATTTGTAATTTTCTTAAATAACATTCTTAACTTTCTATGGAATTCCTTTTTTTTAACGGAATTCATTTCCGTTAAGAAATGAGTTAATGAATTTTTGTCTTTAAAAAACAGTTAATAGTACAATTATAAACGTTGTACAAAATCTTATTACCATGCTATCCCCACCATCAAAATATGATATGCACTAAGAAATAACGCAACGTAATCACAATCATAATGTAACGAGCAACACGTGGTCATCATTTCATCTCCGGCGAATAGAATTTTAATTTACGTTTAATTATTTAAACTTTTCTTATTTCGATCATCACCACAATGTAGTGACGTGCTACAACATAAGATAAAAGACCGCTACACACTACCACCACAGCACCCAACATATTACTATTTATAAACATGATCAGAGGAATATCATGTAACACTCAAAACTAGCGTACTTCTTATTATTATATAATAGTTACATTTACACCGTACTAGTACTTTCGTGAGTTCACCATGAACACATAGTTATCGAACTCTAAAAATAGGCTATAATTTAAAATATGGCCTCGAAGGCCAACAACAAATAAATTAATAATGAAAGCTGAAGTTAAAGTACAATCGTAATAATAGATGTATAATTGAAGAGGTTAATTGTTTAATATTGATTTATGTGACATTACTGCTTGTATTGTGTCTTGGCTTTATTTCATGAGACGTTAGATAGAAACGATGAGTTGAATATTATAAAACTGGAAGTTCGTATATAGTCTAAAGTTAGCCTATTAAAACTAACATGTTAATTGTCACTAAGCCTATTTTTAAGTCATTAGAATTATCATGTTAATTTTAAAATTATTCCGGTATAATCTAAAGTTATAAATTATATTACATTATTATACAATTATTATGAGACTATTTTTAAGAGAGAAATTCTGTCTTATGATATACAGTGAGAGGTAAATGTACTGCATAATCCGTCAAAATTTCAGTCAATTTCAATTTTTTACTTTTCCGCACTCCACTATACGCGGAAAAGTAATGTAATCGAGTAAGGAAAAATTGAAAAAATTAAATTTGTTTTTGGGTTTATATTTCGTTTTTCGGTCTAAAAACAAAAAAAAAATGGTTTTTAAATTTTGTTGTTGTGTGTGTGTCGTTGTCGTCGGCATTTATTCTTGTTAGCACGATCACTCAACTAAATCGTGTCGGATCGATCGGGTTTTGACTGATTCTGATTGGGGACGTCTCCCAGACGACACCTATTAATTTTGAGGTGGATATAACACACTCTACCATGTATATGAGTCATGAGAAAGTACAATCGTGGACTATTTGAGAAATTGTTTTTATTAGCACGATCACTCAATTAAATCGTGTCGGATCGATCGGGTTTCGACTGATTCTGATTAGGGACGTCTACCAGACGACATCTATTGATTTTGAGGTGGATAGGACACACCCCACCCTGTCCATGGATCATGAGAAAGCACGATGGTGGACTATTTAAAAAAAGTAAAACTGTCGCATAAAACACATATTCTGCATTTATGTGTTGGTTTATTTTTTCTCTGCCACTCAATGTCGAGATAGAGATGTTCCACGTGCGAAAAAGTCCGTTTTAAGGTTTTAAAACTGTTCATTTAAATATCGGGACAGGATTTCGGTATATAAAAACATATAGTTGTTAATTCTCGACAGTCAATTGTTTTAATGTGATATCATATTTTTAAATAGATCTCCATTATTTTCTTGATTGTAAGGTATAAAAAAATTACTTGATTATAAAAAACTAAATTAGAGAATAAAGAGGAAATAAATTTATGGAATTATTTGTCCAGTGCCATAATTTTAATTACTGATAATACACAAGCCTCTTTATAAATTTACCTTGAATATTGCGTTCTACTTTTTCGCGTTTTATAAAATTTCAGTCTTTGATCAACTTTTAAATGCGCTTAAGCCCCATTTTATTCTACTAAAAACAAATACTTATTTTATAATAGATATAATTGACACGATATAATTTATTTCATATTTATATTATAAGTCATATAAATGTCAAATTATAAGTCACAATTAATTGCGAATAAATCAGTAATTTCAATATATTTTTCAATAAGTTTTTTAAGTAATAATCTTATCTAATTATTTCAGTCTATTATCAACTTTTCTCAAACCACTCAAGCCCCGTTTTCTTATATAAAAAACAAATACCATTTTATTATACTATACCATAATATTACAAATATTATTTTATAATGTACATAATTGACACGATATATTTTATATCGTATCAATTCTAACTCATATAAATGTCAGATTATATGTCATCAACATGGTGAATAAATCAATAGTTTCAATATATTTTTCAATAAGTTGTTTGAGTAATGATAATAATAAGTAAAGCGTCTTTTCCGGCGAGCCTGACGGCGAGACGGATTAACAATGGATACGTTGTCGATGTCCATTTCTATAGCAACGATATTGCCACCGTATGTTACACAGAGGCTTGTTATGAGTTTGCATTCATCTCATCGGTGTTTTCTTTGTTCCTATGGCTTTGCGTGTCACGTCCTGTGTTTGAATTTGTTTTTATTTGTGCGGTAAAATTAACATGCCACGAGACAAAAATCGAGAATCACTGCAAATCTGGATTAATAGTGACTCGAAGTTGTTTGTGGATACATGTATTAGAGGAAATGATCCATTTTGTAATGTGTGTGAACGAATTATTAGTTCGTCTAAAAAAATAAGTCTAAAAATGTAACAAGACATGTGAAAAGTCGTGCTTTCTCTAGCCGACTAGCGGTCATGATAACGATGCCACTATATTTTTCTATTACCTCACGGGAGCCCTATTGGTAAGTGATATTCCGTTACATAAACTGACGAACCGCACACTACGCCAGTTTATAGAAAAATGTATGGACCGAAAATTCCGTAATCCAACTACACTAAGAAGCAGATATGTTGACCAAAGTATACGACGACTTATTGTAACATTCGCAACTACGACGGAGAAATTTGTAGTGATATAGTAAATAGTGATAAACTTTCATCATCGGCACTGGTCTCCATCTAAGTCAGAAACCGAGACCGACTGAGATATGTATTCGGAAGTTTTTTAATTTATACATTTATTTTCCAGTTTATTATCTTATTCATTATTGTATTGTGATGTATTGTCTGTGAACTATCGGCGTATAATTATAGTGACCTGAGATCGACTCTGTTGTGGCTCGCCGAAATAGACGATTTGATAATAAGTAATGATAATAATAAATAAACACCTCAATTAGCCATCATTCGCACCCCATCTAGCGTCATATCTTGGCTCTAGATGTACTGTAGAAGTAAAAAAATATTTTTACTGTTTAATTTTATAATTAGATAACTGTCAGAATATTGTGAATTTCATCATTATGCACAGGCATAATTATATAAATGTATATGAATAAATTAGTGACAATGATTATATAAATCCAATTAAATTCAATGGAGGTATTTTAAACGTGTCGTGATTATATCCGGTACTCCAGAAGGCAGATATTAACTAAGTATATTTCCTGTTTAAAAATAATACAATTAGATGTGCTTTATGCTGTGGGTTAGTAAGAAAATACACACGTGATACTATTTGTATAAATACTCATAGTACAGATATCAACAATTTTCTTGGTGAAAGGGTGGTCGTAGATTTTAAAATAATTGTTAACTATCGTTCATTTACATCAATAATGTTTTATATTTAAACTTTGTCAAGTAGTTCTGGTAGAGTTTTATTGTTGTTGTAGTCTTAAAAAACTATTTAAGACTAAAATTAGCTTACACCAAAGGGCACAAAATTTACACGACACTACAAAGGGCCTATGGACCCTTTTAAATATCTACGTCAAGGCAGATTTGGAATGTCTTATGGAACTGAACACTGAACAATTGTAAAGAAGAACTTGAACGTGCATTCATATAAGGCGCAATCATATGAAGCTCTTTTGCCAGTAGACCACCCTAGACATCTTATGGACTGCAAGTGGTTTGTTAACAATTCAATGAATAACAATCTGCTACTTTTTTTTTTTGTGATAAATTGTGGCTTCATTTTTTTGGGGTACGTTAATTCTCAGAATTCTCTGCGGATGTGGAGTTCTGATAACCCGCCTTTTCTGGTTACATTCTCATTACATCCTCGCAAGATTAGTGTTTGAATGGATATTAGTTTTTTCGTAAAATATTAATTAGGCCAGTTTTATTCGACTTTGTCGTCAATTTCTACCGAGATGGAAAAGAGCACACCACGAGACACGCTTTTTTCCCGAGTTGTATGATCGGCTGCATTAAAAGTTGAGTTTCCTCTGAGGGCATTCTCCTGATCATTACGGAATATTTTCTGTTTCTTTGCTTAAAAAAGTACAATTTTCTACACTTTCATTTCATTTCCAAAAACTGGAATAAAGGACTTTTGAAGAATGTATAACCATAACATTGGAAATTCTACAAAACATTCTTAATACTTATTTTTGATATGGTTAAGTTACTTGTAGAGATGCCTCATTATTATACGTCATAGGTATAATAATTTATATAACACGTATTCCATGAATTGCTTGTACCTACATCGAATCTATTTGATTCGATCTCAAGTCTATGAGACGGCATCTCGGCTGCAACGGAGTTACCAGAGTATAACACCACTGGTGCAACACTCAGCATTAGTTACTAGTTGTGTTATTAGTGTTTCATTGTTAGTGTTAGTTAGTGTTTCAATTCTCAAACTTTCAGTTCATTATTATTTTATGTCTAGAATTGATAACACATCTGCACGTAGTTGATGATGTTAGTATGGTACGCAACATGACAAAGTAAGAGAATAATTCCAAAAGGATGCTATAAGCTAAGATGGTCTTTTTTTATTCCATGAGATCATTTTTGATATCTCGATAGATAGTATGATGATGATCGATGAAGTTTTAAACAATAATTTTAAGATTTATTCAACCGATACATGATAAGCGATCCTGGCAATTTGGAATAAATATTTATTATGTAAGATTTTCAAAATAACTCGAGGTTTCCAATTGCTTTACCTCTGATTTTTGAGAAGAAATATCCATATCTGTTGCACTGCTATTAAAGTATAGAGTCATTATATAAAAACAATTTCCAATATTGGTTACTTTTATAAATTCTGTTGTTGCTTTCGATTTCACATATTCTCCACTTCTCTCATCAACTATACTGAGACGGATATCTTATATTCCTTTTACTTAATTTTAACTATATTTCCTTTTAACTTTTTTAATAATACTGTTATCTTTGTTAGTAGGAAAATATCATTCTTGTTGAAATATGCACATACAGAGACATTAAAATAGCGGTTGTGGTTAAGGGGAACATAATAGATGTGTTAGCTACTTAGTTAGCTAGCTAGTTAGATAAACCAGAGAAAATTGTCTAGTGAGACCTTGGATCCTTTTTAGTGCTTTTTAACTACACTACTATGAAAAACTACGCTTATGTCGGCATAGTGTGTGTTATGTAAAGATATATTAATAGCAACATTAAATTCCACAATTTTATCTATTCGGCGATTTATTTTACCGATTTTAAATCCACGTATTTATTTTCAATCTCGCAAGCTGTTTTTTTTTATTTAAAATACATCATGTTATTTTAATTTAATACGAGTAAGCAAATCGCAATAATATTGCGCCGCCCCCTCGCTCATATTGAAGGCACCTCCAGAGCATGCCTCTAGATCAAAAAACAAAAGTTACCACGTTGTTCGCAAGGGTCGATTTACTATATTGATTTTGCCAAAATGAGGAAATTCGAATGAAAAGCATTTCGTACATCGACCTAAAAATTTAGTGACGCCGTTTATTAAATAGAAGATAAGTGGTGATGTAAAAAATGGCGGTACTATGTTATTATTTCTTAAATACTCGACTCCAAGTTTATTAAAGCTCCAAGGATTATAATTTATTTTATTCAAACATCTAAAGTTGTAATTTGCTCTAGTAAGAACTTTTTAATCATGTTTCTAAGCTAAAATATAGGTATAATCAGGTGGGTATTGGAGTATGGTATTAGCCCCGTAGACTATAGTTATTTCCGTACTTTAAAACAATCAATCAATGGTAATACATTTTCGACTGAAAGTGGTTAGATTACTGTGCCACACTTAAAATATTCAAGATAATAATTATTAAGAGTTGTTTTACTAGACATAGACAAATTGAGAAAGAGCCGTCGGATTGTCCTTCAGCAGTAGGGGGAATATTTATTGAATAACTTTTTTCTGCACGAATATTTTCATGAGACGAGCCTGCAATATGCACCTTTTTAATGCTCATAGTACCGTCTAAAAAAAAAGATAAACGATCTACAGTGTGGGAATACTGGAGTAGGTTGCAACGTTTGGTGTGAAGATAACACTAACTTAGTTTTCCACAAAACACCAAAACACTTACACTCGACGTGCGTTTCGGGTCGGGATGAAGTTTCGCACAATCACCATAATTATGTTAAGTGATTTTTTTTTTAACTTTGAATTACATCGGCCCTATTTTTTTTAAATATGTTGAGTGATGTACAAATTTCATTTTTTCAGATTTTGTGTTTGAGCTTTTTGCAGGTTTTCTGACGCCATCATTACATTACATTACATTATGGTATATGGGTTTGGGCCTCATTAGCCACTGATCGCATGGGTTGTCCCTTGGCGATCCCCTCTTATCCGGGTCATTATCCAAAAATGCTATCCCATAAAAGGAGCAATTCAGGCACGTATCCCGCCTTAAGCCTCGCGTTCTCTAGGATAATAGGGGTCCTTAATATAAAGTACCTCTTCTCCTCCAGTGCGGGCAGGTGTAAAGAAGATGAATCGAGGTTTCCTCGTCTTCTTTACAGTATCTGCAGGCCGGGCTGCCAGTCAGCCTCAGCTTGTGCTTATATGCATTCAGAGTACTATGGTGGCCTGTTATGATTCCCACCAGGGTTCTGGCTTTGTGCCTGTTCAATTTAATGAATTTTTGAGCCCATCTCTCAATCTCTGAGTATTCAATGAAGAGTTTGGTTATTCGACAACCCGTTACTCCTCTCTATCTTTTATTGTGCTGGCCTCTTGCCCAGCCATTGATTGTCTCTGATCAGATTCCGACTTATTTCCACTGCAGGTTCTGGTCCATAGAGGTTTTCCCTGGTCCCTAGTCTGGCAAGGTCATCTGCAATTAGATTTCCCTTAATGCCATTATGCCCAAGTATCCACAATAAGAGTTCCACCGGTCCCTTCTCTGCCAAGTTGTTCAATGCTTCATAGCAGTTATAGACCAGCTTCGACGTCGTTGCTGAATTCAGGGCTGCCAACGCCGCGCTATCCGAGCAGATACATACCTTCTCCTGAGTCCGATTTTAGTCGGCCCCCAGAACACCGTATGTAATTGCAACTAGCTCGGCCTGGAGTGCGATAGTATATTTGCCCAGAGGAAAGGTTTTACCTATTCCATCGCGTCGCCTATACACCTCCGCACCCGTTCTGTTCCCACTCTTGGCTCCATCCATGTACCAGATGTCTCCATTGAGCGGTAATTCAGCTCGACCCTCCATCCAGTCAGTCTTACTGGTGAGGGTGATCTTATATTTCTTGTCAAACAAGAAGTGGACACCCGTAGTGTCAGAGGCCATCCATAGGACTCCCTCCGCAGCTAGTTCTCTTGAGAGTCTATTCAGGTCAGTTACCTTCCTATTCATGTTTCCCACCCTGTGTGGCTTCTGCTTTCAGGGTGATATAAAGAGGTGGTATTCCCGTCAGTATCCCCATCACCTCGATCGGTGTTGATCTTGGGGCTCCGGTTATACTCTCTCCCACCAGACCAGTGCTGCATACGTCAGTCTGGGTTTGAGAATTGCCTCATACCTCAATTTCATGGTTTGCAGTTTCAAGCCCCAGCTATTACCAATAGCCCTTCTCCAGGATTACTCCTAAGTATTTGACTTCGCTATTATGGCTTAGTTCTTGACCACCAAGTTTCAGCGGACATGTTCTGTTCCACTTATATTTCTTGGTGAACAGCATCACCTCAGTCTTAGAGGGATTGACCGAGAGTCCCCTATCACTACACCAATTTCCAATTTTGCTTAATGCTCCCTGTATTATATCGAGAATCGGCTCCAGGAAAGGGCTCTTCGTTATTATTACTAAGTCATCGGCATAGCCAATTACCTGGTAACCCTTTAACCTTTCAAGCAGCTTATCCACTACCAGGCACCACAGAAGGGGGGACAATACCCCTCCCTGTGGACAGCCCGAGTCGACCCGGCCCTCGATGGTAGTCTTGCCTTTATTGGCAGTAAGTTGTCTGTTTCCCAACATATGGTCTATCCATTCAGCGATTATTCTGGGGGTGTAGCATCTGCCTAGTGCTCCGCTAATCACCTCCCTGGATGTAAAGTTGAAGGCTCTTTCAATATCAAGGAAGGTGCCGACAATATATCCTCCGGAGTCCAGTTGTGACCGCACCAATGACACAACTTTATCGAGCTGTTTCTGTTGATTTACCAGCTTGATAAGCATGCTGGCTTCCTTGAATCGGTCTCTCTATTAGGACAGTATCTCGAAGGTACCTGTCAACTAATCGTTCGGCCGTCTTTAGTAAAAATGAAGTAAGGCTAATCGGCCGAAAGTCCTTAGGGGACGTATATCCCACTTTGCCCGGTTTAGGTATAAAAACAACCCTTGTGCCTAGCCACACTTTCGGGATCATCTTCGCCATCATAGTATTTCTTAAATTCTAACCAACTCTTTTTAAAACAAAAATGGATTCTTTAATGAATTCTCTGAGGGGAACAGTACTCGGTATTAGAGGTTTCTTATTTATCGCTAATAAAATAGTGTTAACCTTAAACTAGTAAAATACAATTACGTACATTGAAAAAGAAAAATATTTTGCAACTACATAAGTATCAGGGATTTGATAGACATTTTGACTAAATATTAGTATAGTACTGTACACAAATTATATTGTTCAAATTGAAATCAGAATCCTGTTGTAAGGGGTAAATTAATATATAATAAGACATTTCTTGCTCATAGATAAAAGTAACAAAAACTATTCTAAATCAAAATTGTTGACAAAGAATAAAGAAACTGTAAGCAATAGAAATACTATATCACTAAACTTGTCACTAAATTGTTTCTGTTACTGTTAAGTTGGATTTTTATATAAAGATCGTATTTAATAAGTAATAAAGTGTGAATCAAAATTGCTCATTTAACTTAAGGGGAAAGTGTTAGTGTAAATGATGTTTGCCAGTTGTTTAATCAACATCATGATATGTCATATATTTCAAGATCGATAGTAAGTATATGATGGAGGGATTATTTCCTTGAATGGACTAGTACCTCGTCATAACTGAAGATGTTGGTCTCAAGAGAATCCTTAAAGGATTAACGTATTCAATTACCAGCGTCAATGTAAAGTAAACGTATGAGCTGGAATGATAGGAAGTCGTTGTTGAGAGTCTTACATCTTTGAAGAAAATTTAGTCGTTGCTAGATATTCAGAATTTCAACGTTTAGGTAGTTATAGTTTCACCTTTAACAATTCTTTATCCACACAATTAGGATGATGATTGAAGAATTTTATTTCAACACGTCATCACTACAGAATTTTATTTCAACAAGAAGGAACTCCTCCTCAATCTGGTGTCGAAGTCCGATCATTTCTAGACGACACTTTCCCTAATAAATGGGTAGCGCAACGAGGACCAACTGAATGACCACCAAATTCGTTTGATTTGACTTTGAATTTCTTCTTATGGATTTACTTGAAATCGCGGGTCTATTTTAATAGGCAAATAATTTAAAGGATATGAAGTAACGAATTCGAAACAAAGTGGAAACTATCGGCCCGGAAACTATTGAACGTTCAATACGAAGTATTTACATGCGTACCGACCTACGTGAGATTTTTACATAATATTTTTAAATTTCTGACGAAAATTAAGTAGTATTTGCTTTATTTGCATTTTCCTCAACAACAAAAAAAAAATCCTTTATCTTATCAACGGTAAACAGGCAACCTTTAATATAGGGTATCGTTGTATTATGTTTTCTTAACTCTAAGGTAATTTTGTTAAAAAAAAAGAGAGGATTGAAATTTAAAAAAGGCTATGATAGCCTCACAACTCAAATACATAATCTTAAAAATATAACATTTTTACGTCAGTGAAAGTAAATGGTATTACATAAAATATTATTATCAGTCCTATTATATTAGCTCAACTCGGTATAATAAACCGTAATCTAATTGAAATTCCCAGTCGTTGCACTCAACTGGCGTCGGTGCATAACTGAACATGCCTTAACTAGGGATCACTTCCCATCCCAGGCACCATTTTTCACCGTTGTACTTCCTCTGCCAATTTAACAGAAATGCAATTCACAGTTTATGATTCCTTCTAAACAATGAAAGGGGACATCATCGGCGCCATATTATTCATACTGTATACAATTTCAATAGTTACCTTATTTAGCAATATTTATTTACCTGATACCTAAATTCGTCTGAAATGGTGTGTAAGAAATAAAACTTGAAATTGCAAATAATTTAAGTAGTTCAATTTATTTAGGTTTTATTATATGAGTATTTTAAACTAGATAATCTTAAATGGCGCAAACTACTCGTAATATGCAGAAGAACTAATTAACTGTTACTCATATATCACCTTTTACGACCAATTAATATTACATCACCTGATAGTTTACAGCTGAGGAACTGAGATGGTAAGGTTGTTGTACATATGTTGAGGGTATAATGTAAAACTCTACAGTGCCACTTAATGGGAACAAATTAAAATATAAGCACCTCCATTTATTAGAATCATATAAATCCATGGAAAAAATATAATTGTGATTTTTACCACCTGTCTACACAGTTTGGCATTCTCAAATTTCTAATCTTACACTCGAGTAGAGGTGCCCACTTGGATGCCTCATCAGTGACCGTGCACAAGGAAATGCGTATCGGTTGTACTAATACCTAAGAAGCATACATAGTCATTGTCATGACCAAGTTTATAAGATGTGTGGATGATTTAGTTCGGCAGGTAGTTAAGTGATACTTTATATTTGTCATTCTTATGGAGCACCTACTAATAATAACACATTAATCGTATCAAGAATGTGCCAAATTATAAAATAATGAATATAATAATTGGATATATTGTTTACGTGGGCGTGGATGGGTACACCGTTACTACCGCGTTAACACTATTTAAATTAAAATTATTATTTCCAATAAGGACTAAATCTCCTCATTTAAGAAGAATTATTAGTAAATACCCACAGGCATCTGGATATCATTGAAGCACATTTATTACTTATTAACCAGGAAGAATGTTCACGTTAAGATAGGATCATAATATTTAATTGGAAAGCTTGTTAATACAAAGTATTATTTCAAATATTATAGCAATTTATAGAAATATTTTCTAGATTTGCATTAGCACATATATATATATATATATATATATATATATATATATATATATATATATATATATATATATATATATATATATATATATATATATATATATATATATATATATATACACTAATATTTTAAATGGAATAAACACGTACTTTGTATATTAAAAACAAAAATATAACAAAGTGTCGGTTATATCAAAGGCGTTTTATTTCCTTCATTATACAATCGAAACAGTAAATGATGTAAAATTGAAACAAAGTTTATCCGTAAAGGTCGTGAAGTTTATACCACACGTCGTGTTACTTTTACCCCATTACTGGTATACAAATTTACACTAATGAATGGTAAAATTCTACTATTCTACAGAGAGCGTATGTATATTCATGATGGGATTATCTAATTTATGTGAAATCACTTCTCAACATTAATAGTACTAACAGTAATTGGTCTCACAGTATCTGATGATCGTTTTTTTTAAAGTACCTGTATCTCTTAAGTATACATTTATTCTATGGAATCTAGTATTCTTGGTGATTATTTTAGGTCAATCTATACATTAAACATATGTTTGTCATTTACTCAAATTATATACTAAAATTTTATAGCGACAATAACAATTTTTTTCGGCATTAAAATTAACAATAAGAATGCTTCTTACAGGCTAATGATAATTCAATAAAATAAAATATTCGGTGATATTTTAAATAATAATTTAAAACGTTGTCTACTTATTTAAAAGACAAAAATGTATGGAACTAAAATAGCTTGAGACGCACAAAATTTTTATGCTCTAAAAATTGGGAATCTTAAATCTATTTATTTTTTTTTACTGGGCCGTACTAACTTTTTTAATGGAATGAGACAGAACTACTGTAACTGCGCAACTGGTTACTTACGCATAAACTGTGGTAACCTGAAAGGGGGTATTGTGTACCAAGTTTAGTTTATTTATCTCCATGTAATCGGTATTTGAGATGTGAAAATTGGACATTATTTTTTAGTGTTTAACACTTAGTATCTAGAAAATAAAAGGATCGGACATACAGGGATCAAAAAGTTTTGGCACAGTAAAAATTTTTATTTAAAGAAGTTCTTAAAAAAAATATTTACACTTTAAAATTTTGTTACCTTACCATTTGCACCAATTACGGCCTGAAGTCTTCGTGGAACCGAGGATACAAGGTTCTAGGTTATTTCAGGTCCAATTTGATACCATTCTTGTAATAAAACCGTTCGTAGCGGCTGTTTCGAAGAAATAGTACTTTCTTCGACCATCTAGTCCAGCAAGTACCACAACTTCTCTATGGGATTTTTATCCGGGGAATAGGGTCCTTTGATTTGTCTACAAACATTATAAAGTAACCATTCCTTTGTTGGATTCGGATCATTATTCTGCAGAAAGATAAGTGTGTGTCTGATGCCCATATTTTCAGCACTGCTGTTCAAGTTATGGCGCAAAATGTTAATATACTTGTCGGCATTCATAATACTTTTGATGAAACTTAGGTTTCCAATACCATTCCACGACATGCAGCATCAGATTAAGACGCTCCCACCACCCTGCTTCACTGTTGGTCTGAGATGACTCATTTTAAATGCAGCATTTGGTTCTCTCCATATTTGCGACCGTCAGAGCCGAAAATATTACGCCTGCGAAATGAGAAACCAAAGACTGCATTTGAGAAAACCAAATGCTGCATTTGAAATGAGTCATGTCAGGCCAACAGTGAAACACGGTGGCGGGAGCGTTTTAGTTTGGGTTTGCATGTCGTGGAATGGTGTTGGAAACCCAAGTTTAGAGAGAATTTGTGGTGCTTGCTGGACTAGAAGGTCGAAAAAAATAAAATTTCTTCGAAACAGCAGCTACAAACGGCTTTATTACAAGACTCAGGACCAAATTGGATCTGAAATAACCCAGAACTGTGAATTCTCGATGCCACCAAGACCATAATTGATGCAAATGGGTGGTGACAAAATATTAAACTAAATAAAATTTTTAAGAACTAGTTTAAATAAAAAATTTTAGTGCCCATACTTTTTTGACTCTTAAAATTCATATTCAAATATTTATTATTCTTATTTTATTTTTAACTCGGTCAATGTATTGTCACCAACAGTTAATAGTTGGATGCTAGTGTTTAAATAAATTTAGCATCAAACAATTCACCTTTATATTTTTGAGATTTAAGAAAAAAGTGGGGTGTGCCGATACTTTCTTGACCCACTGTATGCGTATCAGTATGCCACTCCTTGGAATTCAATTATCCCGTATAATATGTACATTTCTGACATACGGACACTGATTTTAAAATGCCCTTATCGCACTTCTGCAACATGGGTTCTGACAGCTACGTTTTCCCCAGGCGTCGAACCGTACCAAGATGAGATATCAATATTTAATATTTTTTATGGTATCTTATTTGAACAGCTTCTGCGTGGGAGCAACATGTTTTTTTGTTAGCAGATATGGTTTCACTCTCCAAGTGAACATATGAGAGTAATTACATATGTGTAGATAAATGAAATGTCATAGTATAACCTTCGGTTATACTCATTTAAGTGGTATCATATGCACAATATGAACCTCACCAATATTCATCTCGCGGTGACGTGATAATTTGTACCATATGCAAAGTGAAAATAATAAGGTCGAGCAACCTTGCGCACGAATTTAAAGTGTGTCAAAATATTGGGTGGACGTCGTAATTACTTAAACTGCCGTGGTCCACAGATTCAACTCTAATTTGAAATCGGACTTAAATTCTGTCCTAGTAAAGTGACTGATCCTAATGATGAGTTTTATTTTGATGAAAAGATGATGATTCGGACTACAATAGGCTGCGATCTATTTAGTTTTTCTCTTTTTTACGTTTGATATACATTCCACTACTACATCAAATACATCATGCATCACAATAATATTATTATTTATCATAATTGCTAGCCATAATAGGATTATAGAAAATGTTCAATAAATTCTCTATTATTTTATATGCATCGCTATGTTCTTATTCTGATAAGGAGATAGTTTCGTCGATCGTTTGGTCGGCCAGACACGTGACCTTCACAATAATAAAAAAAAGTAATGGTAAGTAAAAAAATAATAATAAGCATCTGATTATTATTTTTACTCCATTAGCGAAAAGGAAGGGTTTCATATTTTCTACACTAGTACCTTGCAATTGTTATGGATACTTACTAAATATGTTTCAACTTGAGGGTTTTGAAAATATCGCTAGACTTTCTTTGATAACAGCTGCTTCTTTCACATCAAATTGTAATACTACAGACTTAATTTTGCGGAAGTACTCATGGCTGCCTGTAGCCATGTTTCCTAGTGAGTAAGAACAAGTAAGAATAGTAAAAATCAGTTTGTGGTGATTCAGGGATGTAGGGACACTGTCTGTGAAATTCTCGAATATGTTTTAGAGATTTGAAAAACACCGATTTTGTAGTTGATATTCTTTCGCTTAATTAACGCTTGGGTGATATCTTTGAATTTTTTGTAGGTCAACAAATTAAAAACTGTAATTACTCTACTGGAGAGTTTTTGTAAATGAAATCAGAGTGTAATGTAAATGAAAGATTGTGTCAATATACTGATGTGCCTGAAGGTATCCTTTACACGAATAATGGTTTATGAGTCAGGAATGTAAATACAATAGTTAACTTTGAAATTGTTTTATTTCAAATTGCATCCATTTTAGCCATTCACTTTTGATTTAAAGCATCAACACGTGATACATGATTAAATAATAGTGTACGCTACAGGTATGTTGCATACATATACATACATATATTCGACCGTGTAGATCAGAGGCTTTCAAAATGCGACACAAATATTTTAGCATCTTTTGAAATTGAGAAATAATTGTCACTATATTTATTTATTGGCTGTAGACATTAAGCACTAAACATAACATAATATATGAGCATACAGATATACAATTTAAAGACTCTATTTGTATAGAGATTTTAGGTGTGAAGTATAGTCACGTGACATAATTAGATAAATCAGGCTGAAAGTGTAACAAAGTTTACATACTTAATTTACATTTAAAAAAATAACTTTATACAGGCTTTTTACAAGCTTTTATATTAATTGTTCAAAATGAAATATGCGTACACACACATACATTGAAAATGTAGTCTGCAACGCCTGAAAAATTATTGTTGTGGAAGGATTATATCCGAATAAGTGCGAACAGGAAGAACGTAATGGGGAGATGCACAATTTTGTTGATATCAAAGTCTGTTATGAGTAGAGCTGTATAACGGTATAAAGCTCTCAGAGTTGAAATCAACTCTTGTTGTAAAAATTTATAAAAACTTTACGCCACCGATGTCATAAAATACGGACGCGAAATTTTGATTCCGATTATACCTACCTAGTTTTCTTGGAGTTTCAATATCTATGTGATTTCTTCATCCATCGTGAATGCCCAATACCTACAGTTCAGTCTATTTACAGTTCTATTAAGGAAAAATGTGGCCACTCCGAAAATATATTTTTCGAAAAAATATTGTCATTATTATAACGTAATTGCATTTCCTCGCAAGAATAGCAATCAACGATCAAAGTCATTTTCTGATAATTCGTGAGTCGTAACTTATAAGGGTGAAATTTATGTGACTATGTATGTTTATGTAGAATATTAAGCACTGCAGCATGATTCAAATTCATATCCAAGCCAATCTGACGGGAACTGGAATGTGGATTTTTATCAAGTCTTAGTAAAATGTCAAGTTGTGCATCTGCATTGATTGATTGGCGACTAGCTCTGGGTAAACCATGTACATATCCATGTTCTTTGTATTTACCTATAATTATACTGACAGCCAATCACGCTATAGACGGACGATCTTGATAAGGAGATCTTAACGAGAGCGCAGACTTATTAAAGAGAGCTACAGAAACACTGTAGTTCTCCTATCTCCATAACCAAATATAATAATTGGCTCTATTTTCGAAAGAGACATTGCTACTAAGATTTTTTTGACTTCAGATAACAGAAAATCACAACAATCAATTTTTGCCGAAAGCTAACTTGGCGTAAATGACATTAAATAAAATTTGATTCAACGGCTTCTATGCAACATCTTACGCAAATCAATTTTCACAATTAAAATTAAAATTTTTCTCGAAACATTCTTTATGTAACTTAATAAAATTTCAACGATCAAAAAAATGTGCGCTCCCTTTGACCATGCAAACGTGCGCCACTGTATATAAAAGTAAATTAAAAAAATGCGGAAAATTTAAAATACCTTTTGACCCCTTCGAGCGTCTTTGCAAGAACAAAATATTTTTCGAGATTTTTCAGGTGTTCCAGACTTTTTTTTTTACAGTGTATACATATGTACGCCTTTACTGAGTAATATTTCTTAAGTGAATAAAAATCCTGCATTACATTGTTACCGTTTACTGTTTTAGGTTATTACATGTCTGGAAATAAACTTATAAAGCATTTATTCATTACGTCATCACTATGGAATTTAGACCATATTATCTATTAACTGTTTAATTATTGTTTAATTAATAAATGATTTTTTTCGCAGTTCTCAACCGTCAGAAGCATTGCAGTAAACTGCTCATTACAGCGATAAGTGTTACAATAACAAAATGTTTATAGTCCAACAAATAAAGATTCAAATCACATTTCTATCTAATGTATGTAACTACGTATATACGTATATATAGTACTGAAACATCAACAGTTTATTGTAAAATACGCAAATGCACAGCATCAAAATAGCAATTGTATGTGTAATTAATTACTAATACGGAGATTTATTCTGATGGTATATATGTGGGCATAACCTATCAAGAAAATAATAAACAAATTTAAAATTCAAGCTACTTAATTTGTATACTTGATGCGGAATAAAGTTGTGAAGAGTGTATACTCCCGCTAATAAATAAATATTAAGTCAAGATTATAACGCATATGAAAAATAATTATAAATAAGTACACCCATACCCATCATAAATAAGTTTTCATTTATAATAGATACATACAGTGTGTTTGAGGGAAGTCGAAACTTGAGTCAAAAAAGTAAAATTTTGCTATACATGGTTTAGATATAAATAAAACCATTACAGAAATCTGAATCTATAATATAGGCATTTAGCCGTTTTACTGTGTACAAAGATACACTCCATTTATTTCATAGTTACCTTTCCACTTCATTAAAATGGATTTGATTAAGAATTTGGCGCTTTATTACTGGGAATGTCGATGTTAAGATTGCTGAATTGAGTTCTGGCGAAGTCAATAATGACGGATACGTATGTTATACGTATCCGTCTTGTCTTATTTTATGATATTTTATAATATATAATATTTTATAATATTATAATATTGTGTTAAAATGAGAAATATATTTGCTTATATATAACTCAATATCATCGTAGATGTAACGAGTAATGAGTAAATTACAATCTAATGAAATACATTTCCTTCAAAAACTAATTTATTAGTTTTTAACATAAAATACTTTTAAAATAGGTTACATTTTGTTTTGTACATTTTGTGTTTGTTATGTTGTTAGTAAGAGTTGTTTGTTCTGTTGTTAGTAACGAGTAACTGGCAAGTTACAAACTACTAAATTACACGCCCTTAAAAAGTTGTGTAGTATAAAATTTCTTTAAAGTTTTAGACACACAGAAATCGACTTCTTGCCCCTAAAGCCTTAAGCTGCGGAGGGCAAGGTTACACATAAGAATAAGGACAACACACTCATGCTCAGGGAGATGTGTCAAATACGATACGTAATTCTTGCGATATGTAACAAACATTTTATCATTTTATTTGATAAAACGTATTAGTAAGTAATCGAACTACAATGTATGGTTCTTCTTAGCATTAATTATGTATAATAAAATTATTTTTGAACAAATTTGCCCTTAAATTTTCTTAAAATACTTGTATACAGTTGAAAACTTGTCTACGTATTTCTGACGGAAACATGCATTTATGATTATTGCTCTATAACGTTCTTTTTTCTTATTTGGGTTGATTCTATCAACTGTAAAAATATTTTAACAGCGGACATCCTGTACAATAATGTTTTAAAGATGGACACTAAATAATCATAATAAATTTGCACATTTTATGAATTATGAAGATAAACTAGTCTAATATTAATAACTGTAAGAATGAGTAAAATGAAGCAGATGCAAACCAATGTAATATTTTAAGTAATTTATTTTACATGAAAATATTATTTATTATGTGCACGTTTATGGAGAAACAAATGTATCCTTTGATGACAAAGTTATATTTGTAATGAATTGTTTGATGTCAAATACGTCGTATTTAACATTTAATATTGACAATAGAGGTAATTAATCATTTCCTCAAAGAACGTAATAACACGATTTGTTTTCTTCTACAATTATCGAAAATGACGTAAAGTAAATCAGCTTGCTTTAAACTTTACTACTTTATCACATAGTAAAAATGATTTTGATACATTATGCATTGTTGTAACTGCTAATAAAATTATTTATAGAGATCCGAAAATTATTTTACAGCTCAGAGATACAAATAGTAGCAATAGTTCTTAAGCATTCACAGTAGTATTATTTTACCACGAATATTACCAAATTCTTATTTCTAGCGAGAATTAAATTCCAATAAGAATTATTAAGAATTGTTAAATCCTGAACCAATACACATATTTATGAATTCGGAATGATCAATTTATACCCATACGGTTTGTTTGTCCGAAGTAGCAAACATATTTACTGTTATGGCCAAGTTTAGTTTATTAAAACTAATAGACGAATTTTAACAAATTCGTTGGAGGATTTCTTGGGTTAGGTGTGATATTTTAAATTTGGGAACGCTTATTGTCCACTTACTAATAATAACACATTAATCTTATCAAGAATGTGACTAATTAACTATCCAAAGGCATCTGGATATCAACGAGGCACATTTATTACTTATTAAAACGGAAAAAATCGCATTAGGATAATCATAATATTTAATTGGAAAGCTCAATAATACAAAGTACTATTTAAAATATTATAGGAATTTGACTGCGTTCTACATCAATATATAAATAATATATACATACGTACCAATATTTCATTAGTGCAATAAATAAATTAACTTTGTATATTAAAAAGGAATATAATAAAATGTAATGTGTGTCCATGTCACACCAAACTGGTGTAACTAGATTGTGTAGACACCACAATCTGGGGTACTGGTGTACACCGTTTGGTGTGAAATTGATGTTAAATTTTACACCTCATTCAGACAGTATACGTATTGAATGTATTTAAATACGCTTTTAGTATAAAAACGAAAATAGACTAGTATATAGGCGAAAATATACTTGCATAAAGACGAAAATAGAATAGAGTGAGTGATTATCGTCGAATCGACAGTCTAAACTGGATTGTCAGCGAGTCCAAAAAAATACGGATTGCTATGTCGACTCGACGAGTATGCTTATCGTCTTGTATAGGCATGTTTGAAATCGATTGTTGTACGAAATGAAGAATTGCTGAAAGCAATATGTCTGTGCTCTACTGCGTACTATTTGTAACGTCAATTAGAATAAATAGTGTGATTCATGGGAGCCAGTCGCCGACTCAGTTGGGAACTTCTCCAACATGTGTAACTTGAGAATACTATGCATCCATAACTAGTATCCAGGATACTAGAGAAAAAATTAAAAAGTATCAAGTTAAACGAGAGCGGTATAAGATACAAGGTTCAACTCAAGTTTCTTTAGTCTTTTTGCGTTTTAACTAAATTAATACATATATGGTATTATTCTTTCGTAAATGGAATCAAATAAAAACATTTTTGATTGTTAATTTAATGCGCACTAGTCTTTCTTACTTTTTTTAGGATTTTTTTTATAAAACTAATGCCGTAATGGCCTTGTGTGCACCTTATCGTTGACTATATCGTCCGAAGTGTGAACTAATGTATGATAATTGAATTCATGAACTTGATATATAGTACTGAATAAATATGAAATACAGTGCGTCAAATTAATTCTAACGTTTTCATCCCTACGAGGGGCACTATTTATATTTTGGGCCTTGGCAACACTAAGTGTCTTCAGATGCCATCTGATGTTTCCAATGTAAAGTTTGACATTTTTGACCATAACCCTCTTCAGAACATTTTATCATTTAAATGCGATTTGTGTTGTTTACAGTGATTTGAAAATTGTATCTCAGCGAAAAAATGGAATTAATTCGTGAAATTTTTCGTGCCATTACGTATCGTATAACGAGTTTAATCGTGGCCGCCATTCGCTCGCCGAAGTCGTCAAGATCGTCCAAAATCTGTTGCTGTGCCAGAAAACATTGATGCTATGCAAAAACTGACGATGCAATATCGTCATGCGACATACTGTGAGATTGAGACCACCTTAGGCATTAATTTGACTAGCATACATAAAATATTGCATGATTATTTAGCTGTAAAAAAGGTTTGTTCTCGTTGGATCCCACATAATATGAAAAAATCTCAAAAAGATGCTCGTGTCGATTGGTACAAACAAATGTTCAAGAAATACAATGGCGGTGACTCAAAGAACGTATATAGCATTGTAACAGGTGACAAATCATGGATATATACGTATGAGTCGGAAAATAAGCAGCAGTCGACTGTATGGGTGTTTCAAGATGAAACACCAAATCCAACAAAAGTTGTTCGCGCTTGAAACACTTCCAAACAAATAGTCGCCTGTTTTTTTGTGAAATAAGGAAAACAAACAAGCGCCGTCGATCATTCTTCATAATGACAATGCGAGTTCTCACACATCTCGTCTAACAGCCGAATGTTTGAACAGTCAAAAAACGAATTAATGTGTCATTCGCCGTACAGTCCTGATTTGGAACCCAATGGCTTCTTTTTGTTCCCAAATATCAAAAATAAATTGCGTGGATAACGATTTTCATCGGCAGAAGAAGCCGTTGATGCGCTCAAAAACCATGTTTTGGAGATATCTCAAGCGGAATGGAAAAATGCTTTGATAAATAGTTCGAACGCATGCAAAAGTGTATAAATCACGAAGGAATATATTTTGAAAAACGATAAAGTAATTTTTAATGACAAATTAATGTCTTTTTATTATTAGGCTCAAAATATAAATAGTGCCCCTCGTACTACAGTAGATGACTAAAACTTCCCAGATATTCCTCTTCTAGTTATTACAATTGGCACCCCTGTAACTAATAAAGCCTGGAGGGTTTGCTCTTGATATATTCCCGATTTGCTCCACTGTTTATTTAAATTTTATCATAATGTGTCCTGATTTTTCTGTCGTCTTAAGCAATTGTGTATTGGAGTGCATTTGTCTATCCCATATATTTTACAACATTAGGAGGCACCATATTTTCAATTAGACAAACTAACTACAAAATAGTAAAATCCTATTCAAATAAATATCATGGATTTCCTTTTCATTTTATGTGCAATTACGTGCTTGGACTGTGCCAAGCTGAAATTACTTTGTAAATAAATAACACTCACGCAAAATCCCCGTTACGCCACAAAGAGAAATTAACAATTAAATTACTATTCTTCCGATGTTCCTTTGTTATCATACAGTACCCTGCTCAGTCAATAACATGACTAGGTAATAAAGTGCACATAAAAATATAGATCTATTGTCCATTACTTTATGCTGTGCTGATTTTATTAGATTATCTACTAATAGTTAAAAGTATTTACAAAAAATAACGCTGAATTGTAAAGTTTTATTTTATAGCATCTATGTATAAATAATTTCAAAGAAAAATACAAATTGTTATTGTCGACTTTATTCCAAGTTATACTACTGTTAAAACTATAAATATAGGATGTCTCATTTGGAAATATGGGATGTGATTTGTGAATAAAACTTGGTCAAAATAATATTTAACACTCAGGTTTGTGGGCACACGTGATTTGGGTTGTGAAGGCAATCTCGGCGTTGTCGCGAGGGTGTGCGAGCAAGGCTGCTTGCGCTAAACCATCTCGCGTGGCATTAAAGGCTGTGATAGCTTCTGGTGTCCAGTTGACGGGAGTTTTGCCTTTCGCGTTGCCCTTCAGCAGGTCGTTCAGCGGCGTCTGTAGTTGTGCCGCCTTAGGAACGAAACGGCGCCGGCGGTAAAAATTGAGGGCATAGGTTTTTTATTCTTCAACATAAAATGGAGAAGATGCGGCTATACATGGAAAAGAATATGGTTCATATGGCCGGCTCGATTCATCTGGTATGATGTTATACGTTTAGCAAAATTGTCCATGAGACAGTCACATAGAACTGGCTCTATTTCCCGAATAACACGTTGAATGTTTGGTTTGAGGTCATTGATTGTCGCTGGCTGTCATGGATTGTTGCACGTTTCCCTGAACATAACCTATAAGAAAACAATGTCTAGTGGTGTTAAATTACATGATCTTAACAACATGATAAGAAAATTTGGTATGAAAAGATTTGGTTGAAACCACATATTGTTCAAATCCAAATCATCAATTTGGTGGAAAAATAAATTGTTTAACATGTCACGATAAAGTTTCTCATTTACTGTGATAACATTATCAGCTTAATTTTTAAAGAAGTATAGTCCAATTATTCCACTACTCCAAACCGTGCATCTATGTGATGCATTTCTTTTTCTTGAACAGCATGTGGATTTTCAACATTCCAAATTCCACAATTTTGTTTGCCGACATATCCATCAAAATGAAAATATACTTCATCGCTGAACAAAATATTGTTGCAAAAATTATCATCATCTTTTTGCCTTTATAACACCCAATTAACAAATGTACGACATTGCAAATGGTCTGTAACTTTTAATTGTTGTGTCAACTGAATTTTGTATGTTGACGAATGCAGATATTTCTTTAAAGAGCGTGGCGGCTCTTGACAGATTCAATTGTGCACGATGTCCATTTGAAGTGTTTGGATACTCCCGTACACTTTGATTGACCAAGACGAGGGCGTATTGGTGATGCCTTGTCAATAACAGAACCTGTATCTTAAAATTTCTTGATTAAAGTTACGAGTTGTTAACCAGCTGTTAAAGATGTACGTTACTGATAATGTTAGTATGGCATGTAACTTGACAAAATGTAATTATTTAAAATGGTTAATACAGGCTGAAACAGACGTTTTCCATTTCATTACCACCTTCGACCAAGATAATTTTTGGTATCAGTATATGTGTTGCCTCAAGTATTGAACCCGGTACTGTTTTTACATTTATACGAGGGTGAATCAAATATAAACGCCTTTTTAATTTTTTTTATTACATTTTCCTCTAAAATACACCGCTTCATGTACACAAACACTGTTTACACTGGTTGTCCAAAATTTTGGACCAAATGTTGGACATTTTTGTCCGAATTATAAAGATTAAATGCCAAATGAAATATAAAAAAAATAGTATTAATAATAGTGTTTCGGGGTTTTGAACCTTCGATATTCTTTTTTCTTTGGCTATGACAGTATTGATCATTTGCTTAAACACAGGACAGTATTTTCTTATTATAAACAGATATCTTTGAAGGTCGGTGTGAGATTTGTCAGATCATCAATTAGACGACAAAAATTGAAATTTTTTAAAAATCTTAATTTTTAAAAGATTAAAATTCAATTAGATCAACGTACGCGACGATGAAGTAAACAAGGTAATATAAATGCATATTTTGTATCTGTAATTTTTCATTTATTGTATGATTATTATTTAATAATAAATTCTACCAAGACTATTACCATCTTTTTGTTTTCAGCGAGAACTAAATCTCCATAATAATTATTAAGAATTGTTAAAACCAGAAGCAATTCACCTATTTATGAGTATAGATATTTCAAGAATATATTTAATTATTAAATAATGAATTTAATAGTTGGGTACATTCTTGTTTACGTTACTACTACATTAACACAGTTAAAATTACAATTTTTATTTTCAGGACGACTACCTTTCAGGAGGACTAATTAATAAATATCCAAAGGCATCTGAATATTAACGAAGTACATTAGTTACTTATTAACCAGGAAGAACATTCGCGTTAGGATGTGATTATAATGTTTAATTGGAAAGCTCGATAATACAAAGTACTATTGTTGCAGGTTGCGTTCTTATATAAATATTTTCTAGATTTGCACTGGCACATATACATATACACCAATATTTCATTAATGGAATAAAGAAATTAATTTTGTATATTAAAAATAAAAATATAATAAAGTCTATTATATTTCAAAAGCGCTTTACGAGTATTTTCCTTCAGTGTACATTATTGGTAATAAGAGTACATTATTGGCAATAAGATATAAAATTTAAATAAAGTTTACACCAAAAGGTGGTGAAGATTCTACAAGATGTCCTGTTGATTTTACTCCATTACTATCATTTCACTATCATAGTTAAATTTTACCACGGCCTTATGGTATTATGTTCATTTCACTTCAAACTGGTGTATCTTTATATGTACCCCATTTGGAGTGAAATTGGTGTTAAATTTTACACCACGTTTCAGATAGTGCGTATTGGATAAACTAACATATTAATTTACATCAGATTTAAAGAACATCGTTAACCTAAAATATGGGTTCTGTCCCATATTTTAAGTTACTCGTGTTGCTCCTTATGTCTCATTATAACTGTGAAGTTGTTTTTTAAAATTATCTGCTAAATATTATAATATTATTATATATTCCAGTATTATGAACAAGACAATGGATCAACACCCACGAATGTACAGTTTTATCATGGTAAAGGACGACGGTAGTTATAAACACGTTACCTTGCACCCGAGAAAAAAGATAATTAGATATTAGTCACGGGTTCAATAATATTGAAAGAGATGGGATGAAAAAGAAGCACTTGCATAATGGGAGTTAACTATTTTCCAATGATGCTTGATGAAACTGGAAATATATGAACTTCCATTGACTAATAATGAGTTCAAGTACTAATTTTAAATTAAAGTAAGATTATTTGTTACATATTAAATAATTTCCTTGACAAAAACTAAACTATAAAGCATAATTATTATAAAAAAACATAGATAAACATAATTTAAATTGAAATTGCAAATTTACTCATATATGTTCTTCTCAACATTGTATGACAACGTACAAACTATAATATTTACTGTTTTTATTTTTCCGCACTCAACTATACCAGAGCGGAAAAGTAATGTAATCGTGTAAAGAAAAATGATGAACATTTTTTTCTTGCGGTTATTTTTCGTTTTCGGCCTAAGAACAAAAAAAAAATGGTTTTTAAAAAAATTTTGCTGTGTGTGTGTCGTTGTCGTCGGCATTTATTCTTGTTAACACGAAAACTCAACTAAAACGTATCAGATCGATCGGGTTTTGACTGATTCTGATCGAGGACGTCTCCCAGACGACACCTATTGATCTTGAGGTGGATAGAACACACTCTACCATGTCCATGGGCTATGAGAAAGCACAATGGTGGACTATTTCAGATTTTTTTTTGTTAGCACGATCACTCAATTAAATCGTGTCGGATCGATCGGGTTTCGACTGATTCTGATTAGGGACGTCTACCAGACGACATCTATTGATTTTGAAATGGATAAGACACACCCCACCCTGTCCATGGGTCATGACAAAGCACGATGGTGGACTATTTGAAAAAAGTAAAACTGTTGCATAAAACACATATTCTGCATTTATGTTTACTTTTTCTCGACTTAATTTCGAGATAGATGTTCTAATTGTGGAAAAGTCCGTTTTAAGGTTTTAAAACTGTTTATTTAAGTACATTGTTAGTGTATGTAGTTGAGTCTTTAAATAATACGCTTTTATACGTCTTCATAAAGATGATTCGAGTTATTTATATAAAGTTCTTCCTGAAACATCTAACAAAAGGATATACCTACTCGTATAATCGTTTGTTACTAAACACAATGTAACGTGATACGTTTGGCTATGATTTCCAATTTATTATAGAATTAAACTCATGCAATGAAATTTAAAACTATACACGTGTGTAGTATATCTGAATAGCTTAAAATGATATATAATGACGCGGAAGACTTTCTGAATAGGGCATTATTTTATTTATAAGTTTTGACATTAGAGCTTGTTACATAATCATCATTGATAATTTATTTTGATAAAATTAGAATTACAGATTCACGGAAAATGAAGATAAAATGAGATGAAATTCAAAAATGATCATATCGCCATATATATATATATATATATATATATATATATATATATATATATATATATATATATATATATATATATATATAATTAAAAATCATTTCAAATGATTATGCTGGGGAACAGTTTTTTTTGCACTTATTACAGCACCTGTTCTTATAGTTTATTTCATCGCTATTTGTCAAATAAACCTTAGCTTGTTTTTATGGTTAGGCTCAGGTAGACTCTTTCATTTATAGGCAAGATAAGAGAGTTTTTTATTTGGCAAATAGCGATGAAATGAATAGTACCTAATTCGAAGGCGCTGAGTTCATATCTGCAGGTAGTTTTGCTTTGTAAATTCTAGATTTTTTGCAATTCGACATTTTAATTTTTGTGAAATTTGATGCTTCGTATGAATACGATATCAAACAAATCAGTTGCTCAAAATAAAATACTTATATATATTCAAATAGTGATTCTTTATGACAAACGATCTTTAAATTAACGTATACATATTTTAACATTCCAATATAAAGGGGATAGATAGTAAGTGATTCGTAACAACTGATATGGATGAAAATTTAGATACTTCTATTCAGGCAAAAATTTACGTTTGCGCTCTTGCGCTTGTAGACCTTCTCATGGCAATCTCGTTTGATGCTCCAGCAGTAGTCCTCTATCGTATGTTTGTGTCAATGCCTTTGGTAGCGATCTTCCATCGTCAAAAAGTCTTGATGGAAACGTTTTCCCTGTTTGTCACTTACAGCATCAAAGTTCTTTGGGAACTAGTGGAGGTGGTGAAAACATTCACCTTCAGTATTCAGTGCTTTAAGAAACTGTTTCATTATGTCAAGCTTGAGATGTAGTGGAGGAAATATTATTTTTTCTGGGCTGACGATTGAGTAATTCACAATGTTTACTCACATGAAAAAAGGCTATTTCAGTTATAACGCAAGACTGAAATCAACTAATTGCTCATGCCGGAAAACACGTGATGCATATGCCGTCCTAAATAAGCAACCCACAAGCTGCGTACGCAGATCTATATTATCTATGTGCACACATACATTTTTAAACATACTACCTGCAGTACATATCGCATAGTATGTACTGTAAGTACATACTACCTGCCCACAAATAAGCAGAGACCTGCTATTGGTATGTTTATAAATAATAAATAAACGAAGCAATTCTGAGGGCACACAACCCTGCATAATACCCTTCACAAAAAAATCACAAAGTTGTACGATAGGTGGTGCATCATAAGGTTAATATATTAACTTAAAATGATACGCTCTATATTCAACATCAAATTGCACGAAACCAGAGAATGTAGCGAAAAATTATGAAAATTCTCTAAAATCAATTAAAAATGCTTTTGGAACAGTGAATGACAAAAAAATTATTCCCCGGTGTTATCACACGTATCCTCTTTCAATTAAAGAAAAAAAAAATAAAGAGGTAAATATCAATCCAAGGGTGTTAAAGTGGCGAGTATAAAAGTATAAAATTCTGTTTAAATAATATAATTGTATAATACAAAATTACATGTTTCAAAATTTTACTTAAAAAATGGTAGATTAGGTTTTTTTTTTAATTAATGGTCTTTATTTTTATAGTTTACCTTACAGTTACTCTTCCGCCTAACCCCCTAACAGTTACACAGACACACATAAACACACTCAGCCGACTGATGTGGGAATTGAACCTACGCCCAGATTATCCCAAGTCGAGCAATCTAGACCAGCTTCAAGTGACTGACATCGTTATTCTGGATTAATTCATGGAGCTTATGGGATAATTTACCTTCAGACGATCTGGTCATGCCTCTAACATCCATGCCAATACGGATTCGAAAGTCGAGTTGTCTTAATGAATAAAACTAATTAGAGAAAACTAATTAGTTAGAGAAAACGGCTAATTTTTGTTGCAACTCGGCGTTAAACCAGGGATGCTGGCGTGAAAGGCCGAAATTTTTTTAGCTTTAACATTTGTATTCCTTTTTGACTATAAAAGTTATCTTATACTATGTTATTAGAAGGGTATTTTTTATGTATATATAATAAACACGTATAGAGTTATTCCCTGTAACAAGAGACAAGGGAGTACGGCCACCCGGTTGCTGTTTTTATTTATTAAATGTATTTAATTAATCTTAAATTTACTAAATTATGAAAAAATAAATAAAAAAAAACCGCTTAAGATAATTTTGTGATAGTGCGGATTAGACAAAATCAGCTTAAAATTATTTATTTATATTTTGTTAATAATAATTGATGTGGATAATTGGTGTGGCTTATTTTTATTTAACTTTGTATGTATATGCTTTATTCCTATAGTAAGTCATGTAAATATTTATGTCCATAGTGTAGTTGCTCTTCATGTATATTTTTAATATTTTAAGCTAATGGTGTTATATACATTTGCCAATTTTAAAATGTATTAGACTATAAATTTTTTATACGATCTTTTATTAATATGTGCGCTTTATGTATCTGTTCGATTTTGTTATTAATCTTAGAATTGTGTTTGTATTAAGTATTTTTTAGTAATTTTATAAATTTCAATTTTATTTAAAATTTTTCTACAGTTGCACACTACAACTACAATAAGCACACTTCATGCTTATAAAATGTATTCATGCTTACAAAAATAGATTTCACTTCATGCAAATTTTACACTAAAATATGATTTTTGAAAACTTTGTGAGGATAATTTGGCAGTAGGAGAATTAATAAATATTTAAGGTTTACAAAATTAAATCTTAGCTTTGATTTAAAATTATCTAACAAACGTTTAGACAAAACAGAATAGAAATTAGATTTTTATACGGATTAATTTTGTTAAAGAAAAATAAAAAAATGCTTTTGTTCAAGACAATGTTTCCGTTGTCAAACTGATATGGATTATAAGAAATACGCAAAGATAATCTTTGTACGGCCCCTTTCTCTTATGTGAAATTATTTCTATGAGTTTCATTTCTAAATTTATTTTTGGATACAATTATGCTATGCATATTTTAAATTTTATTTATTAGTTTTTATAATAAATTACCGTCTATTATCTTAATATCCTATGTTATTGTCAATGATGTACTACTACAAATCAATTCTAGAAAATTATTTTTATGCATTCAAATATAAGAAAAAAATCACATTCCCGAAAAAGTATTCTTGAATTCTACAATAAAAATGCTATTTTGAGTTTTAGCAGATTATAGAAACCTACAATTTTTTTAACTTAGAAAAAGTTTTAGGTTAGTGAAAAACAGTGGCGGCTCGTGGTGATTTGCCATGGGTGGGCAACAACTAACTATTAGTAGGTTAGGTTAGGTTATAGTGCAAAATAATGAAGTAAAATATAGTAAAAAAAACCTTGACTCATCACTCTATGTTAGTCACTGTACAAGTATATGTTAAGATTTAAAATTCTTTCAGCTTTCAAGTTGAAATTTCTCTCACTTTCGCCATGGTATAAATACTAAAGAAATACAATACTAAACAAACACAAATGTAATGTACCAACTTCCACAGACAGACCGCCGCACTAATGTATTGTAATTATTGTTAAAGAACCGTTAAAATTTTGAAAATTCTAACCTACACAGTACAGAGTTCGCTGAGATAAACAACGTTCTACAACGTCTCTGAAAACAGAACTCGGAAATACGGAGATCGAACTGATCGGAGATTCTCGATTCATTCCCCGCTTTGCCGAAGGCTTTTTCAGCAGGGTGGTCTAGCCCACCCGTGTCCCGTGTCACAGCTTACTCGAGTAGCTTAGTCGAGACTCGAGTAAGCTGTGCCCGTGTTTAAAATTGTTTCATGTAGTTTACACGTGTATAATTTTGTTTTTACGTCTTCAAATCAATCAAATCATTCGTAATTCTA
This sequence comes from Rosalia funebris, assembly GCA_037954035.1. Classification (NCBI taxonomy): domain Eukaryota; kingdom Metazoa; phylum Arthropoda; class Insecta; order Coleoptera; family Cerambycidae; genus Rosalia; species Rosalia funebris. The sequence goes on along the minus strand of JAZFAV010000009.1, from coordinate 26,128,788 downwards.
TTGATTAATTAATTTCATGTGTTTACTGCTTATTTAATTTTATATTACAGATTCCCATGTTTCTATACTATTGTGAAATAATTTAAACTTTCAAGAGATGTTGAAAGTACAGGTATACCCATGTCAGCTTGCGCTGTCTCGTATGTACAAAGCCAGAAAGGCAAAAGGCGTGGCTGCTGACCCGGCCCGGCACCCACCATGCTAGACATAACCACGCTAACTATTAATTCCACGGTTAGAAGAGTGAATTGCTGCACTTACTTACACTGCAATTTTCCACCACGGTTGCGCTGTTAGTATTAGTATATATAATCAGAACTTTTCATTGTATTATTCCTGTTATGTAATATATAATGTATTTAATTAATTACATATTACATAATTATATCTTCACTAATTTCTATAAACGATAAATAACGAACTTTGGAACTGTGTGTTCCTCTTCTTCTAGGAAACAGCTGGGTGGGCACTGCCCACCCTGCCACCCCTGACCAGCCGCCACTGGTGAAAAAAACTACAGACACTGCAAGGGTTAGAAAACCAAAAGCGCGTAAGACACTGTGTACTTTCCATTTCCGTGTTACCAGCACCGAAATTGTAATTTCACACATCTTACACAAATAAGACGTACATTTCTACGTCTTAACTTTACGAAAGCCATGATGAGAAATCTAATTCATTTATTCATCCAATTTTCAACCCTATTCGATTTGATTAACCCAGTAACCCTAGACTCTTTTACATCTTCCAGGGTTATTTTCTATATTAGATGCTTTCAGTACACCTGAATTTTTAAGGTTATCCATATTTCTCTATCATTTGACGAAATGTAAACTTTAATGGAATATATTTACTTTACTACAGATCATTAAACATTTGACTGCTTGAATTTTCGTTTAAATTGGTTTAATCCGGTTAACGACCTACAAACCTTAAACTATCCCATAGTTAAGTTGTTTAGAGCCATAATTGTTGCGTAGGAAGGTATAGTAATGTAATTTTACCGTAGGTTATAGGACATGATGGGAACATAGTAATGAATGAATATAGAACAGCCATGTATGACTTTAATGGCTATATATGGAAGGTTTAGGCAGTGGCGTATTAACCCAATTTGGCTCCCAAGGCCCTAAGAAAATCCCGCCCCCCCCCCTCCCCTACCTCATTGATTTTATTCTGTTTCACCAAAACTTTTTTAGATTTTAGTGTTTGATATACCATTATCTTCACTTGTTTTTTTTATTATTTTGATAATGGTAGGACAGGTGGGTACATTGATTGTAAAACTGTCTGTTAAACGTGTATTGTTTATTATTAGTAATACAGTAATTAGTAATAATACATAATTATAGTAACAATTATTCAAAAATATTAAAATTAATTTTCGTTAATAATATATTCAAGCCGAAGTTAATCGTACATAAACTATTCAAATTCGGCCTAACGTTCAATTACAATAGAGAACACATATTGGTGTCTTCCATATTTATAATTATTATATAAATAAGTATATTAACGGTATTTTGGCAGTATTAATCTCCGCGAAGGTACATATTTATATGTAGTAGGGGCACTACTCTTTAGAAAGATTCATATCACTTAAGTATCCGATTCGAAATGTAGTTAGTATCTCTGTTACAGATAGCTCAGGGGTAAAGTGTCGGACTGCAATGCTGAAGGATCGATGTTTAAATCTCGGAAAGGGTTGGGTATTTTAATTCGCGCCAAAAAGGGGTAATATAGGTAGTAAATGACAGTACAAGTAGCAGCATTGGGGGGAAAAGCCAAAAAAAAAAAATGAAAAATCTTTTTTTTTACGTTTGTATATAATACTGGCCCTAGCTTGGGCGCCTTTACGGGCCCAAACCGAAAAATGTGACACGCCCGCATTGACCCAAGACAGCCTATGGGGCCAAGGTATACGGGAAAATAATATTGGCCCCGTACTGGGCCCACAGAGAATTTCCACTCTGGCAGGCGCCACCTATAATTCGAGAAACCCTCGTTATGATTTTGTGAGAATGTGAGCGAACGCTCTAAGAATTTAAAGGTCGTGAATTTCGTCGTTTTTTGCTTCGACCAACACACAATTTTATTATAAAATCTTTTTCCAAAATTTTGCGCCCCTTGAAATTTTTGCGCCGCAAGCCCGGGCTTCTTGGGCTTCTGCTATAATACGCCTTTGGGTTTAGGTTGGGGCTAGAAGAAGGGGTCATTTAATAATTCATGTTCGTAATTTTTATATTCTTTCTTTAAATAAAAATCTAAATAGTATACCTGTAAGTAATATAAAAAAAAATGTAAAAAGAATATAACATTTTCTATTTCATTTGGTAATCAAGTGGAAGTGAATTCTGATTTTCAAATTTTGTTTCGTAGAAGCCATCTTATTTGTTTCGTTATGTGACTGACAATATACTGATGATAAGTGGTTGAGAAATTACGATTCTCTATTAAGAAAGCAGACGATTTTAAGATGTTGCCTAATTTCTAGAGCTGTGTAAAATAAAAAGAATTGCGGTTACTTACTTTATCTCTTCCGACGCCAACTAATTATTTATTATTCTTTCGGTTTCTACAAGAATGAATATTATTTTTAAGATTCCTATAATTATTCCGAAGTATTGATAACTTTGTAGATATTTAATTGGACATGCTCTTTTATTTTATTGTAGTAGCATCATCGTGGACTATACTCATAAATACCTCCTTTATGTTTTCCATAATAATCAGTTGAAAGAAATCGTTGTGGAAAAACGAAAAAAAAAAATAACTGAATTGTTTTATATATTAGAGATATAGACCTTAGTAATTAAGTTCTTTGTAAATACAAGGGAGTAATGGACTATTACTAGAGATTTTTCGCTATACCATAAGTTTAACTTTTTTTTAATATACCGTTAATTACTATAGCTTATTGGTTGAACTGCTGGACTATTAAAAGGTTTTCGGAGATAGCTGTTACATCATCATCATTAGGTCATCAGTCCTAAGACTGGTTGGACGCTAACCTCCAGCTTCTCCTATCTTGTGCTAACCTACGCATTTCGCTAATTGTGCTACAACCTACATCCCTTACTATTTGCGAGCAGTAGTTTAATCTAGGCCTACCTCTGCCTTTCTTCACTCCTATTTCTGCCTCCAAAATATCGCGGACTATTCCCCCATGTCTCAGCAAGTGGCCTACCATTCTATCTCTTCTTTTCTTTAAGTTTTTCCACATACTTCTTTTCTCGCCGACTTTCTCCAATACTTCCTCGTTTCTAACCCTATCAGTCCATGGTATTTTCATCTTTCTTCGGTAACACCACATCTCAAAAGCTTCTAATTTCTTCCTATTTGCTTCCCCTACCGTCCAGGTTTCGCAGCCGTATAGTGCCGTGCTCTATACATAAGTTTTCAAAAATCTCTTCCTTGTTTCTAAGTTTATTACCCCCGAGCATAAAAGTGCTTTCTTCTTATTAAAAGCTACTCGACCCTACGCTATTCTTTGTTTTATGTCTTTATCGCTTCTTCCATCCCAATTTATTTTACTTCCTAAATAAGTGAAGTTTTTAACTTCCTCCAATCTTTCATTATTAATTTGTACTTTCGTTTTTGCTCTGCTCTCGCGCTTTCTGCACATTAACACTTTAGTTTTGTTTTTATTCACCCTCATTCCGTATTCCTCTGTCAACACTGCCTCCATTTCGTTCAATGCCGATTCTAATTCCTCCTTACTAGATGTTAATACTGCTATATCATCCGCGAATCTCAGCATTTTTAGTTTCTGTCCCTGTACTTTAAGCCCGAAATCCACTCTATCTTTTACCACATTAATCGCCTCTTCGATGTACAGATTAAAAATTAGTGGTGATAGCGTACATCCTTGTCTTACTCCTTTCCTAATACCTACTTCCCTTTTTTCCCCTTCTACTTCTATAACAGCAGTTTGCTCTTTGTATAGATTGTGTACTACTCTCCTATCTCTATATTTCATTCCCGCGCTCTTTAGTATCTCGAACATTTTTTCCCATCTTACGTTATCAAAAGCTTTTTCTAAATCTACAAATCCTATATAAGCGTTCTTTCCTTTTTCTATTGTTTTCTCTAACATTACTCTTAGCGCCAGAATAGCTTCGCGAGTTCCCCTATTTCGCCTAAACCCGAATTGGTCTTCTCCTAGTATTTCTTCCGCTCTATTTTCCATCCTCTTCTGCACTATTCTGGTTAAGATTTTTGACGCGTGGGAAGTTAGGCTAATCGTTTTAAAGTTCTCGCATTTGTCGGCTCCTCTCTTTTTCGGTATAGTAACGATAATGTTCCTCTTATAATCCTCCGGCATCTCGCCCGTTTCGTATATGTATTTTACCAGTTCAAACATCCTATTTACTACTTTCTGTCCCACATATTTAAAAATTTCCGCCTGTATTTTATCTACATCCGGCGCTCTATTATTCTTTAGCCCCCTTAGTGCTATTTCAAATTCCTCTCTCAATATAGGTTTTCCTACATCTTCCCTATCGATGCTAGATTCTTCCTCTAATATCTCTCCTAATTCCTGACCCTCGTATAAATTTCCTAAGTACTGCTTCCATCTATCCGCTTTCTCATCTCTTCCTATCAGTATGTCCCCCGATTGACTCCTAACGTTTCTACTTATTGTTCCTATATCCCTGAAGTTCCTCTTAATTATTTTGTAAGCCTTATCGGTCTTACCTACTTGCAACTTATCTTCTTCTTCTTTGCATTTATCCTCTATCCATTGTTCTTTCGCTTTTATACATTTTCTAATGATTTCCCACTTTATTGACTTATAAGTTTTCAGTCCTTCTTCGTCTCGTCTGTTTTTGTAGCCTCGTTTCTTTTGCATTAAGTTTAAGATTTCGTCCGTTATCCAGGGCTTCCTAGCTTCCCTTTTATCGTGTCCTAAAACGTCCGTAGCCGCGGAAGCTAGACTATTCTTGATACCCTCCCACTCAGTTTCTGCGTTCTTGATTTCGTCCTTACTCGTTTTATTTATTAATTGATCTGTTTTCTCCTGGAACTTATCTTTCATATTCTGATCCCTCAATATGTCTACATTTATACGTTTCTTATCCTTCCGGGTTTTCAGATTTTTGAACTTTAATCTAGCTTTCATGACTACCAAGTTGTGGTCGCTGTCTACATCTGCTCCTGGATAACTCTTACAGTCTTTTACTTGATTTCTAAATCTCTTCCTAACCAGAATGTAGTCTATCTGATACCTGTCTATCCCTCCTGGCATTTTCCATGTGTACCGCCTCCTAACGTGATTCTTGACCAATGTGTTCGCGACTACCATCTTGTGCTTCTCACAGAATTCTATCAGTCTGCTACCTCTCTCGTTTCTGTTTCCTAATCCATCCTAATACAAATTCTCCTTCTTTCCCCTCACCTACGACTGCGTTAAAATCTCCTACTATTATTAAATTTTCATGATCCTTCACAAATCCTATTACCTGCTCTATGTCCGAATAAACGGCTTCTAACTCTTCCTCACTGTGGCTAGAAGTAGGCATGTATACTTGCACTATTACTGTTTCCACTGGCTTCGAATCTAACCTAACCATCATTACTCTCTCGCTGTATTGTAGGTAGCTATCTACACACTGTCCTGCGTTCTTCCGCATAACGATCCCTACTCCCGCGTTTCCATTTACCGATCCTGTGTGTATTACCCTATAGTCACCGCTCCAAAAATCTCCTACTTCCGGCCAGCGCATTTCACTTATACCTACTATATCTAATCCTAACCTATCCATTTCTATCTTCAGATTTTCTAGCTTCCCTGCCTGTCTCATGCTTCTGACATTCCACGCTCCGACTCGTGAAATGCTACACTTCTTACTATTATTGCAAGCTGTTACATATACATACAATAATGTGTATGTAGTATTCCATTTGTAGCAGTATTTTCGGAATTATTTTTATCTTTTAATAAAAAAATACTCCTATATTCTTTTGATTATCCCCCTAAAATAATAATAAATAACCATATAGGTAGCGCTATGAATTGAGATGAGTGGAGCTCTAAGTAGTGGCGGTCGCGAAAAACCAGCTCGATGGCTAACTTCACTTCTGGATATCCAACCGACTTAAGTTTTATACCAAAAAATAAAAAAAATAGTGTAAGAAAAAAAAAAATAAAAGCTTTTTTTGACCCCTCTAAAGCTACCTCCCTTAATGTAAAATAGTGGTGTTGAATCAATCAATCAGTGATCAATTAGTAAAGGACGGAAGGACAGGCATTATGGCTACCAGGGCCGAAACGTTTTGCATATCGTAGTATTTTATCCATTAATGCGATACAGAAAAAAATACCATTAGAATTTCGCCTACAAGTACCCTTTGCTAAACACAAATTTACCTTTGTAATTTACATAAAATTTATGAAATTTAATTCGCAAAATACAACATTTTATTGCGTTCAAGGCTCCCGCTGCTCATAAAACAATAGCTGAATGTAAAACATGAAAAAATACAATGCATCAAACTTAATCGGCCAACGTCGATTCATTGTCCTGCTGTCTTACTGCCTGTAATTTAGCGGAGGAAGATGCCATGACTAACAACCTGTTATATCAGCTGCACGCTGCATTCTTCGGGGTTTAACAAGGTAAACGTTCTTCGTGCATTCCAATGAAAGTGATTTAGATATTTCGAGGAGTACAGTCTGAAATTTAACCGCTGCATATTATTCATGATGGGATAAAATGTACTAGACTAAGAAATGTAACAAGGGGTAAACCAGTAATCGCCAGCAATATCGATTCATCAACGTTATTATGTTTGAAGGGTGTGCAAAAATTTGATCAGGTATTATTCGGCAAGTCAGTTATTAAAAGTCGTTTATAAAGGATCTTTCAATAAGGACGTTCACTTTTTAAATGTAAATAAAACAAGTTATCCACTTAATTTTTTATTTGAAAGAATATTTTATGGCATTAAGTATAATATAACGTCGTTCAAATGTCAGCCGCGGCTATGCCTGGTGGCACGTATTCAGGAGGTCCAATTTTCAATGACGTTGTCGCCTGAATCTAGCTGAATTTGCTGGATGACGTTCGCTTTGTTGACTTTGAGGGTATCAATTGTTTGCGGTTTATTCGCATAGACGTGCGATTTAAGATAGCCTCAAAGGAAGAAGTCTAAACGCGTTAAATCGCACGTTAAATCTGGGTGGCCCGTTCACGTCTCCGTTGCGCGAGATAACTATGCCCTTAAATTGCTCGTGCAGAATGTCCATCATGGTATGCGCTGTGTTGCACGTAGTGCCGTCCTGTTGGAACTACATATCGTCGGTATCCATATCATCTAGTTTAGGCCACAAGAAGTTGCTTATCATCTATCTGTAGCGCTCGTGGTTGACAGTTATGGAAATGCCAGTTTTGTTTTGGAAGTAGTACGGACTGATGATTCCGCCAGACCAAAATCCGCACCAAACAGTGACATTCTCAGGATTTATTTGGTGCTGGTGTATCTCGTGTGGATTAGTATCGTCCAAAATCCGACAATTTTGCTTGTTCACATTTAAATACATTCATCCAAAAATAGGCCTCATCGCTAAAGATTTTTTTCGCGAAACTTAGGTCAACTTCCACTGCCTCAGAGCCCAATCAGTGAACACACGGCGTTGTTCACCTCAAGTTTTTGGGTAAGTTGAATTTTATACGCAGACCCAAGTCCCAACGCAAAATTCGCCAAGTTGAAGTCGCAGAAATGCCAAGTTCTTGTGAACGACAAAAAAATTGACAGCCTCGGAGTTTCCCGTACACTCTCACGCACAACAGCGACGATTTCAGCAGACATTGTTTCGGTGACGTACGGGTGTTGGCTGATTATTTATCAAACCGGTTGACTCCAATTTGGCCACCAAACGTCGAATAGTCGACTCGGCGGGACGATTGTGGCGAAGATAAAAATCACGTAATGCGCGGAAGGTTTCTCAAATGGAGCACTGATTTTGAAGATAAAATTTGTTGATTTACACACGTTGTTTTGAACGCTATAACCTTCCATGGTGATTTGCTATACACTACTGAACAACTCATAAAATTTTTTTACAGATATTGCTTTAACAACATGGCTGCTATAACCTAACAAATTTCGAGCTTCCCTATTGAAAGACCATATACATAATTATTTTTAGACTTTCCGCTTACTGTTACGTTTGCTTCATATTTCATGCAAATTATTTTAATGATTCTTTATCGAATATACTAAGTAATCGACAAAACATGTAAAGGGTCATTTTACCCCCCTTAATGCAGTATTTTTCAAGTTACATAAAAGGGTTAAATGCAAAAGTTACAAGGTTACATTTATTTATTTTAAATTATAATTCACAATAATCAGTATAGGTCACTTCATATATAAATATTTGTGACATCAGATATTAAATAAGCTCTAAATATGTATGTAGATATTTTATGGGTACCGATGGAAGCGCCATCAGTTACATCACTTAATATGCAGTGGGCATACTATGACAACATTGTTATTGTTTGATATTTTGTATTATTAGTTCATTAAAATAGGTTACACAAAAGCACAAGTTTTAACACGTTAATCGCCATGTGAACCGACATTTGGTTCTCAACTCAAATAGTCTTCCAGGCTCTGTGACTCAACATACGGGCGTTACAACTTGTTTCCACTTTATGCTCTGTGAACCGTGGTATGGATCACACATTACATTGTAACTTATGGACTAATGAAATGTGGGGGGGGTCCCAAACAACTTTTGAGCCTGAAAAATTCTTGTTTCGTTCCAAGGATAATGGAAGTTAAAAAAAAATTATATCAAAACATTACTTTATTATTATCTTGAATACAAAGTTGTCAAAAAATAAGTTGAAATTTATATACTTAGATTATTTTTGGCATTTATGAACATCAAAGAAACATGACAAACAGTAAAATTTTGCACATTGTTGACATTGGAACCTACACTTTGGTGTCTGCAACTGTACCTTTTTCCGACCTTCATTGGTGCTTATTTTTTCGTAGCAAATAACGCATCTACGGCGATCCTTAGAGGGCACTTCATCTAAAACGTGTTGCACATTTTCACGAATGTCTGGTTCTACAGTATTCAATGCACTTTCAATTATCTGCTCTTTGAATACTGTTATGGATATATTATCTTTGGTTATCTTTTTGTAGAGAGCATAGGCATTTACGGTACCATTTTATCCCCTTTCTTAGGGGCGTTGAATAAGCTTTTAGTTGATCAGATAGATCAATGAAAGATTTACTGTTTTGTAGTTGCTACGTCAGCAGGATTCAATTTCCGATTTTTTCTAAGGGTACACACCAAGTGAGTTTCTCGGTTTAGAAGCTCTTGAGCAAGGGTAACACTTGTATAAAAATTGTCAGTAAAGAGAATTCTGCCTTCATGAAACAGTGGTTCCATAAGTTGTAATACAATTTTTGTTGATGCACTTACATTTGGATCCTTATCATTTCCACAATAAACTCTCAAATCATAAGTGTAACCTCCTTTGCAACAAATTTTGTACAATTTTGTGCCAAATTTGAACCGTTTATTTTGTATGTACTGTTTGAAGATGAGGCGTCCTCTAAATGGAACTAGGGTTTCATCAATGCAAACTTCACGTTCTGGTATATATACTTCTTTGAATTTATTGGTCACAAGTTTCAGTAAGGGGCTCAGCTTTGCCAAACGATCATTAGCAATCGCATCTTCATTGCTGCTAAAATGAAGCATCCGTAAAAGTAATTCAAACCGATTTCTGGACATTTTTTCAGGTATTTTACTTTCATATAAATAATTTTTTCTCCAATAGTCTACCATTTTAGGAAATCTTGCTAAGCCCATCCATAAACACACAGAGAAAAATATCCTTATTTCATTTGCATCGGTGTTCTTCCATTTATGTAGTCTAGAGTTGTTTCAGTAACAATGAGGCCGACTACATCTTCATTGAAAAATGTGTTGAAGAAATCAAGAGGACGTTTTGCTAAATAAGTTTCCGCAATCTCATCTGTGGGGCCAACGGTATCTACTAGAAAATCAAATTTTTTTAGAGACGTCCCTGTAACCGGCGACCAAATTATGTCTTCCACATTTTCGTTATTCTCACACTCATTTCCATCTACTGCGCAATATTGAGAAATAACCGCTTCTATAGTATCTTCCACAGAGGATTGTACATTATCAAGTTGAGAAAATTGCCTAGACGTTGAAGGAAAAACAACGTTCAAATCTTCTTGACTAGGTCCAGCTTCTTTAGAAACATCATCTATTGATCTAAAAAATATAGGTATTGTAAAAATGATTCTTTATTTCAATGGAAAAATTAAAACGTGAAATTACAAACATTGATTTTCGAAAAGGAAAACTTTTATATATTTGTAAAATAAAATAAATTAAAAACAAATCTTACCTTTAACTCTTTTCTGTGGTACGATTTCTTCATCTGAAGAATTTTCATTTTCAGATTCAGGATCGTATTCATCTGAAGAACCACCTTCAAACGGTTCTTCCTCTGATTCAGAGAGCAACTCATTCCATAACTTTTGCAAATACGCCCGAGTTTTCTCGTAATTACCACTCATTTTACGTAGTACTGCCTCTTATAACGTATTAGAATGAACTGACCGACCGTCGGTAATTGCGCGTATGTGTCAAGCATACGAAAAGCAAGTCTAAACTCGCAGAAACGTGATACCCGACATATGAGTCACGCGGCGTAAACCACGCAGGCGCTCTGAGACTCAAACGCCGGTTCTCATTTTGAAAATGTTTTTTTTCTTACTCTAATGTGGCCAAAATAATTTTTTACAACATTATTTGATGTCCCAAAATAATTTTTTACAACATTATTTGATGTCGCCAACATATAATAGAAAGATTTATAAAAAAAATAGGATTGGGGCCCGGAGGAAATTTTTTTTTGTTCTATTTGGGCGATGAACGTGTTAAATATTAAATGAAGAAAAATAAATGTTGAGAACAGGAACATTAAAATAATGAAAATGTACATTTTCCACGAGGTTATAAACTATAAAAATTGTTCAAAATGGTCATTATTTAAAATACAAAGTTAATATCTTTTTTTTTTTCGAACTGATTCGACGTTTGAAATAGCGCTATTATTATCTTTATTCATTTAATCCATAAATTGTTTTACTAATTTTAATCATTTGAACATTGTCATTAAAAATATTAGGAGTATTAATTTTTTGACACTTACACCCAAAATATTTATCTACATGTGTTAACTTGGGACTGTTTGGTGACATTATGGAATATATCATATTGGCCATTTAAATAGTTTTGAATATCCATCCTATATGTAGATGCTCTGTGATGCTACCAAATTTTTCAGTCGAAATGTGTGGCTTTAAAAGCTGTTTTGTCTGTCTTATTCGTATATATAATAAAAAAATATGAGCTCTACAATTTTATACTGAAAATACTACATCAAATTTACCCTTTTTGCCGGATATTTTATTTTATCGTCGTTTGTAAACAATTTGTTGTCGATTTTCGTTTACCTACAATTTTTTTTTGTTACCAAAAACTCTTGATTTGGAAAAAGACGATTCACCTGTCCATATTATGTGTTTAAACAAATTAGGGACTTCACGGGTTCTTAGTTGTTGTGATATTAGTTGTGATCAAAATTTTAATCGTTTTCGCTTGTGGTCTAAAGCCGCGTACACACTTGGAAGCTGTGTGGTTCATGAGCTGATCTGGAGACGAGCCTTCCTTGAGCACTGAGTGAAGAGGCATTGATCGTGAGCAGAATCTATAGTTTTCATTTTGTTTAGACATGTTTGTATTCTCTTCGGATTAGGATGTAATTAACAATAAACTTTGATGTTTTCTGTGATAGTAGCAAGTGGTGCAGATGTGACCATGTGGCCATGGTGGAGTGGTGTCCAATTCAAATAAGAAAAAGAAATTCCGTCGGTGACGGTACATTTATCTGTACAGAAAACAAAGAGAATACAGAGTGTCAATTAATATTAGATATAGAGTTCTAGAATTCTGTTTTAGTGCGCAGTATAAACATTTTATAAAAATGTCGCCAACTGATTTTGAGACTGAGTAGCAGCCATGGGCAAAGTACGGCCCGCGGGCCAAGTGCGGCCCTTCGGGGTAGTCAATCCGGCTCGCGACATGGTTTCGAATAACCCCTACAATTACACCTAGGATAGGACAAAATGTATTTTCTGCGTAGCTAGAATAGAATAATGGTTTCCTTCTCATCGCGTTTTAAGTATGGTATTATCTGAGTTTGCACGCAACCTCGCGTAGGCGTAGTGCAATACGTGTGTTGCTCGGCTAAGTTCGGAGCGAATCGGGCGCTACCATTTTCGTTTCGTCTGATCTCAAGGTTAGTGCAGTTCGGACAGTCACGTAGTCAGTGTCAAGTCACCTCTGCGGCTGTGTGTCTGGCTTCTGTTTCTATAATTCTTCTTTGTTGGTAATGTTTTTTGACATTTTTTGTCGTTACAATGGCAAGTAAAAAACGTAAAGTTGATTCAGAATGTCGTGTTTTTAAAGATGAGTGGACTTGGAAATACTTTTTCACGCCTATTACGAATAAACCTGTGTGCCTCATTTGCAATGAAGCTGTAACCGTATTCAAGGAATTCAACCTCTCACGACACTTCATGACAAAACATAACAACGCTACTTATCAAACTATGACCGAAGAAGAACGGAAGCAAAAAGCAGAAGCTTTACGTAAAAAACTGTCAGGTCAGCAATTTTTTTTTTTTAACAAAGCTGTTCTCAAAAGCTAGCTACACATACCAGTTACGTTATGGCATACAATATTGCAAAAAGTAACAAAGCATTTTCTGATGGCGAATTTGTAAAAAGTTGTATGCACCAAGTATGTGACATTTTGTGTCCTGACAAAACAAAGGACTTTGAGACAGTAAGTTTGTCTCGAAAAAAAAATTACTTCTAGAATTGAAGTAATTGATAAGCAGTTTGTATCACAACTAAAGTAAAAGATAAGCGAGTTTAAATTCTGTTCTTTTGCGTTTGATGAAAGTACGGACATAACTGACACAGCCCAGTTAACTGATATTTATAAGAGGTATTGATGACAACTTTTGTGTTACGGAAGAATTAGCTTGCATGCGTTCATTGAAGGAAACGACAAGAGGGTCAGACATTTTTCAAGAATTTCAAGAAACTATCACGTCTTTGAAAGTACCTATGACCAATATTTGTAACATTACTACAGATGGAGCACCGAATATGACAGGGACGAAATCTGGTTTTGTAGGCATATTTAAGGAATCATTTCTTGGGAACGAAGTTGTGTTTCTTCATTGTGTCATACATCAAGAAGTTCTGTGTAAATCTACTCTAGACATGAAACATGTGCTTGATGTTGTTATTAAGCTTGTTAATAACATTCGTTCACGAGCACTCAATCATAGACAATTTCGAGAGTTTCTTGACTCATTGTAGTTTGAATTTTCTGATGTACTTTACTACACTAAAGTAAGGTGGCTCAGTGCAGGACGGGTTTTCGAACGAGTTTGGTATCTAAAAGACGAAATAATATCTTTCATGGAAGAAAAAGGAATGGACGAGTGTAAACATTTAAAAGATATTGTATATTGTATGGCTTTCGGACTTTGCATTTTTTACAGATCTTCTCAGTCACATCAATAAATTAAACCTTAAACTCCAGGGAATAAATTAATTAATCTATGATATTTGGAGTCATATCAGGGGTTTCAAAATGCAATTGAATCCATTTTCCAAACAACTAGTCAAGAAAGACTTTACTCATTTTCCAAGACTAAAAACTATTGCAGTTAGATAAGACAAACTTAGGAGCTATGAGAAAAGTCTGAAATGTTCTTATGAAGAATATGAACGAAGATTCCAAGACTTCAAAGTTATTGAACAGGACCTGGATATTTTTAGCATGCCATTTAATGTGGATTGTGAATCAGAAAACCAGAATTGCAGCTCGAACTGATTGAGTTGCAATGTAACACTGAATTGAATCAACTATTTCTCAACGTTTCTAAAATTGAGTTCTACAAGGCCCTGTCAAAAACCTTCCCAAACCTGAAATCTCACGCTCAGAAGATAATTGCGATGTTTGCATCTTCCTACATCTGTGAACAGGTGTTTTCTACTATGAAGCTTCGCAACAGCGTTAGAAACCGATTGACTGACCACCATTTAGCTTCACTACTGCGAATCAGCTCATCCCAATTTCTACCAGATTATGAACAATTTTTAGAAGCTCAGTCACAGTTTCATCTGTCACATAAGCCATACTCTTCTAAAGAATAATCAATTTTTGTAACTTTTTTTCTAATAATATACGTATAATCTATATAAGTTGCGTGTGATGTAAAAATCAAAAATAAAGTTTATCACTTATAAAAATCTGTTTTGTTCAATTTTTTTTTCGGCCCGCCTAGATAATTTTTTATTTTATCTGGCCCTCCCCTTAAAAAGTTTGCCCATCACTGGAGTAGAGTAACTCACAACATGCCAAAGGAGGAAACATTCTCTTCTTTCGAGTCTTATAAAACAGAAGGTGACTGATACGTTTCGATTAGCGTAAGCCTATTTTTATTTGATTAGGCCGCCATGTCTTGGTTCAAAAGAACCTTCCGAACACCCAGTACACTTCCAAGTGCCGTTTAAATTCGATCCCGTCCTAGTGTCGTTCAAAGTCAAACTGACACTGAGTATTCCATTGTGCAGAACCCCGTCTACTAGCAAGGTTGGCTGTTCGAGTGACTCATGATTCATGAGTCACTCAGCTCACAATTGTGTACATGGATTTACGACCTGTTTATTGTGTACGGCTCTGATCTTATATTTTGTACTGTCCTATATAAATAATAATTCGCAAGGCCTATAGTTGATGCGTTTAATGTCCGTTGAATTTTTCATATCTTTTTTAGGTTCACGTGATGTATGGCTTAAACTAGTTTCTGGAGTTTATTTTTTGCTTCTATATAAAAACTATTATTTACACAGTCAAACATTTCAAGTCACAGACTTTGTATTACAATAAACCTACTAGAGCTAGGAGGGCGGAAATACAAACTTTAAACTTAATTTTAACTTTTAATCGTTATTATAGTAAAGTTGACTTTGAAATACCAAATGTCAAGTACCTCCATTTCTGTTTATTTTGATGTTACGATTTTTTTTTATTTTTAGTTATGCTCACTTTCGCGAAAAGTAGTCAAAAATATGTTTTTGCTGGCAGCTAGGCCATTTAGCTCGAATGTTGTAAATTTTCTTGCCACTTTTTACTTTTATTATTTTAAATTAAGTTTTTCGTTTCTGTGTAACACATTTTCTTGAAATAATTATGCAACATGCCAAAAATAACAAAATGTTCTCACAGTATCGTTGACCACAGCCGTTTGCGTATTAAGTAATTACTGCGAATTTAATTATAATTACTGCGAGCAATTATTTATTATCTCACAGGACGAAAAGTATTACAGGTGGACATACATACCAACCGTTATATACTTGAAATCAAAAAAGGTTGATGTAAAAGAAAATATAAAATGTACAAATTGCTTTATTTAAAAAAATTACCTTCAGTTTTGTTATGTGACTAGTGTAATTTATTGTATTTTTAGTTGTACTTTTAAAAAGACGTTTGTATTTAACTTTTTTTATAACTCTGAAAATAAATACATTATGGTGAATAGCCCTATATCATTGAAAAATAATATAACGGACACACGTTTCGATAGCTTTCTTCAGATGTAGGCAATAATGATATCATTTTAGAGTTACTTATGCTCTTGGTCAAGAGTAACCATTTTTAGATAAGAGCATCATTAATTGTAAACTTAATTTATTACTGCCTATATTTTAGTAGAACTTATGGAAAATATTTCATTACAGCATTCTTCAACGGTACATAAAATTGCAAACTGTCATTTTCATTAACGGTCTTGGAAATATACCACACACGAGTCACTACATTTGTGTTTCATTGTGCTTTAATGGATATACTTCAATACAGCTGCTTGAATACAGAAGAGCAGCTGCAGTTAACATAAATTTAGATACTTCCGTTCATATTTTTTCGGTTCTAAGAAACACGAACAAATCCAAGATAATATAACATTTTATGATTAGAAGGTAGAAATAAATAAATAAATACGTCTACTAAAAATACGTACGTAGACTACTGCTACGTTATTGCCTACCTGCTTTATCTGTCACATTTTTACAATAGAAAAGTAATTACGACCAACTATTTCCAAACACACGATGAATCAGAAAGATACGGAAGTTAGGTAAGTTTGTAGAAACCTGTGGGGTAGGTACAAACACCAAAATAATATAAGTACTCCTTTCGTGTTTGTCACCCACACTATTAGTAAAATGAATATATTCTAAATAAATGTTTTGTTTATTAAATAAACCTAACTACTTCCTTTTTCCTTTAAGTGAATCATCATTGTTAAATAGTAAATAATTACAAAAGCCTAAGTAATTTAAATATTTGTATAAATGGAGATAATTTTGATTCACTATGTCATTAACATGATAAATTAATTTATTTTCTTAAACATTAACTTTTGAGAATCCAGTTATTATCGTAAAAAGTTCGTTATGAAGGAAATCTCTTCGAAACCCGGTAATTTACATCGTAGGTAAATATATTGTTGGTTATGTCAGTTATTAATTATAAACTGCCCCTCAATTGAAGCGGTGTAGTACACCTGAAAATTGTATTTATTTTTTTTTGTACAGTTCTACTATCTATTGTTGTGAACAGATCTTTCTTTGGAAGCATAAAATATAATTGTATATTTAATAAATCTTATTTAATTAAAATGCTTATGATGGGCGACATGTTATATTGCCCTGATATAAGATGGCCGGACACTGGTATAGACACGACAGTGCGGGAGCTATATAATTAAATTAATGGTCTAATATTGCATATTACACACCAGAGAACTCATATGATGCTTTTAAATTCATTTAGATGTATATTTGGGGAAATATGTAATTTACTTGCTTCTTTTGTAGTGGTCAATACGACTGATTACGAGTATTTTATATCTATTTTTAATACACTTAAAATATTAAAATAATGTATTATGTCTTGCTAGTGGAATATAATTTAAGAGAGGAAAATATAGCAAAATGTATTCCATTATTTTTTTTACTTGTGCATTTCAACGAGTAGGACAATTGAACTAAAATAGATGTATGATATTGATTTCGCATATAGTAACTTTTGTTTTATTTAAAATCAATCTAAATATTTTATCTTAAATATTTTATCCTAAAGCGTTGTTTCGCATAAACCATAAACACATTTATTTAGGCATGACTACGTGAGTTTTACTTCAAACATAACATTTATTCACACACATAAAACATGTGTTTCTTATCTAATAAACCAGAATGTTAGATACGTACACCGAGAAATGCATCTGAGTTGCAAAAACTAATTGTAATCATGCGATCAATATGATTTATATTACAAATATTCAAATTGAACTAGTGTCTATGTCCCCATAACATCAAAAGCCCCGCAAGGTTCCCACCTGGGTCCCATCTTATTTGCAATATCCATTGACGACATTCATTCGTGATTTCAGATATTCATTCATGTTTTTAACACAATGATTTTTATATGTATGTGTTTGATCTTAAAATATATAGAACCATTAAATCTGCAGACGATCGTTATAAATTATACGAATATATTAACATACTTATGGATTTACGTAAAATGCATTATCTGAATACACGGAAATGTTATCGTATAACCTTTTTTAGATAGCACACCACATATAACAAGGAATAGGTAGTCTATAAAATCGGAGAGTCTAGGATTCATATTACGTACTACTAAAAATTTTCAAAATTTATTCTCAATAAATAATTATTTTTTATACTGTTCTTGTAAGAAGCTGGTTCAGTGTTGTGGAATTTTTATTATTTTAAATTTATTGATAGGCTTGAGAAAGTCTAAAAGAAATTTGTAAACATCTTAAACTATTTACAGGATTTAAGTTTTCCACGAACACAGAAACATTACACGTTTCGCGATGCGCGTTTCATCAACCAAATTGGCATTGTCAAGAGATGATTAAAATTGAAAGGGTATTTGAACCTTTTCTACGAGATAGACCTCTTCATTATGAATTGTATGAGTAATTGTCTGTCTCATTATAAGTGAAATAAGTTAAACACAAGGCGAATAGTGCCTTCTTTAGTATTTCATTACAAGCTGTTAAATAATCACATAAGTTCTCCAGTTATTATTATTATTATCACCTTCAACTTAACGTAAAAAATTATCACGTTAGTTTGCAGTTTGTTCTGCATTTCCACACAAGCTATATTAGTCACTTACCTATTACTATATTGCAAAAAATATACAATGAATAATTATTTTTCTTATATTGATATTTTTCATGACATTTCGTTTTATTGTGTAACGAATGATGTTTATGCCATTGTTTCCTAATTTATAGTTATTCGAAATTGCGCATAATATTGCTATTTGTAATTGTTAGTTTATAATTAAGGAAAGTTAATCTATTCATAAGAAGCTTGAATTAAATATAATTTTAAGCCAATTATATTTTCCTGTAAATTTATAACAATTGTATTTGATTATATAATGTTCTGTTCGTATGTAAGCATGTTTGATATGTATATGTATTTTTGTAGATAGTTATCACTTTTACTTTTGTTTAGTCTTAGTGTAAGACTGTATTTCATTAACATGTTCTTCAATATTGAGCTATACGATTCTTAGCTCAACAACTTGTTGAGTTACCTACTGTACATAAATAAATATTACATCCCTCTTAATATGTTTGCATTGATCAGATATCGATGACATCATACCGCCTACACGAATCACCCTGTATGTATTAATATTTTTAAAAATGCGCAACTAAAAATAAAATTTGACAGGTCCAATAGTTTTTCCCAAGAGTTATTCCCTGAATTTTTACCGAATTTATTCATTACTTTACGAAAGCATTGTGTTTGTTCACGATATTTAAAATCAGCATCTGTCATAAACGTAATAATTCATTAACAATAAATAAGTTGTTCTCTGGGTGTACAACTAAATGAAGTTGACGGTTTGTAATTTTTCATAGATCTTCAGAGATGGATTTACAGTGAACATTTAACTAAGTTTCTTGGCTCAATAAATGAAGGATTTTTGGCTCCAAAATTTAATTTTTACTTTTCCGCACTCCACTATACCTAAGCAGAAAATTAATGTAATCGTGTAAAGAAAAAGTGAAAAAACCATTTTTTTTTGGTTTATTTTCCGTTTTTCGGCCAAAAAACAAAAAAAAATGGTTTTTAAAAATTTGTTGCTGTGTGTGTCGTCGCTGTCGTCGGCATTTATTCTTGTTAGCACGATAACTCAAGTAAATCGTGTCGGATCGATCGGGTTTTGACTATTCTGATCGGGGACGTCTCCCAGATGACACCTATTGATTTTGAGGTGGGTAGCACACACCACCCTTGGGTCTATTTGAGAACTATTTTTTGTTAGCACAATAACTCAATGAAATCGTGTCGATCGGGTTTTGACTAATTCTGATAGAGGACGTCTCCCAGACGACACCTATTGATTTTGAGGTGGATAGGACACACCCCACCCTGTCCATGGGTCATGAGAAAGCACGACGATGGACTATTTGAGAAATTGTTTTTGTTAACACGATAACTCAACTGTCATGTCGGTTCGATCGAATTTTGACTGATTCGGATCGGGGACGTCTCCCAGACAACACCTATTAATTTTAAGGTCGATAGAACACACTCTACCATGTTCATGGGCCATGAGAAAGCACAATGGTGGACTGTTTGAGAAATTTGTTTGTTAGCAGGATCACTCAATTAAATCGTGTCGGATCGATCGGGTTTCGACTGAATCTGATTAGGGACGTTTACCAGACGACGTCTATTGATTTTGAGGTGGATAGGACACACCCCATCCTGTTTATGGGTCATGAGAAAGCACGAGGGTGAACTATTTGAAAAAAGTAAAACTGTCGCATAAAACACATATTTTGCATTTATGTGTCGGTGTATTTTTTCTCGGTCACTGAATTTCGAGATAGAGTTGTTCTACGTGCGGAAAAGTCCGTTTTAAGGTTTTAAAACTGTTTATTTATTATATGTGTAATATAAAGTGTGCACTTTTCCATAAACAATATATGTGTATAACAATTGAGTAACCAACATTAGACAGTTTTCTTGGTGTAAAAATAATATACTATGAATTCCTGACCTTCCTTTCTAAATAAAAAAAAAGATGAGATACTCCAGTGATTAACTTACTTTTATAATTTTTACTTATACTCTCTCCATTAATACACAAATATTTGACGAATCTCACTTAAAGTTATTTCATCTAGAAATTTTATGTTCTTAGTATTTTTTTTTTCTAGTTATAGTATTCACATTTCAGAATAAATTATTTGAAATATCCTCGAAATGAATATATTTAATAAAATGGCACGTTACTACTTCTTGTGGGTTTTCTATCTATGTCAAGGCAAATGGAAGTAAGAAAAGCGCCTACGTAATGCTCAGTCTGTCAATAGATTATTCATAGACTATGTTAATATTTGTAGTTAAACATACAAATCAAAATATATTTTTAAGAAAACGTAACGGGCGTATTTTGAGTATAAACGTAAATTATGTTACTAATGACGTTCTTTTTTTAACTAATGCAGTTTAAAACTTTTGGGAGTTTTTTTCCAGATAACGATTTTCGTTCGACATCATAAATAAATGTCCAGGATATAATATATAACATTTAACAATAAAGATAGACATGTGCAGCGAATTATGTAATAGACCATGTTCAATCATATTTTATGCGCTTAAAAATAAATTAGAATGGCAAATTCCTTTCACGTTTTAGAAAACTTGTAAATTTCCATAAATTAATTAGAGATAACAACAGGGAATTATTTCATAAAAAATTACCACCCAAGTAACAAGTTTACGTATACTAAGAAGAACCAACTTCTGTTACTGAATGGTACTTTTTTCCAAATGAAATATTGTAATAATCATACTTTTTATTATACCAAACATACTTGCATAGATGAACTATACAATTCAAACAATTTAAAGCAATCAACACTGTTTATAAATGTAGCTTGAAAGGAGGGGGCAAACAAAGGAAAGTCAAGGAAGGATATTAAAAATGAAAATAATGAATATATAAATACATTTTGGACGAAGAACACATTGCCCGCATATAAGATGAGACATTTATTAGTTACACAGGGTTTAAATAATACTATCAAAATCACCAGATCCTACTGGTCTACTTCTTATGTTATTTAAATTCGCGCCTCGATTACTCACGGAGCCCTGTCTGTGCGCCAATTTTTGACCAAAAATGGCATGAACCCTCTGTCCCATCCCTTCTATTCATCCGACCTTGCCCCCTGCAACTTCTTTATTTCCTCGAAAAAAGGAAACATGAAAGGAAAGCGTTTTGCCGACGTTGCTCAAGTGACGAAAAAACCTACGGAGGAGCTTCCAATTCCAGAAGACGAATTCCAAAATGGAATAAAAGACGAGACAAGTATACTAATGCCAGTGGAGAATACTTTGAAGGGGATTGAAGACTTTTTGTTTAAATATTAAATAAAGAAACAAGAAAAAAATCGGTATCTTTTGGTTACTCCCTCGTATGTTTTATTTATCGAACTGGCACTTCTATGGCTTTGATGCAATAGAGGAGAACTGTAATAAGTCGTTCAATGACAGTAGGTTCGACAACAGTTGACCATTATTATGCCTGCCTCTGATTCCATCGCACAATTATGCTGTAACGAGGGAAAGTTGGGTTCCACACACTAGCTTTCCCTAGCTTTATTCGCTTTTGAAAAATAGGGGTTACAACCCCAAACTTAAAAATTATTTTTCTACGAACTATGGTAGATATTTTAATTAAACCAAAGCGACATGGAAGCTACTAATTAGAATTACATTACATATTTTTTTCATAATCTTCTCACCAAAAATGAGGCAGCAATAAAAAATTGAAAAATTAGGGGTGGTTTTCCGTGGCTATTTCTCGGGGTACACCGACCAAAAGAATCACGTATAATCAGTAAGTATTCAACTATAATGCGTAGGAATTACACAGATGTGTGATGGGTGGAACATATTTGAAATAATAAAAATTCTGTGCAGGTAGGCACATAGTGTATTCTGGCTAATCCAATAAAAATCACTAAAATTAAAATAAAAACAGAATTCATCATAAAATACTAATAACTTTTATTTTGCGAGTAAAAATATTGAAATGATTTAATCTTCGTCACTATTGTCTTCTATAGTTGTAGTAACATTTGTAACATCAAATATGTGTGTTAATATTTCAGCGGGCTTAATGATTTTTTATTGATAACGGTCATTAAATAAATATATATTGATAAATAAATTATTGATGCTACATGTGAGTGACAACCTATAGTTCTGTTTCCATTAGCACAATCACAGGTGTATCTCTTTGTGCCCTTATAGTTGTTCACATTTGGTTCGTATTCAATAAAACATTGATGTCTTGCTATTGATGTGTCGAGAATTATCTTTCATCCTTATTATATTGTCATTTTCTTTTAAGTACTCAATATTAATATCATTGTTGTCACCGTCCAGCAGCTCAGCGAGGTAACATATCGCTTGTGATATTTGATATGTTCCTGTAAAGAGTATTTTAATATCCTTTTCAGTTAATTCTGGAAAATATATGAGGAAAGTGGAAGACAGTGTTCTAAAAGGTCTTTTTGCGGCGATAATTTTTTTTCCTTCAATTAGGTCTTGTAAGGTATTTTATTCTGTTTCACGTTCTCTCATATAATCAGTTATGGTGTCAGCAAGTTCCGAATCCGAGTTCGACCTTTTCCCAAACATATTGTGTAAAATTTAGCAATACGGCACAGTGACCTAACTACAGGCAATAACATGTTATCCAATTAACGTTGCCACGCCTATAGTATTTATTACAAATGCTGTTTTTATTTTAATTTTAGTGATTTTTATTGGATTGGCCAGAATACACTATGTGCCTACCTGCATAGAATTTTTATTATTTCAAATATGTTCCACCCATCGCACATCTATGTAATTGCTACGCATTATAATTGAATACTTACTGATTATACGTGATTTCTTTGGTCGGTGTACCCCGAGAAATAGCCACGGGAAAGCACCCCTAATTTTTTCAATTTTTTCTTGCTGCCTCATTGTTGGTTGAAAAATTGTGAAAAAGATATGTAATGTAATTCTAATTAGTGTCTTCCATGTCGCTTCGGTTTCATTTAAAAATCTATCATAGTTTCCCCTATTCTCCAAAAACGAATAAAGCTACGGATTTGATAATTGGTCCAAAATTACTTCCAACAACTAGAAACATAATAAAGGCCCCAATGTTAAGAAAGACGCTAGTGCAGATTTCATATGGAAACCCGGTGAGACCCTTTTGCCGTTTATACAGTGACCTAGGCTGAAAACATGACTAAACAAACGTAAAAAGAACTAATTTCAGGTGGAATTGCGAAATTACAATTTCATATCATATTAATATTGTTTTTAACCACAGGTTACATTACATTCTACAAGAACGAGGTTGCAAAATCAATATAGTTCTGAATATTAAGCATTTGTAATGCCCAAATTAATCGACCGATTTGTCGCCCACCTTATTAGGCATAAAATGTCTATTACTGATTGTATCCCGCTGTTCTCGGTCCTTAATGCAAATAAATTCTTTACTTATCATCAATGGAATTTAATCATTATTTATTAATTCCTTCGAATGGAAGACATTTACGCATAAAATCAATTATTTGTGCGTTTATTTCCATTTTATGAAAGCTTGTTCTCAGATTTCCAGTTACAACATAGCTAACTGTAAATTGGGTACAGTACAATTTGAAGAAATAGTTTTAAAATCTGGCTGACTCATTAAGGCGTAAGAAAGTAAAACGAGAAAGCCTTATATAATGCATGCAAAAAATGTGGATTAACGGAACCTGATTAATATTTCGATGATTTTCACCTTACTCATGCTTATGATATCAACTTTACTCGTATTTATTGGATATTGACCTAGCTTAATGTGAAGAACATTTTTTATAAACATATAAACAGTTAAATACAGTAAAAATGGAAGTGTGTAGAAAAAGAGAATAAGCACAGCGAATTATGCTTCGGAGTGTCCATTAGTTGGTATTTCTATACACCAACCATTGGTACCAACATTAAAAAATATAATAATCACTTTATTAAGAGGTAAAACTACTGTAAATTTAAAAAAATATCGTTTTCTTTATTAACTTAAAACATTTTTTGAACCTTTTAAATATGAGTAGAAAATTTTTTTCGTAAAAAATTTTTTTCCTTGAAATTTTACACTCTTTCCTAAGCGTGTCCGACTGCTTCGACGGAAAAAAATCCGTACAACAATTTTGGAGTACAAAAGAAAGAGTGTATTGATCATACACAAAAGAGAATGGGCTCTCGATTGAGAAATATAAAAAAAAGTGCATGGCGTCGGTCGGAGGAAAAGGTAAATTAACTGCCAAATTAATTGATCAATTAACAATTTATTATGGCTTGGAATTACGTCGGAATCCGAACTACTTGGAAAATATGAAAAATATGAAAATATGAAACCTTATTTCATAAGTTATCAACCGACGAAAATCCACAGCACTAGAAGTGCTCACTCAAAATCTTGGTGTGACTGGAAGAAAGCGCAAGCAGCGGATTTCTTGGACACCTTCCATCACAAGCCGCTGCTTCCTAAGGAAGTTTTTTAAAGTCATCAAACCGATTTATGAGGACTTGAGCCGAGACGAGTTGCTAAATCGTTGCTTGGGAGGCTACACGCAAAATTGCAATGTAAATTTCAATACTACTGTCTGGAAATTGACTCTAAAGTCATATTCAAGTAGCAAAAAAGTCTTGAATATAGCGACTGATATTGCTGTGTGCACGTTTAATGATGGTCTGACTAATATTCTTCGAATTATGAAAGGTTTGGGGATGGATATTGGCATTCAATCATACAATTTTTGTATAGAAGCCGATGCTAAACGGATCAAATATGCTAAGATGTCTTTGACAGATGCAGCGAAAAGGCATGCTGCGACATAAAATGTTCGAGAAAAGAGAATGAGGAACAATATTTATATATAGAAGGGCAGCTTCATGGTCCTGGGATAGCAGATTAATGGTAAAAATTTTGTAAACATCGAAAATTTAACGTTTAAATCCAAGAAAAATTATCAATTTTTTAGCTTAAGAGATTTATCTTACGTAAAATGTAAACCAAAGATTTACGAGTATACAGGGTGATTTGCGAGCAATGTGCCATAATTTAGAGGCAGATAGAGCAGTTCAAGGCACCAGGAAACTATTTCTTGACCGCTGGTAAAGAAGGTATAGGGTGTTTTATGTTCTTGGCCTGACAACTCAAAGAGCTATTCTCTGCAACGGTCAGGTGTAATCGAATGAAATTTACCAGTAACATTCCTCACCTGGGACTTATCATAATGGCCTACTTGGTCTATTGAGCCTACTGACAGAGTGTGGGCTCATCGCAGTGTTTGCTGCATCTTCGATGCAGCAAAAACTAGATTTCCACAAACACCGAAAAATTACATCGCTCAACGCGCGTTTTGCCAACCAAGTTGGGATCATCAGAAGATGATGGAAACTCAATTTCAATGCCGATTAAAACTCGGTTTTAATCGCCATAAAATGTTGTGTCATCCTGGTTTTTATATAAGTAAATTAAAGGATGAAATTAAAAAAGACAAATAATTTTTGAAGCGATGTATAATTCTTCGGTGATGGTGGAGCGCTGGTTTCCTGTTGTTCAACTAAACATGTAATAGAACTAAAAGCACTAAAATCACCCATCAAAGTTATATTATAGCTATATACATATCTATATTAACTAAACGGCTATTTTCGTGTGTGTGTCACGAAATTTTTAGGTCGATGTACGAAATGCTTTTCGTTCGAATTTCGGCATTTTGACAAAGTCAATATAGTAAATCGACCCTTGCGAACAACGTGGTAACTTTTGTTTTTTGATCCGAAGCTTCTAGAGGCATGCTCCGGAGGTGCCTTCGATATGATCGAGGGAGCGGCGCAATATTATTGCGATTTGCTTACTCGTTATTAACTATAACTTTATCTCATACCTACAGAGTAATAGTGACGGTTTATTTAGGGGCAGCAGGGTTGGAGAGAAAAAATCATTATTTTTTATGAAATAAATGTACACAACTTCGTACAATTCTAATTTACAAGTTG
This sequence comes from Rosalia funebris, assembly GCA_037954035.1. Taxonomy (NCBI): domain Eukaryota; kingdom Metazoa; phylum Arthropoda; class Insecta; order Coleoptera; family Cerambycidae; genus Rosalia; species Rosalia funebris. Next base: position 26,102,435 of record JAZFAV010000009.1, on the reverse strand, counting down.
ATAGATCATATTTGTAGCATACGTCAGCGATGACTGTATCATCGCCCATATTATAGCTGCACATAAATATATTCAATCAATCAAAAAATCTCACATATACAGCAATAAATCGTATGATGCGAATCATCGATTGTCTAAATATTTCACAACTTTTGTGTTGGTTTGATATAGATACGAAATACAAATCGTACTTTGAATAAATTGAAATTTGAGAGGAATTGTTAGTCATCCCTTACTTATTTCTTCTTCAGGCTCAACTTGAATATTCCACAAGGTTTTTGGAAAACTAAGCTTTGTCAACACTATAATCTGGGTAATATTTAAGTTCATAAATACAATACAAAAATATGTTATAATACTATTTATTCTCCACAGTACTAGATTAATACTAGTACTGATTTATTTGTCGCCCACATTTTTAGATAAAATCTAAGATGCAGTATATGCAAATTATATCGAGTACGAATAATTAAAAAGAGTCGAATCGCCCATCTTTACTGCCCGAGTCATTCGGCTAGTAGTTATTCTTTTTAACCCTTTCTATACGCACGTCGGTTTCGATTGTGATACCCATATACGCAAAAATGCAAACATTTGTAAATATACGACAGTCGTCTATTACGTATTTTTTTAAAAGTCGCCTCCATACGGCACTAAGCATAAGCAAACATTTTTTTTAGTTTATTAAAAATTTAAACAATTTAACACTGAATTTAAATATTTTATTGAATATATCAGACAAATCTCTTTTTGGTATGATATAGTTTAAAACAAGGAATAATACAGAGGCTAACGTTACATATATCACAGTGATATGTACTATCGGTTCTTTTATTCCTCCTAGAACATACAGTACATCGTCGAACGGGCTGTCTTGAGCCTTCAGTTGGTTTGGGAATCTTCCTAATAAAATGCCTACTAAGAAGACGTAATGGATGCTCGCCAATTCTGTGATGAGGCAGGGTAGCTGGAGCATCTCTAGTTCCATATTTTTCGAATATTTGCCTTATTACCGAAAGTTGGAAATCAGCGATAGGTACTTTCTTTTTAGTGACATCCATATAGAGTGCATGATAATTTGTTATGGTAAGGTCCAGAAAATGGAAAAAAAGTTTTTTATACCATTTAACTGACTTGCGAATCTATGGAACTTATAATCATATCAGTCTGATCAACACCACCAATGTTACAATTATAATCAATTATACAAACAGGTTTCATAATAGTGTGGCCCGTTTAACGATATTTTTTATTAGTGGAAGCCATACGCTGTAACTATGCATGGTTGTTATCATATGGATATCTCGTTTATCACTCCACTTTAGAACTAAAATAGGACCACAACTTCTGAATGTCATTTCTCCTTTTCTTAGGGGCTCTTCAAATTTTGGCATATATTTCCTTGTCTTTTTTATAGTACCGCAAACATAAGTTCTGTTATTATATAAAAAACGGCAAGTAATGGGCTGTTGTACCAGTTATCCAAGTATAATGCATGATTCTCATCCATGTATGGTCCGATTAGAGTCATAACTATTTGACCAGATTTTCCTATTTCTTTATATGTTTCTGGTATGACATCTAGATCGGTATTCGCCCCAGTGTAGATTATAAAGTCCAAACAATACTTAGTTTGGGAGTCACATATCATAAACATCTTTACGCCGAATCTATGACGTTTAGACGGAACATATTGTCTAAAGGAAAGTTTTCATTTGAATAAAATGAGGCTCTCATCAATACATATTTTTTTATAGGGGTTATAACATGATTTATACCTATTTCTCAAATAATCAAGAGGATATCTGATCTTGAAAAGCTTATTATTATTTATCGGCTGCTGATTATCACAAAAATGTAATATTTTTAGTATAACAAAAAACCTGTCCCTTTTCATAATCTCAGTAAAAATTGGTGTGGACAATAGCGGATCTACCGACCAATATTCATGCATCCTAAGCTTTTTACATCTAGTCATCAGCAAGGATAAACCAAAAATCGTATACATTTCTGCAGTTGTAACATCCGGAGGATTTCTATATTTTTTCACGAAATTACGATCACTTTCCTTTATGTAAATCAGTTGTCTGTTATATTCAGCAGTGATTTTTTGGATAAATTCTTCTGTAAAGAACACTTCAAAGAAATGAAGGTCCGCAGATGTTCCTAAAACATTTTTTCGTGTAAAATGTCACAGAACAAAAATTACAAACATCAACTTACCATTGAGCTCCTCTACCTTACAGCCGCCTTATCCATCAAATTCTGTTACATTAGGTTCCCAATTAGGATCGAAATTCCAAACAAAGTCAGGTATATCATTTTCTATAGACTCTTCTTCTATAATCTCTTCTTCTATAACCCCTTCTATATCCTCTTCTTCATTGTTATCGGTTTGTATGTCGTCTTCTAATTCGGAGTGTTCACCTTCACTATAATCGTCCCCTACACTTTCCCCACTTGAGAATACCTCATCCTCTGTATCACTTCCAGAAAACATTTTATTTGCGATCAATTGCAGTTCCTTTTCGCTAAGGAGTCTCTTATTACTGGCCATTGTTAATAAAATAACAAAATACTGCAACTATTTGTAACGTGATATAAGCAGTTCGTTAGCACGTGTGATATGCAGGTTACGACTTGCGTTTAACCCCCACCAAAAAAATATAGGCGTTTAAACTTTTCTAGAATCGAATAAAGCTAGAGCCGTATACGTACGGCAATCTTAGACAGAGCAAATCATTTCTCAAGTTACACGTCGCCCGTATTCATTCGGACAAGTGTATAAATACGGCACTCGTACAGAAAGGGTTAAAATGCTGAATTAAATCAAGTCCTATAACTTATGATTTGATATAGCTGTGATGTGGGTAAATCGTGAGTTGCTTTATCATATAAGTATGGCCAACTGTGCTTCGGTTGTTCTTGCGAGGTGTAATCAGAACGAGTTTCATTGGCATTTTTTAAGAGAGAAATATATAATTTTAGATGTTTTCATTTTCTCTACATTACCGTAGAGAAAAATGACTGGTGGGCAGAATTTCATCTTAGAATGTCCGAAAAAAATTTGTTGGAACAGCTCTAATAAGCGTACTTCTAGGTCAACTTGGAGGTTTGGGACCATGTGTTAATTTTTGGAAAATGAATGAAACATATACAATGTGACCCATTTGTTCTCAAATTACCCTGTAAAATTTTTATTTATTGTGCAATTTTTACTGGTTTTTTTAAGTTGTAGAACTGTATTTTATGCAACGTCTAATACGTCAATTTTTACGAGTAAAATATTAAGGATTCATATTACCGATATTTTTTAGAAAATATCTGTGAACATCACTGGATTCACCACCCGTCAAAACGAGCCTGTACTATATTTTGTTAACAATTTTTAAAGAATACTAATTTCAGCAGTTAAATAAAAATGTACTTATCATTTCCATAAATTTATTGTTAAAGTCAAGTTATCCATGAAAAACAAATGATTTATAATCAAACTATAGTAACATTGTATTATTATTATTATTATTATGCCTAGTTTTCATAAATCAAAAAAGAAATAGAAACTTAGAATGAAATTAAAATAAGAATTCCGTTACACAAACTAAAATATTCTCGTCGTTTCTACTAATCCATTGTTTATTTCATACTTGTCAATCCTTTTACGCACGTTCAGTATTGTATTATCCTAATCTGTAGTTCTTGAACAGTTTGCTGCCTTGATTTGTAAATTTTTTGTATCATTAAACTGCAAACAAAGAAATTGAGTAGCATCAAGTCTGGGGACATGGGCGGTCACTCAATCACATGGACTGTTTCGTTCTATCAGACGATTTTCATGTTCATTTAACGATTTCCTTACCAAAACAGCGCTATGTCTACGACTACCATGTAACTGAAATTTGAAATTAATGAGATTACTAATAGTATATCATCTAATGCGTTCGTTCTAATGCAAAATTCGTTCCTAAAAGAATAAAAAAACCCTTTCGAATTCAAATTGCCCTCAATGAAGCAGGGACCATACTACTGCTAATACTGTCTCTTTGCATTTATACATTCCAAATTCTCGGGCGACAATGACGACAATTTTGACTTGCAAGCACCATTTGTTAAATAAAACTTAGTAGTATAGCAAAACCAGTACCAGGCCACCCTCGGATTTGTCCGCGGACATTTGATGCGGATGGCATGTGGTCATTGTTGATCTGAAGAACTCTTGACGCAGGTATAAAACAGGTCTGTAGAGGTATAAAACAGGTGTGTATCGGTTTAAAACAGGTATGGTGGTATTAGGAAAAAAACATGACGTCATTAAACAGGTTACCATACCTGTTTTAAACCGATACACACCTGTTTTATACCTGTACAGACCTGTTTTATACCTGCGCCAAGAGTTCTTCAGATCAACAATGACCACATGCCATCCGCATCAAATGTCCGCGGACAAATCCGAGGGTGGCCTGGTACTGGTTTTGCTATACTACTAAAATCATTAAAAAATAAGATTACTTAGATATTTCTCTTGTTGTCTTGTTGATATCAAAACTCTAATTGTCCTTCCTCATCTTTCAGTTCCAATGTATGAAGAAATAGTTGGCTTAAAAGCCTTTATTTTGTTTTTTATTTTCGGGCATCTTCTCTGGTATTAAGGTTTAAACAAACCGTTCTAATACTAGTCAGGGAGTTGTTAAAATATTCAAAAGATCTGGTTATTATGTCTCAAAATTCCACAACGTCCAGTAAGTATTTTTTTTCAAACATGCTCTGTCTAACTGAAAACTATATTAATGCGTTGTACAGTACTCCAACTTCCTTCCAATTTTGTTGAATTTATTTAGTAACCTGAGTGACCTCAGTGGGTATTGAGTAACCTTTGAATTATATTAATTCAAATACTAATTTGAATATTTTATATATTAAAAAATAGTTAATTGATTTTGGTTTCGTGTTTTTACTTTCAATTTAACTTTTTTCACAGTGATTAAGATTTTTCTATAATCCAAAAGAAATTATCGGATGTAACGTATTATATGTATAATGAAAGACTTGTCATTATTAGCCGCCTGAATATAATTCTAAAATGAAGATATTTCTTACACATATATTTAATAAAGTGACAGTAGATGTTGAAAATATTTATGATAATTATAAATAATAACTATAATATAAGATCCTCCATATATTAATTCACCTTGATAATCAAATGGTGGTTGCAAATGTAACGGAGGTTTGACTTTAATCACTGGCAGAAGATTTAGTTTGGCAGTGGAAGTCATAATTTCTTCTCTAAATTGCCCGTTCAGAAAAACTATGATGAATTTTCCTACGATTGAAAGGGAGATTGAAGGGGAAAACAATAGAGTTTATGAGCGTAATATAAGATTTGCTTATGCCAGTAGAATAATCGGGACAGAGATGGAAGCAATACGCCCTTTCTTTGCTGTAATGAATTTGCCTCATCCACCTAGAAAAGTGGCTACAATTATAAAATTCTTATCCTTGCAACAGAATACAGGCTAGAAGACCACTACAAAGAAACTGAAGAAGAATAATAACCCTTCCTTTAGTTCAGGGCAATATTAGATTACAGCCAAAATCTTAATAATAAAACTTTTATTTTCTTATGATAAGCATTGATTTTTATTTTACAAACTTAATGTCTTCATTACAGGACAAAAATACATATATAAAATCAACCAACGTTAGCTGATATCTATTAAAAAAATAAAATAAAACAATTTTCTAGATTAGATAAGAGGTGTTTTAAAATGTGCAGAAAAGAAGTTTAATTTAAGGCAATAAACAAAAAATTTTCAATTTTGGACATCAGTACTATCCCCTTAAGGGTGTTAGATGGAGGATTTAAAGACCTTGGTGATATAATAATAAGAGACTTTGTGCTTTATTATTTTCAATGATATCTGTTGTATTATATCCATTGTGTTGTAGAAATTATAATAGTTTTCTACACAAAAATCACAGAACGTGGAATTTTCTAATTTAAACAGATACTCCAAACAGTCCGATTTACCTTAGTTTTTCAGTTGTTTTCTCATATGCTCAGAATCATTCCGATGATTGGATGTGTCGAGTAAGTTCCAATTATTGAGCAAATAATTTTTAGAAAAGTTGACGCCAAATGTCAATAGAACATTTACAACTACGATTCTAAAATAAGAATGATGCGAATGAAACACGTCGACAACTCAGTAAGTACCAAAATATTAGAACGTGTAACTAGAGCTTAATCTAACCTAACATACAGTGACGGGGACAGAGGTGGGCATGGGTGGGCGAGCGCCCAGACAAAATCCTCTTCGCCCAACCAGTCGCCCAACCTCTTATAACACCACTATATCACATTCGCACATAAAATAATATATTTAACGCCCTCGCCTACCCTAGATAATTCCTGACTAAATTTCGCCCAATTGCAAAATAATGCTAGCGCCGCCACTGCTAATATAGGCAACCTTTGGGCCGACACGTGCCTAATGCACGAGTCGCCACTGTAGAGTATGTATTTCTTAGAATTGTACTGAAGGCAGTACTCTTTTGGTGAATGTTTTTTGTGTATTTTATACAAGAGTTGTCTCATAACGAGTAAAATAGCGAAGAATGGAAAAGTCAAATGTGTATGTAAAAGTAATAAAACGCTTTTTCTTTGCACAACACGTCTTCCAACGCACGGATGGAACATTGAATGTTTTGTAAGGCGATACACAAAGTCGTTTGCATCGTTGCACCAATGCCACGATAACCAAGTTCATTATAATGTAGAGGCTTTAACTGAGGCCACCTGGAGCTTTGCGAGGTACAGCCCTTGCAAAAGTTCTTCATATCGAAAGTAATATGCATTACGTAACGACAATAATCAGATACCTACAGGATGCAAACAAACTGCCAAATTGGTAAATCTAAATCTTAATAATAATTCAAATGTAAACAACGATTAATAAGGTTAATTATAATAATAATAATATAACAATAATGATAATGCCTTTATCGTCAACAGAAAAAAATCCATTTATAGAACAAAAATATAGAAAACAAATAAATACATATATGTGTGTACAGTATATTATAACTAAAACAAAAAATAAAGAATGGTAACGTCTAAATAAATTTAACAAATATACGACGAGATGCTTTAGTAACATACAACTTATAGGACAGTAGAAAGTTGTGATTTCCCTAAAGGACTCATTATGAGTGCAATTGTTCAAATCACAAGTGCTATTACATTAAAATTGTGTGACATTACAAACACTGGCGATGGTTAGTAATGTGGGTGCATCTATACTGTTATGGAACATAAAAATGAGAGGTTAGTATGCTAGTAAGCACCCTTCTAGAGTTCAATGACTGGATGTTAAATCCTTTACTGGATTATAATTATCCATGCGAAATAATTATTATTATTATATTATATAGGTTTGGGCCTCATCAGCCACTGATCGCATGGGTAGTCCCTTGGCGATCCCCTCTTATCCGGGTCATTATCCAAAAATGCTATCCCATAAAAGGAGCAATTTAGGCACGTCCCCCGCCTTAAGCCTCGCCTCCTCTAGGATAACAGATATAAGATACCTCTTCTCCTCCAGTGCGGGGCAGGTGTAAAGAAGATGAATCGAGGTTTACTCGTCTTCTTTACAGTATCTGCAGGCCAGGCTATCAGTCAGCTTCAGCTTGTGCTTATATGCATTCAGGCTACTATGGTGGCCCGCTATGATTCCCACCAGGGTTCTGGCTTTGTGCCTGTTCAATTTAATGAATTCTTAGACCCATTTCTCAATCTCTGAGTATTCGATGAAGAGTTTGGTTATTCGACAACCCGTTACTCCTCTCCATCTTTTATTGTGCTGATCTCTTGCCCAACCATTGATGCGGTCTCTGATCAGATTCCGACATATTCCCACTGCAGGTTCTGGTCCATAGAGGTTTTCCCTGGTCCCTAGTCTGGCAAGGTCATCTGCAATTAGATTTCCCTTAATGCCATTATACCCAGGTATCCATAAGAATTCCACCGGTCCCTTCCCTGCCAAGTGGTTCAATGCTTCACAGCAATTATAGACCAGCTTCGATTTTGTCGTTGCTGAATTCAGGGCTGCCAACGCCGCCCTGCTATCCGAGCAGATACATGCCTTCTCCTGGGTCCGATTTTGGTCGGCCCCCAGAACACCGTATGTAATTCCAACTAACTCGGCCTGGAGTGCGGTAGTGTATTTGCCCAAGGGGAAGGTTTTACCTATCCCGTCGCGTCGCCTATACACCCCCGCACCCGCTCTGTTCCCATTCTTGGCTCCGTGTACCAGATGTCTTCATTGAGCGGCAATCCAGCTCGACCCTCCATCTAGTCGGTCTTACTGGTGAGGGTGATCTTATATTTCTTGTCAAACAGGAAGTGGACACCCGTACTGTCAGAGGGCATCCATAGGAGTCCCTCGTCAGCTAGCTCTCTTGAGAGTCTATTCAGGCCCCTTACCTTTCTATTCATGTTTCCCACCCTGTGCATTGCCTTTGCGGCTTCCGCTTTCAGGATGACATCAAGAAGTGGTATCCCCGTCAGTAGCCCCATCGTTTCGATCGATCTTGGGGCTCCGATTATACTTCTAAGAATCAATCATCTTCACTTGTTAAGTCGGTTGGCTTCCGACTTTAAACAGGCTCTCTCCCACCAGACCAGTGCTGCATACGTCAGTCTGGGTTTGAGAATTGCCTCATACATCCATTTCATGGTTTCCGGTTTCAAGCCCCAGCTATTACCAATGGCTCTTTTCAGTTGCCAAAGTGTTGCTGTGATCTTGGAACATATGTTACTTAGATGTTTTTCCCATGACAGTTTCCCGTCTAAGTATTTCACTGCGAAATGATAAATTGTTGAATATTTTAGTCGATTTAAGTCGATTCATATGACTTAGATACCGGGGTTTTCAAATAAGGCTACACTATTCTAATTTCGAATGAACTAACAAAAAATATAAACATTTTAATGTAGCAGTATTATGTAATGTTATGTTTCTAATCGCGAAACCAATGCATTAAAAGCCGCATGCTCGAGAATGATAGTTTATCATCAAAGTACACACCAAGATCCTTAATATTTTCAAAACGTATTAAAACTGTACCACCAAGAGAATAGTCATATATTAGTGGTTAATTCTTAGTGGTTAGATATACGAGCAAAAATGTTTCTATGTTCATTGATAGTTTATTATCCGAACACCATGACACAACACGATCGATGAGTTTTAGCAACCTTAAGTAATCAGCTAAGCAGATTATATTTAATAATAATTTTAATAGTAAGTTTAAGTAAATAATGAAAAAGATAATGCAACATAAGCATTAGAGCCCAATAATTAATAATAATGGTCGAAAATTTGAGTCTTGAAGTAGAATTAATTTCTATTACTCCATTATTGATTATTTACATTTTTTTTTGAAAATTTAAATCTATTAATTAGTCAAGTACGAAAAGAATCTAAGATACAAAGACTGACTGTTCTAGTGGCAATTGTATTAATTATGTACTATCGACAAAGAATGTCGATGACACTTTCCATACGTCCTCCTAAATATAGGCAACAATAAATTAATTTTAGAGTTAATTATACCTTTGGTCAATAGAAGGCACATCTATTTTGAGATCACGAGCATAATTAACTTTAAATGTAACGTATGCACGAACAACGTATGAAAGTGTCTCATTACTCATTTCTCGATGGTACATACATATATTGCTACTATACTAACATAACTACTATATCTATATCAACTAACAAGAAATTTGTTATAGTATCAACAATAGAAGAGTAATTTTAACAAAAATATTACACCTACGTATATTGTGTTAATTTCCTCATTTCCTCAATATAAATAATATATGGTATCATAGTAGCGGATTCTAAATTACAGAAAAATTATTTGTGTCTATTGTTTCAAGTAGTCGTAGAAAACATATGAGGTAATAGATCTATCGAAAAGAGGTAATTTTTAAGGACGAAAAATTTGTATATAAAATTCTATTTACCCGATTTTCCAAAAATATATTACGGGAAACAATATTGAATGAGTATAATAGAATGATTCGAGTTTCGGTAATATGCCCTTAACATTGACATACCATATAAGTATGCGTATATATTGTTAATAAATCAGTATTAGTTACTTCTGTCTAAATTAGCACATTTAATGCATTATTTTCATTCGTAAAAATATAAAAACATTAATATATTGTTTACACTCATAAAAAGTAAACGTTTTTACCTTTGTTATAAAAAAGTTACAAACATACAGGTAAGTATTGTGGGATTCCATTCAATAAAATAGAATGAGACATATTAGCTGATCTTTTTCTACATTTAAACATGTTTTCATTTCTTTAGTATTATAAATGTATGTACTATATATACTTATGACTATAGATCGGCGCCGGCGTTTTTAAAGAAGTCATAGCATCCAGGGAGAAAAAAAAATCATATGAAACCTCTAGGACGCTTCATATCAGATGTAATATTTTCGTAAATTTCTCTATTAACTAAACAGCTGTTTTCGTGTCACGAAATTTTTGGGTCGATGTACGAAATGATTTTCGTTCGAATTTCGGCATTTTGACAAAATCAGTTATAGTAAATCGACCCTTGCGAACAACGTTGTAACTTTTGTTTTTTGATCCGAAGCTTCTAGAGGCATGCTCCGGAGGTGCCTTCGATAAGAGCGAGGTAGTGGCGCAATATTATTGCGATTTGATTACTCGTAAAACGCATATTATATCTCTAAATATTTTTATTTTTCAATCGAGTTGGAATGATGATTTGATTAATGGTTCGATGGAGGTCTATTTAAATATTTGTATATTATACGTAATCATCGTCTAGTATTTCGTAATCATTTCGTAGTAGAAATAATACGAATGGTACCTTGAACACTTCTAGACCATAGAATTTTATAACGCGGTTAACAACTTTCGGGTTACTGACTTTAATCGTTTTATAGAAGTTTATATCTTTGGATTGGATCAGAAATATCTTTATGAATTTTTGAGTTCGATGAAAATGTTGAAACAAAGATAGAGAAAAGGAGGGCATACTCTGGAGGTATAGAAAATAGATGAAATAAAATAATTTAACGATCAGGGTTCAGTACAATCTTATACCAAGTTACATCTTCAATTCATTATTAAGAAAATAAACAATACATAATTGAGAGTGTTAATAGAGTGTTAATTGCTATTGTCAGTATTTGATCGAGTTAATTGTTAATTATTACATGAAAATATATACAGGGTGTTCGAATATTAATGTTCATGATATTAAATAAGGAAAAATATATTTCTAAGGTAACGGTATAATTTTGGAGATAACTATTTTAGTTATTCGGGAGCTCCATCAGTAAAATGTAGAGTACCTACGTTTCTAAAATTCTTTAAATTAATTTGTCTAAGAGAATAAGGAGAAACAAATATATTTATGGGTTTCTTCATTTGGTTTACGTTTATCTGTTCAATCAAATTAAACCTGTTTTTATATTTTTGCGCGAGTCTTTGATTTCATGGATATACATATTCTTGAAAAATATATTTATTTAACAATATATTTTTCGACGATAAGATGATAATAGGGCCTTCATACAATTGTCGTAGTTTAATATTTGTAATGGTACACTCTACATTTATTATATATACAATATACGAGATTATTTCTTATTATTATTTAGGTTTTTGTTAAAGACACGTGCTCGAAGGCGACCAAAAAGGATGGTTACCTTTTGGTCGACTTAGACATAATTATACCATAAATTAGATTACGAGAATATACTACAAAATAAGTTACACCTTAAAATTTATTAATCAAAATATTTTCGATTAAAAATTCGAAGTCAACAAAGATTTCGATTAATTAGAGTTAAATCCTCATTCTACAAAATTTTATATTATTTAATATAAAACCTAAAATAAATTTCAATCAACTGTTTAAATTATGGTTTATATAATACCTACGTACTTCAAACAATTTTGTATATGTAAGCACAATTGTTATGAATGAGGTGAGTGTGATTACAATGTAAGGAAAAATAATTTACTGTTTCAGCACTTTACTTATCATCACCTATATACGAAACAGATTTTTTTGCTAGTGGTAGCAGATATTTCGAAAAGGTACAAACGTATATGTACCTGGTATTTCATGGTATTATATGCATATTAGCAGATATTTATGACGCCAATAGATACACTTAATTAGGTATGTTAACTATTGCATATTCGAAGTCATGTCTTACAAATTAACTCAAATAAATTGTGCTTTACACTTATTAATACTAAAACATTATTGTACAAAAGTACAAGACTGAAATCGGCACCTTAACTTTATTAATTTAAATTTTAGAATCAATAACAATAACCAAAACATGAACACACGTAATTATAGTAAGCATTAGATTAGACTTACAGATTTTAAATACTTTTATAACTTCAAAAAGTAGTTAATATCGCTATTAATTCTAGAAGCTAATATTACTAATAAATATTATATAAAAAAACTTGTAATATAATTTGGCATTAATTGCTTTGAGCATGATGGACAATAATAAAGAAATACATACCTCTTTACCAATTATTATTACGAAATAGCACAGATGTAACTTCTTATGGAACTAACATAATTTGCTTTATTAAATTGTGATCACTTTTTAATTAAAAGTCCAAAAAACAATCGCGAAGAAAGTTTTGAAACTTCGAAAAATACACACTCACATACCACACACGCATTCCCAACGCGACTAAAATGTAAACAGAAAAATTAAAGCTAGGTTTTAATAAATAACGTTTTGTCATCGTTTTATTTCTTTTTATTTCATTGGTTATATGTGCGTTATCCTTGTTTGTATTTTGGGTTGCATATTGAGGTTACAATTAGATTGCTTCATTCAGTCAGCACTGGATGTCGCTATATCTTGATATCGAAAACAAATAGTGAATATATTATTATTATGATATATGATTATATATTTAATTTGTTTATTATGGAATTAACATACGTTCTGCTGCACGGTATAAATTAAATATAATTAGTTTCGCAAAATTGTATGTGCTTTACAAAATTATGACTTATGTGCAGTATTGCCAATAGCAGGAAACTTCTCAATGAAAAGAATTTTAGAAGACCAAAGGTAAAACATTTCAGGTTCAGGCACTTATTATTTTTGCGAATTTTTATTTCTGGAAAACATTAGTTCTTATACTATATATTCTTTTATATATTCTGTTCTTATACTATATATATTATAAGAACTAATTATTAGAGTAATTATTTGAAAACGTTTTGGATATTTTAAAGTAATATTGGCAATACTGTTTATTTATAAATTAGTTTAATATTCTGTTGTTCATAAATGTCTACATAACCTAAGAGTGAGGAAGTATTTGCTATTAATATTGTACATATAAAGAACTCAATATTTCAACTATGGGACGTAGATACTACTGTGATTATTGTGACAAGACATTTATTGACGATGTAGAAGCTAGAAAACGACATTTACAGAGTGCTTACCATATTAAATTAAGAAATTTACATTATGAATATTGCAGAGGTAACAGCATTACAAGTTTTGTCTTTTTTATTTCAACTTTCCAAAATTGTTGTAGATCCTGAGACAATTTTAAGGGAAGAATTGTTGAAAATACCTTGTAGAAGATTTAATCAGTATGGAAGCTGTCAGTTTGAAGGTAGTTGCAGATATACACATTACTCACCGGAAAAACTTTGTGAACTAAGGCAGCAAGGTAATAATAGCATTTACCGTTATATCTAAAGTTGTTTTCTGATTTAAGTTACATTAAGCCACTTAGGCATTTCTTATTGATTCTTCAAATCTTCAAGTAAGAAAGTGTTCAACATTTTTTAATTAACTTTTGATACATCACCATTATTTTAATATCAAATTGTATTAACATAAATAGAAGCAATATCAAGATATAAATAGAAGCAAGAATTGTATTAACATAAATAGAAGAAGTATGAATAAATTATTACCAAGGTGGTCCAAAAATTGAAAACGGGCAACATTATTATCAACTATCCGAGGAAAAAAAAATATAAATGCCCTTACAGAAGCTATACACTAGGCTATGATCATTTAAATCAGAGAATAAGATTTTTTTTTATAGAATATTTGAAACATGAACATTTAAGATGCCAAGAAATGTATTACAACTATTTCCATCAGTTATCTGTTTTAATTGAATATCCTATGCAGTTATAAAAACCTTCAATAAATCAAATAAAGTAAACCTTCAATCAACCTTCCAGAAATCAATGGCAGATCTTCCTTTATTTTTATGATTGGTTAACATATTAATTTATAATTAGGAAATTATAACTAATATCAATTAATTGTTATGTCTTAGTAAATAATACAAGACCATTATCTATCAGCTAATACTCTCAATATCTGCAGTTTTGCCATTTATAAACTTATTTTAGATAATCTTCTCTAGCATATTAATGCAAAATAAGTGGAAAATTAAGATTTTTTTGGTATTATTGTAATATTAATATTGTAGACTGAAGAAGTTGAAATAGAGTCCATAAGGTTAGGACTAGACGAGCTACAAATGTCGCCGGCAATAATTGTTAAGTGGGTTGCCTAGGAACAATAGAAGATGGCTAGAATGTCACAGCAGGTAGAGTAAGAGGTTTTCAAGATCATGTCGCAAGCCGATAGATCCAGACCTATTTCACTAGCAGTATTTGTCGCCCACTTCGTGGCTTGGCGGGCATTTGTTTACGGCGGCATTTAAGTTCAATTCAATTTTCTTTTGTTTTTTCAATTTTTTCTTCTGTAGTTACGGTCTCGCGTATTGTAGTGTCCTTTTTACTTATAAAACTTTTCAATTCAATTAGCAGGAAGTTAAATGAAGAAGTTGACATTCTGCAGTACTCAAGAATGTTATCGGGGTACTGCTTCAGTTTATTATGCAATGTGAAAAACTATCCCAGTCTACTTTTTTCACTAATTACAGGGTGAATCTACCATTTCCGATTGTGCTATACTCTTCGCTGATGGCGCTTTATCAATACAACGGATATTATTTTTGTTTTCATAAAACTTATGGTAGCCTATACACTTCTGAACACAAGAAGAAGTAGCAATGCTTGTAGCTTGTCTAGCCAAACATTAAATGTAAAACTTGTTGTAATTACTGCATCCGTGTAGCCAGACTTTACTGCAACTACTGCCTCTGTAATTTACTGATTACTGCCGGCGACATTTGTAGCTCGTCTAGCCTTAGCCTAAAATAGAGCTTTCGCAATAGCAGATGTAAAAATAACATCCTGCTGTACCTATATTTCTATATTACGCTAGGTATATGTAATATATTCTACTATGCTCTATACTACCAATCTCAGCACAAGACCTGAAAAAATAATTTGTTTAAATATCAGTATTGTTTTTGTTACAACCATTGAGATCAAACTTATCTTAAAAGCATGTTTATAGCAAGGTAAGCTTTAATCAAGACAAAAACTAAAAATAATGTAAGTGCATTGTAAAACTTTTTGATAGAATGTTAAAAGAATTAACGATTTTGTGTGTTTTTTTGATTCTTTCACACTGTTCATTCTTTCACATTGTTCATTCTTTTTCTCTCTTGAACTGAAATATGATATCTATAAGAATGTAATAAAATAACATATATGTTTTATATAAAGGTTTTAGTTTACATAATAATCCATTCCATTAATTTATTCCATATTAATGCCAGTCTCATTTTATCTGAAATTAATCAGATATACAGAATAAGTAAACTGATTTTTTTATATTCTTAATATGTTTTGTATTTAATATATTTAATCCCTTTGAAATCAGGAATAGAGTGTTAGATGCTTTCTAGAAATAAAAGTTCAAAGAATTTTACAGTGACTGTGCAGTAGTGTACTAGATAAAGTGACTGACCGTTATCGATATTTCATCGCCCAACATCTGGGTTTCTTTCTTGTTTGTGGCAATTGGCACTTCTTAGAGATTAGTTGTATGTTTAGCCTTTGTAACTTAGTCTACATGAAAGACCATACTCCTTAAGAATAAAATTCTCTTTATAGAATAAAAATCTATTATTAGAAGAAGAATTCTGTGATGTAAATTTAATTTAATTTAAATCTTGTTACTTATACATAATTTTTTATGATGATAAACTCTATATCAATATTCAGTATTGTTATTAGGGAGGAAATTTCTAATTCAGTACTACCCTATATGATTTTGTATATTATTTCCTAACTTTGAGAAGTCATATTGACTCTATATAATTAAGATCATATTAACTTTATTTCTTATAACATTTATTGTTTTGTTTATTTTCTAGTGGAATTTATTCAGACCATGAAGAGAAAGAAGCAGGAAGAAGTACTAGATATACCTGATATTGAATCTTGGCTTCAAAAGTATAATGAAAGACACAACAAAGAAGATAATGAGGTTGTTCCCACTTTTTGGAATTATCCTGAAGCCTTTGAACATAGGTTAGACCTACCTCCTTCTTTAGTTAAATTCAGACCTGAACATTTTCATGATGATAATTTTGAAGAGTGGGGTAAATAAATAATTCATGCAATACATAGGTATTTATTTGTTATGAAATAAAAAATACTACGTGGCAGAGACAAATAAATTTGTAGTTTATTGTGTTGTTTGGTTTCATTTTAAAAACACGTTAGCTCGAATATTAAACTAATGCTACAATTTTTAAAAATATCAGGTATTTAGGAATAATTTTTTATCTATTACAGATTTTATAAAAGATACAAATAAATACATACTTTTTAATGTAGACCATATTAACTATATGGGTTCTTTACTATCTTATATAAACTTGTGTTTCTTCAAATTTCAACTTTGACTTTTTATAAAATGTAAGTTTTATAGGTTCTAAAATATTATTTATTTATATATTGATATGAGCCAGTCGATAAAATTATATATATATATATATATATATATATATATATATATATATATATATATATATATGTTATATAAAATATTTAATTGTATACATTTTAGACTTAGAATACTTAGAATAATTTCAGTTAGGTACGATTTACATTGTATCATATCTCAAGTAACACAATCTTTGCTTTTTCTTATCAGTTGTTTCTCATAGTTACTTGATACTATTCGTGACTTATCTTATTCTCAAAAACAAAGACTTGCTTATGGTCAGCAACTCACGCCTAACTTCTAAGAATACTCATGGCTAAAGCCATTCCCATGCAGAGTCAGCAAATGACAGTTTATATAGGCGAAAGCGTGCGACCAGAAGTTAGTATCCGGCAGAGCGGCATAGTATCCGGCAGACCGGCATAGTATCCGGCAAACTAGCATAACTCATTTCAAACCTCCGGTACTCACTTAATATTATTGTAATTTTAAATCCTTTATAACAAAACGTTCAATTGTGTATTTCAAAAATAAATTGTTTTTAAAAATTGATTTTTATCGACCACGATATAAAAATCTGGCGCAGCCGGTAGGATTTTCACACGTCATTAGAACACGGACTTTCCTCACTATCGTCGTGGAATTCCAATTCCTTAGTGACTACAAAGAACCTCAAGAAAGAAAACAATTTTACGAAGAACGCAAGAAAACCCCAAGAAGGAAATCGCACCAGAACACGGAATCGCCTAACTGGTCCGAACCTCTTGAAGCCCGGAAAAATCAGCTGTTCCCAGGTGACCCAGTTAAAACACGGAAATTGCCTCATTAACTGCGATATCCAGGCCAGCGTCCGGATGAATTTGATTTGGTAAGTGCATTCATATAGAATTGTCACGCCTTATCTCAAACTTCTCAAAGTGTATATTACATTATACGATTATACTGTTAATCGTCACATTTTAATTACGCGATTATACCGCTAATCGCATTACTTACATTTTATCTACATCTAAAAATAAAGTGGTATAGTCCAGTCGCTATTGCTCCTATATTCACCTTACTCCCTAATTTTACATTTAACGTGAAAAAAAATATATAAACCTATTTTTTATTATTTTATTTAAATTTTTCTAACAAATTTATTAAAAATGGCAACTGCCAACGTAAATAATCAAATTGAAGACCAGGTAGAAGCTTATAAACTTTCAGAAGTATTTTCTATTGTACCCGAATATGATGGAAATCAGATCTTCTTACAAACATTTTTAAACGCTGTTCGTTGTGCCTTTCAAATGGCTGTAGGCAACCAAAAAACATTATTGACCCTCCATGTCAAAAATAAGCTTAAAGGTAAAGCCGCTGAATTAATTAATTCTCGCAACCCTGCAACATGGGACGAGATAAAAATTTTATTAGAAACTCATTTCGGAGATTCTAGGGATCTCACATCCCTCATTCAAGACCTTCAACGCATTTCACAAAATCAGAATGAATCTGCTTTAAATTTTATTTCGAGACTTCAGTCACATAATGCGAAAATGCACGCTTGTGTTCAGAAACAACCATTGACACCAGAGCAAAAATTAGCACAATCTACTTTAATAGAGACGATAACATTAAATACTCTTTTAACAGGGCTAGATCCTAAACTTTTCTCAATAATTCGTGCTGGCAATCCTTGTAATATGCTAGAAGCAATATCCAGAATTAAAAGAGAGCTACAGCTTTCGTATTTTGAAAACCAAAAATTTTCTCGTTCAGTAAATACATCTCAAATTAAGAAGCCTCAAATTAGTGTACAAAAAGTCTGCTCGTACTGCAAACGAAACGGACATACTATAAACGAATGTCGCACTAGACAAGCTACCCACCAATTTAATAATAATAATTCTACGAATTTTTCTAATAACACTTTTAGGCCAAATTTTCATCAACCAGGTCAACAAACTTTTCCAAGACCTACATTTATCCAAAATCAACCTAGGCCGATGTCTACAAATCAGCCAAATAATAATTTTCAACAAAACAAATTTATGCAAAATAGACCGCCAATTTTTAGACAAAACGCAAATTTTCAGAGACCCTCCGTGATAAGATCAAACCCAAATTTTTATCAACAACGTACGCATCATTTAAATGAAACTGTGGATGATACTGCTCATCCGTACTATGAAACATATTACACAAATGATACTGCTCATTTGTACGAAAATGAACAATACGGAATGACGAATAGTCCTGATTATTCAAATTCAATTGAATATTTTCAGCCCAATTATCAAATTGATAATTACGAATATAAGTATACTGCTCAAAATCAAGACTCATACAACGCTACTTTTAACGATAATACTCAAAATTTCGATACTACTCAATATCCTGAAAATTCAAATACCCAAAATTTTCAATTAGACCCCCAATCTTACGAAGACCCGCCGAATCAATCAACCGCCTTAGAACAAATTCAAGCTCAATTTCAAACGATGAACTTAAATCAAAATCAAGACAGCCAAGAACAGAAATTCATGTAAATATGCCTTTACTCACCGTAAATCCTCACAACCTATATTATATAAAGGACATAACTAACACTTTTAAAATTTTAATAGATACAGGAGCAGGTATTTCAATTTTTAAGCCAAAAACATTTCTAAATTATAAAAAAAGGTCCCCTGAAAACGTTGTTATACAGGGTATAACCGATCAAAAACTTCTAATTACTGAATCAAAATTAATTCCATTCGCTGACAACGATCCACATAAAGTATATATCTACAATCTTGATATTACTATCGATGGTTTACTAGGCTCTGACTTCCTAGAGCATTATAATTGTGTAATTGATTTTAATAATAGACAACTCGTAACGAACTTTAAAACAGTACCTCTATTTAAGGTCGAAGACCCTTCTCAAGATTTTGATTTGCCGCCCTCCATTCCAAATCAGACTAAAGAAGTGACTCATCCTCTTCCAAAAATTTCTAAATTCGATCAAAAACTGACTACAGTTGAAAACAAAAATTTTAGTTTTCCAAATTATAATCAGACATCTCCAAAAGTAATCCAAAAACCTTCCAAAATTCAAAATAAAATTTGTATAGGTCCTCGAACTGAACAAATTTTCAAATTTAAATGTAATCTTTTTAATACTGACGCAATAATATGTAATCAAGAAATAGAAAAAGTTCGTATACCGAATGCCCTTGTGAAAATTAATAACCAAGGTGAATTTTTAACAACAGTTATCAGTGCTAACGCTATAGCAAAAACTATTGACTTTTCTAAATTTGAAATAGAACCTATTCAAAATTTTTCAGCATTCAATTTAAATAACCAAATTCAAAATTCAGGTCAATTTATTCATAGAAATTTTGAAATAAGAAATCAGTTAAGACTTGAACATCTAAATAAAGAAGAGAAAGAGTTATTAACGGAACTCTGCCTCAACTTTTCAGACATATTTTATCTCGAAGGAGATAACCTCACTTTCACTAACGAGATTAAACATTCAATTGATACCGGAAATTCTAAACCCATTTTCACCAAATCTTATAGATACCCGCACATCCACAAGGATGAAGTAAAAAATCAAGTATCTAAAATGTTGAATCAAGGTATAATTAGGCCATCAGTTTCGCCATGGTCCTCCCCTGTTTGGGTTGTCCCAAAAAAAATGGACGCCTCTAGTATACAAAAATGGCGTGTTGTGGTGGATTACCGTAAATTAAATGAAGCCACAGTAGGTGATAAATACCCTTTGCCCAATATTTCGGATATATTAGATCAACTCGGTAAGTGCGAATACTTTACGACTTTAGATCTCGCCTCTGGATTTCACCAGATAGAAATTAATCGCGAAGATATTTCCAAAACTGCTTTTTCTGTCGATAATGGTCACTATGAATTTGTTAGAATGCCCTTTGGATTACGAAATGCCCCTAGCACATTTCAACGTGTTATGGACAATATATTATTAGGAATTCAAAATGAGCGATGTCTCGTCTATATGGACGACATTATCATTTATTCACCCACTATTCAGGAACACATGTCAAGACTTACAGACGTATTTAAGAGACTACGAAACGCGAACCTCAAAATTCAACCTGACAAATGCGAATTTCTCCGGAAAGAAGTCGCATATCTTGGACACATAATAACCCCTGACGGTGTAAAACCAAACCCCGACAAAATTAATTGTGTTGCAAACTTTCCGCAACCTAAAAATCAAAAAGAGATTAAATCGTTTCTCGGACTCGCAGGTTATTACCGCCGATTTATTCCAAATTTTGCAAAATTATCCAAACCAATGACAAAATTACTTCAAAAAGATGTTCCATTCCTTTTTGACAGTGACTGTATTACTGCATTCGAACAATTGAAAGAAGCTTTAACCACTACCCCTATACTAAATTATCCAAATTTCGATGAGCCATTTGTACTGACAACGGATGCTAGTGCATTCGCAATTGGCGCAGTTCTATCTCAAGGTCCTATCGGTAAAGACCTCCCCATTGCATATGCTTCAAGGACATTATGTCAAGCAGAAACTAAATACAGCACCATTGAACGTGAATTATTAGCTATTGTTTGGAGTGTAAAACACTTTAGACCGTACCTCTTTGGCAGAAAATTTAAACTCGTCACAGACCATAGACCTCTTACATGGCTTTTTTCGATTAAAGATCCAGGCAGCCGCCTTGCGCGCTGGCGTTTAAAATTAGAGGAATACTCCTACGAAATTGAGTATAAACCAGGTAAGATAAATAAAAACGCGGACGCACTATCGCGAATAAAAATTAATTATTTCAGAAATTGTGCAAAATTACAAACAAAAGTTTTAAATTCAAATTCTGACAATGACGATAACGAATCTATCAGTACTGACGAATCCCCTGAGACAATTGTTGAAGAACTCCAAAATTTCGTAAACTTGTATAAAACTCAATCCCTAATAGATTACAACAAAATCCAATTTACTAATAATCAGTTGTTAGATAAAAAACATAAAGATATTGTTACATTCTTTCAAAAAGATAAATTAGCAGATTTACACTATAAAATTATCGAGGATATACTCGAAGAGCAACCCGATTTTATGAATAACAAAATTAACATAGTCTCTAGTAAATCCGTTAAAAATCGTAAATACTATATAATTCTTTTACCATTTGAATCTGATAGTATAATAGAAACGCTTTTTATCACATTATTCAGAGGACAAGACAATTTTGAAGAAACAAAAAATTATTATATTGAAAATAATTTAGACCTACCAACTTTAGAAATGTTTTCCTATATTTATTCCGGTAAAGACATAAAACTTACTGTTTGTCAAAATTTAGTCAAACGACCTGACGATGACCAAATACCAATTATAATTGATCAACATCATTCAGGAAAATCTAACCTTCATCGAGGAATCAATGAAACCATTAGATGAATCAAAGAAAAATATAATTGGCCCGGTTTACTAAAAGATGTCGAAAAATACATTCAAAATTGCGAGACATGTCAAAGAACAAAAATTTTGAGAAAAAATTTAAGTAGTCCTCTAGTAATTACGGAAACCCCGAAAACACCGTTTGAACGAGTTAACATTGACATTCTAGAAGTCCCCACTCGGAATTATGTTTTGACCATCAGAGACGAATTAACTAAATTTACTCAAGCATACCCGCTTGAAGACAAAACCGCACGATCGACAGTAAATACTTTACTTGTTTACTTCCAACACTTTGGCACACCCCTTCGCATTCACTGCGACTATGGAAAGGAATTCGACAACACCCTGCTTAGAGATCTTTGCACCCTCTATGACATTAAACTGACGTATTCCAGTGTTAATCATCCGCAATCCAACGGATCGGTTGAACGTTTCCACGCAACCTTATTAGAGATGATTAGAATAAATAAAACAGAAAACCCTCACGAACACCCTCTAACAGTACTCCCATATGCTGTAATATGCTACAACAATTCCGTCAACAAAACCCATGGATTCTCCCCATACGAATTAATTTTCGGTCATACTTCCAGCCGACCTCCAGAAAAATTATATAATGAAAACCAGTTAATTTCAAAATATATCAGAGACCTCAATAACAGAATTTCTCACTACTACAAAATTGCCCGTGAAAAAACTATACTGTCTAAGCAAAAATCAAAAACTAGGTTTGACAAAAATGTCCCCGAAAATCAATACGAATTTAAAGTCGGAGACAAGGTCTACGTGAAAGAGTCACAGATCAAAAATAAACTTAGCAATAAATTTAACGGTCCCTTCGAAATTCAAGAAATACTTAAAAATTCTGCAATCCTATTAAACTCTCAAACGAATCAAACAACTAAAGTAAATTTTGACCGAATGAAACCCTATTTTGAAAATTTAATTTAATTACAGGTTTCTCCTGCTGATAGGGACAGCAGCATCCCAATACTCAATAACACCCATAGAAAATACAATCGGAGTCTATTATCACCATGAAAGCGATATTTATGTGACAAACAAGCATTGGACTCTCCTTGTTCACAAGAACATTTCAGCTCTAAGATTAGCTTATCAACATAATGAACATATTCTTGAAAATTTAATACGTGCCGTCAGCCCTATTTTTGAAAACATGAATTTATTTCGAGGCGAAGTAAAGATCCACATCAGTTTATTAACACAAATTTCTGGTAATATTAAAGAAAAATTAAATGAAATTAATTATGATACAAAACGCTATAAACGTGGTATTTTAAATGCTATTGGTTCTGTATTTAAAGCAATCACAGGAAATCTAGACGCAGAAGATGGCGAATATTACACAAACAGTATTAACAAATTAATTACAGACGAACATCAAATTGAAAATTTATTAAAAAATCAAATATCCGTAACAACATCGGTAATAAAGAATTTCAACACAACTATTCAAAAATTACAACTAGACGAAGAAACATTTAACAGAGACATTAAATTAATATCTGACACAATTTACAGAACTAAAGAGAAACTCAAAATTTTCGAAGTAAAATTAAGATTCCTAGAAAAATGCGAAATATTAATGGAAAGCTACTTGTACATTGAGGATCAATTAAATGACATATTAAATTCAATTACATTCGCGCGTCTAAAAATCATTCATACTTCTATTATAAATCCTAGAGATCTGATATCCGCATTACAGGAGATATCTCAAAACTTGCATCAAAATAATTTACCACTTCCAATAAAATTATCTGATGTTGGTAGATATCTAGATATCATAGAACTATCAGCATTTCAAACCGATTCAGATTTAATATTTGTTCTAAAAATTCCTCTTATTGATCAACAAAGATTTTCCTTATTCCAATTATTCCCAATGCCTATCCTCAATAATCGGACTGGTTTATATCATGTTTTGTCAACCAATCAAAAATATGTTGCGCGAGACGACGATTCTATAATGTACATTCCTATGTCAAATCTCGAAGGATGCAAACCACTCGTCTTTGGACAAAAACTGTGTTCAAATTTGTTCGCCTACCCCATTGATGACAACGCCATCTGCGAAGCCAAAATTCTGAAGAACACCAGGACCCTTCCGGAAAATTGCCAGACATCTTTAATATTTGCAGAAGGATACAAAGTTCACAATCTAGAAGACAACACTTGGCTTATAATCAATTCTGAACCCCTTCAAATAACCATCTCATGTCAAAACCGAAATTCTAAAACTGAAGTCATTTTCAAAAATTCTATTCTCAAGTTACAACCTTATTGTAGTGCTTTTGTTGGTGTTACCAAAGTCCAAGCAAACTCTAGAGACACTACTGTAACTCATGATGATTCTCACCCTATTCTAATCCCTTACAACTGTTGTGACAACATTCCTAACGATCTGCAAATTCCAAAATTAAAGCCTTTAAAATTAAACAATCTCAACGTTGAAGACCTTGAAGTTGCGAAGCACAAATTAGATGAATATTCCAAAACCCTTGATGATTTAATCAACGAACCTTTTGTCACGAAACATATTTCTTGGTTTACTTATTTCATAATTACTGTAATAATTCTTCTCGTCATCCTATACTTCACATGCAAATGCAGAAGAAGAAGAAGACTTGCTATTTCCCTAACGTCAAATTTACCTCCACCGCCTCCTGGACAATCAAAACCCGTTGGACGACTCACCAACTTTATTTCAAGAAGAAGGCCCGCTATCAGACCAACAGACAGTTCCCCAGAAGATACTGAACTAAATTGAGACTTTATAGTGATTTTGGAACTTTAACATTTTATATTTTGTGACTAGTGTTCAAGTGAACTGGACTTATGTGATTATTATTATTTTATTTTGTTCACTTGATTTTATTACAATTTTACTTTATATTATTATATTGCTTATTGCATTTATGTTGCACTTAATAGCAACTTTCATATTTTTGGAACTTTCTGCTTATCCAAAAGTTGCTGTATACCACCAACTTTTCTATAAGGGGGGAGTTGTTATATAAAATATTTAATTGTATACATTTTAGACTTAGAATACTTAGAATAATTTCAGTTAGGTACGATTTACATTGTATCATATCGCAAGTAACACAATCTTTGCTTTTTCTTATCAGTTGTTTCTCATAGTTACTTGATACTATTCGTGACTTATCTTATTCTCAAAAACAAAGACTTGCTTATGGTCAGCAACTCACGCCTAACTTCTAAGAATACTCATGGCTAAAGCCATTCCCATGCAGAGTCAGCAAATGACAGTTTATATAGGCGAAAGCGTGCGACCAGAAGTTAGTATCCGGCAGAGCGGCATAGTATCCGGCAGACCGGCATAGTATCCGGCAAACTAGCATAACTCATTTCAAACCTCCGGTACTCACTTAATATTATTGTAATTTTAAATCCTTTATAACAAAACGTTCAATTGTGTATTTCAAAAATAAATTGTTTTTAAAAATTGATTTTTATCGACCACGATATAAAATATATATATATATATATATATATATATATATATATATATATATATATATATATATATATATATATATATAAACCCTTTTGATTCGTTTTCCTGAAACATAGGCAATAGAGAATTAATTTTTGGAGTTAGTTATGCTCTTGGTCTTAAAATAGTCATGCTCTCTGTTGCCCCAAAGTATAATTTATTGAAAAGTGAATTTAGTATTGCCTATATTCGTACGCATCAAAAGTATCTCATTGCATTCTTTCTTCATGGTAAATACAGAATAAATTAAATCTTTTAATAATTAGATACATACAGATCAGAGGTAGAATATTATTTAAAATACTAACGGTTCTATAAAAATAGGAATAATTTTGAAGAGTAGTTCAATTTTTGTACATATGTACAAATATGTAGTTATTGTGTACAAATGCTTATACCTAAAATTTGGATATTTTATTAATACTTATAATTATATATAAATTAGTATATAATTATAGAAATTGCCAATTTCAAAACAAGTAATATTTTGATATACTTATTTTAATTCTACATTATATTCTGTGAATAATTTGTCATTATAAAATCGACAATTATACTTGCAGTAGTTGCTATAACTAAAAGTAATGTTTCAGAGGCATTTTGTTTTGTGTAAAAAATAGCTGCCCAATAAAGACCAAAGAGGAAACTAAGAACAAAACAGTGAAAATATTGCTGCTTCTCCCTATAACCTGAAAATGAAAATCCTAGCTTGTTATAAAGCCTAAAATGCAATGAAAATAATATGTTTTATTGACAATATTTATCATTATAACTTAATTGGCTTCTAAAGAGGTCTAACTTCTTGGGATTGTATGTGAAAGTATGTTTATTGTTGTTATTCATCATAAATCCCAGGAAAAGGCTATTTTGATGTTTATTTTGGCAATATTACCATAAACTGCTGAAAGAGTCCAGGACATGTGAAATTATAAACAAAAGCTTTAATTATATAGTGTCTGTTTACTTTTTCTACTAATTTACCTAATAGTTTGTGATATTTCCTTAATTTGTAAGATACATTTGCTTTTGATTTCTTGTTGTTTTACTTGACCAGTTCACATTTTATATTAAGTAGTAATATATAAAACAATAAAAATATTGTCTGCTTTAATTTATTGTTGTCTGCATCTCCTTAACAAGTTGAACCCTATGTATTCTAAGAACACTAAGGAAGAATTTTTTTTTTGAAAGTACTAGACAAATTCATTTGTTTAATATACTGGCATGCCCAGGAAATCGTCGATTAATAACTATGATGTTCCAGATACACAAATCTTCATGAAATTCATTTATACAATGTGATCCACTCAGTAACATATAAGTCGGAAATCGAGAAAGGAACTACCAAACCGCTAAGCGGTTGTCAAAGTAGCTCCCGAATAGCAAGGCTATTACATAATCGCTATAGGACATAGATCGTGTCGATAAAGATGTATACCCCATAAATTTCATTCGGCATTTGTCCTGGATCGGCATACCGAGTACGGCACTGATGAGAACTAATAAATTCGAAACAGCTGTATGTCGTTCGGTTCCAATCCGGGACAAATGTCGAATCCTACCTGTGGCGGGTTTTATTTTTTGAAATGTGATCCACATTTTCCCTTTTCAGTAAACTTCAGATGAAACTTGGGTGTAATAAACAGTAACCTGTTTTCTACCGTTGATCAATGGACGTAACAATGGCAGATAATGATAAAAAAGACACCTATTATATAAACAAAATATGTATTTTCATAAATTATTATACAGTAACAGAATTCAAAATAACAAAATGGTGGGCAGTGATTTTTATACCTCAGTTTCGCTTATACTTAAAAGTAGGTACCACTAAGACGGGTAGTTTATGCAAAATTTAAAACAAATTAATCACTGCCACAAATTTATCGTTCTTCGAATATTAATAATAATTATTACAATTAATCACAC
Source organism: Rosalia funebris (assembly GCA_037954035.1). Taxonomy (NCBI): domain Eukaryota; kingdom Metazoa; phylum Arthropoda; class Insecta; order Coleoptera; family Cerambycidae; genus Rosalia; species Rosalia funebris. Next base: position 26,074,572 of record JAZFAV010000009.1, on the reverse strand, counting down.
TTTTTTGCATGCTTAGAAATAATATAGCTACTTACACAAGAAGCAACAAATCTGTTTTAATTACAATTCATTTAATTTGGGAGAGCTACAAGGTGTATATTTCAACAAAGTGCATTACGACTTTATAAGCACCTTTTAAGCATTATGTAGAATACTCTAAATTATATATATCGTATGATGTTGATTTCAAGTTCAAAGACAGGTTGCAGCTTATTTAAAAAAAAAAAAAAAATATTTTAGAGTTATTTTAAATACACTTGTCTACCATTATAAAATTATTAAATTATATCACTATGTGATTAATTTATGCAAAATAAAAAGTTTAAAGATATTATTGTAAAACCATTGTAATATAATTGAGAGTGTTTTTGAAATTATTTCCTTCATAATCAGTTCACTTCAGTGATTCATTCTGAGTAATAACAAAATTCTGATCTTTAAGCGAGTTATATGGTATTATTCACACGTGACAATTTATAGTGAATTAATTGAGAACATAATATGGATATGAGGAATATTTTGGTAAATATTTCTAAGAGTAATAATTTGAATTTATGTAAAAGTTAAAATTTACTAAAGCTCCATTTAGAACTTGCTGGCTCACTCAGAGAATAAATTTCTCATATCCTTATGGAAATAGTTATGTTCAGGTTATTTTTTTGTTTATTTCAAGGAAAGCAGTTTTACATTATCTGTATTGAGTGCAACAGGATGTTTGAAAGGGATGATAAGATAATGTTCATTGCCCTTTTATTTTATACAACTATTTATGTTGTAAATCTTATATATTATGAAAACCACTTATACCTAGAATAATTGAAGAGAAGGAAATAATGTTCAAAATAGTTTAATTTTATTTACATTTATTGCATGCCATAAATTATTTTATTGCAATTTAAAGATGAAATACTTACATTGTTTGTAAATATATGAATTTAAATGAATGTTTTCTACCTCTGGCAGAAGATAAACAGTTTATTTAGCTTTAAGGATCAATCCTTATATATTAAAAGCAGACTTTATTATCGCCAAAAATAATCTTGAATCTTGAAAAAGAAATGTGATGGAAATGAATATAAGGTATAAATGAATGACTGTACGTAACAAATGTCGTATCTATATAGCTTAAATAGTCAATTCTGCAAAATATTGTTTTTTTATTAGATATATGTAAAAAATGTTTATTATATCTGCATTAATTGATGTAACAAAAATGAAATACTCAAATGCCTATTATTTAAGTATATTATGACCACAAGTAAATGTATGTAACCAAAAATAGTCAGCAATCTATTTGTTTACTTTAGTTATACGTTTTTTTTTACTATTTTTCTCCTCATAACGAAAGATCTGTCCAATATTTACTGGTGAATTGGATCAAAGTAGAGGTGTTATTAATTTTATTGAATATTCTTCCGTTGTTCATTTTTTGGTTTTTTTTTTCAATTATTTAATATCTTCAAATTGAAAATACTCCGCAAAATTGTGATGTATAATTTATAATGGTAAGCTTTTAATAAATGTGATATTAACAATGATGGAATATTATTTTCTGTTTCTTTTTAATTTTCAAATTGACATTAATCTATTTTCATGTAATATTTATTTTGATGTTAAAATGGTATATTTTTTTAAATGTGATATTAACAGTGACAATGAAATTTATTCTTTTGTAATGGAACAAAAATATTTGATGAAATATATTATGTTGAGGCAAGTCCGAGTATTGCATTTTTAGTTTTTAGGTTGTTACTTGGTAGTATAATATGTAGGTAATAATTTATGTAAGTAGTAGATATTATGAAAAAATCACAATGGTGTTATAAACACAGAATAGTGGTTACTTTTTAGGTACAGCTGTGGCAACATAAATTACAGATTGCTCTATTTTCTTGCATCTATTTTCCTTTCAACAGGCATATAACCTTATTAATGCCTTTTTACAATGTAAAGTGATTCTAATGAGAATTTAAAATAATTGTGTTATGGAGAGGGTAATGAGATGGGACTGTTCCTAATTTGGTTGAAATTCTTTTTTAGATAATAGAATACTAGACTATTATTAGAATCAAAATTGCAGTTTAGACTATATAAGGAATGTAAACATATAGTCTACAGTCTGCTATAGTAATTATGAGCCAAGTAGCTGACTTAATTTAGGATCAAAATAAAAGTTTATGTCCTTATTTATGTTGCCTCAGCTGTATATGGATGCGGTATAAGATTTAATTAGAGGTTTCATTTTCCTTGCGAACCAAGTGACCCCTGAAGGATGCTTGAATTTTAACAGCTGCCTTATTTAAATCTGGATCTGCAAGATCTATGTCCAATTCCTCATCATCGTTACCAGTATTCTGAAAATTAATATAATGTACAAACACCATTATTAGAAATATTTCAGTTTCACAACAGAAGTTACATGTCCTGTGTTGTTTTAAGTACAGGTAATATAATTTTACAATATACAATATTGAATTGATGTCTATACCAATTATAAATTTTATTTATTTTTTTTCTCTTCTACTTCCATGCTGATGTATCATATGATGCATCGCCTCTTAGTAAGGAAATTGAGAATTTAATGGTAGGAATTATGTACTTTAAATTTATTATGGAATATTAATGCTTAGATTTATTAAGTATTTAAATTAAATTAGATTTTTGTAAATATGATTTTTGTTTATCGTGTGTTTTATGATACAAGATGTGACAAAATTTGTTGCAATGCAATATTGTTAATCAAAACATTGTCAGTTCATGTAATTAAGGAAAAATTAAGTGTGCATTACTATTTTCCTATTCAGCTAGTACACAGCCAAATTAAAAGTGCCGTAAGAAAACAATTTGATAAGTTAATTCTGAATGTACTACCTACGAAGAGACATGTTAGGGGTTGAACACCCCTATTAAACAATAATGTTTTGATATCCTTTTATTATTGAACTTTATTGAATGCCCGACAAAGAAGATGAACAGGACTCGATATAATGTAAGGAAAGGTTTAGTTTGTATCTAATTAATATGGTATCTCCATTTAAACTTTTTACATTTTAAATTAACCTTACATAGTTTTATGTTATTGTGTACAGTGTACCACATCATTTATCATATCAATTAATATGAATTGAATATAATATTTATTTTGTACTTTTTTATTTTCTATTTCATATCTACATATGTTTATGAGGGCAGTGTGTATTTTATTATTAATAGAAGAGGTAATAAAAAATGTAGACATATATGTGATAAATATAGACATAACGAAGTTATATTATTTTTTATTTATAATAAACACTGATAAATGATGTATATAAGTTGAATTATTGTTACGTTAATCGATTTTTTTAATAAACTTTTTTCATTATTTATCTATTTATTTAATTAATTGTATTTCGTAATAGGCCAGGCGAGAGGTAGTTCAATAAGGAAATAATTAGTGGAAAGCTGGAAATTGCTTTAATCGCTTTATTTGGACCCATATATTACTCTCCCAAGTTTTCTCCCTCGAGCGAAGTCGGCGTTGGCCCTTCTGGCCCTAAGAAGGTACCATTTTTCGGTTTTTTGCAAATATCTCCCAAACCATCAACTTTATCAACAAAATACCTATTATATCTAGAGTAAATTTGCTACAAAATATATAATATAGTTCTTTACCGTTCGTCTTTTTACCGTTTGTACCATAGGTATTTTGTTGATAAAGTTGATGGTTTGGGAGATATTTTCAAAAAACCAAAAAATGGTACCTTCTTAGGGCTAGAAGGGCCAACGCCGATTTCGCTCGAGGGGGAAAACTTGGGAGAATAATATCTGGGTCCAAATAAAGCGATTAAAGCAATTTCCAGCTTTCTACTAATTATTTCATTGTTGAGGCTTTTTTTCGACGTCGCCTGGCCTATAAGGCATCGGTCTCCTTTCATCTCACCATAATGTGACAGTAGGTAACACCCATAATACTAGACTTCTTTTATAAGGAATATGTGTTTAACTTGTACTCGTTTCTATGTGTAACCTGAAACTTTAGGCAAAGGAAGTCAATTTCTGTGTAACTAAAAACTTTTAAATGTTTGTGGGGATTCACACAGAGGGATTAGGACTAGAATATTAAACAATATCCAATGTTCAAACGTTAACCATTAATTGTTTTTACAGTAATGCGAAGAATGTAAAGTTAAGTGTGAAATGTTTTCCTGGTGTGATAGCAAATAGCAGGGAACGGCAATGACAGCTGTGAAAATGTACATGCATAGATTTTTATAAAATGAATATGTATATAATTTAGTTAGTTTAGAGTTAATTTTCAAACCAGTCCAAATTTTATTACAAATATGGAAATAATGTGCTCATTTCACCATACTAATTAGCAATGATTTTATAAGTAAATAACAACGATTATATTAGCTTGTAATTAAAACATATCTGTCTTCTGGTAACTAATTAAATTATCATCAGAAATGCAATAATAAATTTAATTTTTCCTGTGTAACATATTCTATTTTGGTATGAATATTTATTTGACGAGTTTAAGTGTTTAACTCATCAAATAAATATTCATACCAAGTACACACTATGAATGTATAGAGGAAAAATGTATAACTTTATATCACAATTCGGTGACGCGCGACGTCACTTATCTCATAAGTATAACACGATGTTATACTGACGCCAATACCATATACACAATATGTACACAATACAATAATAATAAAGAACCCACTTCCTTAACACTAGATAGATTTAATTAATCAAATCTTCAAAACCCAACATGCATAATTTAAGTTTTGTATAAACGAAATTGTAAAAAAATTCAATTTTCATAAATATGCATATATTACATATTTATAAATACCTTAAATAAATTAAATAATAAATAAATACATATAAATAAATACCTAATAAATATATTATATTTATATATACTGAATAATTTTTTTACTTATTTAAATTAATTCCTTAATAAGATTTAGATGTAATATTAAATTTTTGTTGATAAATCGTGCTTTGATTAGAAGTACATTTTTATATTTTAGAATTAAATAAATTGTCAAATTAGACCGGGAGAGCATTATTGGCATATAGCATATACATTAAAAAAAAACCTATTAAATCATCAGTAAATTTAGGAATGTTGATAATACCCCTAACTCCTGAAAATATTTTGGTATAAATCAGATATTTTGGGAAACATTAGTAATAGAAATATGTATAAATTTGGAATATATACCTATGCATTGTATACAGCAATATAAAGTATAATAGGAAACCACATGCTTAATATATTCAATAGAATTAAATGTATAAAATTAAATTTTGCAATCCACTTGTCTTTTGTAAAAAGTTGTATGACTAATTTCGAAGTTATTATAATGTAATATGATAATATGGAGGTATAATGGACCCCAAGTCAATGGTTATGCTCTCTATTGAGCATAAACACCATTGCCTACAATTTAGGGAAATGTTTTAAAATCATCTCATTGATGGTACATAACATTTAAGTATTACAGAAAATGTAATAAGGAAAGAAAAACTACTGTAGCTTCTATGAATGACAACACAAAGCATATGGTGATTTTATTCATTTACAAAGTTTATTTATTTATTTATGAAGTTTCAGTTTTGTGGGTGTGATTTGTTTTAATGACAATGGCGAGAACCAAATGGCAATAATATGTTGAATAATATTTGTATTTAAAATATATAACTTTAAAGGATAAGTGTAAAGTGCAGAATATGAAATAGTGTTTTACCTACATCAAATAAGAACCGCCATCAGCATCAATAACATCAAAGAACAATAGCGTAACTTTTTCTCTAGTTACGTTAAAACCTTCATCCATAACAGGCTAAATTGTAAAAATATTGAATTACACTAACCCATACTTGAATTTCTCTGGAAATGGTTATATAAAACGGAAACGCAAGAACATTTTTTTATTAATCGAAATAACGGATAATCCCAGGGAAAAACAATTTTAATATATCTGATGTAGACATTAGCATAAAAAAATAAAGGTATTGGATTTTGGATTATAGAGAATGAGCCCGGCTTAATTTAGGAGGATGGGCTTTGTGAGTATATTACGTCACTATATTGATTAAATTTATTTTAGGGAATCATAACAGATTTCACCTTTAATATTTATGATTGAGTCATGAAATTGTTTCTATTGGTTACTTTCTCTAATGACTAGTATTTAGTTGAGTGTTTCTTACTAAAGTAAGATGTTGGACGTGTGGTTTTTGTCATATAATTATTAGAATTATTTTTCCATATAATTATTAATATGTAGTTAATATTATAATAGTATTATAATATTAAATACATATCAATAATTAACAGTTATTAACTTGTTAATACCATAACATGTTCCTCCATAATACCAAAAGCTTCACGTTGCTGGTGGATAATATACGACTAATACAAATCATAAAAGAGAAAACACCAATAGTCTCCCAAAATAATTCTAAACTAATTGTATATTAAATACCTTGCAGTAATAACGAAAGGTGCAAGTAAATAAATATACAGTGCGCGTCTAAAGTCTCTCTCGTTATTTTAACGTTGAAACTGAGAAACTTAAAGGTACAAAACATTGGCATATAAACATTAAAGTGTAAAAATAGTATCATAGTTAATATATAGTGATATAATTCAGCCCCGGATCTAGGGGGGGCGACCGGGGTACCTGCCTCGAGCGGCAATTTAAGGGGCGTCAAAATCATGTGTTTAAAAACAAAACTTGTTTTACTTAAAACGCCTAGCATTCAGAACGTGTCGTACTATCAAGTGTTCATTTGAGGTTAATATTCTTCGAGAAATTAATAGAGTTAACATCGAAATATAGAAAGAAAACATAATAATTTCGCGGCTTGTGGCACTGATGCAAAGTCATTAATATTTTGCAAGAATGAGAGAAAAACGAATAGAATATTGGATCGAAGAAGCTGCACCTATCTGTATCAGAAAATTTGGGAATCGTGCGAATCCTCAAATGCAAAGGCATTTCTAGAAGGAAAAGGCAAGATGACGAAATCTGCGAGGCCGAATCAAGAACATTAGACCCGACCTTATTCTCCAAAGATATAAAAGTAGTATATGACAAAATTTTAACAGAAACAGGAAGAAGGGTAGAAAGCGCAAAGACTCTAAATGAAAATTTCGCCTTCCTCAGTGGCCACGCATTTGTAAATATATCCACTGAAGATCTGCAGAAAAATGGGGCCGATGTAGCTCGAAAATATTCCACAGACTTAAATGCAATTGATTTCTGAACTCACCGTATTTAAGAAGTAAGGTCCACTTCAACGGTATAATCAGAATCAATGACAAAAAGACAAGTGCATTCGACCTGTTGCGACATATGTGCAAACATGACCTGCAAGAAGCTTTTCCCAATATTAGTATAGTTTTAAGGATATTCTGCACATTACCGATGACATCTGCAAGCTGTGAGCGAAGTTTCAGCAAACTAAAAATAATTAAAACTTATCTGCGTTCAAAAATAAGTCAGGAACGTCTATCTGGATTCGCGATCATAGGCCTCAAAAATAAAACTGCCTGTGAGACGAACTTTGACGAGATAATAGATTATTTCGCGGAAAAAAAGCTCGACGTGTAAAGCTGTAGCAAGATTAGATAGTAAAATTTGCTGGGACCTAAGGACCGAAGGTGTGTATAATCTCGCTTCTGCATTATCTACACTAGTTGTATGTAGTCTATATTAATGTCACACATAAGAAAAACTTATTAGCAAATGGGTAATAAAGAGCCCAAATTAATTTAAGGGTTCTTTTTCTCCCGGTCGATATATCCCACCACAGTATATTTAATATAATTAATCTCAAATGCTGGAAGGAAGGGGCGCCAATATCAAGAGTTTGCCCCGGTTTGAAAACATTGTAGATCCGGGGCTGATATAATTATTAAAGACGGCGGTGGAGGGCCATTTTGTGAAATATTTTTTACTTTTCCGCACTCCACTAGACGCGGAAAAGTAATATAATCGTGCAAATTTTTTTTTGTAGCATTTATTTTTCGTTTTTCGGCCTAAAAACAAAAAAAAATGGGTTTTAAACCATTTTGTGTGTGTATGTGTGTCGTTGTCGTCGTCGTCGGCATTTATTTTTGTTAGCACGATAACTCAACTAAATCGTGTCGGATCGATCGGGTTTTGACAGATTATGATCGGGGACGTCTCCCAGATGACACCCATTGATTTTGAGATGGATAGAACACACTCTACCATGTACATGGGTCATAAAAAAGCACGATGGTGGACTATTTGAGAAGTTTTTTTTGTTAGCATGATTACTCAATGAAATCGTGTCGAATCGAACGGATTTCGACTGATTCTGATTATGGACGTCAACCAGACGACATCTATTGATTTTGAGGTGGATAGATACACCCCACGCTGTCCATAAGTCATGAGAAACCACGATGGTGGACTATTTGAAAAAGTAAAACTGTCGCATAAAACACATATTCTACATTTATGTGTTGGTTTATTTTTTCTCAGCCACTTAATTTCGAGATAGAAACGTTCGGAAAAGTCCGTTTTAAGGTTTTAAAACTGTTTATTTTTGGCAACAGTGTGCGAGTAACACCTCATTTGAAAGCTGTTTCAAGTATTTATTGAAACGCTGTTTTTATTTTGACACATGCTGTTTGATTTTTGAAAAACTCGTGACATATCATTGGTATGTCATCAAACTTTTTAGCAATGAAGTGTAAAATAAGTGTTTTTTTTTTCTGATAGAAATCATGAAAAAAATCACTTGGATATTTTTATATATCCGAATTTTATTTGGACGCGCATCGTATATCTATCTGGGTATCGGTTACATTATTTTATTTTATTAAACAGGATGTCAGCAACTCATAACTATACATGTGAGAATTTCAATTCGGTAGGTCGCTCGTGGAACACAGAAAATCTTTATTAAATGAGATGGTGTAATGGGATGAAACCGACAATAAATATCGTAATTAATTGAGCGATTTATAAACTAGCTTGTTAGAGCAATCCAGTGCCATAAAACATAAATATATACACAAAACGAGTAGTTTATGCACTACTGAGCGGTAATAACTTTTATGAATGTGATTCTCTTGACCAAGTGTTGGATATTTTATTTTCGTCAATACACAATACACGTCTCGTGTCTTACACACAATATTGAAAAGTTTATATAATACTTCAAAAGATTTCGCTTTATGAATAGTTTTCTTTTATTAACAACGATTTTATATTATAAAGCGATTGATTAATAAAAAGGAATAAATGTATATCAGTGTCAGGTGATAAGGGGCACAGGGGTACGTGATCACTGTAATTTTTTAGAAAAAGAAACACTTATTTTCTCTTAATTTTGTAATGAATTAATAATAAACTTAAAAACATAATAGTTTATGTATAAGTCTTATATCTTTGTACTTTAATTTAATAATATTAATTCTACACGCTAGACTTTTCATCGAGCCACTGTAGTTTGAATTTTAGGCTAGACATGTATTGGAACACAACAGCAAAGGACACGTTTAGATCGCCCTCGGAATGTGAGTAGTGTCCAGTCGTATTTTTTCGTTGAGGGGGTAAATTATGCTTTGTTTAATTAGATTCATGTTGTGATTGTCAGTCATAACTTTAAACGTTTACGTTTAAAATGAATTCAGTTGATTCTCTATTGACTAATAAAGCAATAACGTACGAAGAAAGAACGGAGTTTAAATGGTTAGTTAGGCCCACGCCCGATTTAAATATTTCAAAAATCAACGTTAGAAAATCTCGTAATTTTGCAAGAAAGTTTAATTGTGGAGTACGATAAATTCAAGTGGTTATGTGAGTGTCCTAAAAGAAACAAACTATTTTGCTCTCGTTGTCTCTATAGACAAGCTTATATCCTCTACAAATAACGGCAAGACAAATGTTTTTTATCATTTTTCTACCACATAGGTCACGTCACTACTGCATAACATACCCATGAGCCTCTACTGTATTCCATATTAATTGTGAAACATTACTGCTACACATGTATACATACATATATACATAAATGTATCTAAGTGATAGCAAGCAAGAATTGCGTAATCTTGAAAAAGCTTTAAAAAGACATAGACTTGTACATAATTCCGACTTTCATTTTATCCCTAACTCATGCAATACTCTCGAGGACCGATATAAAGGGTAGAACATACAATACATTTTTATTTACCTCTTTTTTCTTATCTCGAGACGAACTAGACTCAGTTTTCTTTTCAGCCTCATGTTTTCTCATCATATGTCCCCTGAATGATGCCTGAATCTTCGTGGCGGCATTGCACAGTTCTGAAAATAAAATATTATTGAGTTTACTGAAACGAGGCATTGGGCTTTATTTATCACGTGAATTGGAATAAAATGCAATATTCTGCGGACTAATACAAATAAATATATTTTACAATTTTTATTTAATTGTAATAATATTAAATAACGTCAACTAAGGTAAACAAGATCCTTTACGATTATTTTTGCGTGATGATTGTCAAATTTTGGAGCCTCATGTAAATAATTTTGTATCATGGGACCTTGGTCGCCTTGTCTAAATCCATTTGGATTTTCTCTGAAGGACAATTAAAGGAACTTGTATACGAAGTGTGTGTCAAAACACCAAAACAAGGGAACAACTTTTACAATGGATTTAAGCAACATGTGTTACAGTCCGGCTTATGTGTACCATAGGTAGAACATTTTCATATTGAATGTTTGTAATGATGCTGATGCTGGCGATTTTGAAATCTTCTACAAGAATTTACAAATTAAAGTACTTTAAAGTATATTACAGACAAAAATATACTTCAAAAGCCTTACATAATAAAATTGTATTCCTTACCTAAATCACATTGAAAAATTATTATTAAAGAGATTTTTTTAGATATTTAACTGTCTACATAATTGAGCTATTAAAAAGTACAAAAGGCAGGGTCATTATTTTACGAAATGAGGCCAGTTTTTACGCACACCCATCCTAAAGCCATCCACCATTGCAAGTAAGTATAGAGTCCAAATATCATTTATTCATTAATTAACCTCAATTCATGAGACACTGTATTTCTAGAAACTATACAAAACTGGACTGATAGGACTAGTTGGCATTCTTTGGGTAAATAATTAACAATGAAACATGTTTCTAAGACATGCTGGAGATGTGTGGCATATATACATTTCCTATATATGGAATTCGTGTTATTGCTTATTTATAGTTAGCCTTTATGTGATCCTTAAATAATTAAACGTTAAATAATAGGACAGCTGATTTCTGATAGAATACTCTTATTTGACCTTCATCTATTCAGCTATATACTAAATTGTAATGCATTTTACCATAAAATAATGACAAACTTAGTCTGCTTTTAGCGTAAATTTTCTTTATCAGAAACATATTTGTTTATTGTAAAATTATTACGAATTATCATAAATTATTAGTCTTTTTGGTTGCCTTAAACACACATTCTTGTGAATTTCATTCTTTGGAAGCACAAAATATTCGTATAGTTTTGAATTTAACAAATCCTGTTCGATACTAACTATCTAAGTGGTTCTGCTAATCATCTGTTCCCCTTTTCATACATTAAAATGATAATTTAGATTGCGTTGAGTGTCTATCGGATAATTGAAACATGTTACGAAGTGCGGCGTTTTACATCGCACTTAAATAAAATAAGATGAATATTGGTATATGATAATTATGATATAGATATGATATTTTAATAATATAGAGTTGAATATTGGCATAGGTATTATAATTCAGTGAAATAAAACATCTGAAATCCTCTAATATATATTACACGTACATACAGAGTGAGTCGGGAGGAACGGACCAAACTCCAGGAGTGTATTGGTCGCGTGAAAATAATGTAAAAAATTCGAATGTTGTTATCCGATTTTTATTTGTTTTAGTTATAGCGTAATTAAAAATGTTTACCTAGTATGACCTGTTCGAGATTCAAAAACATTTGATAACTTTGTTGTTTTGATAATGGGTCAGTGTATTGTGACAGTGATTTAAGGTTTATTTTGGAGTTTGAACGATTAAAGCATTACAAAATGCCACACACGTATTTAAATTTAGAATATACAAATATGGTGTTTATTTATGGTTCTTGTAATGGGAATGCTAGAGCTGCTGTGAAGAATATCGTTAACGGTTTCCACATCACAGACATCTTAATAAAAATATATTTATCAGAGTTCTCAACAAACTGTGGGAGACCGGAAAGCTTCCCAGTGTTAATTTAAGATCTTAACGAGACTTAACAAGATTTAGGAGAGGTAGAAGATATTTTGGAAGCAGAAGATGCAACGACCAGCTCACGAATAATTAGTATTCAATTGGGCATTCCACAAGCAAGAGTAATAAACACACTCCACCAGCAAGGCTTACATCCATACCATGTACAGAGAGTACAGCACCTACAACTGGAAGATTATTCTAAACGTATGGAATTTTGTCGGTGGAATAATCCTCGTATTGTGACGCACATACTTTTTACAGATGAAGCAACATTTACCCGTGACGGCATTAATAATAATCCACAACTGTCATGGTTGGTCAGATGAAAATCCCCACTCGACAGTAGAAAGTAACTTTCAACAAGTTTTCGGTAAACGTGTAGTGTGGCATGGTCGATGGTTATTTAATTGGCCCTTTCATTTTGGAGGATCGCCTCACAGGAGACAACTACTTAAATTTTTTACAATATGAATTACACAGACTACTAGAGGATGTTCCTTTAAACATTAGAACGCGAATGTACTACCAGCACGATGGAGCTCCTGCACATTTAGCTTGTCAGGTCAAGGAACATTTGGATGAAAGGTTTCCAGGGCGTTGGATTGGTCGCGGTAGATTTCGTAGAAGAAGCAGAAAATGTTTAGAGGTGAATGGCGGTATTTTTGAACATTTATAACGCTATGATTACCAAAACGTTAATGTATGAAATTTTGTTTATTTTTAATTACGCTATAACTTGAAAACAAATAAAAATCGAATAACATTTTAGTTTTTTACATTATTTTTACGCATACAAGACACTCCTAGAGTTTGGTCCGTTCCTCCAGACTCACCCTGTATATGTAAATATTTCTGGTTACAGGTATTCTTACCTATTTTTGTATTTATCCTCGTCTAAATATGTTGATTTAAGACGATAACTGTCTCATATATGCTCATTGTATGTATAACGTATAAGCATCGCTGTTTATCTTGTATATCAACTGATAGAACACGTACAAAATACATTGCGAAATTACGGTCTAGTTATAGTTGCCTCACTGCAATACAGACCGTTGCTACCCCTCGAAAGCATGCCTGCATAATCTTTAAGCGAGCTGGACGGAGTATATTATTATTAGCAAGGAAATTCTAGCAACCACTGAACAACCAAGTTCTCATTTGGCAAACATTATTTTGTAAAGAAGATGTTGCTCGGTCCTTTGTTTAGAAATGTAAATTGTACAACTAAAACCATTTCTCATGTCACGCTTAAGACGTCAGCTTAAGATCTACCCAAAACACCATTCATGAAATCCTAATTACATAAGGTACATAATTCACTTTCAGCATCTGAGGAGAATATTTATTCGATTGGATATTTTGAAGAACGTTAATTAAGATTACTCTGTTGGAGAACCATTTAATATGCATATTTTAAATTTGGATTATATAATTTTATGTCGTTGAGTGAAAGAATTTCAAGAAATTCCTTAATCTTGATTTGGCCCAGAAATTTGTACAATCTGCTGTAATATTAGTAATGTAATTGTATGCCATACAATTGGTGACAGACAATAGAAATCTGATATTTACTATAATTATTACGAAACTCAAATTTATAGCGTAATAAAAAGTAATAATATAGTGAAGTTGCATTACGTTAAATGTACATATCCTAATGAAAGAGCGCTCAAAGCTGATTTTAAATTTCACAGAAGTACAATTATTGCTATTTACTTTTTAATAATTTTTCTTAATTACAGTAGATACGAATATAGTGTGCCTATAGAGTAAGGAATAGAAGTACTATCTTTGGTATACTTTGTCTACAAAGAAAAACTGTTCAATGAGCGTTTAAGTTTTCCAATTTTTTGTATACAACTTTATGAACTAGGAATATTACATACAAAGTTATATAATATACCATATTGTTGATTTCTAAGGTGTCGAGTACAGCCAGCATATTTTTATTTTCATTTTTCACCACTGACAACATTTTTAATGAAATTTCTAGATGCCACTTAACATCAGCAAAACTATTTTGAGACAAAATGTTGACAGATGGTTACTAAGAGATATATGCGAAGTTTAGAAGACACATATACTGTTAAACATTCGAAAAAATAATGAACATTTTTCATTACTTTAAAGATTTTTGGAAAATGTTCCCTTATTGTATATTATTATACTAAATATAATATACACCACTGAAGTATACTATATAATATTATAATCATTCCGTAAATGGTTTTCTTAAAAATTCATTGTTGTAAAATTTTGTTCTTTCTATTTTCTTCCAAAAATTAATGTTTTGCTCTACTTCTATAGTTACGTGGTGTAATCGTAGTCATACTCTGTTGATCATAGCTTTCTGCTTCGCTTGCATGGTTATGTGGTACGACGGTAGTTGGGGTCGGTTGACCATAACTTTCTGATCCGTCAGTGTTTGACAAACTTCCAAACAATGTTCAATAATAATAAGAATTTTCCTGCAATACTCTGACATAATCATAATCTATTACGTTGTTTTGGTTTCCATGTATATGCTGCGCTCGTGTCGATTTATTTATACCCCAGCTTCGTGTACATTTTATGTTCCAAAAATTTGTATTGGATACTTTTCGACCAATATAATTCTTTCAATACAAACACTGGAGCTCATATACACCTTTATCAATAATTATGAAATAGTATCTTTGTTGGAAGTAAGTATCAGTTGTAGATGTTTGGAAATGTACCTTTATATATATATTTTTATTTTAATACTTCTTTAGTCTATTACTGCGACAATATAAGGCATAAACATAACTCGTTATTTGTCTGCAGTTGTCATGTTCTCGGTGTGTATGGTTCTTTATATATATATTAAAGTTCATTTATTCCTTTCCAGAGCTTTTTCTATATTTCTTAATAACTCACGTATACTTAGATTGTCACATATTCTGTAGACTAACGTACCCATTAAAGATTTCCTCTAATGCTGATGATGATGAGAAGCAGCATCTAGATAAGGGTCTGTGTGTGTCTTCTTTTTGTATGATACAATCCATGGCTCAGATTGTTGTTTTGGGTCGGCTTCTTGTTTTGAGTGTATTTCACTAATACACCCACAAAGTTATATTCTTCTATCTTAAACTATAAGACAATAATTAACTTCATGAGAATTAGCATTTTACAAAATTTTTGCCTCATTATGTTATTCAAATCATTGATGTTATTCGGAAAATTTAATAATAATTATTTAACACGATTCAGGATTTTACTTAACATAAAATATGTAATATATTTTCAAGGAACAATATGCACCAAATATTATTTTAGTTTTCATGTAGAAGTTAAGTAAAAGAAATCTAAGAAATGTAGATTGTCATTAAAAAGAGAATAAGTTGATACCAACTGCTAACAAAAACATTATATGGTGTGCATTATTATTTAGAGCTAGATCACATTGTAAAAAAGGCATCTATAGATCGGTTTACTAGCTATTCACCTAGATAGTTTTCCCACATGTCAATTGAATGTGTACAAATTTTACAATTCTTGTACGATCCCATGTATATTTTATCGTATTATTAAAATTTATGTTATATCACAATATTGTTGTACCTTTTCCTTGACATTTGACTCCACACTTGTATTAGTAAATAGATAAATATCCATATTCGTACACAACGCTTTATGGGTTAATTTTTCGCCTGGAATCACCGCTGAATCAGGGCGCGCCGCTTTACCCTTTTACATCATTTCAACATTATTGATTCACTTATTAAACCAAATAAAGATAGCCTTTGTGAAGTTTATGATATGCCCAAACAAAAGGCTTAGAAAAATCCGTGTCAATGGTGAAACTCATTAATTTTCAAGGGTTTAGTAAAGACACTTAATCAATAGTTATGATTTGTTTCATTCAAATTGCATGACGAGGCGGTTTTAGGTAGGGTAGATCCCAATTAGCGGACTAAAGATTAAATGTAGCTTTTAGTATTTTCTTCTTGAAGTTCTATAAAGTTTGTTGTGGGAAGCAGATTAATATAACTTTAGGTAATGGGCGAATCACGTAATATTGCTAGCTTAATGACAATCAATTTTTTGGCGACTTAACGATAATTAAGTTTTATTTTCCGAATGCCAATAAGTAGGCAAAGCAGTGAATTATTATTATATAGTGTTATCATTTCTAACTATCCACCCCCATTATTTCCTTTAGCAAGGAGAATGGGCTCTAGACAAAAAGTATGTACCATAGGAGTTGCAAGTTGAAAACCAGTGCCCGTTGCAGTTTAAGTTTCACTCCCTTACTACCCTATCTTATAATTCTATATCATGTTAATGATCTTAGCAATTATTATTGATCTCCAATTAGATAACTAAAATCGGTTGATCCATTGTCGTGATAGAAGTAAAAATAAAGTTATTTAAATAACGCAAAATAAATTAATGGAATATTCTGAGGACTGTGTTATGAGTTCAATGGAAGTAGGAGGCAAATTGCTACCGCAGACTCAATACGGATCAGTGTCATATTTCTTTAAATTTTTTTTACTTACATAACTTTTTCGCTGATTATCAAAGTGAGATAAGAGAGTGTTTATTTTAAATCGTTATTCATTTAGTATGACGTATTAGTGACTTTAAATCGTTTGTCAAGTGGTTTCAGTTGAAACAGTAATAGGATTCATAATGGTGTATATATATATATATATATATATATATATATATATATATATATATATATATATATATATATATATACTGAAAATAGGTGTGTTGATCCTACAGACCGGGTTTTTAATGAAAGACATCATGTGAAAAATGTGAGACACAAATATGTACTTCACCTTGTTGAATAGACTGGGTTTACGTAAAATAAAGTAAATAAGCAGACGTACGCTCTTATCGAAACTGCACAGATTGGGATTTTATTGTTAATTGTATCACTTAAATTCCAAAAGTCGCTAAGTTAACAAATATTCCAGTTGCTTACATACACAAAGGTTTAAAACTAAACAAGTTATTTCCTTACAAAATTAGCATTCTTCAGCAACCCAGCGAAGATGATTATCACAGAAGGGTTCAATTTTGTAAAATAATGAGTGCGAGAATACAAAATGATCCTTATTTGGATAAAGTATATTTGTTTCAATGATGAAGCAGTATTGTTTCAATGGCTTTATAAATAAACATAACTATAGATACTGGGACGATGAAAATCCACATGTGTTTCGAAAGGACCATATTCACTTTCTTCAGAAAATCAACGTTGGAATTCTGGGAAATGAAATAATAGTACCTGTTTTCATTGAAGAAAGAACTTGTGAATTGCATTCAAATTTATTGAAAAATGAAATCGATCCTCTCATAATACAGCATTTAAAAATGCCGATGAAGGAAAAACCCACTGTTTTATGAACAAAATTTACTTCATTTATTTACAAATTTACAAAATTTAACTTATTTAAAGTGGAGCCATACCTTCGACTTTAATACCACATACATATTGTAGGAAATGATATAAACCATTACTGACGAACAGCATAGAAAGCTCTACAAATTCAAAGACATTACAGACCAATTAACTGCCGCCCAGATATTATAAGTGAAACTTATAATATCAGTGCAAATGTAAGTTAATTATAGACGGGTAATAGGTAATTTTACACGTACCTATGTATGTGTTAGCAAATAAAAAATAAAATCTAAAATTTTATATTTCTTACAAATCAGACAATACAACTCAGTTGGCAAAGTAATTACACCCATGAACAATATACGAATTTTCAATATAACAGTATACCAATATACGAAATTTCTCTGCAGATTTTCATTGATACTGAAACGTAAGAGTTAAAATTTTTATTTAATTTCGATTCACCGAAAACGCAAGAAATAAAAGAAATTAAATATAATTATAGGTATTTACTTGATTTCTATTCATAAGTATATAGTGTATTATTTTGGTAGTTTTTGAGACTAATTTATACATTAAAAGCAAGCTTCATGAAGTTAAGAAAAATGATACCTTTAAAACAAATAAACAAACTACAGAAAAATATCATAATTACATGTAATTATATATTTGTGATCAGCAGAACATATATTTTATTTACGCGTAACAAAAACAAAGCAGTACATAAGTATGACCAAAAATGAATATTAAACATAAAAAGACCAATTAATAAACGTATTAGTAAATGTAGGTACGCATACATTTTGCAGTAAGTACATAAATGTTAATAATAAATCTAAAATAATAATGAGGAATTCTTTGCTAAACGTAATAATTAAAACATCAGTTTATGAATTAGAGCCATTTTTTAGGTTATTCATAACTGACCCAATTATGCTGAGCATAATTTTTTCTATTGATTATTCGCCATTAACAATAGAGATACTAGGCAGTGAATAATACGTGATCAAATTGACCAAAAAACAAATCACCTTGTATCAGCGGAATAAATATTTGTGGATTGCTAATCCACAAATATTTTGATCAGTATTGATGTATTCCACTGTTTTTATTCACCGTTGGTTCTTGTTCACTTTACAGTAATAATATATATCTTAGTATAATTAATATATATCTAGTAGTTTCCGAGACGCGAGTTATTTCCAAGTGCCATAAGTGTCTCATTATTAATTCAACAAATTGTTTGCTGTTGAAGGCATGCTAATATATCAGATTTTATATGGTAGACAATACGAAAATTACATTGGATTTAAGAGTTTTACATACTGCATTGTTATAAAATTAAATGTATGTACACAAATCTTCTCATGTACGTACACAATTTCTTTGAAGGAATGGTAAACAACGAACATTACACATATATAGATTTGTTCCAGTTTAGATTCACTCTCTAGCTGTTGTTTTGTTTATCAACACGATCCACATTAAGCGAACTATTCAATATGGTTTCAGTAAAACGAAATATTTCTCTATTATGCAAATGTTGTCCACTTTTCCAAAATAGAGCAAGAACACAGTTTAATGGATGACCACTTAGGTTATATAGTATGGAGTTATCCGTAGGGTACGAATAATAACTCAATATTATGGATAACAACCCTACATAACCTTATTGATTTAAAAACCAAAATCTTGAGGAAATCTAGATTATGTAATATGGGGTTATCCGTAATGTGGGGTTAATAATCCTACATTATGGATAACAACTACATAACTCTACTGACTTACAAGACAAAATATTGAGGAACCGGGCAACTTCGAAGAGCTGTTATAACTTATAGGTATATATTCTTTATGTTATTTAGCATCAAAGAATGCTGAAAGTTGACTTAAATCTTGATCCATCTATATATAAAGTCAAGCAATAATTATTGTATCGGTTGCTTCGATGGTTTCCCCATTCAGAGAAAGACTGGACAAGCTAGCCCATAACTTGTAGCGGCATGTATGCTAAAAAAGACAGGCACAGAGAATCCCACCATAAGAACGCGGGCTGTACAAAATTAACAAGATAGAAACAACTCATGTCTTGGCATCGATGATTGACCTTGGTAGCGGGAACGCACCGATATATTAAATAACAATAAAGAAATGTAATAATTTCTTTTATTATTATTTTGGATTATAAACATCTTTGACAGACACATGTTGGGTTATACCGACTGTATTTCTTCAGAGTGAAGGTATTGTATGAATATAACATTCTCACATTATTCAACATTGTAACAATGTACAATATGGTGAGAAAGTTTTCCATAATATTTGTAATTGTATTATTATATGAGTTTTTTTAAAACTCCTTCTCACCATTTTTAACAAAAATTAGTATATAAATATTCTTGAGTACCACAGGAACATCATAATAGGGACTCCCTAGTTACCGCTTATAAGATAGAGGGCGTTTTTTGAGAAAAATACAAATAAAGCATATACGACTTTAAAATGCCCTCTATCAAAATTATGATATTGGTCTGTATATGTATAGTGAATGTTCAATATTTTCTAGGTTCATATTCTCTATTTCGATTCAAAATCGTGCTTCAAATCCTATAGCTAATCCTATAGCAATAAGCCAAATAGGCTTATTAAATAAACCTGTCATTTTAAACAATTCTACAAGAAATTCAAGGGCACCTAATCAGGTAAACATGATGGACATTCAATTGATCCTTGATGCCCTATTTATCTGCCCTATTTATCTGCCCTATTTATCTGCCAGGACAATATATCGTATTAGTAAAAAAATTATTGGACGTTAATGCGGAAGAATCCACCTTCTAGGCAATTCTAAATCAAATTTCTTGATGATGAACATTCATAATTCTCATCTCATTAAGAAACTAAGGTGAAACATGGAATTTGTAAATATCTAACAGCGGTCATCGTATTCCAATCCATATCTTTACTTTATTTTGAGTCTGGCTAGGCGATTCTTGAATCCAATGAGAATTCTCTTGAGACTAATATTTGGAGTTATGATGATGCGTTGTCTGATTCAATAAAAAAGCCGTTTCATCAGAAAGAAAAAAAAATTGGTATTTTGATCACAATGTAACATGATATCTTCGCAAAATTGTATGCGATGATCTGAATCATCCTGATTCAACTCTTATACTAAATGTACTATTTAAGAGTGGATCAGTTCTCTTTTTTAACAATTGTTTAATTGTTGCATTGCCAATATGATTATTTAAACCCAGTTGCTCGGTAGAATTGTGAAGATATTCTTGTATATCAAGCAATACGTTTATTTTATTATTTTCACTGATTTGACTACTCACTAGTCATTAGTTTGCTTACTATTGAGGTGGTCTATCCGAATGTTGGTTAAATTACTGACAAGCCTATTCATGAGATCCTAATATCTTAAATACGTTCCTTTAAAACCTGCCCGACAAAGCCAACTTAACAGTAAGAATAACAGAATAATTTATCAGTTTAGTGATCTGATTCTACTTCAACAGTTTTGATATAAAATAGTTTTACTTTTCCGCTATACCACTCTACTATACGCGGAAATGTAATGTAATCGTGTAAACAAATATTTTTTTCTAGCGTTTATTTTTTGTTTTTTAGCCTAATATCCAAAAAAAAATTGTTTTAAAACCATTTTGTGTGTGTGTCGTTGTCGTCGTTGTTGTCGGCATTTATTCTTGTTAGCACGATAATTCAACTAAATCGTATCGGATCGATCGAGTTTTGACTGATTGTAATCGGGGACATCTCCCAGACAACACCTGGTGACTTTGAGGTGGATAGAACATACTTTACCATGTTCGTGGGTCATGAGAAAGCACAATAGTGGACTAATTGAGAAATTGTTTTTGTTAGCACGATCCCTCAATTAAATCGTGTCGGATCGATCGGGTTTCGACTAGTTCTGATTAGGGACGTCTACCAGATGACATTTACTGATTTTGAGGTGGATAGGACACACCCCACCCTGTCCATGGATCATGAGATAGCACGATGGTGGACTATCTGAGAAAAATAGAAAAAAGTAAAACTGCCGCATAAAACACATATTCTGCATTTATGTGTTGGTTTATTTTTTTTTCGGCCACTCAATTTCGAGATAGAGATGTTCTACGTGCGCAAAAGTCCGTTTTAAGGTTTTAAAACTGTTTATTTCTTACGTTTTTGTCTACGAGCAAAAGTATGTTATTAGACATTAATTTACATAGAAATATTTTTCAATAACAGGTTGATATTTTAATTTTGAAACTAAAATTAGTGTACGATATGACACTAAGGTTAATCGAAATATCTATCGGAATAAAAAAAAAATGAATTTGTACGTCAATGTCTTTTTAAAAAATAAGTTGACGTTTTTAGTTTTTAGTATTTCCAAAAATATAATAAAAATATACACAGCGGCAAAATATAAAGGTACTTTATTAGATAATTAAATAATTATCACATGGTATTATACTACGTTTTTAAATAATATAATATACCTAATACAACAAACTAATTAAATTATTCTATCATCAAAATAATTAACATAGAAGATTAAGTGTTCCATATTTGAATATGCCAATTGCACGGGAAAAATATTAGCCGTTATGGTACGATATTTATTGATTCATAAAGTTCTTAAATAAACACACATATATTCATAGTTTCGATGTAGTATATTTACGAGAACTAGGTCAAACTCCTGCTGCCGTTTTTAACAAAAATAAAAACTAGATACTAACATTACGTCGAACGTTTACGGAAAAAGTAATATTACATGATAAAAAACGTAATACCCTTCGCATATACAAGGTACTAGGCACCAAATGAAATTCAAATTCTTCCTATTCCTTTGTCGATTGATTTTATCGTGATATTCCATTTTTTATATCATATAAGAAAGATTCATAATTCGGCATAAAATTTATGATCCGATTTTGGATTCATATAACATTTCGTTAGTTTATGATGCCTTTTAGTTTCCATAGAAGTAAAAGCCGCATTATCAAAAGTATATCTAAGCATTCCAGTTTTATAAAATAAATTATTGAGTACGGATTATAACTTTACTGAAACATTTTTTTCTTTACGTATGAGCTGGACTATTTGCTCTATGTGATAAACTACAAGTTATTTAAAAAAATAAGTCTCAAAAGGGTATTATGTCTTATAAATTAGTTAACTTATAATTTAATTCCTATACTTTTTATGTCCTTAGGAGCCAATAGATATAACCGTAAATAGAATATTTTAATACATATTCTTTTCACAATGGAATTGAATAAAACAACTACTAAGTTAATTATTACATATTTTCTTGATTATAAATTCGGTATTTACAAAACAAAAGCATACAGTTAGTCGTCCAGCATTTTTAGAGCGTCAGACATAGTCCGGTATATTTAAACTGATGAATCTTATAAAGGATGAAATAATAAGAACGAAAGCCACCTAATTGAGTATTGACCCAACGTATTGATTAAACATAGTAAGTAATCGTGTAAACATATAGGAAACAGGCCGTAAGATTGATTCTTGAGATGGTATAGATGGATATAGAACATATAGAACATCATAGAGAAAATGAATGACTAATTAATTTTAGAGTTTGCGAAGTACAAGTACTTTATATACATAGTACAATGTACGAAGTACATTCCATACATGCCTATTCTTCGGTTAGAATCGAGGAGTAGGCAGATCGAGGCCTTAACAAGAACTAGTAACGAGCCCTGGGCAGTAGGCAGATTGAGAGCCTGATGGCAAGTTACATATCCCTCCTAGATAGAAATTCCTTCCTAAAGTTCGAACCGAGTAGATAGATAAATTGAAGCCTTGGCAAGAGCTAATACCCTTCCTAATATTCTTTCAATCCTTAATCCTTTCCTAAAAGTTCCAAAATGGGAGCCGAAACACTGAATTGATAATAACGGACTCGGTTCAACCCGGATTTTAGATACTTTATTCATTACTTCAACTTTCTTCAAAAAATTTTTCTTTCCGAAGTCTGGTTGAACTGCGTCTGTAATTGTTAAATCGACGTTTCGGCTTCCATTTTGGAGCCATTTTCAAGAATTAAAGGATTAAAGAAGTGTTTTTACCGAGGCTTCAATTTGCCTATGCCTCGGTTCGAACTTGGGAAGCAAATTTGATCAGGAAGGGTATGTAACTTGCCGCCGGGGTCTCAATCTGCCTATTCCCCAGGGCTCGTTACCAGTTCTTACCGAGGCCTCAGTCTGCCTATTTCTCGGCTCCATAGCCATAGGTTTCGACTAAGCAGTCCATATAAATGTAATGTATAGTATTGAATCTTTTTACGTAAACACATTTATTATTTAGAAAAGTTTTACATTGAATATTTACCTTAGCGAACTCGGCCATGAATTATGCCATTATATATGAATATAGAAAATATGTCCATAGTTTATCTACATTTTGAACTTCACCTTGAAAATGAGACATTAAAATAAAGGCGTCTTGGTCGGAAGTAAAAAGCATAATGGTTGCATACCAATGTATATTTTATTACTTAATTTAGGAATGTTATTTCTTTTGAATATTGACACCAGAAAAATATTCTATAGAGTTCTAAGAAATTACGTTTATGACCAATAAGGGTGACCGTAAATAACCAATGAGAAAGACACTAGAAAATTACAATGTAAAAGACGCCAAAGAACAATGATAACATTGTTAAATAGATGTGCTATACGTTCTCAATATTGTTGCAACACATAATTGGCTACATTGATGTCATGATACATCTACAGTTAATCAAAGGGTAGTAATTAAGGAGACTTATGGATTTTGATCATTTTGGAGATTATTATGAAAATTGCTATCTTAGATTAAAGAAAATACGAGATGAAATGCAATCAGTGTTGTAACAACAAAATAATTACTTAAAAGGTACTAAGAGGCTCCTTTGGTTGGTAAATATATACACAATAAACGCACGCTTGTAAACACAATGAAGGTAATATATTGTACATGCATTGTGCATGCTGATATATATATATATATATATATATATATATATATATATATATATATATATATATATATATATATATATATATATATATATATATATATATATATATATATATATATATTATTGTTTCTTTATAAATGGCTTTGTAAATGCCTTTTATTGAACAAAACGTCTGTGAGAAAAGATAATATTTCTTCTAGCTTTGCTTCGCTGACTTCTTGTTCCGTCTTCGTGTTCATATTAATATATCTCATGCTTTCAATAAATTAAACATATTTTATCAAAACATTCTTTTGCTAATAGAAACTGTAATTAAACATGGGTGTCTTAATGTCTGTTTGTATAATGTTTATGGATTTAAGTTTATTTTAAAGCTGAAGACAATTGTATTCGGATGAATTTTTAACTATCCCCTTTTAACTTCCGTAAATATGCATATGGTAACATAAACCTGTTGAAATTTCTAAACGCGAAAGAATAAAGTTTAATATGTAAACAACTATCTAGTCACGGTAATATATGCTGATACTATATTTTTTTAATTTTAATAATTTTTACTTAATATTTACAGCATTACTTTTATTTCACTAACATCATATATTATAAATATTGCTACTTATATTACTTACAGACTATACATTTTATTGACTAACTGAATGGATATGACACAATTTCGTTATTTAGAAATTTGGTGAATGCGCTAGGGAAATAGAGTACTAATATATGCAAAGAATAGTAATTTTGTGTTGCATAATAAATGTGTATTTGAAAAATTATCATTCACATAAAATGAGTAGTACCTCATTATTTTGATATAATTAAATTCGCTTTAAGTACTGTAGATTCAAAATGCTTACTTAAGTATGTATAGAGCAAGTTCTATTACACAAGTAAGTACGTATAAAGTAAGTTATATTATTAACAGTTGACGTTATGAAACAGCAAATTTATTAAAATGTAGGTATAATAAGGTTTAATTTGTTTGGTTTTAATTCTTATCTCTGATATTACTTCAAACCTATTTGCAAGACAAGAGAAGAAGACTAATATTTATAAGATATCAGTTAGCAAGAAATATTAAATGCTCGCTTTCTAAAAATATATTTATACATATAATTGATAGTAAGAAAATAGAGATAAACGTTCGATTACCATAAAAGCATATAGTTTAAAATGCGGTGTAGGATTTTACTTGAAATTTACACAAACTGGGTATAATTATCACTGGGTCTGACTATCAATTTGGTGCAAAATGGATATCATAATACAGTGATACTATTGTATTACGTGTCAGTTTAAATGTTCACACCAATAATCGATTTTTCAAGTTAATTATCCTCTTGGTAACAAAATGGCCACAGTTTCTATCGATCCGACACATAATTAATTCAAAAAATAATTCGGTACTGTCCTTATTTCAAGGAAATATATCGAAATTATGCCATTACCTTCTTCTTAATCGTCGTAGTAAGTACACTATTATAAGAGAATAAATAATAATAATTATACCAATAAATTGGGATAATCAAACCAAAACATCTTACTTCAAAGTCTGATCTAACTAAATCTAATACCTAAAGATATATTCTTCTATAGGGTATCTCCGTTAGAACTATATGATTTAAATTTCGCGCCATTTGTATTCTGTTAAAGATAGGGCGTAGTATTTAACGACCACGGAAGTTTACAAATCATATGACGTCAACATGCTGTGATTATCAGTTCACCAAGGAATAGTTTGTGTACACCTGTTTTATGAATGTGAGCGATCACTTATAGTTTCATTAAGAAAAATTCGTACAAAATTATGACAAAATGAAGCGCCTACAGTTCGTAACTTAATAAAGAAATTTGAAGAGACGAGTTTTGTTATTAATAAGGCAGCAGAAGACATTTGCATTATACAACAAATAAGGAAGTATAGGTTACCCCAATATGAGGTTGTAAAAAGATGTATAGAAATGAAACGATATATAAAATAGCCTATATTATTTACATCTCTTACATACTTACTGTATTATTCAAACTAAGTGGCTGGGTAATATTAGTGGAATACAAAACACCACCCTCTTTAACGTACTGTAGTAATTTTACAGTCATAATATATATTAAATTTTACAATAATACTTGGAAAATTTGACAAAGATGATTAATTTTCAATTAGAAATAATAACTTATAAACGACATTTTTATTCCGGAAAAGGTGATAATCTGCTTAACAAAATCGAATTAAACCGAGAAAAAATCAGTTGATTTGAAGTAATATTGCAACAGCAATAGGGAGGTCTTAATGTACTTGACTTATAAAAATATTTGATAAAGCTTGATAATAAAGGTGATTACGATCAAATGCATAACTTATTGATTTATTATGAATTTATGATGAAGCAAATAAATGATAATAATACATATCCACCTTATAAATAACATTCTCGTATTCCTTATTTAGTTATTTAAGAAACGAATTCACTCTTGTCATTTATGTGCGCTGCATTAAAAGAGTATATCTTTCACTACGAGACTATATTATTTCTAATCGTTACGTGTTATTGGTTATAAAAGTTTTGCTGAGGTTTTCATTGTTGTATTATGTGCTTTTGGGTATAAAAAGTTTATTGTCATATTTCAAATCGAGATAGATTGCTATCTAAAGAAAGAAGACAAGATTTGTGATAGTTGGCGTATAATGGACTAATATTAAACTGGAGAAATCTAAGATGCTTTTCGTAATTACTTCGCGGTAAACGAGAAAAGCTCGTGAATTGTTTGAAGAAACTCTAAAACGAAAAGCAATGAAACTATTTCGCGAAAAGGAATTCTATTCACCAGACTTTTTATAAACTTATATTTAAGGACTATACTATTTGTAATGCTAAGAGAATCGCAATAATAAAATTATTTCATATTATATCATCAGAATTACAGGGATTTTAACATCAGAGGCTCCTGGAAGAAAATATTTATTTACTATACCCTGTTTGGATATATTTATTGATTTGGATTTACATAAGAAGTTTAGAAACTGTAAATCAAAATGAATGCAACGTATTTCTTCATAAAAAACCACATGAGAAATGAATGTGGCACGCTATCCAATAACTCAAAAATTGAAGTAATATATAGTATAACTAAAATGAAATTATAAGAATTGCTATTACTAAACTATGAATATTGAACATAAAGTTTGCTTGATCTTACCAAAAGGTATTTTTTAAGATCACTTTTATCTAGGAGAACCAGTACAGCTTCACGTAAAATACTATGTAATAGCAATTCATCCGTTGACGTTACGCCAGCAAATTTTATGTTCAATATTCATATTTTAGTAATAAAAATACTTGAAAATGAAAAATGGAATGAAATTACAAGTAATATTATTACTAAAATATGAATATTAAACTTAAAATTTGCTGGCATAACGTCAACGGGTGAATTGCTACTATATAAACTTTTATGTGAAGTTGTAATGGTTTTCCTAGGTAAAAGTGATATTAAAAAATACAGTTTGGTAAGATCAAGGTAAAATATGATATAAATTTATTAACTTCTGTTAACTTGCCTAACTGAATGGTCAGGGGTTTTTAACAAATAACTACATCGTCTATTTGATTGTGTGATTCCAGTCTTAAGAATTTGCTATGAATAGACTAGATAATTGCTACACTAGTCAGAAAGCAGTCTTAAAGAGGGCAAGATCGAATACCATTCAATACCATATAGATTTTAAAAGTAACCAAATCTGTAATCGAAAATGTAATTAAAAAAGTAAAAAACTAAAAGTACATTGTCCGGCAGTGGTACATATATGACGATCTTCAAAAATCAATGATTCTGTGATTTTTCAACGAAAGTAGTTTTTAATTTTTTCAAAATATTCATTACAAGATGTCATTTTGTTATATGAATACCACTAAAAAACAAGAATTAATAGCAAAGAATAACTTCATCTAAGTGGCGACCATATTTTTGAAAGCACTCCCGTAAACGAGTAGAAGAATTGTCTATACACCGTTGTACCACCTGTTTCCAAGTAGTATATCCTTGATCAACTTGCACAACTTTCTGGTATAGGGCTTTCGGATTTTTGAATATACCTAATTCCTTATATTTTTCTCTTGTTCACTGTACAACTCCGCGATGCTAATTAGTCCTTGAGTTCTTTGATGTCTCTTATTATTATCATTATTATTAAATAATACCTTTGCTTCCAAACACTAATATGCTTGCGTTTTAAGAGTCTGTCCAAAAATTACGAAATTCATGAGTAAACCGCCGAAATCAAGTTTTTAACTTTCTTTGGAAAATGGTAGATTCAAGTCTAATGTCAAGGGATGTTATATTAAGTACATAGTGTATGTTCTATATTTTGATATATTTTTTTAGTGAGGTTGTACACAAAACTATACTGACAACAATGTATTCGTATATAGTACGTATTTCACTTAAAAATATAAATATTTCAGAAAGTCAAAATTATAAACTAACAAAATCTAATAGAACTCTTGCTTACTTAAATATACTTTAGTTGATTATCATCAAGTTATGTGAAAACCTCGTATTCCATACTCCCATTTTCATGTATAATAAATAAAACTCCTTTTATGTTTAATGAAAGCGATATATAAAGGAATCCTCTGTATTACTGTAGATAATAAAATGCGACATCAGAGAAATGTGAAAAGTAAGGAAGAAGCTATCAGCAGAATTAATGATAATTTATTTAATAATGTCAGAATTGTAACTGAAATACATTGCGTACATCTAACTCTGGCATAGCCCTTTTTATTCGAGTTTAACTAACATTTCAGGTCTCATTTGATTTCGGTTTTAATATTTTACACGGGAAGTAGGATGTTGCGTTGCGAGCGTAGTAGGAATTAAGTGGTGTACAGAAGGTCTTGATTTTGAAACAGAACGTTAAAGCTGTTGTACATATTTAATAATTTCAATTAGCACGTATAAAGTGAAAGAATACGAAAATACATTATTAAGTAATGTAGCAGTAGCTCTAACACAGTTTATTTGGTTCTTTTGAATATTTAAATAATCTAGGTAGGTTTTACGTAGGGATTTTATTACAGTAACATCTATTTCAATTTACAACGTAATATTTTCATGATGCTAAATAACGAAAATTTGATGCAAAACTACAGTGCTGGCTGGTAACAGGGGCACGTGCCCACTTGATTTTTTTTTAGAAAAAAGAACATTTGTTTTTCTACAAGGTAAACTCCATTCATCGGGTATCAAATTTTAGGAAGACATGCGTATCGGGACACAACCGCTACGGACACACCTTAGATTGCTCTTGAAGTTGTCGTACCCAGTCGTATTTTTACGTTGAGAGGCTGAAATACGTTTTGTTGTCAGCTGGACAGCGAACATTACGTTAAAGTTTAATTCAAGTCGATGAGATTACATTGGAAATGATCAAATTTCATCCCCTGTGTAGTGGATGAAATTTGATCCCCTACCCCCTGTGTAGTGGACCACACCAATGGTAGCGTTGGAGGTTCTTACAAGCTTCCATTCATTGGACCAGGCGTTCATTACCGCGGCTGCTGAAACGGTCTATCGAAGTGGCAGACAGGGTGAATAGGGGAGGCGAGATAGACATATCCGTTTCCTCTACACTTTTGAACATAGGTTCAGGCTGATTAGACCTAATAAAGGGGACTGGATAACCGGCACAATCCCACTGACCGGGCACATCTGGTTCGCAGATTCTCTAGGGTCGAGAAGGATACTGGGGTTGGAGTATTCGAGTATAACAGAAGAGACAAGTACTAGATACATTTCGAAGATTATGTCACAGTATTCCAGGAGGAGGTGAAGGCTATCCACGCCTGCGTACAAACCGAATAGAGTGGTTGCTAAGCGCATTACCATATGCTCCGACAGCAGGGCGGCCCTGGATGCTTTAGAGGATCCAGAAATTGAGTTCTAGCTGGCGAAGGAATGTAGGGATACAGTAGAAATACTAGACAGAAGTAAAAAGTTGACGTTGGTCTGGGTGCCCGGTCATAGTGTTATACGGCGCAACGAGAAGGCGTACACGCTGGTCAGGGAGAGAACGAAGAGCGGATTAATAGATCTGAATCAGTGGTAAGGATTGCACACTGTCTCGGAAAGAGTGCAATCCAGAAACGGCTTGAAATTGAAAGACGCAATCGCTGGCGGAACACTCATGGCTGAGGGCAGGCATGACAAGCTGCGGACACTCATGGAAAGCTGCTGAGTTTGACGCTTAGCAGGCTCCTGAGGGGTGATAGGGGGTGTGTCCGAGGACTCATGGGATTGTCAACACTGTGATCTTGACCACCCTGTGATCTACCATCTTAGCAAGATTGGATTGAGTTTCAACAAAGAATGTAGTTGGTGTGGAGGAGAGGTGGAGAACTCTAGACCGCTCTATTTTTGGACCCAAGCGATATGACAAAGATCAGCCTAGAGGAGATATTTAGCTCATGGCAAACGTTGATGATGGGGGACAGTTAGGAGTAATACCCCGACGCCCCATTAGATCAGATTGAATTGATCTGTTAGTTATCGCTAGTTAGTTATTGATATTTATCGGAAATTAATTACAACAAGTTCCTTCTTATCAAAGACTAGAATATAAACGCATGTTAATTGTCGCAACCAAAAATTTTGTTCGATTTATTTCTCCTCATAATACAATTACGAAGGAAGCCAAACCAACTAAAGTGTTACAGTGGAATGATATTTATAGCGATATCAAGCCGTATTTCAATAGCAAATATAATACTTCTAGTTATGTGTAAATTTCATCAATGTCGTGCCGCTACTTTTCATAAAACACTTTTACGCATATGGACGACGCATGGTTAATTAATTATTAAATGAAGATAATATTAATGAATTACCTAATACACTTAAAATATCACTCAAATTTTTAGTATAGTTGTTTGCAGATAAAATTTTGCAGAATCATTTCAGATTTTTAACTTTAATCTAGCTTTCATGACTACCAAGTTGTGGTCGCTGTCTACATCTGCTCCTGGATAACTCTTACAGTCTTTTACTTGATTTCTAAATCTCTTCCTAACCAGAATGTAGTCTATCTGATACCTGTCTATCCCTCTTGGCATTTTCCAGGTGTACCTCCTCCTAACGTGACTCTTGAACAATATATTCGCGACTACCATCTTGTGCTTCTCACAGAATTCTATCAGTCTGCTACCTCTCTCGTTTCTGTTTCCTAATCCATAAGGATCTACAAATTCTCCTTCTTTCCTCTCACCTACGACTGCGTTAAAATCTCCCACTATTATTAAATTTTCATGACCCTTCACAAATCCTATTACCTGCTCTATGTCCGAATAAACGGCTTCTAACTCTTCCTCACTATGGCTAGAAGTAGGCATGTATACTTGCACTATTACTGTTTTCACTGGCTTAGAATCTATCCTGACCATCATTACTCTCTCGCTGTATTATAGGTAGCTATGTACACACTGTCCTGCGATCTTCCGCATAACGATTCCTACTCCCGCGTTTCCATTTACCGATCCTGTGTGTATTACCCTATAGTTACCGCTCCAAAAATCTCCTACTTCCGGCCAGCGCATCTCACTTATATCTACTATATCTAATCCTAACCTATCCATTTCTATCTTCAGATTCTCTAGCTTCCCTGCCTGTCTCATTCTTCTGACATTCCACGCTCCGACTCTGAAATGCTACACTTCTTGCTAACCCTATTATTGCACTCGATCACGTCCCCCGGAACAGTCCTCACCCGGAGATCCGAACGGAAGACTATTTTACCTCCGATGTTTTTTGCCCCA
The DNA here is from genome assembly GCA_037954035.1 of Rosalia funebris. Lineage (NCBI taxonomy): Eukaryota > Metazoa > Arthropoda > Insecta > Coleoptera > Cerambycidae > Rosalia > Rosalia funebris. The sequence goes on along the minus strand of JAZFAV010000009.1, from coordinate 26,042,087 downwards.
GGAGACGCCATCATTATTTGGGATAAGCCTTTCGTTAGCTGTTCTGAGGATTATAATGTGGTGGTTTCCTCTTGCCTTCCACATCGCAGTCGTGTGTGTCATAGCACCATACCAAACCCCACGGTTTCTGCAACTATGACTACTGAAAGAGCTGCTGCCCTCCTTCAGGGACTTGACTTAGTCTGGTTTTTCAATAAGGACCCCCCCACTATGGTTAAACCTATGGTACGTCTCCTTAAATCATTAAAACGCGCAAGCCGACCCACCCGTTCTAGTTTGCACTAGAACTTCGTCAAGGTGCAAGTCTTATCGGATCGGTCTTCAGATTTAGTATTGAAATAAATATGTGTGGTATATTAATATCTTTCCATATACATATCAAATACACAAATAATAATAAACGATTCTATAATATTTCTACTTTTTAAATTTTTTGCATGAATAGATAAAATTTAATATTTAAAATTTAACTAGACGAAAATGGAATCTACAGATTTCTAGCTTATTTAACTCGAGAAGGCTAAATGACAAGAGTTTAATTTTCTTTGTTGGCGTTTCTCTCATAGATGATTGTAAACCCTTCAAGGTCCATTCATACACATTAGGTACATGAAGAATGCCGAATCAGTTCAGTTCCATTCAAATTGATTTAGTCAGTTGTGAGAAGTTTCCTGTTATCAAATTCTGTTCAATCTGATCTTGACCTATCCATATAATTTCAATAATACCCTAATATGCCCAGATACTTAATTGATGCTACATCAAGCTAGATATCTAGTTTCATTTCGGCATATAATTAATTAATGAAAGTGGGTAAAATTAAATGGTATGTTTATTATTAACAGTATATTAAACATATACTGTTATTAAGTTTTGTACCTTTAAAAATTATATGGGTCCAAATTGATGAAAACAAATGGATGTTATTTTTTAATTTCCTTCATTTAAAATAGTGTAGCCGTACCTTTTATTGAAGGTGAAGTTGTTTTTGCTTTCGGTAGGCAAAAATGAAACAGACTGCGTTTTCAAGATGAAAATGTACCTGTTCAAGAGATTATCTTTAAGAATTTTGCATTCTTTTTTATATCGCTATATGGTTGACGGTCATTAAACATCATTCTTTATATTTCGGTATGAACATCCAGAATAACTTCCACTTTTAAATCACTTTATCCATCTTTAATTCCTTATATATATATATATATATATATATATATATATATATATATATATATATATATATATATATATATATATATATATATATATATATATATATATATATATATATATATACTATTCTGCATATGCTGCCATATGCAGAATAGAATATGCCATTACGGTTCGTGTTTAAACAGGACAATGATCCGAAACACACATCTCATTTGGTAAGAGATTGGTTTCACGACAATCGTATTACAGTTTTAGACTGGCCATCACAATCTCCCGACCTCAACCCAATAGAAAACCTTTGTAAAGAGGTCGAGAGAAGTATAAGAACACAAACATATCCTAATAAACAAGCTTTAATGGATAACCTACAAGAAGTATGGTCTAATCTGCCAGCTTCTGTTATTACGAACTTAATATCGTCTTTGCCCAGAAGATGTGCCAAAGTCATCGCCAATCGAGGCTATCCCATTAACTACTAAATAAATATAAGGTTCAGGTGTATTTTCTTGTATCAGTGTATTGTTAAAATGTTTATATTGAACTGAAATAAAATATTTCTAAGGTGTTGCTTTACTTTTGTCCGATAGTGTATATATATATATATATATATATATATATATATATATATATATATACACTATCGGACAAAAGTAAAGCAACACCTTAGAAATATTTTATTTCAGTTCAATATAAACATTTTAACAATACACTGATACAAGAAAATACACCTGAACCTTATATTTATTTAGTAGTTAATGGGATAGCCTCGATTGGCGATGACTTTGGCACATCTTCTGGGCAAAGACGATATTAAGTTCGTAATAACAGAAGCTGGCAGATTAGACCATACTTCTTGTAGGTTATCCATTAAAGCTTGTTTATTAGGATATGTTTGTGTTCTTATACTTCTCTCGACCTCTTTACAAAGGTTTTCTATTGGGTTGAGGTCGGGAGATTGTGATGGCCAGTCTAAAACTGTAATACGATTGTCGTGAAACCAATCTCTTACCAAATGAGATGTGTGTTTCGGATCATTGTCCTGTTTAAACACGAACCGTAATGGCATATTCTATTCTGCATATGGCAGCATTACATTTTGAAGAATATCTCTGTATACTAGACGGTCCATTATTCCTTCAATGAAATGGATAGGACCCACACCAGACATCGAAAAACAACCCCAAAGAGTGACGTTCCCTTTTCCATGCTTCACTGTAGGCGTAGTGTATTTTGGGTTGAATCTCTGATTGACTGGACGTTGAACACGCCTCATTCCGCCTGAATTGAAAATATTGTATCTCGTTTCATCGCTGAACAATACTTTCTGCCAGTCATTTGCAGTCCAGTTCAAGTGTACACGAGCGAATGCTAGCCGGGCCGCTCTATTTCTATTCTGTCTTCTTCATATTCTCTCTTTCTGGCAGGTCTTCTACTAAATAGTTTGACTTCTACCAACCTTCTTTGAATGGTTCTAATATTAATATTCAATTGATCAAATTGGCTTTTTATCCTAGGGGCAGGCAGCCAAGGGTCATTATCACTCATTCTTTTTATGAGCCGATCTGTACGTATGGTTGTTTCACTGGGTCTCCCACTTTTCAGATTATTATTCAAATGTCCTCTAGCATGGTACCTTGATATTATCCTCGATATGGTTGACTTCGATAGCGACAGTTGCCTAGAAATGGCACCCATTGAGGTGCCTCTCTGAAAAGCACTTAATATACTCTCCCTCAAATCAAGAGACGTTGGTTTTCCACTAGGCATACTATAGTTAATGCAATCAAAAGTTATTTGCCCACAAATCCACAATAAATCGATAATACACTGTTTATTGATCAAAGTTTGACACTGTTGCTTTACTTTTGTCCGATAGTGTATATATATATATATATATATATATATATATATATATATCATATATATATATATATATATATATATATATATATTTTTTTTTTTTTTTTTTTTTTAACGCTGCTTGTGCTAATTACTGCGTGTGATATTAGGGAAACGGTTACTTAGCGATTAGCCTGAATGAGCTTTCAATTTGCAGAACGTTATTAGGAGTGAAAGCCGTTCGTGGCTAGTAAGCATAGGGCTCAATTTTAACGCAAACGTGTTTCTCTCAAAATTATTTTGTTCAGTTATATATCCTTGCCAGTGATAGTCGTCCTTCATGTGAGCTTCAAATCTAGAAATTATTTGACAACGAGAGACATTTTCATTTATAAAAAAAATTGTTAATAGTACGATGTGAAACATCGGCTCATACTTTTCATTCGGATATCTCGAGTGTAATTTACAGCTAAAGGCGATATTTTGTCAATGTCATTAGAAGCATAGACATTTTATAATTTGTTCATAAATCAGTGTTACCGTAAGATGGATTCTGCGCCGGATTAAAGTAAAGCGTTGTTAATACTTAATCCATCAAGGAACATGTTCCCTAAGTTTTAAAAAAAAACTTGTTTTTTAATGAACTGTAGTGTAGAAATTATAATATATAAATATAGTACAGAATAGAGAAATTGGAGGTCAACCATTTATCAAAATACGAGTTTTCCAAAATTACGATAGTGTGTTTACCCGAGAGCAACAGAAAGTGCATCTCCTCTAACTGTATTATTTTGATTTCTTCATATATTAAATGTTATGCAGCATAATTATGTAAAAATTTCTATTTATAAAAAAAGTCAAATTTATAATTTATAAAGTATCTCCACTCGAGAAGTATAAATATGTTACAGTGTTTAAATTGTCTCCATTTAGTTCATCGTTTGATTGAATATACAAAAGCTCAAAGCAGGATAATAACACTAATTCTTGTACCTTTTACAATATCTTTTCTGTGTTGCTCCAATTTCGTTACAGTCTGCTCTATTATTATGTAAACCTCAAATTTCTCAAGTGTCATTGGACGTTTCTCCTACTGCTCTACATTCTCAAAATAATTTGATATTTCACCGGAGCCTCATTACGGTTCTTCTGTACAGTTGTAATCGAGATTCTTGACGGTCAAAGTAAACTTCATTCCATACGTATTCTCGTAGATGGTTGTAGACGACTATTATAATTATAAAAATGTGTGAATCGCCTGGGGACTCTTTCGTGTTAAATTCAAATCGGTAACATTCATGTTTGAAAATGTCCACTAAAACAGCTAAAATTATACAATGAAACATTCGCTCAAGAGATAATTCTGATCTTTCTGTTAGAAACCATGGTTATGCCCTTCATGGTTATGTATAGTCAGAAATGTCTAATATACCACTTTATATCCAATATTAGCGTACCTTACCACATATTAAATTAGCTGATCCTGTATTTCATACGCCTGGACCGATTTTTATGTAAATAGGGGCAGATCTGTATCCACTGATATTGAGAGATGATAATATAATAGTAAAGGATGGAAGTTCATCTACCATTACCACAATATTTGGTTTGTTACTTATTAATAAACTGCAATATTTATTCAGAACCCAATTGGTTATCTAATATTCAACATATGTATGTCTATCCAACTTTTGCAGTAGGTATCTTGTTTTTGTTCATTGTCTTTTATTTTCATACATGTGATATGGAATTGAAGGTTGTAATCGAGATTCCTTTCCAATATTATGTTTTAAGATAATTAATTGTGACTGACTATTTGGTAAACGACATAATGCCATACAAATAAATTTTCAGACAGACTGGTAAAATTGTTTGTAGCAAACTTAACGTTTAAATCCTCTGGTTTGTATATGTATTTATATTCCACTATATACTACTTTGTTAATTCTACTCTCCAGGCTCGAATAAATTTGTGACCGGTAGTAAAACTTGAATGTTAACGTGACATACGCAGTGACTAATTATTATGGTGATGTTATGGCTATAACTTATATATGAGTTATTATAATTAAATGACTACAAGATTAAGCTATTGAAATGGATGGGAATTTTACTTTGACATGGATTGGAGTAGGATACGATAGTTTTTAATGTAAATAAAATTAATGGCTTTGGATAAACGCACTGATAAAAATACATAATTTATAATTAAAGGGGATAAAAATATTATCCAGATTTTCTATTAAATTAAAGAAGGAATAATATATCATCTTATCTAATTTTGTACGCAACATTCTACAGGAAAAGTTAAATTAAAAGCTACTGCCAAGTTCACAAACAACTTTAACATGTTTATTGTGAAGTTATCAATATGAACATTTATAGTAGATGGTTCAGGAAGTTTTGTTATTTTATTAATATATTGTACATCATTCCAATGACTAATAGAACATTTTTAACTGAAAAAAAAAACTGTGGAAGATAAACACAATAACTCCTAGCGAGATCAGAGTAATAGATTTTGGAAATGTAGCTTCCGAACTGATGTAAATGAACATTTGTTTCCCGAAAATTTATAACGGTATTATAGTTTATTTCATCGCTATTTGCCAAATAAAAAATCTCAAAACATGCCGTGGCTTGTGTTTTATAGCTAGGCTCAGGTAGACTATTTCCTTTATCGGCAAGATAAGAGAGTTATTTATTTACTCGTAAGAGAGTTACTCGTACATATATTTAAAATTTATAGGACTTCTTTGAACACATTGATTATATATACTGTTAATGTGAAGATAACTTTTATAATTTGATCACTCATTGATTTTTAAATGTGGTAATAAATACCAGAGTTAGTGGGAGTAAAATGCATAGTGAAAAATAAGTATGTTTGGAAAATTTCGTATCTTACATACAAAAATAAAATACATAGAAGATGAAAGAAAATCAAAAACCCAGTTTCATGGTAATTATATCAATATATTCAATGGTATATCAATTATTATAACTTATTGCCGTGCTTTATTAGTAAATATAATAAACTTATGAAATTCATTCATACCGGTATGAATATTTGAATGTTTTATATTTACAAATTTTACTTTTCAGTTATCTGTTATCGGGATTAATGCTTTTTAACGTGATAACATCTCTGATAAAATGGCTTTACGCCTACATTCACATTCCCCTGGCAAGGAATTTAATCATAAGTATTTCCGTTTTATAAAATGAGTTGAAAATTCGCGGTACTTATAGAAGATATTTATAGATACAGAGGGAAAACAGATTAATTATGCATTGCTGCAATGAATGGAATTCGATTACGAAAGCAATAGATTGCTTCTCTATTTCTTGATTGTACTTATAAGCTGTTTGCATTTTTGTGAATAACAAGAAAACCCATATGTTCTGTAGAAGTTCGTAATTTAGCGTTAAAAAGAATTCAAAATATTCTATATAAATTTCATTGAATATAACCTATGTGAAAAATTTAAGAATTACGCGTCTAAATAGATGCCTGTTTCAAACTACTCTTTGAAATTTAAATAATTTAAAGTAAATAGTTCTAATGATCAGCTAAAATAAATTAAGATGGTCCCATAAAAAACCGCTTCTTAGGGATATATGGACTCGATTAACTTTCAATTCATTAGTCTCCCAAGAAGGGCATTCTATGCTTGTAAATTATTATACAGATGCCACATTGTTTACTTTCGTACAATTAATTGTTATATTATTTGTTCTTCATAAGCGCCATTTTAAAACATTGCTATTATGGTATAGTTGTTATATGGTATAAACCAACGTGCTATGTAAGCATATACTGCTTACAGTTTCAATACATGGTTACCCGAAAATGAATGTTTTATAGATGTACCAATATTGACTTAACCGAGACATTATGAAAAATGTTGTGTACATTTTAATTTCTTTGAAAACGAATAACAAGATGAGCACTTTTTGAGCAAATTTGATATAAATTCATATGAAAGTTTGATATATTATTTATTATATATTATACCGAATGACAAAGAATAGCTTTACAGGATGGCATTTAATTTTATATTAATCTTATCTTAAATTTATCTCAAATCTTAAATTTGAAATTTCTGTTAAAGAAATATTTGCGGCTTTTTTTTGAGAAGTAAGTATAAGTCAATAATTTTAAATGGAACCATGTATATTTTTCATACAGTTGTATAGAGCTTCAAGATCCCTTTTCAACGGCAGTTTTCAAAAATTCCATTTTGTCTGCAGAAAGGAGGCGCTGGAGCCATTTTTTCTTAATCAACTTAAAATAGCAACAATCTAGCGTTACTCAATGAAGCTAATGTCATATAACTTACATTACAAATTAAAAATAAAATGGGTTTCCATATTGGTTTTCAATAATATTTACAAATGTTTGCTAAATTTTGTGTAAAAAAAATGTAAATTTTTATTTAAAATATCAACATTTTTCTTTAATGTTCTGGAATATTTTGAATAGGAATTGGTATTTATTGAATATTAATTTCAACATTTTTCTTAAATTTTCTGAAACGTTTTGATTAGGAATTGGTGTTTATTGAATATTATCTCTAAAATGCGTCTCATTATTTACAGAAAAATGCTATTCACGATGGACTTTTCTTCTTAGTACCAAATAATATTTTAACTTCAAATAATAATGTATATTATACTCCGGGTTCAAAATAGTGGGCAGTAAGGTATAGAACACTATTTTTATGAGCTGGTAATACGATTCAACAATTCTCGTGTCTGCTTTACGTGTAAATTGTAAATATTACTCTCTGAACTCTATGACCTTTGCTCTATTTAGTCGTGTGCGAGACAAGGCACGCGCCTTGTCTGGACCACATGTTGCGAACTACTTACTGCCTACAATTTTGAAACCAGACTATAGTGTCAGTAATGATCCAGTAAATAAATAAAATTAATGAATATAATTAACAAAAAGTCAGCCAACTAAATTATTCATGCGTTGGATACTTTGTTCGTATCACAAATTGATTCTCTTAATATTTTATGTGAGTAAAATTAGTAACTGCTCTTCCGAGTTGCCTCTAATACCATTTTCAAGATTTCTAATGTTGGTAAAAGAGTTTCATACATTAACTTTTAGACAATCTATTTTCAAAATTCAGTGAGGTTAAGTATTGCAGGCCACCAGGTTAGTCCATTGGTCCCTAATCAGGTTTCACAAAATCGTCCATTTTAACGATTTGCTACTTATGATTTTAGAGTTATGGTTAAGTATTCTGTCTTACTGGTAAATTAAATTTTCGCTTTTCTAGAAGTTTTGGAAAAATTCCAAATATATTTCTTCATTTAATACTCGATGGAAGTATATCAAATCTTATTATGTCCTACATTCCTGCATTAACCCGTGGGCAGTGTGGTGTAAAATAGTGACGTAAGAAATGTAGTGGGATATGACAAACCCCATTTTTTTTCTTATTCCAATCTCAGTTTTCAAAAATAAAGATTAACATCGTGTAATAAGGTTTGTTTATTATACTGTCATTGATTGTCAATTATGTTGCAACAATTAGCTTAACAAATTTAATGGTAAATGGGAAATTCGAAAAGAACATATTTTTATTATAAGTTTTACAGTACTCTGATATACAAAGCTATTAAAAATTATCTTATATATTTACTGAAAGTTAACTTATGTTTTTTAACGAAAATAAACCATACAATCCAAAGAATTATAGACAAAAGCAGCCATATTGTGGAGAACAATTTTCTAGTCATCCTCGTGGAGGCAATTGGTGCTACACACAAACTTCGCGTGTTCTAAGCAAAGTGGGATGTTACATTTAGACAGGTGTAACACGTTTTCCTGCCTTTCCTTCTTGGACAAATACTGCATCCTCTACTAGTTTCTTGCATTTCTGCCGGATTTTCGACGGGTGCTGGCTGATATGGACGTAATTCTCTAACTCTACAGTTGCAGTAATTAAATATTTTGAAGTAACTTTAGTATAGGTTAATTTGGTACTATTGATTTAAATCCGGATTTCTTTAAAATTTTCTTATACTCTCTCGGGAAGTACTTCAAAGTATACATAATTTGTGAATGGAATCAGCTATATTCTATGAATATTATAACGTTTATTTCAACTTATTTGCTTACTATAAAACCTTCACTATTATTAGTATTAACATCATTATTTTAGTTTTTATATTTTTGAATTATTCAATGGTAATATTAATACGAGTAAGCAAATCGCAATAATACTGCGCTGCCCCCTCGGTCACATCGAAGGCACCTCCGGAACAAGTCCTCTAGAGGCTTCGGATCAAAAAACAAAAGTTACCATGTTGTTCGCAAGGGTCGATTTACTACATGGATGTTGTCAAAATGCCGAAATTCGAAAGAAAAGCATTTCGTACATCGACCTAAATGTTTCGTGACACACATGAATACAGCCGTTTAGTAAATAGATGAACCAACGCATGGTGAGGGAAACTTTCCTGGTACAATCTTTCTACATTCATGGCATACTTTTACATTACCCATAAAGCGAGTAGGTAAGTCAATTTAATATTCTCTTGAATAACCCACAGTAATAGTTATCTGTTACCATATCATATTACATAGATTATGATGGTAAATACTGATTCTGAACTAGATGATACATTTTTTGTTACATTTGAACTCACATATTACCAGAGTCTTTAAGAATTGCTGAGATTCTTATATGCATGTGAATTAACTATGGAATGTTCAGCTTTTAGTTACGGTGTTACTTTTCTAATCTCAATATCCTTTCGCTATACATAGACTAACTCTAAGAGAGTAGAAACACTAAGAATAACAGAATCTGACAAAAATGAAGCAGACGAACACTGGAATCTATACTCGGTATATTCTTCTGCATGTACTTGATTAAATGATTAAAGAAAGAGGCTATAATTTTTGACATTTTAATAAACTACTGGTTGTGTTATGCATATATCATTTATATACAAAACCAAAACAAAAATTCATGGTTTATATTGATTATACGCATGGCAACACATTTTATAAGAAGTTCCACCACATCAACTCCATAAATATATATTTATAGAGTATAATATATAAATATGTATTATTATATGTATAATACATATAAGTTTTAATAATAATATGCATAAGTTTTCCTAAAGCTGTTTGTGCACAAGTTAGAATACCCTATTATAGGGTATATTGGGCTGGGAAAACGAATCGAAAATAGCCCCTGTATAAAATTAAAATTGACCGTTAATTACGATTAACTTGAACCAAACCGAATTTGATATAATGTACTAACGACTACTGACTTTGGTGATAGAAAGAGATCTCTACGAAATACATGGAATCGTTTTATGAAATAGTCCTTGGCAAACATTCTATTACTACAATAAACAAAACTATCAAGTATTCTGCAGAAATTTCATGATAATGAACATATTAACACTAGTTGAATTTTGTGTTGAGACATCTTTTGATTTATGTATTTAATTTTAATAATACATTTTCATTTTTTGTATCGAGGGGTAAATTTCTTAGCAATGCACTGTTAGCAATAATAAAGAGACTAAAATAGATTTCCAGTCATAAAAGATATAATAATTGTTTCATTTATATTAATGTTATTATCTATGTTATTGCTGAAAGCTCAATTGCGTTAAGTCACATACTAACTTTTTAATTATTGATTATTAAAATACTAAAACAATTTCAAAAATAACATCAATGTACTATGTAACATGCGTTCATTATAATAATTTTCTCCCGGAAATATCTAGCTTACATAATTTAAAAAAAATACATTTAATCATATAGAATAAATTTAATCTCGAGGAATATCTAGTTAATTAATTTCATTTTTATCAAAAGCGAGAACTGAAACTTCTAGCTTCCACATGCAACAACGAGATAAAGCGCTTCCCTCAAACATGGCCACATCCACCGCTCTATATATTGATTCTAAACTTGCCGGAGAGTCACCTGCCCAACGAAGCGACTATAGGGATCAACCCGTAGGAACAAAAAATAATTATCGCCAAAATTAACTTTTGCTTCAAACGTACACTTTTGTCTTATAATTATTTTTGATTAATTAAATTTAACAGTTGTGGTGAGAATATTAACATATGCGTGAGTTACTTTCGATGTTTTTGCGTTCTTCTGATACACAGCGTACCAGAATTGACGTTATAATATACGTTATGATTTATCCGTTTAACTCGTTTACTTTATATGCAGGTTTTCTTCAAAATTTGGAGTTTCAAAACAGGACTTCTGCGATCAGTCTTGTTTTTGTAAGATATGTAACTACTGTTGAGTTAAATGTAAAATTAGATTTTCTGTTTTTATAATATCATAAGCCATAATTTTAGAATGAACAAATATATTTATGATAAAGAAAATTGTTCGAAATAAACAATATATTGCTGACCAAACTTAAGATCATTTTAGGGTAAAATGCAAAGATAATATTACCTACAATTTAGCATATTTAGGTTGAATAAATAGAGGTCCAATAAACGCGTGTTTATTATGAGGAAATTATTCTGTCAGTGTACTAATTGAAACTCTGTTGTGTTACCAGACTGAAATTACCTATAACGCCGGCGATATGAAAAAAAAACATGTATTTCTTATCCAGATTATAAATCCATGATTTGCTAGAAACGTAATTTTATTTGAGAAAGACTTTCTTCAGGTGGAGCTACCATGAATAAAAATCAACGTTCTCTTTCTAAACTATTAACAGTAGCACCGTGCAAAATCAATAGTATAACTATTACAGTTAAAGATTATAGATCAATTAGCATATTCTGTGTCTAAGATAATAGAAAAAGTTTTGAATATGTTGCTAACAAGGCAGCTTTTCGAAAAGTTTGATATATTTCCGTACACACGGTTTAGATTTAAATGGCTTAATCATAGTTGCAAAACTACTGCCTTGATGAAACTAACTAATGATATTCTGTCGGCACTTAATATTAATAAACTAACTGTCCTAATTTTACTTGATTATTCTAAGACCTTTGACAGAATAGACCATCGGTTACTTTTATTAATTTTACATTATTATGTTCTTGGGGAGCATGTTGTGTCTATCTATGATTCATAGCTATTACATTTTCTGAATCTCACTGTTGTAATGATGATTATCAGTAATATATTTATTTTACAGCCGATGATATTGATAATGCTTGTAAGTAAATTAATACAGACATTCCTTAGCGATTAATCCGGATAAGTCTTCTGAATTTAAATATTAAAATACATAATGACCAACTGAGTGTTGTTAATCATACACACAATTTAGTATTGTTGGTGGATCTTCAACTTGACTAACACTGACTTAGTTTTCTACAAAACACCAAAACACTATATGCTTCACTCGACGCATGTTTCGCCAACAAAGTTGGCATCATCTGGAAATTATTAAATCTGAAAATTAAAGTTTTAATCATGTATGCATGTTGGAAGACGTATTATGTTGGCAGATGATGCCAACTCTGTTGGCGAAACGCGAGTCGAGAGTAGTGTATAGTGTTTTGGTGTTTTGTGGAAAACTAGGTCAGTGTTATCTTCACACCAAAGGATCCCGACCCACCAGTATTCAACTTGATTGTTGGTTAAGGATATGAAAATATGATCATATTATGATAATGATTATATAAATAGATGCATAAGGAAGGTATATAAGCCACCTTGATTATGCAAGTATAGTGTATCATGTTGGTCTGACAAGTATTGATGAGAAACGAATCAAAAAGGTGCAGAATGAATGTGTTAGATTTATAATTGGTATTAGAAAATATCGGTCAGCGTCACATAAAATTGGAAGTAAACTGTCTCGCAATGGCAAATCGCAGAATTATACATAGTCGGTGCTGGTATCAAAAGAATATTATTACACAAACCCCCAAAATACCATATATTGGTCATGAAAAAGTTTTAATAGTTTCCAAAAACTCTACTACTTTATACAAGAAGTCATTCTCATATTCAATCTCTAAATGTTATAATAAATCACCAAACGAATTAGAATACCTTAATGTGAACAATTTTTAATCTAAATTGAAAAAAATATTACTCGGTAATATTTTTTAGAAAATTTTCGGGAAATATGTATGTAAATACTAAAGTCAAATATCAAACATCAACTTTAAATACTATCTTAATTAAACTTATAAATAAATAATTATAGTAAGAAATAACTGCTATTAGTTTTAACAAAAGTATAGCTTTTGTCATTCTTTATTTTTGGATTATATAGATTTTCTATTTCTTCCTGTTAAAATTTTATAACAATAATTAATACTCTTAGAGTCTTCTTTAATGACATAATTCTTATTTGTTATTAAATATGTCCTATATTAAGTTACTCTTCTTATAAATATGTATATTATTTTTATTTCAACAATTCGTAGTTACGAGAATATAATTATCGTGATTAGCTGATATAATTCTGTTATTCTGAAAATAAGTACTGTTTAATTAAACTGTTAATTTAAGGTTAAGTGTAAGAGCCATTACTCAACTCTTCTTGAGGAATTGATCTCGAACTTCGCCCTATTACCATTATGAATATTTAATATATGGTTTCTTAATACAGCTTATGTATTTATTATGGTGAATAAAGACATGTATTATTATTATTACGTAAATTACCTGATTTCGTATGTCTTCAGTAAAATTATTCCCTATAGAGAGCACATGGAGACTTTGGGATTCTGCTACAGTTGGATGGTTTCGTTTTAAATGTTTTGAACCGCATGCATGAACGGGTCTGAATCTGACGCCTCCTCACATTTTATTGCCGACAAAAAACTGCTAGCAAAACACGGCCCTTTAAACCACCCACAGGGGTTACCATTGTATTCATAATAACTCTTCAGTAAACCTCATCCTAATCCACATAGATCAATCACAGTGTGTTGAATATAAAGAAACTTGTTTTTTTTTTATCAAAGAACGAGTATGTATTTGCTATGCTATATTATTTATCATTGCGATATTTCAAGTTGACAGTGTGGTAAAAGTATGTTTTCTGTAAAAGTACATCTTTAGAGGCTTGATAAGTTCATCATAAAGTTTACCAAAACATTTGTAAACTAGAAATGAAAAAAGGAAATGATTCTTATAAAACCATAAAGCCTGTATGAGTTGAGTTGCGCGAATTATAGAAACCTTAATCCACTACGAGGTGTCCGAAAAACATTAAGATGGGCTGATATCTTTGGAGTTGTATTTATGCAAATATATTCTAGAAGTGTCTTATATTTAGGTGGAAGGTGGTAAGGTGGAAATCATTTACGACATAAAATTATTTTTGGTGTTATCTTAGAGACTTATGAACAAGGCTTGGACTTATCGATTTTGTCTAAAAAGTATGTGTTTTGTCTGGTGAGCCGACTGGACTCTCTCACTCTTTCTGGACTAACAGAGATGGCATGATAATTAAACCAATAACATCGGCTGAGGTTACCAGCACCTTCAGAAGCAATCATAATATAAGGAAAACACCAGGTTATAACCTATCGACTGCATTTTCTCCGCAAGGGCATCATGAAACTGATGCACCTCTTCAATGCAGCACTACAACTCTAATAAATGCCAATGCAATGGAAGCTTGTTGATGTAATAATGATCCTTAAACCTGGCAAACCACCTGAAGATAGAACATCATACCGTCCAATATCTTTCTTGCTGATTATATTGAAGCTGCTCGAAAAGCTTTCTTTGCAGAGACTCGAAGCATGGCAGAGACTTGTCATCATTGAGGAAAAGCAGTTTATTTAATCTCATCAGTCTGCACTTCGTAACAAGCATTTAACCATTGATTAAGTTCATCGAATTACCCATATAATTCAGAGACCACTAAGAAATAAAAAGATCTATGTAACGATATTCCTAGATGTGTCCAAGCAGGCGACCGACTAAATTTATGGTTTGCTAGCTGCTTTAAACAGCTTTGATTATCTTCGTTATTCTTCAAAAATTTCATTTCTTCTTCCATAGCTTTCCTCCATTCTTCGCTATCACTGCTGGCAAGAGCTTCTTTAAATGTTTTAGGTTCTATTTCCCGAAGTTCAGCTAACTTTGCTGTGTAGCGCTCAGGTGGAACTCCTTTATTTATTCTATTTGATCTACGATCACCTCCGTGCTCTATGTAGAACTCTTCACTTGGTTGATAGCTGTTATTGTTGCCACAAGATTGTTCTGTACCTGAACTTTCATATACATAAAATTCCTCCGTAGCTTCTTCTATTTCTTCAGTTTTTTCGAAATCTGCGGCCTCATGTCTCCCAGTGTCATTTGGCTCCGTTCTTTCTTGCTCTTTTTTGAACTCAGTAGTCGCTTCTTCATCTTTTATCTTTTTTTCTTTAACACGAATATTTCTTTCAGGAAATACCGCACTACGGCTAATTTTTATACGCCCTGTATCTAAATCTAACAATCTATATGCTTTAGATTCATCAGAATATCCTACAAAAATTAGTGATTCTGCCTTTTTATCAAATTTATTTTTAATTTGTTCCTTTGGAATATGACTATACACTTTAGATCCAAATATTTGCAAATTCGACACATCAGGTTTGACTTTATGCCACAACTCAAACGGTGTTTTCTGTTTTAACTGAGTAGGTAGTCGATTTTGCAGATAATTGGCTGTAACAACTGCTTCCCCCCAATATTTCTTTCGTAAATCCGCATCGATTAACATGCACCTAGCCATTTCGACTAGCGACCTGTTCTTTCTCTCTGCAACACCGTTTTGCTCTGGAGAGTACCCCGCCGTGTACTGTATCTTTATGCCCTTACCGCTTAAATATTCCCTTAACGCATTATTTACGTACTCGCCACCCCTATCTGACCTAATAACCTTTCGTACCCTGCCTAACTGATTATTCATTAACTCGATAAACTCTTTAATATATTTTTCAGTTTCATTCTTATGTTTCAATAAATACACAGTTGTGTACCTTGAGAAATCGTCTATTAAAGTAAGAATGTACCGTTTACCCCCTGGAGTAACAGTCTTCATGGGACCGCAAACATCTGTATGTATTAAGTCAAGTATATTAAATGTGTTGCTTTGAGAAAATTTCGGGAAACTCTTACGAATAATTTTACCTTTTACACAGCAGTTGCAAGTTTCCCTAATCCTGCAATCCTTAATATTAATCCCGATTGCCATTTTTCTTTCCATCAAGCGCTTGACTGCTTCTATGTCCCTGTGCCCAAAACGTGGATGCCACGTATGCTGATAGTTGCTGGAGTGTTCATTCACGATGCTCAGTGCCTGTTTTACAGTTGACAGCTTGTACAAGTCGGGCGCCGGCCTTGCACTCGCAATCACTTTTCCGCCTGAGACAATTTTACAGTTATTGTTGTCGAACTGCACGTTATACCCCGCACTAGTTAACTTTTTCACAGAAAGTAAATTTGAATCTAAGTCCGGCACATACAACACGTCGTCGATTTTTAGCTTATTCACTCCCGCACTATTTGCATACTTGATGAATCCTGTTCCTATACCCTGAACCTTGGAGTGTTGCCCTTTCTGCGCTAACCTCACAACGTATTTTCTGCTACCGTCAAATTGGGTATAAAATTCTTTGTAGTTTACCATGTGACTCGAAGCTCCTGAATCCACATACCACGAAGCAGAATCCCTGTTTACGTCAGTTGAGCTTGAATTTACCATAAAACACGCATCATCACTGTCACCAGTATTAATTTCAGTAACTTTATTGACCTTTTCTCTTTTAAACGCTTTATACTTGAAACAGTCCCGTTTAAAATGACCTTTTCTGTTGCAAAAGTAACATTGCTTTATATCTGTAATTGGGAAATCGTTTGTCTTATTTTCTTCATCTAACATTTACTAATTATATTCACATTAATGTAATTATAACTGTACCATATATAAAAAAATGTGCTCTTTCGCATTCCGTAATAAAAAAAGGAGTTGATATTGAAAAATAAATATCGATGATGTTAAATCTTCTACACGAATCACGTTATATGTATTAATTATATTTTAAAAAATGCGCAACTAAAAATAAAATTAGACAAGTCCGAGGGTTTTACCCCAAAGTTATTCCTTGATTTCTTAAGAAATTTATTCATTTCTTTACAAAGCACTATACAATAAAACCAGATAAGATAATCTTAAACTAGACCGCAGCTTTATTACCAACTAGGTTATTTCAAAGTAAAGTAAATACAGACAATTATTAATATATACTTTTGTTTCGTACCGAACGACTTTCCTTTTCCCGCCAACAATTCAAATCTCTGTCCGGGTCCTATGCCCTTGTGTCAGTGCCGCCTATGCCCTTGGATAGCAGCCAAAGCAGTGTGTGGCAGGCGTTGAGAAAAGAATACTAACATATCGTACACGTGCAGAACAAGGTACCGGTACCGACGAGCGACGTCATAATATCACGTACTAAACAAAATAACAGCATCCAGTGTTCCAGGACAACATTACTCCAAGTAAGTCCATCTACCAATTCTTATCTTCCTGCTATGCAGGTGGTCCTTCGCTTATATCGGTATTAAACATAAATTCTAACTATAACCTTCAATCACTACCCAAAAATTTTAATTTATTATATTGAAGTAGACAGTATCGTTAAAAAATTTTAATAACTTTATAGTTTAATGTCTGTAATCAATAAATCAATCAGTTATATCGTATCGTAAGTGTTATAGATCATTGAAATAAGCTCATTAAGGATAAATCAATAATATAAAAATATACATAGTGTTCAATTAAAAAGAGCATATCTCATGTATATATGAATCATGTATGTATATTTAAAATGTAATTTAGAAAAAGTATATTTAGAAAAATCGATCTATATAAGTTATTCACATTTTGAAATCTTTAAAATAATCTCGGAAATAATTTTACTCTATAAGTGCCATCCATTCCGTATAAAACAATTACATACTTTTTTCACATTAATATTTTTACTGGCTTTTATACGTTGTAAGAAGTTGGGGATCCTAGTACTAATGCCATTACGAGCTTCAACTTTTTTCAAATTTTGTTTACTGATGACATTTTTTACTAATGAGCTGGTATGTTCTGCAAATTGTAGATACTGAGTCAGAGACAATCCTCATTGGGTTGTTAATTGTAAATATCAGTATTCAGAGAATGTTAGCGTATACTGCGGAATTTTAGGAGACAGAATAATTGGCTCGCTTTTCTTGTTAAATGATGAGCTTTTAGTTAACTTTTTCGATACGGAATTATGGAACTCAACTGAGAATCTTCCTTTTAAAGTGCGACAGGAGACATTTTTCCAGTTATATTCCGGTTTCAAAATAGTGGACAGTAAGGTATAGAACACTATTTTTATGAGCTGGTAATACGATTCAACAATTCTCGTGTCTGTTTTAGGTGTAAATTGTAAATATCACTCCCTGCACTCTGTGATTTCTTCTCTATTTAGTTGCGCGCAAGACTGTTTGTCTTGTCTGGTCCACATGCTGCCAATTACTTACTGCCTACAATTTTGAAATCAGACTATAGATGGTGCCATCCATAATTCCAGAATTGTTGGTCAGTGGTTGAACAAATACTTTCCAATGGGCTGGATAGGAGGATATAGTCCTTTTGAACTCTGGCCTCTTATGTCCCCGATATTACACCATTAAATTTTTATTTCTGGGGAACACTGAAGAATAAAGTTTAAAAAATAAGGTCCAGATTTTGAGAAGCACTTTGTGCTAAAATAAGACGAGACTATCGCTAAATCAGCATTCCAGAGCTGAGAACGGTAGCCAATTATAAACGTAAAAGAATTGTTAGTGTGTTCAAACTGAAGCAGGATTTGTTAGGTGAGGCTATGTCCGATAATTAATGAATTTTTTTATTTAATGAGTAATTATAATTATCTAATGAGTAATTATCTCAAAAATTGATTACTTCAAACTGTTGTTTTTTACTTATTTCAATTGCCAAAAGTTAATTGTTTGTTTTATTTTCACTTAAAATATATTTTTTGTGAAATCGACACTTCTGTTCAATAATTTTCATTGAATTTCCACAGCATCATATTAAATCGAAAGTCAAAATTGTAATTGTGCATGGAAAAATATCAAAAAAATAAAAAAAAAACAGGATTTGGAGTTGAAACTTAGATTCTGAACAACTTTTCTAATAACTTTTTTCGATATTTTGAACGCCAAGCGTCTATACATCTTATGTAGTTGTCGTTATAGTTATAGTTGTTGTATGAAATATAGTTTTATAATTATAATTGTACCAAGCATCAAATCTGGATTTCAAAAAATTACGAGGATATCCGGAAGGTCTTCATATTAAATGATACGCATTGTATAAAAGCTATAAGAAAATGGATTCCACACGCTGGGAAAATATATTTCAAGTCCGGAAAATTAAATTGAATTAAATTAAATATTCTACACTCATCGTTCAGTAATTTCAAGTTTATTGTATCCCGTTGAACATCTTTAACATGATAATTTCAAATTCAGCGACCTGTTTTTATAAAGTTACTAATAAATCACCAACATTTTAACGATCCATCTAGCTAATTATATATTTTTTAGCATGATTTACTACAATGACCTGTAAACAGTGTTCATAGAAACTCCAAAACTAAGTACGCCGGAATATAATCGCAACAACATCCTCCATCATTAATCACATTTTCCTCTGAGAGGAAAATTAATAATCTTTAGAGAAAGTCACTCTCAGCTCAGCTTTATCGAGTTGTGTAATGGTATTTGGGTAATCATTACGTAAAGCCTTGTTAAGAAAATAAGAGGGGAAAAGAAAAATGCGAGGAGGATGGTGTCAAAGGCTTGCTATTTACTTTAAGTAAATCCTGGTAATTACTTGTTTGATCTATTCACAGATGCTTTATTCTAAGCATTAATGAGTCGACGCTCACAATAGCAATTTTCAAAACAAGCGTGGAAAGTGGTACTTTTCCATATACAGTTGCCATACAGTGGGCAAAATCGCTGATTTAGGTTGACATATTTTATTTTATGATCTGTGTTATTGTAAATTTTCCGTTGATTTTAAATATATGCCATATGATGGGTAGCAAACTAAGCCTAAGATGCTTGAAAACGGGAAGTATTACTTCTTAAATACTTTTTCAGGAAAGTATTTAATGTTTTTCTTGTATATACAAAATATATATTTAGTAAATATTGTAGGGTATACAATCTTGCATAAATCATTGAACACATAACCAGTTTCCTATTACCAAAATTACACAGAAGGAACTAAAACACAGTATATAAAAAATAAAACTAGAAAATTATTCGAAAATAATAAATTTTTGACAAATATATCACTACCACTGCCAGAAATTTCAAGTGACTGTTCATCGTCATCCTCATCAAAATTTTCATCATCCGAGTTGGAAATATTGTAGCTGGTTTACGGAAATTGGCAATAATTGGGTGAGATAAAACGAATATCATCGTCAATATATTACTATTCGTAGTTTCCCGGTATCGTTTTTGGGTATTATGCTTCCTAAATCTGCGACAGTTTTTCCTGCGGATATATTCTGAAAAAACGGTGAAAAACGCAAGATACAAAAAATTGCAAAAAAAAAATAAATTATATTCTGGAAGTAGATAGTTGTTCGAAAGCAATACAGCAAAAATAATTTTGGAACGTTTCTGGTTTTACTGATTTTGTTTGATTTTTAGCACAAAACTATCTATAATTATGACAAAAAAAAGTTATTCTTCTTTACTAATTTAGAAAAGAAAATCGATCTTGTTTTTAGCCGTATGGTGGATAACAGTACTTACCCATCTCGTTGAATCCCACTTCAATGGAGAAATATAGGTGCAACTTTAACATTGAAAGAACTAATATTGTTAACAATTCATTGTTTATAAAAAATCAAGCCGCAATAAGGGGTTGATGTTACGCTACTTTACTTTTAAACTAGCCGGACAATCATAGAAAATCTTAAACTTTAGCCATTTTGCCCACTGTGTCATTGACCCAAAGATGTGCAATAAAGTTCGGTCAAGTAGTCGAGTATGGAAAAGGTCTTTTCACATGGTTATGAGCAAAACTTATTCTACGAAGGTGAGGAGAATACATACATAAATTACAGAAATACTTATTCTGATGAAATAACACCAACATTTATTCTAATGAAAAATAAATATATCTTACCTAATATTATTTGTTGTTAGTTTATATTAACTGTATAGTTAAAGATATTTAGCAACTTAATAGTAGGTGCTAACCGATTTCTTATCTGGAAGCTGAAGAAAGAGAAGGGTACAGAGTTGAGATAGATTGACCGAAAGGAAAGGGAAGACGCCGGTGAAATTAAAGAAACATTTACAGAGCCTAAAGGTAATTAGCTTAAGAACTGTCAGAGAATACCTAATTTTAGGTGACTTTCCTAGTCTATTTTACAGTCAAAATATTGGAAGTGTTACAGTCAGTGGACCTTATCAGAAGTAAAATTGACAGGAGTACTGATTAAAAATCGCATTACTACTACTACATATATTAGTACCTTTGATCATCTAAGTATCAACATTTTATAGAAAACATTTATGACTTTTAAAATCATCCTAATCCTAATTCATGACTGAAAAATTAATATAAGTTTGTCACATTTGGGGAAAAAGGAAAAGGGGTATCTCCCAAAGCACATATATGAAAATATAAAATATCAAATTTATAAAGATTATCTTCGAAATAAATATGATAGTCAAAGAAACATAATCGGGTAAGTTATCTGATCTACCGTTATCTTAAAAATTAAGTAGATACATGTAATCTAATAATAACCATATTATTTTTGAATATTATTACGGTGAAGAGGCTATTATTTCAGACGAATTAACATACCTACAATAGGAAGTAATTAGATATATAGGAAAGAAGTAGGGTTTGATCAGTAGGATGTAGAATTAATAGTAGAAAATGTGGTTAGTCAAACAAATTCTATGTTCTCCAAAGGGTTCGCAACCCAAATTGTGGGTCTTCTGATTAGACGTCAGTACATATAATATAGGAAAGGTCTAGCAAGAATAAGTCTGGTACATAGGCGTTGCTTTAGATAATGGTTGAATACATTCTCTTTATCAAAATATGATTACTCAGATAGAGTAAGTAAGCTCTTAATGTATTGTACAATTGTACAGAAATCGTTATCGATTATAAGAGAAGAAAAAATACATAAATATATTAAAATAAAGTTGACTACAACAAAATATCATTCCTTATATATTGAAATAACTCTAGCGCATCCGGCAATTATTGAAACATTGATTGTCGGGAAACGGTTTGAAATTATTAATATGATAATTTAAAAAGATTCTATACCACAGGCGAATACATTATCTTTATCAAAATATGATTACTGAAGTAGAATAAGTAAGCTCAAGTTGTATTATACAATTGTATAAAAACAGTTACACATAATAAGGGAATATGATAATCTAAACAGATTTTATAGTACATTCGAATGTATTCTCTTTATCAAAGTGTGATTACTGAAATAGAATAAGTAAGCTCTAAATGTATTATATAATTGCACAAAATTGGTTATGGATTATAAGGAAGGAAGAATACAAAATATATTTAAATAAATTCGAGTACAACAATATGTCCTTCCTTATACATTGATAGGACTTTGGTGCTTCCACCAATTTTTGAAAAATTTATTGTCGGGAAACGGTTCGTAATTATTAGTATGATAATTTAAAAAGGTTTTATAGCGCAGTCGAAAACATTGTTTTTATCAAAGTATAATTGCTGAAGTAGAATAAGTAAGCTCAAAATGTATTATATATAAATGCACAAAAATGGTTATGGATTATAAAGGAAAGAAGAATACAAAAATATATTTATATAAACTCAAGTACAATAAAATATATTTATTTTGAAATTATTATACATTGAAATTACTCTGGCGCCCCCGTCAATTTTTGAAAAATTGATTGTCGGGTAACGGTTACAATTACTAATATTATAATTAAAAAAAATATATAGCACAGTCGAATACATTGTCCTTATCACTGAAGTAAAGTAAGTAAGCTCAAAATGTATTATCTCAAGAAAGAATACAAGAATATTTTAAATAAACTCGAGTACAATAAAATAGCCTTCTTTATAACTTGAGATGACTGGCGCATTCGCCAGTTTTTGAAAAGTTGATTGACGGAAAACAGTTTGCAATTATTAATATGATTATAATTTGAAAAGATTTTATAGCACCGTCGAATACATTCTCTTTATCACAGTATGATTAATGAAGTAAAGTAAGTACGCTCAAAATGTATTATTACAATTGCACAAGAATGACATGGATTATAGAGGAAGAAAGAATAGATATAAATAAACTATATAAACTATATGAAATATACAAGAATATATTTAAATAAACTCGGGTACAACAAAATATCCTTCCTTATAGAATGAAATGACTCCAGCGCCTTCGCGAATTTTTGAAAAGTTGATTGTTAGGAAACAATTTGCAATTATTAATATGATAATTTAAAAATATTTTATAGAATAGTCGAATACGTCCTCTTCATCAAAGTATAATTACTGGGGTAGAATAAATAAACTCAAAATGTATTGTACAATTGCATAAAAATAGTTATGGATTAGAAAGGAAGAAATAATACAAAAATATGTTTACACATTGAAACGATTCTGGCGCCTTCGCCAAATATTGACAATATTATTGTTCGGAAACGATTTGCAATTATTAATATGATAATTTAAAAAGATATTTTACCTCATTCAAAACTTTATTAAAATATGATTACTGAGGTAAAATAAGTATGCTCAAAATATATTGTACAATTAATTGTACAAAATTCGTTATAGATTAGAAAGGAAGAAATAATACAAAAATATATTTGAATAAACTCGAGTACAACAGAATATCCTTCCTTATATATTGAAATGACTTTGGTGCATTTTTGACGCCAATTGTTGAAAGATTAATTGTCGGGAAACGGTTTGCAATTATTAATATGATAATTTAAAAAGATTTTATAGCACAGTCAAATACATTCTTTTTATCAAAGTATAATTACTTTAAGTGGAATAAGTAAGCTCAAAATGTGTTACACAATTGTACAAAAATAGTTATGGATTACAAAGGAAGAAATAATCTTAATTCACAATAAAAATAAAGATTAGTCTAAAATATCCACTGCAACATTTATCCATTAAAATGAAAAAAGTGAAATATTAAATCAATAAAAGATTAAGTACTTGTGTACATATACATGAAGAATATGCCTCCTTAAATATAATGTACGTAAATTATAAAACGAAAGACACTATGAAACATTTAGTAAGGATTGGGTGCTACAGATAAACAAGAACACTGATCAAGTCATGATTTTAGGTTCCTTATAAATCTCTCCTTAGTTCCGTGATAAATCCTTTACCTCAAATATATTAATGCTCAATACTATATGGTTCTATGCGAAATAAGATGTGTTGAAATAATTCGCGGTGTCTGGCTTCCTTTATGCTAGTAAAGTTTTCTTGTTTGCAGATTGTAACAACTGTGTAGTTTTCTGCGTAAACTTGTGCTTCCCCCATTATCGGATAAGTGTCGAACTTCAATATTTCTGACGTTTTCCATATTCCTTTTCTTACCACATTCAGTAATAGCAACAGAATATTTTGAATGTGGATGTGTATTGTCAGGCATATTACATCGGTGATATGATATCACAATACTTTTATAATATTTTATAACTATAACACTGTATAAGTAGGTAAAGTATGTTTAAAGCACAAGCAAGGTAAAACATATTCATAAAGCAAATAGTATTTGTTTTATCTTTATCACGAATAGGCATTGTACGTTTTATGTTGGCTGTATCTATTGAATGTGTTTTTAATGTAAATTAAAATAAATAGCAATAATGGACATGTAAAAAAATATAAAACCGCGTGACCGAAGGCTTTACAATTAATCAACGGGGATCGGTCACGATGGATAGGCCGTTTTAGTCACGTAAAAGAACTGACCAAAATTCTGCATCTGATGAAAACTTGTATCAAATCGTTCCGGAGTTTGAGTAAGGATAGGAAATCTGTTTAGTCGAGATGGATGTATCGCTTTGTATTGCTTTCATCCCTTCTTATACTGGCATACCCAGGTGTTTTCGAATAGTTAGAGATTAACCGGCTTGAATAACATAGTTAACTGAATTGCAAATTTATAATACAAGAAATTAGACTAAAATTGGATAAGAGATTAGACTAAAAGAATATAATTTTCAATTTAAATTAAGGGCAGCATTATACGATATGCAATTCAAAAGCGATATTGGCATTGGACATTTACAAAACTTTCAATGATTTATTAACTTGTCATTACTTATTTGTTACTTTAGGATCACTTTTTTATTCCTACTATTTGCTTTAATTTTTTAGATTAACTTTTTTTGTATCAACCGCAAGTGTTCGATAAGATGCTGGATTTGGGTTTTGCTTATGGATTTTGATTTTTTAGATAGCACACTCTATATGAAACATATAGGGTGTCCCAAGAAAAAACTCAACATTGAAGTTGATGATCTTCTAGTAAACCAAAAGTGTATGGATAATATATGTGCATCAAAATAAGTCACTTTATTTCTCATACGTGAAGTTTAAATATGAAAATATTATTCCGGTTTAAAGAAAAAATGTCATACTGATACATGATCTCATTATCACATGGCATGTGTGAGCAATTTCATTTAATAATTCAAGTCTGTCGGGTCGGTCGAGTGGTCTAGTGGACAACGTTCTGACTTTTTACGCGGACACACACAGCGCGACCATGCAATGGACATTTGGGACAAAAATCAATATTCAACTTTCAACTGAAAACATTTATTTTTGACGAATAAAAACAATATCCATGTACACAAAAGATATTTTTTCAAAAGTATTAGTATTTTTCAATTAGTAAGGAAAATTATTATTTTATTCAAGGTTATTTCTAAATAGAAGTAATAAAACAAATCAATTAGAACATATACACATATGAAGAAAATTCGGCAACAGAAAAGTATGTTAATATTATTACATTTTATTATTAAATTGTTGAAGAATTCTTAATTTTATTTCATTACAATGATATTGTTATTTAATTTAACCAAAACCAGACTGCTCTGCTGCCGAGTCTTCTTCTTCAATAGTTTTCATGGTTGTACTTGACTGGTCGTCAAGTTGCAGATAGTTTTTGATATTTGTTATATTGTCGTATTTGAAATTTTCGATATATTTTTTCGTTTACTTGATGTAAGAGGGTCTGACGTAAGGAGTAAACTATTTAACAGGTCATTATTGGATTTTCCCCTACTCGTTTTACGAGTATGATGCAAACGATTGTTCCTTATATCTTTATGTCTGGCTTTTAAAGCGTCTTCTGAGAGCACGCCTATCGGGAGATAGAGATAGAAAAAAATGTATTATGTCACAACCATGTATTAGAACTTTATGAAGAGTGATCGGAAAATAATACCTACTAACTATATTAAGTAAAAAGTTTCTCAAAAGTATTTTTTATACATCTTTATCAATACGATCTATGTCAGTAACATATAAGTCCGAAATCGAGAAAGAAACTACCAAACCATATCCCACATATTTCATTCGGCATTTGTCTTGGATCGGCGTACCGTGTACGGCACTGATGAGAACTAATATGTTCGAAACAGCTGTATGTCGTTCGGTTCCAATCCGGGAGAAATGTCGAATCCTACCTGCGGCGGGTTTCATTTTTTGAAACCTTATCTGGTCGTGCAGAAACACGAGAAAGGGGTCGAGGATCGCTTTTAGGTATAATTCAATGTCTGGCGGGACTTGAGCCCGAGGAGTGGTTGTTTCCTATAGCGATTATATAATAGCCTTGCTATTCGGGAACTACTTTGATAACCGCTTGGCGGTTTGGTAGTCCCTTTCCCGATTTCCGACATATATGTTACTGATCTATGTTCGTAATTTGGGAGCTAATTTCAGAGTTACTGAAAAACTTTCTGGCAGTATTGCCATCGTTTGTCGATCCAAATCCTGGCTTTGGCTTATCCAAAATGAGCCCTAAACGTGATTTAAATTCCTCTTGGTTCTTCTTGACCCTCAACCATAAGACATATCTATGTCAAAAAAATATTCAAATTAACGTTGCAGTGTAAGGCAAAACATTTCTTTATGGAAAAAAATCTACAATAAGTGACTAATTGAAATATACTAAAAGTACAGTATGTTTTGCGTCAAAATCGAGATAGAGTGATTTGAAGTTTTAAATGTAACACTTACTTCTTTCGGCCATTTTCTCCAAACAAAGGTATTCCTACTGTTAATTATGACTAGATTTATCTTGAGAAATCGTATCTTGACAAGAATTAACGCACAACTGACCGGATATTGGAAACTTATTCATTCTATGTTTACCTTCTGAATTATCGCTACACAAATTAATATTTCTAATTATTTACTAACAGTTGTTTGTACATTAGCATGCATCTCTGAAATAAATTATGGGTTTTAAAATCGGTAACAAAATGTTTGATTTTTGTTCATTAAACAACGCACTGTGTGACATCCTAATTTCAATGCCAAGTGGCGGTATGAATTAGTCGAGGTTTTTAACATAAGTAAAAACTACTTGTGTTATGTTATCTCGCAGTAAGCTTCCAAGTTCCCTAGATTAACAATGACAGTTGCTAGATTATTAATTCGGAGTAATTCAGGCGTGGGCTCGATTCCCATGTTAGTCAGCCCAGTGTATCTCTGTGTATCCGTGGGATTGTTTGGGGGTTAGGTGGAAGAATATATCTGACCTAAACCTCGCGCCGGTGAGAGGAAATTAAATAAAAAAAGTTCAATATCCACAATTACAATTTTAATCAATATGTTTAAAATTTCAGGGAAATATCTCAAGATTTAATGTAAAAACTTTGAAACGATTAATTTTAATTTAATATCTTTTATGTAAAATGGGTTTATTTGACGAAGTGTACACTTCGATAAAATAGGTTACTTATCGAGAAATGACAAAAAAGAATGTTTTTAATCCTACATAAAATTCTCTGAGAATCATTGCTATAATTCACCAGTAAGACGGATTGAATGGAGGGAAGAGCTGGATTGCCGCTCAATAGAGACATCTGGTACACGGATGGAGCCAAGAGTGGGAGCAGAGCGGGTGCGGGGGTGTATAGGCGACGCGACGGGATAGGTAAAACCTTCCCCTTGGGCAAATACACTACCGCACTCCAGGCCGAGCTAGTTGGAATTACATACGGTGTTCTCGGGGCCGACCAAAATCGGACCCAGGAGAAGGTATGTACCTGCTCGGATAGCAGGGCGGCGTTGGCAGCCCTGAATTCAGCAACGACAAAATCGAAGCTGGTCTATAATTGCCATGAAGCATTGAACCACTTGGCAGGGAAGGGACCGGTGGAACTCTTATGGATACCTGGGCATAATGGCATTAAGGGAAATCTAATTGCTGATGACCTTGCCAGACTAGGGACCAGGGAAAACCTCTATGGACCAGAACCTGCAGTGGGAATATGTCGGAATCTGATCAGAGACCGCATCAATGGTTGGGCAAGAGATCAGCACAATAAAAGATGGAGAGGAGTAACGGGTTGTCGAATAACCAAACTCTTCATCGAATACTCAGAGATTGAGAAATGGGTCCAAGAATTCATTAAATTGAACAGGCACAAAGCCAGAACCCTGGTGGGAATCATAGCGGACCACCATAGTAGCCTGAATGCATAT
Organism: Rosalia funebris; assembly: GCA_037954035.1. Classification (NCBI taxonomy): domain Eukaryota; kingdom Metazoa; phylum Arthropoda; class Insecta; order Coleoptera; family Cerambycidae; genus Rosalia; species Rosalia funebris. The sequence goes on along the minus strand of JAZFAV010000009.1, from coordinate 26,013,291 downwards.
AAGCACAAGCTGAAGCTGACTGATAGCCTGGCCTGCAGATACTGTAAAGAAGACGAGGAAACCTCGATTCATCTTTTTTACACCTGCCCCGTACTAGAGGAGAAGAGGTATCTTATATTAGGGACCCCTGTTATCCTAGAGGAGGTGAGGCTTAAGGCGGGGGACGTGCCTAAATTACTCCTTTTATGGGATAGCATTTTTGGATAATGACCCGGATAAGAGGGGATCGCCAAGGGACTACCCATGCGATCAGTGGCTGATGAGGCCCAAACCTATATAATATAATAATAATTGCTTTAATTTGTTAATTTGATAGCTATATAATGATGATGGTTGCATCGCCAGGGCTCCAGTGTTTTCGCTTCTGTGTTGGCAGGACTGTTTGTTTTTGACATTTAGTGTATTATCAATTGATAATATATATATATATATATATATATATATATATATATATATATATATATATATATATATATATATATATATATATATATATATATATATATATATATATATATATATATATATATATATATATATATATAGTCTATTCAAAAGTGACTTCTTATCCCATCACCTAATTTAACAGGTTATGGGCCCAGAGTGCTTTCCGCGTATTTCCGCGTATATTAAAGCAAAGTGTGTATTAGGTAGTAAGTGTTTAGTTATAGTCTGTGAAAATAACCACGGAAATTCAAATTTTTCCACTTGGATATTTCGTCTGGAGTGTCTTCTTGACGAGAAGGAAGCGAAATGGACAATCGAAGGCGATACGACACCTGACCATATGTCTGCATCGGATAAAAAGAAATTCGACGCCGTGGCCCGAAACTGAATTATTCAATGTTTGAGTGATCACCACGTTGAATATATTCAAGACCAAAAAACCAGTGAAAGACTGCTGAATTCACTGAAAAAGATCAGCAAGAAAAGAGATTCAGGACTAAGTTGCAAGATCATTTTATAGAATTTGTCAACTAATTCGTGATTTGGAGGGAATGGACAACAAAATGGACATGGAACAAGGTATGACATTTACTTTTAATCCTTCCAAAGGAGTACGAAGGGGTTGAATTACTGTACATAATAATGGGCACATATTTGATAATTGAGTTCGTTAAATATCGACTGCTAGATGCCGAGTTGAAATTAAATCAAAAGCAGACCGAAGAGGAAGAGAGGGAATAAAAGGACAACGTTGTTTTCTCAGTCCCTTCGTTCTCGAATCCAAAATATGTGCCTAGGAAATGTTATGATTGCGAAAAGACCTCACATTTTATTGCGGATTGTTCTAAAAAGCATGAAAAGTGGTTTAATACGAAATAATCGAAAGGAGACGGACGTGGAAGTGGAGGCAGAAGTATCTCAGATTCCGATAGACGTGAACAACTTCTACGAGCTTGCAAAAGGTGCAACCACGGTATTCATCTTGCTGAACAGGATAATAACGAGGATATTGACGATGAAATAGTATTCGTAGCATATGAAATTGAAGAGGCCATGGTATGGTCACAACGAATTCAGAAAACAAGGTGAAATTTGTTTTGTACTCAGGAGCAAGTGATAATCTTGTGACCCAAGAGATGGAACCTTACATAATATAAAAGGTAAGGTTGAAAAACCAATTGAAATAAGAATTGCCAACGACTCAACTCTTACAGTCTCAGAAAAAGGAAAACTAAAATTATATGCTGGTAAGTTGCAAATTATCTTGAAGGTATTAATTGTACCAAATCTTTTCTTTAACTTGCTCTCTGTAACCAAAAGTAACAAGTCTGGGAAAACTGTAGTGTTTACCGACGGAAGGACCGAGATATTAGTTGACTCAAAGGATAGAAAAATAATGTGTCATCAGCTAAAACAACTCTGTGTAGGCGAATTTTCTTTAAATAGCACAAGTGATAACGTTTGTTATTCGGCTGATAAGAACAGAAATTCACCATCGCAGACTTGGCCATCAAAATAAAAATAGTCTAAGAATCATGAAACTGCCTTTTTCAGAGGAAATCTGTGAACCCTGTATGCAAGGAAAATCCAGAAGGGAACTTTTCCCAGCAGTGCAAGAAAGAAAATGTCAGTGCGTCAGTGAGTTCGTCTGGACCGATGTTGGAGGGCCGATAAGAACTCCTACAGTGAATGTTGAGAAGTGCTATCCAACTATCTTCGACGATTATTGAAATTTTCTGACCATTCTCGTATTTAAAAGAAAATCATAAGCGTATTAGGATTTTATGAACTATATTCGTAGACTTTCTACAGAATTCGGACAACATTTTATCAAAAGAATAAGATGTGACAATGGAATTCGAGAATTTCCATTCGATGATCTTATTTCCGAAAAATTATTTTAGTGAATTTTTATATTTTAGTAATTATTTGAGTGTGGGCTACTTATATATATATATATATATATATATATATATATATATATATATATATATATATATATATATATATATATATATATATAAGTAATTACTAAAATATATCAAATAGGGTAATATTTTCACAAGTCAATTATAATTATTCGCAATCAAAAAAGTGTATTTATGTTATGTTATAAGTATTAGTCTTGTTTAATGGTGTATTTATGATTTTGTCATATTAGTGAGTTTTAATCCCTAATAATTTTTGTTCGTATTTGACCTTTAGAATAGAATAGCCTACTTACTATTACAATTACAAATAAGGGCAGTATCTTAGTATATATTTAGCATATTATCACTTCATAGTATGAGAGAAAATATTCAAGACTGATGAAGGTCCTATGCATCTATTTGTATCATATACAAAATATAGGTATTGTTAAGAATTATAGACTTGAAATGAATCTTTTACAAATTAAAAGACACAAAGATTATGTAAAAATATTATTATACACCGTGGAACTTAAAAATGAAACGCTGAAAAAAATTTATTATCGTTTGACATTGACGTGACGCATGTAAGCATGAGTACCTGATTTAGCATTTAAAAAATCACTGCTGTTTATTGATTTATTTTGTTCTTAATCGGATAAGAAACAGAATAGATATGACTTGCGTTTCTTGTAAGACAGGCTGTTTCACAATACAGACACAACAAAAGTGCAGTATATTTACTTTTGTTATGTTATGCTTGCAAAATCCTTAATCGAATAGTGTATTAAGGTTATATCTGTGTTTCTCTTGGAAACAAGAGGGTCGTTTTGGTTTAGACTCGGTTGATATCAGTATCAACTTGATTCGAAATCTGTTTGCTGTATTGGAGCGTATTGTTTCTGGTATTTAAAAATTAATCTAAAATGTCAAAAATTTCGACTTGTTTCATCATTAATATATAACACATTTCCTTATTCCATTTCCACTAATCGGTGAAATCCTTGGTGCACGAATCACGCTTGCTGTTCACCGGTTCTATTCAACTGAAAACTTACCTTCATCATCCAGTCTAAACTCTTCGTTCAGCTGCTCCTGGGTGGGTTCCGGTTCGGATTGCGCTGCTTTGTTCGCTGGTTGCTTCATACTTTGCCTAGTTTGGTGTCCTCGAAACGCCGCCTGAATCTTAGATGCTGCCTGGTCTTTGTCGGCTGACGACTCGCTGTGGCTGTTGGGTCGATCTGCAGCTCCTTTTGCCTGGGGGACCTTGTTGTTATCGCCGCCCTCGGGCTCCTCCAATGACTTAGCTGTGCCGTTAGAACGTAGCGTTATCGTCTTAGCCGAGACGGATTTTGTGTCGCTGTTCTCTGAAAAATAAAACGAACGTATTACATTATGCTATCTAAGATACACGTTATACATACACAAAACACGTCCTAATCACCACTGGTGCTTTCATGAGTAATATTAAGTGAGTAATAAGGAACGTTTTATTATTAGTACCATTATGTTTGCAAAAATAAAGTAAAGAAACAAAATAGTTGTTTATTTTAATATTGGGTCACTTCATAAGTCTCAACGTATTTCCTCCAAATCGGTAGTATGAACATTTAGAAACACAAAAAAGGAGGAAGGATTCTTGTCTGTACATGTTTTCTGAGCTACAAGGGGATTCTACAGCCATGTGTAAACTGTTCGGATTGAAAATGACTGTGAAATAAAATGCAGGAATTCACTTTTCATATAAGAATAGAAAAAATGCTACTGCTCCATCAGTGAGATAAACGTGATTTATGGCGATAAGAGTGTTACTATAAGATAACAGTTGCAAATGATAGTTGCAACAATGTAAATAGGAATGATGGCACACTGCAATTGTCACAGAGTACAAGGTCAACATTGGTGTTTTGAGAAATTAGTTTTTCTTGTTCCAATTTCGTTAACGTAATAAACTTCCTTTTTGATATCTTGCCATTTTTGTGCAAATAAAAGAATCAACTATAAAGTACTTAAGATCTACTCTATAAATATCGAGAACTACATATAGTAATTTTCGATGTTTATAGAGTAGTATAGAGTATCTTTCTATTATATAGGATTTGAATTGCTCGTCATTTGTGCTCTGTCAAAGATAGGGCATGGTTACTTAAAGACTGTCATCTACAAACCATGCGACGTTAACGTGCTGCGTGCTGTGCTGTGGTAACGTGCGAACAGTTCAACAACAAATATTTTGTGTATAACTGTTTTATGAAAATGAGCGATTATTTACAGTAGCAGTGAGAACAATTCGGGTTCTGTTATAGATAGGGCAACACCAATACGTCCTCGTCGTGGTCGGCCAGATGAAAATATTGCCGCAGCGAGAGCAAGTGTATAAGAATATTTAAACGTATTTAATTCGACGTCGCGTCGTGTATAGTAATTGAATCTGTCAAGAATCACTACGAATAGGATTTTAAAGAAAGACCTGCATCTGGTAGCATACAAAATTTAGCTGACACAACAATTAAATAATATAAACATTTACATAGGTTACATACCATTTACACCGTCTTACATCTGTTAATTTGGTATCAAAAGAAGGTGATTTTGCAACAACATCTTTATTAGTGATGAAGCATATTTTCATCCTGACGGATATGTCAGCAAACAAAATTATTGAATTTGGGGTGCTAAAAATCCACATGATGTTCAATAAACAGAAGTGCAACCACAGAGATGCACGGATTGGTGCACATTTTGGAGTGGTGGAGTAATTGGACCATAATTATTTGAGAATGAAGCTGGTAATGCTGACAGTAAATGGGGAACACTATCGCATGGTTTGTAAATGATAATCGTTAAATCTGACGCCCTATATTTAACAGAACACAAATGGCGCCCAATTCAAATCCTATAGTTCCAATTGAGATACCCTATATTTATTCGATTCTAAATATTTATGCGTGTGGACAAAATTGGGATTATATAATAAACTATGTGCACGCATAAAATCAATCTACTTATAAAAGGACACTCCTGGGAGATAAATAACTGAAACTAAATTCAAGAGTGATGGTTGGAGCAATTTATAGAAAATTACATTTGCCCTTAAAAAGCTTTTACGTGCATGTAATCGTGTTTGCGCAGGACTTCTTGGGGATGTAGGACATATGCATTACATGGTGTTATGAAGCTAATGGAATTGCAATATTTCTCTATCGCTGTATTGGTTTCTATTTAAATGAATTTCTTTTATTTTGTTTGTCTTAGGAACAGTATTTGCTAAATTATTAAGTCTATCTTATGTGTATCTATAGTAACCTAGTATTATTAACAGAAAAGTTGTAGAGAAATAAACATATAATTAACTACACATTGTAGTAATCTGTCAAAGTACAGTTTGAATCTGTATCATATCAAATTACGAATCCTAATATGACCGTTGACGGGACAATGTAGGATAATACGCACCCCCACTTTAATAACCGTATTTCTAACTTTATATATAGAGGATATAATCTCAAAATTGAGGTAGCAGATCATATTCTAAAGATCTACTCGGCCGTCTCAACAAGACGAGGAGCTATATTCGATAATTATTGGTCAGAAATGGTCCATTTATGTCGACTACCATTGAGTACCCTTCTTTAATACAAGTCGTCGACAAGATAGCGGTTCTGATGGAGCTGGCGCAATAGGCCTGATACAATTACCTGAGCACATGTTGACTCAGTCTATGTCTTATTTTATAAGATTCGAATATATATGAAGGAACTAGAACGATGCTATGCCATGGTATGGTAATGCTAATTATTTTCCTATTCTCGATTTCCAAAATGCCTATGTCTAGTGATAGTTATACAATAACACAGCTCGCTATTTTTTATATCGACATACATACATCTAGATTTTCTATTCCTCTTGTATATTTGAATGCTGTTACACTGTTTATGATTTTACACTGTTACATATTTCTCGGGATAAAACTTTAACACGTATGTGGTTTTCATGTTGATAGTTATTAAAGCAATGTTTCTGTTTGGATTTTTGGATAATCAACTTATGCCTGAATTGTGTTACGTATCTTAAAAATCAAACGTTATAAGTGATTACGTGGAGCATTTCCAAGTTTATTAAAACTAATAACATAGATGTGATGAATTTGAATAGAAAGTACGGTAAAATAAACGTAATCAGTATTTCAAATATGATGTCGAAGAATTTGTTTGCATTACTCATACATAAATAATAATTTTTTTAAACTTCTTACATACAGCAAATTTGTAAAATAATGAATAAATTCTTAGGACAATTAAATAATAACTTTTGGGAAACACTCTTGGACTAGTGAAAATTTATTTGAGTTAAGTATTTCTTAAAGTATAATTAATATATTCGGTGATATTCGTGTGGGAAGTATGACGTTAGCGATATTTCTTGCAATGGCAACAACCTTTTTTATTATGGAATATGAAAGAGCACATTTTTTACATATTTTATGGTAGTAATTATATTAACGTGAGTATAGGTCAGAAGAAAAATTAAGAAAAACGATTTTGCAATTTGAAAATACTATTTGCAAATAGTATTTCCTTTAGCGATAATGATTATATAAAAGAATTAACTAAATTCATGTTCAAATTTTGAGCTGTTAGCTACCTAACAGTAGCCTTAGCGACCGATGATGTCAAAATGTTCTATTGTCGTCAGATAAAAACTTTCTTATCTTTTCTTCTATAGTTTTATCTTCCTATTTTTTCAATTTGTTAACTCCTAAAAACTTCTTCCTTTTATTTGAAAAAAGCAGTATGCTTGAAGTATTTGTTGAGCAGGAACTTTGTTTTGTAACAAATGGTTAAATTAACTGAACGAGATAGAATTGAAATTTTTCTCATGATCGAATTTAGAGATAGAATGAGCATCCAAGAACATTTTTTCATTCAACAAGATGGTGCACGTACCCAATAAGCAGCATCTGTTCGCGCTTATTTAGATGATTCCAAATCATTGAATAACGATATGTGGAGCTCATTGAAGACCAACGAGAAGTGGTGATTACTTTTTATAGGAATACTTAAAAAACAAAGTTTATGTTACTCAGCTGTAGTGTTTAGAAGATTTAAAAGGAATAATTCACTACGAAATACAACCCTTGAAGTTATTGTATGTGTACAATTGGTGTACAATTTGAAAATTTAATTCGGTTGATTTTGTAAACAATCATCATCATTAAATTAACCATTTCGACTACATGATCATAGAGGCAGGGATACCGCAAGTAGTAGTCCTATCTCCACACCTGTTCTCAATCTTTACCTCGGGCCTCCCTAGGACGAATCAAACCACCGTTTCCTTTTACGAAGATGACACCGCGATCGTCGCAAAGTCAAGCACCCACATGGTGACGAGATACCTCCTGAAAATCGCGGATGAATTAGAGGAGTGGTGCGACAGATGGAAGGTGGCCATCAACGCGGACAAGAGCAAGGGCATTCTCTGCAAGAAGACCAGGAAAACCTCAGCCGACGAAGTCACCATCAACGGAGAAGACATTACATGGACCGATACTGTCAAGTACCTTGGAATGACGATGGATGCGTCCCTGACGTGGCGGGCTCACATTAGGAAACGTACAGGGATAGCCAAGTCCACTCTGGTAAAAATTGGTCCAATGCTGTTACGCAACACTGACCTCAACCTAAGAAACAAACTGTTGCTCATCAAATAGGTAATGATACAGCTCCAATTAATGTACACTTCTACCGCATGGGAGTACGCTACCAAGACGCACATGAAGAAGATCCAAGCCGTGGAGAACATCGCGCTGAGACGTGTTCTGGACGCTCCTTGGTTCGTCAGAAATGACGACATCAGAAAAGATCTAGCTTACAAGACCGTCACGGAGAAAATCCAAGACAGAGCAAAGAAGCTCTACGATCAGACGATGGACCACGATAACTCCCTGATAAGAGCAGCCTCTGACTACGACTCGGGAAGGCTGCACCGCCACAAGAGACAAAAACTCCAGGTTCTCGCTTAAGAAAACAGGATACGCACCCCAACTGATTTATTTATTTATTATACCAGGCGACAGGTGTATAACCTGTCGCTCGATGACCATACCTTACCTTAAAGGTAGACCGACATTTCCATACCTATTTACAGGAAGTGGGGCCCTATTGCTACACTTCCTGCCTCACGACCCTGGCAGGTTGAGCTGAGGGTTTATGTAAATCCCCAAACAACCCTCCGTCTTGAGTTATAAGACTCAAAATGGGGAGACTGATGTACTTCCATCCGAGTCCTGCGCTGCGGGAGGACTCACGACAGATTACGCCCCCGGGGGCAGATAGCCGGTGAAGAAAGAAAGTGAGACGACAAGAAGAGTGCCAGAGGAGGATCCAGTGGGCGGGGTTAAACAAGCTAGGACAAAGGGATGTCTGTTCGAATCTACCGCCGCCAGGCACCTTGCTGCTGTTTACGAATAGCGCTTCTTGCGCTGCTCGTGCTGGGAGTGAGCAAAATTTTCATCTAGGCCACCGTGCACGTCAATTTGATATTGGCGAACCATTTTGAAATCGCACAATTATCTTTCTTCATTTTTTTGTATTTAACTTATACTCGCGGTTGCTAATTAAAAAATACCCATGATATCATACTTTCTACATGAATTATTCTGTATGTATTAACGATATTCTTAATATTTTATTATATTAAAAATCGATAATTAAAAACAAACTTTGACGGGATCTAGAGTTTTCCCCAAAAGTTTTTAATGAATTCCTTGAGTTTTTAATGAATTTATACAATACTGTACGAAAGCAATATACGTGTCACATCACGCAAGAGTGTTGGCTCAAGTCAAGGTTACCATAAATATAAAAAAAAATTCCACTAATTACTCAAGATTAGCTAATTAAGATGTCAAGAAAAGATAAGGTAAGATGTCTCTGTCAGGACCTAGTTAATTACGTTCATAAACAAATTGAAAATTAATTTAATCACAAATTCATAACAGGCAAAATTACTATTTGCGTGTATCTGTTACAATTTCTTTGAAATGTATTTAAGTTTTTATTAAAAATTATGAGATACGGCTGTAATTATTTTCTTGAAAATATACTATGGAAACATGTTCATATCAAATAAGAAAATGATAAATCGATGTGAATTAAATAAATCATTTTGTAGTTCCACTTCAAATCTATTGTTATTTTTGTTTTTGTTTTTAACTTCATAATGAATTAAAGTAATGAATATATAGATCACAAGAAATATGTTAATTTCAAATTTTTATAGTATAAATATTACATCCTGTATGTGGATTGTATTTTAAAATGTAAAATAAATTCATGTTTGTCACTAGATCTCGTTTTCCATATTCTACATGCAATGCGCTTCCTGAATTTTAATACAAATCCTTGTTTATTTAAGAATCTGGTAGAGTAATAACGCAAATCTTTATTTAACCATTTTATTTACAGTCGTCGCGGGTTGAATCAAAAATTAAACAAAAAAAATTGGAATAAATAAACTTCCGTTTCTACTCGGCCTAGCGCAGGGTATTTACATTACAAATTTAAAACCTGCAAACATGTCGCTGGATGTAACCCCGGGAGAGCCAACACCAGGCTAACTTTCGACAAGCTATTTACAATAAAGCTGTTTGAATACAAGTTGGTTTCAACAGAAAATTATATATGTATATGTCGTTATACGATATTATATTTTGAGATGCACATTTATTAAATTCATCAAGAAAGAATATAATTAGACCCTTTCGATATATTTCCTTGATATATAGGCAATATTAAACTAATTTTTGGATTTATTATGACTTTATATTGAAAGCGTTACCTACTTGAGAGCAATTAACTTCAAAAATTAATTTATTATTGTCTATCTTTCAGGAAAATGTATCAAAAGTGTGGCATTACATTATTTCTTGATAGTTATAGTTCCTTAGAATATCTATCGTTTTTACGAATTTGTCTATGGGTAATTTCATATAACTTAACTGTACTTTTATTAATACAATTATCTGCTTTTGTCTCTATGTAACGTAAACGTGACTTAAGTAATTCTGATATAAACATTATATAAAGCTCGCAGATCATCATTATTATTAGAAAATCATATTATAATCAGTTTTATAAATACTGTCCTGCTACTTTAAAGTTATCTAAATACTTATTTTATCGAGCTACATATTCTATTAAAAATAAATTTTAATAACGTATAAATAACAAAAAAAAAACCATATTGAATAAAATATGTAGCTTGCTAAAAGAAGCCTATGGGAAACATTTGATTGCGAAAGTTACTTAGAAATGGCACAACAATAGTATTTTAACAATAATGATCATAAATAGGTCATACGGTGAACTGGTATGATGCTCATATCAGAATTGACTAATGATACACACAATATTTTGAGATATCCATCACTGAATCGTTGTCCAACTGACTACAGTTTTAAAAAAATCTCTTTAACCATAAATTAATACTGATGGAGGGAGTAATAATAATATATACGCTGAATGATTACTGATTTTAACAGCCGAAAATATTTATTTAGTTATTATCTGTGATTTCTATTAATTTGTGGGTGATATAGATACAATATTGTTATTACTTTGGCAAAATATCGTTAATCTTCAGTAATTTTATATTATATACTTGTGTAAAAAAATGTATAACTCTCTTGATAGTTACAATCTATAAATCGTGGCGTTGAGGAAAGCCAGGCGATATTTTCCCAAAAAATTACCATTAAATTCAGCGTATCACCAAACGGAAATCAAGAAGTTATAATTTTCTCTATATTATATTATAAAACGACTGGTAATATACAGAAAATTCTAGCTTCCTTGCTTTCCATTTGGTGACACGCTGAATTTAATGGTAATTTTTTGATAAAATACCGCCTGTCACAAATCTTACATAAAAACATACATTTTTGTGTCAAAACACAGATAACCGTCTCGATAGCTGAAATGCGTGAATTGTGGGGCTTAGGAGAAATAGGTGTTTTCTCAATAAATTACCATAAAAGTCAGCGTGTCGCCAATTGAAAAGCAAAGAAAGTATAATTTTCTCTATATCATTAGTTATTCTATAATATATTTTTGTGTAAAAAATAAATAACCATCTTGATAGTTCAAATATGTGAATTGTGGGGTTGAGGATAGACAGAGATTCTCAAAAAATTACAATTAAATTCAGCGTGTTGCCAAATGGAAAGCAAATAAGCTATAACTTTTTTTATATAATTAGGGGTTTTATAACATAGTTATTTTATAAAGCCGAATGACTTTTCGACCATTTGCTTCTTTATTACAACAGAAATACTACTATAATAAAATTATAATACTATTAAGTGTAATATATTTTAGAATAGAGTACGGCCCTGAATAGGCTCATGAACATAGGCTCTAGGTTGAATTGTTACGCCACTGTATTAATACAATATTCTCATAGTATACCTATAAACACAGGCAGTAACTGCAACCGCTATAACCACAATATCTAAAGCACAGCATTCATTTTGATGTTGCAAATTAAACATATAGAAGAAATACATTTTTTTGATAGTATAAAATTCGATTGAAGTTTGAAAAAGTAAGGATTTGAAATGGAGTATTTAAAAAAATGTCGATAGTTTATAAATATATATTAAGAGACCAATATTTTCTCTTTTTACAAATGAGTAGTTACTCAAATGAATAGTTAGAGTACAAGATATAATTTGCTGTTTTTAATGTAATACGCCTACATTATAAATTGTGCTTTCATCGGGTCATCGATTACAGATATTAGTACCTGAAAACATTTACTCGTTTTGTGTTCTAATTTCAGCTTTTAAATTGTTTTAACAGCTACTTTTGCGTGTCTGTATCATTGTACTGTGGTCTATAATTAACGTAATAAAAACTGTGAGATATTATTAATTTATGGATGGTTTAGGTAAAATATTGATGTTAATTATACAGTACATAGCTTCGATAGAGGATTCGCTAAATAGGACTTTCAGAGAGAGACTATTCTCGAATAAAGTTTGATATATACAGTGGCGGTGGCTTATCTATGTATGTTCGGTGTATATTAGGACTCTATTTGCGCAAATTAAGCCATAACCGATGTCAAGGGTTTCGACGTTCTCACTATATATAGTGCGTGTCATAAGTCTACTCTCCCTCTTTTAACTTTTGAATAGATTATTTGCGGGAAACCAAATTTGGGTGATTTATTTGAGGGTAAGAATACTACGTAAAATTACTACTTACTACATACTTCATTAAATCCGCGGTCAAGGCGCCATATTGATTTAAATGTATAGATTTATTAAATGGCATATTGGGTGGAGCGAAACTTTCATCTAGAATATAATCCTAAAATTAGAAATTTTTATATTCGGCCAATTTAAAATGCGGACCAAAATAAGAATGTAATTTTGGAAGTTTTAACAAAAGTAGCAACATTGTTTAACTACCATTATTCAGTGTACATGAATTTTAAAAATCATTGATTAAAGAAGGCATAATTTACTAGAAAGAGATTCACACAATTTTTTTGGGTTTCTAGTGTTGATAAAACTTGATACGGGGAACATCAGTATGGAAATCATCTGGTACGGTAAACACTAGGTATGAGAAACATCTAGGAAATTCTAACGTAATATTAATGATCCTAGTTATCTAAGACTTGAGTAAAATCACGTCGTTACTTCTATTGGCCGAGAGTAAATATTCTTGACGCTATTATTGGTAGCTAGTCGTCTCGCCCAGTCCTTTACAAATAGATCCTGATGTAAGCTCTATCACTTGTTTACCATTTATGTTCGTAGCAAAAGCAGTCATCGTAGTGTATCAGTTACCTTAGTTACAACTAACGATAACTATTTGACATACCATGAGTCGTAGGGTAGAACATAAAGTGGAAGCAATTGCTATTTTTGGTGAAGCCCAACGAAATTATTGTGAAGCACTACGCACATGCAATAATAGGTATCCGGATAGACCAATCAGTTGAAACTATTTATGATATCTTCTTAGGAAATTTAAAGCGACTGAAAGTGTTAACAGTTTGAAACGCAGTAAATCACAGCAAATACCTAAAAACCCACAAATCGACATACTCGCAGACATAATTAAAAATTCTACACAATCTACTTCTCAAATAGTACAAGCAGCTAACGTGTCGCCACGCACTGTACAGAGGCTATTATAAAAGCAAATTTAATTCTTATAAACTTAAAATTTTTTACTTTTTAAAGAAATATATTTTAGACTTTAATATTGTGAAATAATGTCAGAATAATTTCTGAAAATCCACATTATTTGATGACCATCTATTTTAGTGACGAATGTATATTTTTATTAAACGATGCGGCGAACAAACAAAATGTCAGATACCGGTGTAACGAAAATCTTCATATTTTTTTTTTGGGAAGGTCGTATATAGTTTCTAGAAAAGCTTAATGTGTAGTCGAGAATTTTGGGCAATCACATAGTGGGACCACATTTTTTGGACGAAACATTAACTGGTGAGTTGGGGATATTCGAAAACTTAATACGCCCTTTAATTATAGACGCTGTTAAAAAATGCGATGTAGAATTTGATAACGTAGACATCACTTTTCAGCATGATGGAGTTCCACCTGACTAATCTAGAATAGTGAGGAACTTTTTGAATAGAAATTATCTGGGACTTTGAATAGGTCAGACTTCCTCCCCCCCAGAATTAACAACACTCAATTTTTGTATTTGATGCTATCTTAAGTCAAAGGTTCATCAGAATGAAGCAGAATCCTTGACTGATTTCCGTCAAAAGATAGTGACAGAATATAGGTGCATTAGTGAAGGCACTGAAGACACAATTTCGCCGCGTATATTGATAAATAAGACTATTTGTATGTCACAAAGTTGCATAAAGGTGCTCACTTTGATCAGTTACTAACCTAATGTTTTATTTTCTAATAACATCTGAAAAGTTTCTGTAAAATCGTTCTGCTAAGAATCTGGAAAATGCTTCCTTAAGTAGTCAATCTATCTCTCTACTATTAATTTAACTCTAATGCATGCCATATTGTTAATTTTTATGAATAAAGGTAGTTAAACCATGTTGCTCTTTTCGTTAAAATTCCCAAAATGACATTTTTATATTCGGTCGGCATTTTAAATTGGCTGAATATAGAATTTTAAAATTTTAGCACAATACTCTAGATGAAAATACCTTTCGAATAAAGGGTTCCACCCATTGTGCCATTAAAAAAATCAAGATGGTGCCCATACCCCATTTTTAACACTATGAATGCCGTTTTCTCCAAAAACCAATAAAAGTATTTTAAGTCCAATAAACCATCCAAATTTGGTTTCCCACAAATAATATATTCAAAAGTTAAATGGGGGGGGGGGGGGAACTTATAAACTGTATATATGTAAATACGACGTGAGATATTGCGTTGATTGCATAACGAATGGAGAACACGACTCCGTGCATTATTCATTTCATTGTATCGTTATTATTTAATTCTCAATTATCTACCTAGTATGTAAATAAGTAAGTAATTACCTTTATTTATATCATTATATACGATAACTATATTTTACAACGCTGACGTTTAGCTAATTCCACTTTACTTAATCCTTATTTATATATGTACAACATTATTGATCTACATTGAGTAGGGTATAGATATAATTTTGTTTGGATAATTAATTTTGATAATGATAAATAGAGTCAATAGGATAAATAGAGTCAAGTAAAATTTAAGTAATGTTAGATTATTACAGGATCATATATTAATATTGAAAACATCACGATTAACTATAAATTTCCATATAAGCATGTAGGTAGGGCAATTGATATAACATGGAATACAAACAGAGTATTCAACAAACACAGATATTCAAGTCTATAGATTTATAACCACTCAAAATATTAACAAATAAAATGCAAAAAAGTTGAACAAAGACATCAATAAAAAATAAATTTCTTTTATTTTCTGTTAATATATATGTCGAGTAACATTTTGTATTGAAAAACTGCAATAATGGGAAATATGTTGTCAATGACTTATTCACTTTAACAACTCATTAGTTTCACGATTTCTTAAGTAACTTCACATGGAAAACCCTTAATTTGGTAGTCACAATATTAAAACATTTGATTTATTCTAGTGGATTTGCTTTTTATTATGTATATATTTACGTCAACACCGAAAAATTTAATAGATTGAAAATGCCGGTTTATTATTGAATATGTTAAAACACATGTCATTGTTCTTAGAAAGGATTGGAACCTTTGATGCAACAATAAAAATGTCAGTGGGACAATTTTCCACGAACATTTATTCGTGGACTATTACTGTTTTTAATGAAAAATGAGATATTCAGAAAATTGATACAGAGAAATTACTCTCTCAAAAAATACTAGAATAATAATAAGTGTCGTTATAAAATTAAATAAAGCAGGTATTTCAAAAATCAACGGAGTTACAGTATTAAATCAAGAAATGAATAGTACCAAAGTCTAGCATTTAAAATGTTCTAATAGTTCTCCAAATTTAAAGAATATCAAACGATGAACGTAAGAGAACATATTTCGAAGATGACGGTTTTAAAATGTTTAATCTAATAAACTTATAATTTACTTGAAGTAAATCTTTCTAAACAGAATATATGATGTATAAGTTTTTAGGGTAATAATTCATATATTCAGGAAATCTATTACACCAAAGTAATGAAAAATATTTACTATATTTAACTTACGATTTTCTAGTAAATGGCGAAGGCGCTAGTGATATGTTAATGTGTATATATATTTTGTTTTGTTGTACTCCTTTTGCCGCAAAATGATACAAAATATTTATTTAAACACATCTCAACAGTATTCTATGTTTGAAATAATGAGTAAAGATTTCAGGACGAAATTCATGAAAAGAATAAAATTAGTGTAAGGTTTCTCGAAAGGTGTGTGTACAATGAAGATAAAAATCTATTATTAGAACGGGATAAAACCGAATAATTTACCAATCAATTGACGAGAAAAATGACTACTCATAACCATTTAATCATTCAAGTACTTTTTTCAGGGGCTTTTTCAAGAATATAAAAAACAAATTTTAGTATATTTTTATTATAAAATATTCACGGACGGCATGTCGCAAAATAGGTTAGTTATATTACCTATTATTTAATTAGTCTAGTTAGTTATATTAGTATAATAGGTTTTATAAATCTAGTAAGTTGTATATTTACAATGTCAAATTGTCTAAAAGCCACTGAATTCTCTAGATTCTACCTAAATATCTAGGTTTGGAAGTGCTAGAAGTTTGATTGGACTTGACGTACTTATGAAACGTTATTTGAGTAGCAATACTTAAAGCACTAAAGTTTTAATAAGCGTATGTGGTATTTGGCGCCTAAACACATATTTGAGGTAATCTATAAATGATTGTAGTTGTAGAATTGGTAGTTGTGTCATGGAATATGTGTAAAACCGAGACTGCCTGAGCTTGAGGTAGGCAATCAAGGCTAAATAAATGGATTGAGAAGTAGTGAGATAGAAGATGCTCGAATTTTATACTAAAAGTAAATAAATTTGGAGCATTAAGCTGGAACATTTTGAAGAAGTAGACTATATGATTCAGTAATACTATACTAAATATCCCCAAATCCCCAAAACTGCTATTTAATTTCCGTATAATAAATATGAAATAGAAATATTAATAGACGAGTCTTTCATTGAGAATGATGTTTACCACCGGTGACGTTGGTGAAAATTACGTACCGTTTTACCAATACTGTAAGGCATTCTCTTAAGTTAAATTTTCCATCGGTTATACCTTTTCGTTTATTTGTAAATGTATGTTTTCATATTAATACTTATATGCATAAAATCACTTTTGTTTTTTTAATTATGCTTTTATAAGTGTTCCAAATGTTGTTATTTAGGATATTTTATATGAAACAGAAATATCCAAGATATACATGTAAGACAGCGATCGATATATCTACGAGAATTTATGTTTTTTGATTTTATATAACCTTACAGTGGGATATTGTAGTTATTGTTGGAGACGTCATAAAATAAGAATATGGGTTTACATTATTAAATAGCGTATAACTATTTTACTTGGACTGCCTTTAAATAAGGTCTATCACAACTATAGAGGTAGAACTAGAGAGATACAAACACTAGTAACAGTATGTGTAGTTTACATCCATGTTACCAGCCCAGTGGAAAAATCTACGCAAACGAAGGCTCAATATCAATAATAGGCTAAGTACAAAAAAGATAATTTTGTGTTATTAATTTTTTTTATTTTGTGAGAAAACTTTTGATAAAAAAAATTGAACCAAATTTTTTATTCATTATGTAGGATAAGATTCATATTATTATTGCAAAATTTTCTTGAAATCTTTTCCTCTGATGTGTGAAAAATGATATTTCATTGGAAAAAAAATGTAGAACATGCCACGTGCCGTATTTTTATCGGTAAAAACGAGGTACTTGCGAAATAAAGAAATGTAAGTTGTTCTTGAAACTTTTAACCGTAATATTAAACATCGTGCAAGTATACTGTCATGTATTTAACTACTCTAATCTCTTCTTTTTTATTTTCACAGAATATAAAGCATTTCTTAATTGATAAATTATTCGAAGAACGCTCGATTTTTTATTCTTCAAATATAGCAAAATCTCTTACATATTTATAGATTACTATTCTTGTTGAAAAGTTGTTTTGATATAGTTGTAATGGTAAAACCAAGTTTTGATAACATTTATGGTACCCCTTTCTTGAGAACCTTGCAGATGCTCCATGCTTCATGTTAATTAAACATTGTTCTCATATTGACGACCTCGGGTGCAGCTTTTTCAAATATAATACAACTGTATTTGGAAATGTTTAGTTTTGTCGTGTTTATGTATGAATTGACAGCTGGTTTAAAATCAATGAAGCCGCCAGATTGGATCATAGTAACCGCAAAGGGATTGTTCGGTGTTGACTTCCCCATAAGTTTAACCAAGTCCTTAAGAACCTCCCACTTTTAAATTCTTTTGTGTTTCTCGACCTCAGCGAAAGCCCTGTGACATGACAAATACGAATGGCCGGAGACCAAAACTTACATGGCTTATCTCATCATATCTGCACATAATCGTGGAATAAATTCAAAGAAACACAACCATTTTATTCTTATTCTGACCAATGCAATTATCGGACCAGACGTTCAGTTTTCATTTCCTCATATATTTCGGAGTTCTGAATACTTTAAAGAGGAATTTCATTATCGCCTCAACCACTCATACCCTCGTGCCACAAAAACATGATCTCCTTATTGTTATTACCAACATGGACACTTAGATTGTAGCATAAAATTTGACGTAAGTAAAACATATCACCGTGGGTTAAAGAGGACAGAGATAGAACTTGTTCAAGATCCATCGAACATATAGAATCTGCTTCATTACTTCTATTGCCCCCTTGCCTTCTCAGCTTCTCTCTGGTGTATTTCTAAAGCAGTTCTTACTGTTCTATCACTAGGCTCTGTTAAGATTTCTTCTGACAGTAAGTTACATTTGGAGCAAGTATCAGTGCGTGGTCGAGGGAGTGAAGTTTGCGGGAATTTGCTGACAATTAAAATTTGCAGTAAAAGTGCGGTGACATTTAGTAAGTCATAGCCTTACCAGCGGCCCGGTAATACCTTCACGTCATCTATCGGGCCATATTTGCACTACTATCCTGGTTGTGGCACGTAGTTGACTTTATAGGTTGTTGGCGATGGCACTTAGTTTGTTTTTTTAGGTCTAGCTAAACTTTTTTTTGGCACTTATTGATCCCGTTATTGATTTCCAGTCTTCAAATTAATTAACCTGTATTTGAACACAAGCTAGAAATTTTAAAGTTATTATGTGAGCGACGTCATCAGTTTCTTTCTTTAATGCTATCATACTTGTTTTTCTCTAGTACAGTCATACTCCCGAGCCACAGACCCACAACAGCGGCCATGTGAAATAATTCTAATATATATATATATATATATATATATATATATATATATATATATATATATATATATATATATATATATATATATATATATATATATATAACATCAGACACCTGTGAACTTAAGACTTCGATAGCTCATCGCTAGAATGTTCAGCTGGGAACACGGAGGTCGCGAGTTCAACTCCTCCAATAGCCCGACGTTTTTTAAATGGTATTGAAATAAAATTGAAGCCTCCCCATTGACGGTCTTCGAACCGCCGAGAAAGAAGTTCCACCCTGAGAACTATCACACCTATTTAGCGGTTCCTTTGATATATGCCGCCAAAGACCCCCGCCGACTGTTAATTGATTTTAATTGATATGTCATTTGTCACCTTTGACGCTAACACCTCTCTGGCAGTATCCTTTGATCTCAACATGATGCGTGTCGACAAATTTTCTCACGGTCATCAGAATTTTCCCACACTCAAGTGTCCCTATATCTATTTATTACACTTGATCTGAATATGACATAGATATCAGACATTCAGAAATCTGTAATCGTTCCTTCCAGGTTTCCGAAATTTCCTTTAGAATTCCAGCGACCATTCATAAATTACTCTTGCTTTTATCATATTGGTAGCAGTGTGGTTTTCACCATATTATGTTACCGGTAATGTCCGAAAACCATTAATACGCATATATCTTAGCATTTTAGGAATTATGCATAAATACAAAAATCGTCAGTGGGTATGCATAATATCAGGGACTGATTCAAGTATTAGTGATAATAACTATAAATTGAACAGGAATTATGCGTACTACGTGAAATATTTCGTCATTATGTATATGTATTTAGGGGTATTGTAGGTAAAATAGAAGACATATACAATAAAATCTATTTATATAAAGAAGTAGAGCTTTGGTGACACTTATTAATGCATAATCTGTTATTTTCTTTACAAAGGTGAGTAGCGTTTCTGCAGAATTTAGTACAGTTGCATTTTTGATAATATTGCATAGTACCACAAGCTACTGCAGCTGCTTTTCTAAGTTGTTACATTCGGAATATCCTTGACATGCAAGAAGTCCGAACTTGAACCAGGCTCAAATTGAGATTGCACATATGATTGCTGTAACATTCCATTTCTTACTTTAAGTTATATTCTTCTTTAAATAAAATATTTAATAATGAGTTTGTTCTTCCCTTTATCATCTTAACTTTATCAATAAACTTATATTTAATATCAGCATCTAGCGTGGTTATTATGAATAGAAACACTCAAAACTAACTTATATCTTAACACGCGTATTTGAGATAGAGGAAACTAAAGGAAATGAAATTGTCCGTGATTATGCCTAGTAAATACGAAGTATTTACAATTCCGGTTCAATTTTTAGTTATTATCAATATTATAGGAATCTCGCTGATATTATGCGTACACACTGATGATTTTAGTACTTATGCATAATTATTAATGTACTCAGTTATTAATCACTGATAATTTCAGTAATTACGCGTAACTCCTAAAATTTTAAGTTATTATGGGTAATAAGGTTATCGGATATTAGTGGTAACATATACAGTACATATTTTCAAATTACATTGGCGTTTTCGCCATTTATTTAAAAATTGGAAATTACTGTAAACTTAAAGTGGATAATAACATACCACATCTTTTATTTCATGATATCAAAACTTAGTAATTTATACTAACCTACTGTTTTTATTTCCAGTCCTCTAATGTTAATACACTCGATATGAATATGACATAGATATCAGACTTTTAAACATAATTCCATAATCATTCCCTCTAGATTTCCGAAACCTCCTTTCGAATTTCAGTGGCCATTCATAAATTACCATTGTTTTTGTTATATTGGTAGCAGTGTAGCTTTCACCCTATATACAGTATATATTTTCAAATTGCATTGGAGCCTTCACCATTTATTAAAAGATTGTAAATTACTGTAAACGTAAACTGGACAACACACCACATCCTTTATGCCATGATATTAAAACTTACTAATTTTAAACCAATCTACTTTGGTTTTTATTTCCAGTCTTCAAATGTTAATATACTCGAGCTAAATATGACATAAATATCAGACTTTCAGACAGAATTCCATAATCGGCCCTTCCATATTTTCATAACTTCCTTTCGAACTTCAGTGGCAATTCATAAAATACACTTGGTTTTGTCATACTGGCAGTGGTGTGGCTTTCACCCTATATACAATATAATATATTCTTCAAGTTACATTGGCGCCTTCGCCATTTATTTAAAAATTAGGAAATTACCATAAACATAAAAGTGGATAATAACATATGTGGATAGTAACATGTGGACATAAGCCACATCTTTTATGTCATTATATTCAAACTTAGTACTTTTAATCTATCCTACTTTTGTTTTTATTTCCAGTCCTCAAATGGTAATACAATCTATCTGAATATGACATAGATATCAGACTTTTAGGTATAATTTCGCAATCGTTCTTTCTAGATTTCCGAAACTTCCTTTCGAACTTCAATACTTCAGTGGTCATTTCATATTATTCATACAATACATTTTTCAAAGTAAATTGGCGCCTTCGCCATTTATTTTAACATTGCAAATTACTGTAAACATAAAGCGGATAACACACCACATCTTTTATGTTATGATATAAAACCTCAATAATTTATGCTAACCTACTTTTGCTTTTATTTCCAGTCCTCAAATGATAATACACTTGATCTGAATATGACATAGATATCAGACTTTTAAACATAATTCCATAATCATTCCTTCTAGATCTCCGAATATTCCTTTAGAATTCCAGTGGCCATTTATAAATTACCCTTGTTTGTATCATATTGGTAGTAGTGTGACGTTCACCCTATATACAATATATAGTTTGAAATTATATTGGCGCATTCGCCATTTATAAAAAATTCAAATTACTGTAAACATAAAGTGGATAACACATCACATCTCTTATGTCATGATATTAAAACTTAGTAATTTATGCCAACCTACTTTTGCTTTAATTTTCAGTCCTCAAATGGTAGTACACTCGATCTGAATATGGCATAGATATCAGACTTTCAGACAGAATTCCGTAATCGTTCCTTTTAGATTTCCAAAACTTTCTTTCGAATTTCAGTGGCCATTCATAAATTACCCTTGTTATTGTCATATTGGTAGTAGTGTGGCTTTCACCTTATATACAATATCTGTAGCTGAGAGGTAAACAGTCGTAACTCCAATTTTTGCCGGATGGTGGTTTGCTTTTTTGTCTTGACGGTTTGTTGGTTGCTTATATTTTTAGGTTAGACAATGTAGTATATCTCCATTTATCAGTGAAGTAAAGAAACATATCTCCAATCCAATAGTGGCATAAAAATATAAGCAACCAACAAACCGTCAAGACAAAAAAGCAAACAACAATTCGATTGTTTGCTTTTTTGGAGTTATGACTGTTTAACGAATAAAAACAAAAGTAGGTTAGCATAAATTATTAAGTTTTAATATCTTGACATAAAAGATGTGGTGTGTTATCCAGTTTATGTTTACAGTAGTTTCCAAATTTTTTTAAATAAATGAAGAAGCCGTCAATGTAATTTGAAAATATATATTGTATATATGGTGAAAGCCACACTGCTACCAGTACGACGAAAACAAGGGTAATTTATGAATGACCACTGAAATTCGAAAGGATGTTTCGAAAATCTAGAAGGAAGGATTAAGGAATTATGTCTAAAGTCTGATATCTATGTCATATTCAAATCGAGTGTATTAACATTTGAGGACTGGAAATTAAAACTAAAGTAGGCTAGCATACATTACTAAGTTTTAATATCATGACACAAAAGATGTGGTGTATTATCCACTTTATGTTTACAGTATGTAATTTGACATTTTCTTAAATAACTGGCGAAGGCGTAAATGTAATTTTAAACGTATATTGTATATAGAGTGAAGGCCACACTGCTACCAGTATGACAAAAACAAGGCTAATATATGAATGACCACTGAAATTCGAAAAGATGTTTCGGAAATCTAGAAGGAATGATTAAGGAATTATGTCTAAAAGTCTGATATCTATGTCATATTCAAATCGAGTATATTAACATTTGAGGACTGAAAGTAAAGACAAAAGTAGGCTGGGATAAATTATTAAATTTTAATATCATGATGTAAAAGATGCGGTGTATTATCCACTTTATGTTTATAGTAATTTGAAATAAATGGCGAAGGCGCAAGTGTAACTGCAAACTATATATTGTATATAGGGTGAAGGCCACATTGCTACCAATATGACAAAAGCAAGGGTAATTTATGAATTACCACTGAAATTCGAAGATAAGTTTCAGAAATCTAGAGGGAATAGTTATGGAATTATGTATAAAAAAGTAAAATCTGATATCTCAGCTCCAGATATATATTTTCAAATTACATTGGCGGATTCTCCATTTATTTAAAAAACTGGAAATTACTGTAATCATAAGGTGGATAACACACCACATATTTTAAGTTTTGCTATTAAAAGTTAGTAATTTTAAGCCAACCTACTTTTGTTTTTATTTTCAGTCTTAAATGTTAATACACGTGATCTGAACATGACATAAATATCAGACTTTCAGACAGAATTCCGTAATCGTTCCTTCTAGATTTCCAAAACTTCCTTTCAAACTTCAGTGGCTATTCATAAATTACCTTTGCTTTTGTCATATTAGTAGTAGTGTGGCTTTCACCGTATACCAGGTATGTAAATATGAAATCGGAATTTGCGATAAATGGCCTAACTGCTAATGTATTTGCCGTCATACAGCGTCATTAGCGTCATTTTCTTATTTTGACATCTGATAAAGGTTTTTATGTCATAACAATACAAGTTTCATACAACATCGTTTTAAATAGCATTGAACATGTCGAATTTGGTGCCTGGAAACTACGATTTGTGGACAGCATTGATTTTCTGTTACCATTTGAAGAAAACTGCTACAGAATCGCATCGAGTGCTTGTCTAAGTCTGTCTAATGTGAGCTTGTCTAATGTGAGCATGCTCCTGGTAAATCACAATGCTTTGAGTGGTTTAAAAAATTCAAAAGCGGCAATTTTGACGTGAGAAATGAAGAACGTGGAAGACCACCAAAAAACTTTGAAGATAGCGAATTGTAAACATTGCTGAATGAGAATGACACTCAAAAAACAGTCACTCGCGGATTAATTAAACGTGTCACGAGAAGCCGTTTCCATACGTTTGAAAGCCATCAGAAAGATCCAGAAGGTGGGACTATGGCTAAGCGTAAGAGGTCATAGGGGAACTCCAGACGAACCATCGACATCGACCGCAAGGCCAAGTCGCTATGAACGAAAGGCAATGCTCTGTGTTTGGTAGGATCATGGGATCAGAAGGGTGTGATCTATTATGAGCTGCTAAAACCTGGCCAAACCGTCAATACTGAACGTTTCCGAAAACAAATGATCGATTCGAATCAAGCTTTGCATAAAAGACGACTAGAATATCAAAAATGGCAACACAAAGTGATTTTGATTGATGATAATGCGTCATCACACTGAGAAAAACTGGTCAAGGAAACGATTGAGGCGTTTAGTTGGGAAATACTTTCGTATGCGGCTTAGTCACCAGACTTCGGTAGTAATCGAATGGCTCCGTCCGACTACTACAGCAGCAGGGCTTGACTTATTACGAAAATGTACGAAAATGGCTCGATGACTGGTTTGCCTCAAAACAGCAAGAATTTTTTTGACATGAAATCGACAAATTGTCGGAGAGATGGGAAAAATGTATAGCTAGCAATAGGCAATACTTCGAATGAAATATTTTTTTATCATTTTCATACAATAAATGTGTACTTTCTATACAAAAAATTTCTGTCTCATATCTACATGCCTGGTACACAATAGATACGTATTTTCTAATTACATTGGCGCATTCGCCATTTATTTAAAAATTAGGAATATACTGTAAACAAAGTGGATAACACCACATCTTTTATGTCATGATATTAAAATTTAGTAATTTTAAGCGAACCTACTTTTATTGTTAGCTGTGGAAAAGTAATACAAACGTTTCGTGCTTATTTTTCCGGTCAATTGGCTGTTTGTCCATGTTAGAATAATAGTAGTTCGTGTTATTATTTGCATGTTGTTCATGATTTGTAGTTGAAACTTGTACCGTAGTTTAATCTTTCGAAAAAAAATCTATATTACGATTAAAACCATCTATACGAATGGGAATGAACGCGACTAATCGATAAACCCTTTAACGTCTGCAGGCGAGGAAGCTTCATGAATAGATTCGGTTCTAATTTTAACAAACGGTTTCAATCAGATCAACCTTAGATATTAAAACTGCAAATCTAAGCGGTTCATATTCTAAATATAGAGCGCTTCCGACATTAGACGTTGATAAATTATAGCATGTTATAGGGTGTTGAATAATGAAGTCGGGAAAAAATGTATAAGCTACCATAAAACACGTGTCAACAGGTTAAAAAAATGTAACATACGAAGGAGAGAATGACGCGGCGATAATGGAGGCAGGGCGCTCGCACCGCGTTCTTTTGTTATAATGGGGTTAAATTTCGCGGATAAGATAATTAATTGAAAAATGAATGGAGTTTGTCGTCACTTAGGGGTAATTCATTGTCATAAATTAATGTACTCTACTTTCAGTTTATACGTGGTGTAAAATGTCATAGACATGATTGCCGCCAAAGGGTGCTATTAAAAGTCCAATATATCGGAAATAATATGGTGCCTACTTTTTTTAACTGACTAAAGCAACCAGTTTTATTTCTTGATGATTCATATTGTGATGAACTTAAGCGAGATAAATCTGCCACCGGAATAAATTGGCGCTGCTGTAGTGGGATTTGAATAAAAATATATATTTTATATAAGTTCAGTACCCGCTAATGCACTAGGTCTAATACAATACAGATCTATTTTTTCCGTAACTATACAATAGATGGTGGCATATCATTTATATACCCCATCGCAGTAAAATATAATTCATACGTACATGTACTAAACGTATAATATGTAGAAATGCAAGTCTAAATAATACTCCTGTTATGTCAAATGCCGGGCACTTCCGGTAAGATCCGAATATCAACGAACTAGAACATACGCGTATTGTATGTTCTATTCATTAGCATCTGAACTACAACGGGAGCTTTCCTATCAATTGACGTCTTGGCCAACATAGTCTACTCAAGAAGGGCACTTTTCATGAATTCCAGTTCGCTGTCTCTAAAAATTATGGTTGAGGTGTCGTTTCATTCGGAATGGCATCTAGAAACTTTTTGAAAAAACTTAAATGACGCTCAAAAAAATTAAAAAAGTTATAAGAAGTTTAGTAAAAAAAAAAGAATTTGTTCTTCACGAATATCTCAAAAAATATTGTAGATATCGCAAATTTAAAATAAATCTTTAAAGACCAGGAAAGAACCTAAAAGGATGTCCCAACTCTGCCACCAATATTTATAATTTAAATGCTATTATCTCGTTTATAAACAAATATTACGCTATAAAAATATGTAAATTCCTGCCTTGTAACATCTTTAAAATATTTAATCATGAGAAATGAACGAGATTCTTGTGAGAGAAATCAATACGATACAAATAAAGTACAAGTGGCGCCATCCTATTTCACTGCGGCAGAATTCCCTATCTTAATTACTTATGTAGCGAGAAGGCTCCTGCCCATTTTGATAACATTATATATATATATATATATATATATATATATATATATATATATATATATATATATATATATATATATATATATATATATATATATATCGATAGAGGATTTAAGGGCACATGATGAGGACACATATTTTCATACACAGGATTAGAAAAATATATCGCAATACCTGATTTCTGACGAAACTAAAACAAGGTTGGCTAAATGATACTTTTAATAAAATTCTCTGTAGTTAGTTTCTTTTTCATTCAGTAACGTAAGTTGATTTCCAACAGCTACTCCAGTTTTAGAAATATGACATCACTAACGGTTTTTTAGTGGGCGACACTGTATATTTTTAAATCTTCGGATAGACACTCTTTGAATATTCAACAATTACAATTATGTAAGGTTTGTGTTGTGTGCTGCTTCGTGCTGTGTGCATATTGTAATTCTATAGATACTGTATTAAATAAAATAAAAGTAATAAAAAAAATATTAATATAATACATAAATAAAATTAACATGAATGTATCTTGTTGTGTTTGACGTTTGAAATACGAAATTTGTATATATTTATATCTCACTTTGTTCCGGTAAGCTATCTGATGAAAACTACATACATTTTTTATTAGTTGACGTGCGACAATGCCTAAATGCAACATTACCATAGATGTGGATAGGTCGAAAAGAACATGATCGTTTTTAGACTAGTTTTGTGTGATCATTTAATTTCTGTTATATATAAGACCATTGTTATGACAAACCTCAATTATTAGAAGAGTTGAAAAACCAAACTACGATGGCTATTCACGAAATATTACAGCATGCTATTCAAAACTCCTAAGAGCCTTCGCTAATGCTTTAGAACATTTTGATGTTGCTCAAGGTCGCTAGTTTGAACCTTTATTATGACGTTTCCTCAATATTAAAGTATTCAATAGTTTATTAATAATAAATGTAGGGAATTCAAATTGTATATACATAATATTTTAGTTTATTATTTTTATTTTCTTATTCACTTCTTATTCATTTTTTAATTAAAAGGACTCACGTTATTTACAAACTCTTCGATTTTCATTTACACTTGCTTGCTTATTAATTGCTTTAATTCTAAAACCCACTTTAAAAATCTGGTTTCTTTAAGATTGCTGGCTTACAAGATTCCAACCATTTACTGATACTTCATTATAAATTCAGCCTTCCATTGCTATACCTCTTATTTTTTCTTGTATTTATCATAAATCATGTTCTTCCTTTTTCAACAAAGTTCTCAATTGTCAATATTTATTTTCCATAAAATACGCTGTTTATTATTTTGCTCCTCGTTTTTGTTTTAGCTTTATTATATGTACATTAAGTTTTGTCTTTTTGTTTTGTCGTAAAAATGTTTTCTTTCTGATTTCTTGGGAGTTGTAATGTACTTTCTATTTTTATCATCCACTTTTATGCTTACAGGGAATATCCGGCTTCTTTGTGATCTAAACATGTTCAGTATCTTAAAAACACAGAACAGATCACAAGACTGAATCACTGGACTATTAGATTCAATCGCTGACTAATTAAAACTGTGTAATAATCGATGAATACCTAAAAAATATATCATGTGCAGCACAATACACGTGATAGAAGTGAATACTTCTTTAGAATGGAGAATGAGAGGGATTAAGAGTGAGAGATTGAAAGAAAGAGAGAGAGAGAGAAAGGGAGAGGGATAATTTCAAAAGAAATATAACAATATAAAATTTGTGTAAAAAATATTCGATTTATTCATTATCTACACTATCATCGGCTGGTGGTTCAATTGGTAATACTGATATGATTGGTTTGTGATAACTAAAATATGAGATATATGTTCGTGATTCGATATTTTCTAGATAACGTGTAAAAATTGCATCTATTGTTGTTCCGGATTTTGTTGTTGATTCTTTGGGATTGTTATATATAAGCAGACCAAATGTTTCTCGAAGAAAGTTAATCAACGTCAAAGAATAATTGGATGCGAAATTTACATTGAAATCTCCCCCGAGAATCAAAAGGATTTTGTCTTCGCCTCTTCCAAGTGCATTTGCACCTGTGTAGTTGTAAACCAGTAGGGAGCGGTGAATGAAATATATTATATCTTCTAGATTTTAACAAGTTAAACGGTTCAAGGATATTATCAAATAATCACAGAACACAGATGTAAATAACATAAATAATTACAAAACAATGATAAATATTCGGTACACACGCAAGGGAGACACGGATAGCCTAAACTGATATATATGATGTATAGCTCTCTTTCTCCTTCTCTCTACGTTATATCTTTTTTCTCTCTCGTGTAACGAAATCTCGAAACGTTACATTTTTTCTAATTCACTCTCCATTCTCGTCAATTATCAGAACGCCGCCAAAGAAGTATTCACTTCAAAAACTTTACCCGGGGGGAATGATTAAGCCGGCTCTATATACCTTTCTATTTCCCTAGGGATAAAATACAAATAAATGCATAGTCAGACATACGTAAATTGGTGCAATGAGGACATTGTTATGTGAAGTAAAAATGTGATAAAGAATTCCTCATCTATTTTGCATTATAAATATAACATATAATATGATTATTGTGTTTTAGTCAGTGATATAGCCATTTCGTAACATTTCTGATTAGTTGACTTAAACAATAATCATATATTCACTAAATAATGCTTTCATTTCAAAATTATTTACTCCCATTATTTCGTTTAGCAAAAATAATCCGTAAACAAAAAAGAAGTGAATTTAGAAGAAGGAGAAGTTTAAAACCAATGTTATGTAATTAATTAAGCCTAGTTTCCTGATACATGTGAGGAGATTCTTAACTTAGTTTACTGTTTTCACTGACTTGAGGTATTGTCGAGATAAATCTTTTAGACTACCAATTGTAGCAAAATTGTTAAACTAGATTACTTAAAGTTGATTTTGAAATAGGTGGTCTATTTCAATTCACTCAATAAACAATCGACAAATTGTTTGTGAAATCTTAATCTATCACATACTATATTTTCACCATCATTAACACTTTCATTTCCCCCCTGTTCAGTTAAGGGAGCCATTTTCATTTATTTGCTTTTGATTATGTAATTATATACATACAATTTTTAAAAATTCCGTTTGAAAGAATCAACTTGACAGTAACAGTAATAGAATAATTAGTCAGTTTAGTCATCTCTTATTTCTAAGATTTAGATTATTCGTTATTACTCTTTTGTCTATGAGCAAAGACATTCATACACATTAATTTATTGTTTTCAATCAGAAACTGATTTTATTTACATTTTTACTGATATCAGAGTTTTTAAAAACATGATTTAATAATAAAATTATATTTAATAATCTACAGCGAAATTTCATCAGTTTCGCTGAAGCTGTATATTTCCCGATATATGTATATATATATATATATATATATATATATATATATATATATATATATATATATATATACATATATAAAACAATTAATAATAACAATTCTTTTGGTTTAAATTGTTCTTAGTGTTTGAGTAGATTGCCCCAACATTTAATGCAGATTGATCTACATCGAGAAATTTACTCTAGAAAAAAAATGAATGAACGATTATTATTATTTCGAAATAAATTATATATTAAATGAAAACACATCTTCTTTTCATATTAATAACAATGTATTTATATACGATTCTAAAAAACATAATGTAAAAGTATAAATTTTAATTCCGTAACATGGTATAGTCTATTGTTTGTTAATTTAGCAAGCAACTTCTTTATCTTGATTTCACTGAAAATGGAGGAACCCTATTTAATACACCATATAATCATAAGTTAATGTATAATTTATAAACATGTTTATTTTCACCCCCTGGCTCATATTTAATCCACCAGCGTGAACGAGTCGATAACAGGCAACTTCTGTACAGGATACCACAAAGGCGCATCCCAGCCTCGTGACGTATATAGCAGGAATCAGAGCGAATCCGGACGAGCGAAGAGATCTGCTGAGGCGAACTGGACAAAACTCCATTTCCCTTTACAATATTAGTAACAACTAGTCCCCCAATGAAACCAGGAAGAGTTTCAGGAAGCGCTAGACGATCGTATTTCATGTAATATTATCTCCATGGAATTTTATTAATAAAATAATTCCAACGAACTACTGCCTAACTACTAAGTTTCAAGTTTTTAGTAATATACCACAAACTGACAAATTTGCTTATTTGATATTAATTTATTCTTCAGTTTTATTTAGAACATCATAATTGTTAAATTTTACTATATTCGTAGTCACGCTTTTATACATGGCCAACGTTTTATCATAGCTACTGAATACGAGCTATATATCTGAGCTACATGAGCTGAGCTTTGATTACTACTATTATAATTTAATTTGCATAAAATTTTGGCAATATTTTGGTTATTGCATTTGAGCATTATCCATTAAACTTTCCAGATCCATATTTCATGTCCACTGAACATATTCAAAC
The DNA here is from genome assembly GCA_037954035.1 of Rosalia funebris. Taxonomy (NCBI): domain Eukaryota; kingdom Metazoa; phylum Arthropoda; class Insecta; order Coleoptera; family Cerambycidae; genus Rosalia; species Rosalia funebris. The sequence continues at coordinate 25,981,765 of JAZFAV010000009.1, read as the reverse complement.
ATACATTTCTTCAATTATCATTAATTTTTAAGTAGGTCCCACCGTTAAGTCCCAAGTCAGATTTTTATTTTTAAATTACTTTATATTTAACATCATAAAATTTCTCTTCCTCCTCCCACTACCCCTGTGAATTACGACTGGCTCCTCGAGGTTCTTGTGGAATTTAATATGAAGGGGATTTTGATTGTTTATTCAATAATGTAAAGTTGCCTTTTAAATTTTGTACATTAATAACAGAAAATTAATTTTGGTAACTTATGAAGAACGCCATGAATCAATGGTGTTTCTAATTAACGTCACTGCATTAGTAAGTTGCTGGTATAAATTGTCCTTATTTATTAATTATATTATGGCTCATTTATTCGAAGCTCAGATAATATATGTTATGATTTGCTATTATAATAAAACAAGAACTCAAAAGGTGGTATGTGAAATGTTTAACAATAAGTACTTTAGCCATTAAAATCTATAGTAATTAAAATAGAAAAAATATATCGAGAAATCGAGAATAATGAATATTTAAAAGACAGGTAAAACATCGCCAATTGGTGAGCAAAAGTAGATATATTCGTACACAGTTAGATATATCAGATAAACCGGCTGTACTACTATCGGAAAACGATGTAAGTAAATAAACGACTTTTCTATTAAAAAAAAAAAAGAATAATAACAATATTATCCTCATAGTGCTCAGGTGAGTTAAGTAAAGATAATCTTAATCGATGGTTAGAATTATATAAATTAATGATGAACATATGCCAAAGAGATTTGCAAAAAAAACTGGATGATGAAGGCTGATGGCTTACACATAGCATATTAGAGAATGCATACTTTAGTAGGTATACTAAAAACATAGCCAATCTGTAGGCTCAGATACAGCTTCCTCACCCCTCCCCAAAAACGTGTTGTGTCGTTGATAAACAAATTTGTGGTCTTTATTTTCCTTGAGGATACAGTTATGATCTTATGTTTGTTTATATATTTTTCATGAATTTCTTAGCATACATAGCATTAAAAGAAACTATTCCTGGCGTAATATCCCAATAAAATAGACAGGTATATTTGGTATCAACAAGACAGAACTACACTATATTTTTAATGTAAAATGAGAGCTTATTTTTGCTCATAGGTGGATTTGGAAAAATGGAATGAATGTATGCTCACTTCTTTGTAGACCTCAAGTGTCCCTTCTTTAAAATCAAAAGTATACGTTAACTGACCAGAAAATACTAAAAAAATAATAATGTTCAAAATAAGCCCTCAGGCAATATAATATCCAACAATAGATATTATATCCAACAATACATATTATGACATGAACTGTGTTGTTTGAGTATTTAATTTACGTCGACAGAAAGCTGTTGACATATAAAATAAATATTGAATATATCCTGAATATTGCTTTGTAGTCTGCAGGTGATTTTATGTAAATGGTTGAGGTGGTTACAGTTTTGTATTACAAGTTTTAAAAACAAAAATATGTCAATTTCACTTTTATTCAAAATAACAATGTTATAAAATTTAAAATAACAATAATGTTGCAAAAATACTTCTACTAATTTCAAGAGGTATTAACGCATTTTGAAAATTTTCGAAACAAGTTTTCACTATTATTAGTGCGCCAAATTAAAAATATATATGTATTGCTGAATAGACTGTCAAAATCCTTTAAGGGAGACGATTCATGAGTTTCCTTCGCATTTAACATTATCAAAGGCTAATCAGAATGCAGAGGTTGTTAAAATGGTACAAGGAAATAATATTTTGGATTTTAATTGTTGTGTTTTTAATATAGCCTGGTAAATGAGCTTTAATAAAAGTAATATAAATGCAATAATTAATAGCAATATAATTTCAGAAAGAGGGAGATGACTCTACTGAAATGCATATGCATTGGATAAAGTTAGACAGTAGTATTAATTTTGGTATTATTATAAATATTTATATGTGCATACACAAATGAGTCTAACATTTAAGGCCACGAAGGCCATATACAAGAAGAAAATAAAACTATGGTTGAAGGTTTTAAACTATTTATCTGGTCAGCCAAAGTTCTACCGAAGATGCATTTGGATCAATAATATAATATGTTACCCAAAAACCGAATTTATATTCAAAATTCCACTAATACTATGTATTAGGTTCAAAGTCATTGCTTTCCTGACTTCATAATATGTATTGAATTTGAGTAAGATTTAAGTAAAACATGTGACTTACATATTTACAAAAATACAGAAAACTAGTTTTTAATATCCCTCAATCAAGGATGCGATCGTGGTAATGGATAACATTTTCTAAGCGTTTTTTAAAATATTTCTAAGTGTTGTCGAATATGTAAAATATTTATTAATATTACTATAATTGTATGTTAAGTCGGTTTTTTTATATGCAAAAATATTTCGGTACAAGAAACAAAATATCTCGTATACATAGTGTATGGGCAATTTCGATGGATAAACTTAGGAAATTATGAAAAGCGCCCACAGAAAATGTTGTGCGATATTGTTGTTTCAAATATGATGATTACCTAATAACAGTGGTCAAAGGACGCTTTGTTAACATGGAATCAGAAGGCCCTCACAGTTCAAAACGTGATTGGTAGATGGCGTAAAGTCTTCATAAATCCTCATAAAATCGCAAGTCACATTTATGCGAACAATAGTTCTAAATACCTAATACATTTAATACTTAATGGGCTTCCATCCAGCTGTAACCTAAATGTATAAGAGTTACATTTAATCCGAAACAGACTCATATGCAAAAAGTCACATAGAAATCAATAATTATCATGAGAAGCTGTAGACGAATATATAAAATAAACTAGGGATTAAGCCCTAAAATAACTCCATTGATATCTAGGGTAATAAGCATCACGACAATGTATAGAACTGTAGCATGGTGGGCATGGAATGACTAGATGGTGATACGAAGATCGATAGATAGATACATGGTATACCAAGACTTGCATGTCTGTGAGTTAGAGGATGCATAAACTCTGGTCCCATGAACTTACGCTATGACAGAAGTCCAGCTATAATAGAAGTTTGATGATTTAAGCTTACTACTACACATATATATTCAAGGAGAAGCTCGAGCAACAGCACACTGGCTATAATACACTGGATATAAGAAAACTCAAGCACTTAATCTGCGTCTACAACATGGACAAATTACACATGGCATGCTCCTATAGAGTTATTTGTAGCAATATCTGCAGCGGAGTGGGTTCAATACTATGACTGCATTATATACACCTTGAGTTTGGATGTGCCGTTCTCTATAAACAACTCTCTTCTGTGTCGGAAGAGTTAGAGGGTTGATTTCCTTTTGCCTAAATTTTAAGTTCTTTGTTAATTCCGAACATTTAGAATAATGTTCTATTTTGTTCTACAATACTTTATAACAGAAAAAATATCGTTTCTATAGATCTTTTAATAATGCAGGCTCTCAAAACCATTATCCAATGGAATAAATTCTTCACGATTATGTCGTGGTAATTGTCGAATTCGTTTTGATGATTCGCTGATCATTCTATTAGCTTATTCAGAAAAAATCCAAAGTAACTGAAACTACCGCAAACTCTATACATATATACATTCAAAGTAAATGAAACTACAGCAAACAAATGAAACCACAGCAAGAAAGGAATTTACTTCGTCTTTTTGAATGATGATAACATTTAAACATTGTGAAATATACGTGAAATGACCTTTTTGTCTAGACAAGATTTAATATCTACCTGTGCAATTTTCCTGGAATTCCTGTATTTATAAATTAGTGAAGTCAGTGATGTGTAACAAGAGTACGGAAAATATTTCTGAATCGATTACGACCTAATTTATCACCCATAAAAGCAGTATAAAGTAAAAACGTCTTTGGTGTTTACTCAAGTTATCGCGTTCTTGTTCGAATTTTAGGCTCAGTTTTACGATGATGTTTGATTTACTCTAGATTTTACGATCTCAAGAAAGTTGAAAAATCTTTATGCCCGGTCGTTAGTATATTATCTAATGTATAATTAACTTTACATAAAAAATGCACCAGATTAAACTTCAAAGTAAAGTTTAATGCAATTCTGAATACGTTAAAGGTTATAATAAGTTTTAAAGGTGAAAATAGATGAAAATGCCAACTAAGTATCGAATATTTCTAACTCAGTGTTAGAAACGGCCGTTCATGGCGTTCTATTTTTTATATCTTTAATGATTCAGATGAACTCCTTAAAATATGTATTAGTATCATCTTGATTAAAACTAAATAACATATTAATTACACTAGATTATTTGCCCTATTCAATTAGTCGAACTTCTTATCGAAGTCGAAGATTATTTATAAAAATATACTTAGCACGAACTAATGAAATAGTCTCTTTTAGATTCTATCTTTGTCATCTAACATACAATTTGATTGATCATTTTGCAAGTTTCCTTAGAATAATCCAAAAACCAGTGTCGTCGGTTTCTTGTAATATACCACGGTCCTGATTCGTGTTGTTACCTATTATCTCCAGTCCTTGGTATTATTAAGATCGCATTTGCCTTCATACTGTCGCAGTATGAAGGAAAATGTATGATTTATACTTTTAGTTAGTGTGGTCCCATTGTAGCTACCAAGGCCTATCACTGACAGTAGGAGACAAGCTACCCTCGATATGAAAATTTTAACGAACCTCATACTTGTTTAGCAAGGTAACAACATCTTACTTGTACTTACAACTTACTTTATTTTCATGTAATAGACAAGATACTTCTAGTTTACATCTCATTCAAGGGATGCTGTGCATATTATACAAGGTTATATAATTTCTGGCGAGTCCACTGATATACCAGTCGCTAGATTAAATATGAGATGAGATGTTATGTGATAGATCCTACTACAGTTGCTTGACATTTAATATCTATGGCATGTTCCTAAGTGAGTCTAAGCAGCCATCATTTATATTAAAGTTGTGTTTGTTCTCCATGGTTTCATCGTTCATCATTTTCTTGACTCTATATAATGATAAATGACTAATATCACATTCAATTATTCAATATTTTGTTGTTCTCAAAATCAGTTCTAATTTTAATTGCTTTGAACGTGCTCAACTACTTGGTTATAATGGTGATCTCTAATTAATTCTTTGTTATTTCTATTTCACTTATATAATTACTTTCAATTTGTTCATTACGAAGTAACATTCATGAGTAAAATAATTTTCTAAAATAAGCATTTGGTATAATACTGACAAATAGAGTATCAATCTAATAAGCGATCTTTTTTAGGGTTACAATAATAAGTTTGTATGTTCTGGGAATGTCATGTAATTAAAATAAATTAATATAAACCTCTAAAACTTACTTGTTTTGAAAATATTGTTAGGCGTGATAGCCTTAGGCCTTTCAATTTTCACAATTGTTTATTATCATGAGCCTTTAGCCTATTAACTAATATATTGGGAGGCACTGACATACTGTCACTGTAATTCAATGTAGATTAATATGAATACATCAATTTAGTATGAATCATCAACATTGATATTTTACTGTGATATGTTTACTGCATGATCGTCAACAAATTATATGTTATCATGTTTTGAAACCTTTGAAGTATGGCAGTATTTGAATAACTAGCAGTACTCTATAGTTGAATTTCATAGGTCCAAATAGGCTTCAGAATTAATTTATAAAGTAATAACTTCTTGTGTTGATGTCTACATAAAGGTTTGATCTACGATTGATGATATAACACAGATGACTAAGTTTTAGACCGAGATGCTTATCTATTATGAATATACGTTTTTGTCTTACATATACGTTTACATGTTTGGATTGAGGAGGCTGAAAATTGTTAATCTTCACTGGTGGACAGGTCTATTTATGGAAGATGCATCTTACATGTATTGACTATGATTCATTGACTTTCATTCGCCACATTTTAAACCAGTTCCGGATAGCAAGATCTTGTTTATAAGTTTCTCAACCTGGCAAATATTTTTTTTTCAAAAAATAAAACCCTCCACAGGTAGGATCCGACATCTGTCACGGATCAGAACCGAACGACATATAGCTGTTTCGAACTTATTAGTTCTCATCAGTGCCGTACACGGTATGCCGATCCAGGACAAATTCCGAATGAACTCTATGGGGTATACATCTTTATCGATTCGATCTCTGCCAGTAACATATAAGTCGAAAATCAAGAAAGGAACCACCAAACCGCCAAGCGGTTATCAAAGTAGTTTCCGAATAGCAAAGCTATTACATAATCGCTCTAGGAAACAACTACTCCTCGGGCTAAACAACTTTCTCGTGTTTCTGCACGATCAGATAAGGTTTCAAAAAATAAAACCCTCCACAGGTAGAGTTCAGTATTTGTCATTCAGTTCATTCGGCATTTGTCCTGGATCGGCATACTGTGTACGGCACTGATGAGAACTAATAAGTTCGAAACAGCTGTATGTCGTTCGGTTCTGATCCGGGACAGATGTCGAATCCTATCTGTGGAGGGTTTTATTCTTTGAAACCTTATCTGATCGTGCAGAAACACGAGAAAGGGGTCGAGGATCTCTTCAAGGTATAATTCAATGCCTGGCGGGGCTTTAGCCTGAGGAGTAGTTGTTTCCTAGAGCGATTATGTAATAGCTTTGCTATTCGAGAACTACTTTGATAACCGCTTGGCGATTTGGTGATTCCTTTCTCGATTTCCGACTTATATGTTACTGACAGAGATCCCGAGGAGTAGTTGTTTCCTAGAGCGATTATGTAATAGCTTTGCTATTCGGGAACTATTTTGATAACCGCTTGGCGGTTTGGTGGTTCCTTTCTCGGTTTTCGACTTATATGTTACTGGCAAATATAGAAATGTAGGATTGATCCTAGGATACTCCCTGTGGGACACCTGATTTGGATTTTAGTTCAATATATTCGCTGCGTTATTTGACAATGAATATCTCTGTCAAATAGCATTTTGGTACTTAGATCAGTACCGCTCTTATTGTGGAAACTGAATTGGTCGTTTATCTGGAATAACTTTCTATTCTTTTATTACTGACTTTAGACTGTATATTTTTTCAAAAACCGTACAAAGCATTATATCACCGTCGACACATATCACCGAACTATAAATTATTTATCTCATGGACTACAGTTATATGGATATTTAGAGAATTACATAATTACAAAGTACATATTTGCCAAAACTTCTAAACGAATTAGATAACTCAAACAAAACTTCTAACACATTTCATGAAAGAACGGGCACATAGCGGAATACAAATATTACTAGTAATCTAAATATGTCGAAGCCAACCCCTAACCCTAAATCAACATGAGCATGTAATCGGGTAAATAAACTAAATACTAAACAATCTGGGCATTTAGGTTAGCTACCAAGATATCTATAAACTAGTACGAAATAAATATATGGTTTCTTGATACAATAGGCTCTTTTAGCAGGCTATATTCTAACATAATATCGAATATGTTATTAAAATTTCTTGGGTTACTGATAAAATATACAATTTTTATTTATGACAAATTTATTCATAAATTCAGAACAGAAATTTTGCTAGGAGCAATAATAGATGTTTAATTTTAGCCCGCTTTTCATTATCAAATTCATTTGTTCTATATAAGAGAAATTTTATTAGCTTTCGACACATGACATCAGTCAAAATTACTTTCAATTCAACAATCAGTTTTATATACAAAATAGCGGTCTACCTATGGAATCACCTTTAAGTCCTCTACTAGCAGATATTTTTATGTTTAATCTAGAAGAACTAATACTAAATTCCCAACTGGGTAAAAAGCATATTCAATTTTGGTATAGATATGTAGATGATATTTTAGAAACCATAGCATATATTTTCTAGATCTTACTATCACACACAAAAATAATCAGTTCACATTTGATGTGTTTCGAAAAACTACATATACATACATAACTATCCCCTTTGATTATTGCCACCCATATTCGTATAAAATAGCTGCATATAATTCAATGTTACATAGAGCTTTTTCACTACCTTTATCAGAAATACAGATAGAATCAGAACTTACAACAATTCAAAATAGAGCCAAAAACAATGGTGTCCTAACAAAAACTATCACCAAATTAATAAACAAAAAACAAAATCAGTATACTTTTAAATTAATTTATCCAAATATTAGAGAAAATAAACAAATACCTTATGCCACTATCATATATTATGATACATTGTCAATAAGAATATCAAATATTCTCAAAAAACGTAATATCAAAGTAGCATTGAAACCCCAACGAAGGTTATCAAATTTAGTTTATAACGCCAAAGATAAAACAAATAAATATGAAAAATCGGGAGTTTATAGGTTAAATTGCTCGGAGTGCAATAGCACATATATGGGACAAACAGAACGTAAATTTAGAACTAGGTACCTTGATCACAATAGATCCTTCAGGTTACAAAAAACAGATTCTAATTTTGCTAATCATATCTTAGAAAGTTGACATAATTTCCCAGATATTAATAATCCTACACTATGCTACAAAAGGTTTAAAATTTAATTGGTTAGAAGCAATAGACATAAATACAACTGTAGTGATAATTTTAGCTTGTTAAATGATCAAGTAGATATACTATATTCTCCTCTTTTTACTGTTACCCAAGTTAATTAACCCCCTGTATAATAGTTCTTAATAATATTCATGGAAATGCCCACAATTTGATGGTCGGGATTGCACTATTATTGAAACACGTTTTCTTGTAAACCTTCACTACCTGTTTATTATCAAAACACTTAGTCTCTGTATTTGGATAGTATATATTATAGGAACAGAATGCTTGTATTTTATTCTTAGTTGAATCATCGGTTGAAAATGACATAAAAATTGTCGAAACTGCAGTCACGTTTCTATGAAAATATAGTTGTTGCAAATTTATTTCTAGGGGCCACAAGAAATCATATTGCTGATCCTACGTGTATAACTATCACATGTGTAGCTTGAAAATATTTCGTATTTGGGAGTTTTATAAAAATTTCATGGAATTATCTGTTACTTTATAATATTCCATTATAACAAAAACGAAAAAACTTTCATTGTTAAATATGACAGTGTTAAATATTTAACAAAGTAATTTGTCTTCGTTGTTGAGAGTTGATTAAATCTACAATGTTAAACATAATTGAATTTAGAAGAATATGTACAAAATAAAGTTGTAAAAGGTGTCAATTATGAAGGCGGCTTTAGAATATATTTTTTTAAAGTAAATCTAAATTGTCAATACGGCTATTAATTCTCGAATAATCAGCTTAAGGGTGTACTCTGGTCTAGAATTTTGAAAAACTCAAATATGCAAAAACATTTTTTTGTGTGTTTTCAAAGTTTAGACCTTTAAGAATATATACTCTATAGACATTTTCAAGATTCTAATTATTTACGGAGTTATAGCTACTTCAGTGACGTGGCAACTAAACCGGTACTGCCGGAGCGAATCGAACAATAGACTATTTCCTATTATTGAAACACGTATTTGAGAATGGTATATATAAAGCTGATATATGAAAATTTGCCTTCAGAAAGATTGTTACATCTATGTTTAGGCTCAGAAACCCAAAATAATAATGAATCGTTAAATTCATTGATCTGGACTTTTGTACCAGAACATATACATGTAGGAACACGGACAATTGAAATTGCAAATTAAATAGCTGTGTGCATTTTCAATTAAGGATTTTTACCAATTTTAAAAATTATGAACATTATAGGAATTACTATTGGTCCTGAAGCCCATGCATGCGCTATCAGACGGGACGAAACGCTCTGATTGAGAGCTCTGAGCTACGAGTTTCTGATGCTTCTAAGGAAGCTAGAACTGCTCGTCTAGCAGAAAGAACTTTTACATTTACATTTCGAAGTAAAAAAAGGCCCATTGTATGGATCAGGAATAGACGGTAGACATTAATTATTAAATTAATAATTAAAAACAACCTATATGAGCACTGTTAGCCTAATGGCACCTAAGCTACAATCAAAACACTTCATTAAAGAAGTATGGCAGTTGACAGTTGATTAGGAATCTGATTAACGAAAGCTGAAGCTGATTAACGCAATGTAAGTATAACTCACCATTATATGACTTAGACTGCCTGAAACTTTGCTCAAATTTTTAAACACGTTTTTCTAGAAACTACTTTTTTCAACACGGTTGACATGATATCTCAAGTTCTAATAAACCGAAATTATTTGAAATTTGGTACGAACCTTCTCTATATCGATGGCTATATCGATGGCTATATCGATTTATGTAATTTTTTTAACTATATTGAAAAAATTAAAAACTGAAAAAATAAGGGTAAAAAATGACTTTTTTTTCAAACAGTCGCCATTTTACAAAAAAAATATTTTTCCGTTTCTTTGAAGTAGGGACTATAACGACATTCTTACTGATTAAGAATCTTTTTTCTCTTTTGCTTCAGAAGCGTTGAATCGTGTCAACCAGGGCGCGCCCTTTTTTTTATCCCCCACTATTACAACGTGCAACTCTTGTAATTTTTATTTTTTTTGTATTTTCTTAAAATATCAATAAATATCTGGTAATAAAATGGATAGTAAAAATATTTTTCGATTTTCTTTATCGCATATCAAAAACGCTTAAAATTTGTGCCTCTAGACCAGAATATCCCCTTAAAATAATTGTTAGCTTTAAGTAAATTGATTTAATCAGTAGATAAGTAATATAATTCGGAGAAAAAACAAGGTGAATTTAAGTATTAAGTATCGAAAAAGAATATAACGAGACATTTTCGATGATCATCTTCTCATGAACTAATTCTCCTAATAATTCTTATAAATAATTTAATAAGACTACAAAAAAGGAATTGCATATAAGTAGTATATAGGCATATAGTATTATAGTTTGTATTATAGGTCACTAGTTAGTTAAAACATTTTTTTTTAGTTTTAACTTTAAAAGTAAGTAAAGATAATCGCTTTACATTTTTGGAGTGTATTTGATGTCCAGATTTTTAAATAATTTATCTTGGTTTTTGAAAATTTTACATTAAAATAAATAATTGCCTAGATTCGAATAAAATAAAGGTATACATGAGAATCAGAATCACAGATTATAGTACCAAAATATTGACAGAAGTTTTCACTGTTATGAGAACTAATTATGAAAGCTCATCATCATGAAGACTTGTGAAGTTATGTACAATGAAAACACGCTTTTATAGAAAGGAGGGATATGTCCTTAGCAATACTTGGAGATAATCAATCAAAGATAAAAAGGAAACTACTACTCAGTCGAGCATGATGGAACCAGAAGGTAACCACTATATAAAAGAGGAAGCATAAGAGAGCACCAACATCTTTGTTCTTTTATCCCTAAAGGAACTGATAGAATTTTCAGCGAAACGTCAAGATGAATTCGATAACAGCCACAGCATAATTTGGAAGGATTTGCTTCACTGGACATGCTTGAACCTCATTATTGTTGATTTTCATCATAATGCTTCATTTTTTGAACCGTGTTGAGCTTGTGAATAATAAGCTTCCTTTTTGTGCTCCGTCATAAGTTAATATTAATCCCAATACCTCGTAGAACACTCTGGGGTTCTGTTATAAAAGAGCGGAAGTACAACGCATATAATTTTTATTCTATCCTTAAATGTAATGTTGATAAAATACCTGAAACGATATTTCTATTCCATTTTTTTCGCATACTTATAAATATTAAGTGACACAATGAAATATAATAGCAGCATACAACCAGACTCTGTCGTGCAATATATTAGTAATACTCTCCTGGGAAATCTTATCGAGAGAAAAGGGATAACGTATGGTAGCTAAGAAAAGATATAAGTGCATGATATTTAACAGATGGTTTCATATAAATGGGCCTTAGTGTATAATGATGTGTCACATCTCACATTAATGAAAAATATGAAAAACATTTAGGTAACGCACCTTCTTGTAGAGTATTTCCATGAAACTTTTATATTGACTTATTACTTAACCAAAATGTAGAGTTTTAACCATCTCCAGATGATGCCAGCTTTGTTGGCGAAGCGCGCGTCGAGTGTAGTGTATAGTGTTTTTTTTTTTTTTTGTGGAATACTAAGTTAGTGTTAAAATGTTGCGATGTTATTTCAAAATTTATTTCAAAATTCCACTGGCACTATTGGGTTCAGATTCATCATTGCATTCCGCTTTTCATGATATGCATTGAATTTGAGTGAGATTTAAGTAAAATATATGACTTATATATTTACGAAAATACAGAAAACTATTATTTAATATTATTCAATCAAGGACACGATCATAGTAATGCATAAAATGTATTTTTAAGCGTTATTGAATCAGTAAATTGTTTATTAATATTACTCAATTCTGTGTCAAGTCGATTCCTTTAATATGCAAACATTTCGATACTAGAAACAATTAAGATATTGATATTGATTCATTACTTAACTAAAATGTAGAGTTTCAATCATCTCCAGATGATGCCAACTTTTTTGGCGAAACGCGTGTCGAGTGTGGTGTATAGTGCTTTGGTGATTTGTAGAAATCTAACTTAGCGTTAAAATGTTGCGATGTTATTATAGTAAGTATTAAAATTTCAATAAACACACAAAAATATGAAATGGGTGAGTGATTGTCTTGGGGGAGTTGGAGTGAGGATTGTGTTAATTCTTTGAGTGTTTCTTAACTATACAATTTAGAACAGGTAGTATTAGCAGGTATACAAATTTTCAGTCAGCATCGCGTCTAAATTCCAGTAAACGTCGCCGAACTGTTTCTCTGATATTGAACTATTTGCTACAGTTCTCCAGTGTTGGCCATGATAATGCGTTTTGCGTACGATTTGCGTATGCGTCAAAGCTTATATATACCTTACCTTACCTTACCTTACCTTACATATTTTATGTATATAATACAAAATGTTTATGCTATAGAAATCAAAATAAAAAAAATACGGGAGCATGATAAATGTGCCTCCAATGTGACAAACTTTTCTTCGAGAACAGAAGCAATACTTATAGTTATATACAAGTTTTATCATTGTTATGCGATTGCTTATCGTAATAATTTTTTTATGCAGACATGTTTGCATCAGGTGACCTATCAAATAAATACAAATAGTAACTAAATCAAACTTGATTTGAAAGGTGAACAGAAAACAACTATAATATGGAAATAAAATTTCCATATTATAGTTGTTTCCATATTATATGATTAACCTAATTTATAGAAATACTCCAGATTTGAATATTGAATTATTGAATTGAATTAAAAATCATATACGTTTTATTTTTAAATTATTTTTCTATTTCCTTGGTTCCCTATACATTAATGTAACAGAGCGATAGTTCATATAATATTAAATAGCTGAATGAAATGTAGAAAAATTAAGTTATATTCAGCATGCTTGTCGCCTCTATTAGTCCTGCGTAACCCACGTATATCCAACATTGAATGCTGGCTGCCTCTGCATATTTGCGAATGTGTTATATTAAAACCTAGCATTTTGTTTTACGAATTTCTGGCATACACTTTAGTAATTTACATACTTTAATATTATAGAATAAAAGATCCCTCCACAAAATTTTGTGTTATAACTTCATTGGTTCATACAAACTATTATACACATATATAACTGGCGCTAGGGAATAGAATTTCACTGCCAGTCATTTCACTGTTGTGAAACATTTTTTTTTATCGTAGGACGTAATGGATCAGCGTTTGGTTGGAAAGGACCATACCGAAGTTAAAAATCCACTAACAATCGTACGCAAGGGATATTGATATTATTTTGGTAAAGGATGTCAGGATGTAATGATAAAACTTTTGATTTATATTTTTTTGGTTTGCTTGGTCTTTTTGCAAAAGAAACGAAGAAATTCCGATATTAGTTATCAGTTGGCTTTATAAGTCTGATTTTAGTTAAACACAAATGCATGGTTGCTATATCGATGTTTTCGAGTGAAGTTTATGAGTTGATCAATTGTACTGTACATGCATATATATATATATATATATATATATATATATATATATATATATATATATATATATATATATAATCATATTTTTGTCTCTATGTCAATCCATGTGTCTATGTGCCAAATACAACTATAAAATATATCCCTTTCTATATTTCGTGCATCAGTCACCTTTATTGACTCTAACTAAGCCACATACATACGTTGAAAGCTGACTGACTCTGGATTTTGCTGATGCTGCATATTTGTGAAAAAAATGTGTTATTTAATTTCATTTTAAGGATGTATCTTTAATATGCATTTAATTACTAATTTAATTAATAATTTAATTAATAAGAACTAACGATAAATCACTACTTGAGGATATAATAAACTTGGGACTACTATTTAGGGCTAGAGGCATTTATGCAGATAAACAAATAAAAACTTGATATAGAATATAAAATAATAGTCTAGATGTATTACATAAAAAGTATGTCAAATTAAAAAAAATATATATGTGGCATTTAATATTCTATAAAACATATAACTATAAATGTAGGTATATTTGGATACATATTAGTATTTGGAGTAATATATACCGAATAAAGTTATCTGTAATGAAGGAGGTTTTTAATTTTTAATTTTTTTACAATTAAAAATATCAATACGGTTATTGATAATACAATAGTTAAAATAAACTTGAAAAATTGGAGATGTTTTACATTGATTAATTTTATGAGTAGGTAAATAAAATATTTCCATATATAAGGTACATACTATTGAGAGAAGAAGAATGTAATGAGATACCTTCGATATCGTCTTATGAAATACAATAATAATGATAATATTAAATGGTTTTTCTTTTAATGTGCAGAGTTCATCATAGAGCTATTATTTTATTCAACCAATAATATATAATAATTCTTATAAATTATTTAACAAGACTACAAAGAATAATTACATATAATATAGTCATACATTATTATAACTCCTATTATACATAGGTCGCTGTTTAGTTAAAAGTATTTTTCTAGTTTTAACATTAAAAGTTCATAAATACAGTCGCTTTGTATTCCCTGTTATAGAATTATACAAAATTATAGGATTATAGAACGTTTAAACGTTTAAGGGTATATTTGTGAGATGGTACAATTAATTCACTTGTAAACCTTACATTTATGGAGTGTATTTGATGTCGAGATATTAATTTAACTACGAGGCACTCTGGGGCGCTTTTGATTACTATATTATGATGGAAAACATGTAATGAAATGTCTCGTCGATTGTGCATTTTTAATCATCTAATTTCATTGTTATAAGAACACATGGGTCTATCATCAAGTATTTTGTACTATTAATATCACTGGTGCTATTAAATTTAGGCTATACATTAATTTTGCAGTTAATTGTGTTTTTGGTATCAAAATGGTTGCGTCTTTTACTACGCAAGGATAATGTTCACTCTAAAATTGATACATCATTGTCTATATTTCAGGAGAACGTATCGAAAATGTCTCATTAATACTTCCTCGATGATACATTGATGTCTAATGATTGAAATATTTCAGGATATTCACACTTATAATTCATTATTTTATGCAAAAAAATCGAGTGCTGTGTCCGTAATTTTTCAAGTTACTAAATTATTCATATTTAATAACACATTGTGTAGAAATCTCATAGGGTGGATATTTTTATATATAAAGTTTAAAACGGACCTTTAACATTTCTAACTATTTGTGTGTGTTGAACAGAATGGACAATATGCTATGGAAGTATATTCTAGACGATTAAGAAAACTTTCTGTTTCTAATATTAAACTAAAAATAGTTCTTAGAAGGGAGGATAAAATTTAATCACAGTTTCATATTAAAAATTGTGGTATTAGATTCGGACCTATCATCATTTTTGATCTTAATCATTTTATTGTCTGGAGCATCTCTAGGTTGGACACTTCATTAATAATAAGCATATTTTTATAAGTAACATGGTATATGTATGATCAACAATATTATCTAATGTTGGTATAAAGTAAGAAGCCGTAAAATGGTTTAAAATGTCTTGAGTTTGCATAAAAGTCTGTCGTTCAAGGCCATTTTAGATGGAGCTGTATTAAGTTTCTTTTTATTGACGGTGTAAGATTAGAAATTGTTAGTATTGATTTTTATTTCAACCTGGACTTTCTTTAGGTTATTTTTGTGGGAATATGACATATTATTTTTAAATTTCGTTGGTTTTATTCTTTTATTATAGTTATCCATGCATTGTATTTTCCCTTGATATCTTTTATTATTCAAATGATAATCAAGTAACCAAGATTCATTATTTTGAGTTGCAGGGTTTTGTGTTTGGTGCATGTATCTCAAGCAACGAAAACAGAATATTACAGAAAAGATCGAGGTGGGAGGGAAGAATTTTAAAATTTGTAACTATTAAGAAAGGACTAGTCAACATTACATATCAGAACAAACTTACAAGAAAGCAGATTTATTTAAAATTTTGTAATATCTCTCAAAAATGTTTTAAAGAAGAGTATTAATGTATTGAGCTTAATATCTCTATTATATCTATTTATAAATCCAAGATATTTGTATTTGAAAAGCAAATTCAAAAATAAAAAATAACATTATCGCTATTTATAACTTTCGGTCAAATAATTATTAATATCTTGTACGCAAGCAAACATCAGAGGGATGCGCTTCATACAAAACATGCCATTCTGTATTTTCATATTTATAGATTCTGGCACGCACACTAATTCAATTATTAAATTTAAGGGAGTATCATAGAGAAAATGTAATGAGCTGTTTTTGATACTGTCCCTTGAATTATCAACAGCCGTGGATTAATTTTTAGGTTAAAAACATAATTCAGGTAAAAATGTCAGTGTAAATAAACTATGTCACTTTATTTTGAGTAAAGGGACACGTAAGGCATTGTGGAAATGAGGAGGGGGATTTCGTGGTTTAGCAGTGTTTTAGCAAAGCCCCTAAAACACTGATAAGTTTTAGGGGCTTTTCGCTGTAATCGGAATCGGCAAGGGTGCTTTGCAAATCCACTCGAAATTCCATTATTCTTGCACATGTGTCTGTGTTGCACATGCACATGTTACAGCAGTTATAGGAAATATAGCAAAACAATTATTAACTTAGTAAGCTACTGCTTGAGCGTATCGTAGAAATGTATGAATCGCACAGAAACGACTATAGAACATTGCAGGTTAAATAAGTATCTTCATGACTATACTGCTAGTCCTTTGTGGAGATAAGGCAAAGTTAAGTATGAGACTGTAGAGCGTTTCTTACTTAATGAACTGTCCTTGTACTCTTAACAAAGCGAGGAGCTATATTGGGGAATT
Organism: Rosalia funebris; assembly: GCA_037954035.1. Taxonomy (NCBI): domain Eukaryota; kingdom Metazoa; phylum Arthropoda; class Insecta; order Coleoptera; family Cerambycidae; genus Rosalia; species Rosalia funebris. The sequence goes on along the minus strand of JAZFAV010000009.1, from coordinate 25,964,455 downwards.
ATTGGCTGAAAATGACTAATATAGGTTGACTGGTAATGAACCAGTGGAAGGGAGTACCCTTTTTCAATACATCCACGTAAGGGGATGGCTGAAGAAATGAGGTACATTTGGCAACACGATAGCGTCTCTGCTATGACCCGATACGGTATTCATATACAGAGTGCATATGGATTCCATATACTGTACCCCTTATATAGGGTGTCTCAGTTGGAACTATAGGATTTTAATTGCACGCCATTTATGTTCTGTCAAACATAGGGAATCAATATTTAATGACTAGCATCTGCAATCCATGAAACGTCAACACGTTGTTATAGGTTAACAGCTCAATAACGAATAGTTTGTGTACAACTGTTTTATGAGCGATCATTTACAGTTGTATAAAGAAAAATTCGCACAAAATTAGGAGGACAAAATAAAGGGCCTGTAGAGTTGACAGTTCGCAACTTAATTAAGAAATTTGAAGAGATGGGTTCTGTTATTGATGAGGCAACATCAATATGACCTCGTCGTGGTAGGTTAGATGGAAATATTGCTACAGTGAGAGAAAGGGTACGAGAGTATTCAAACATATCAATTCGACGTCATGCAAAATTGAATCTGTCAGGAGCCACCACGCATCGTATTTTAAAGAAGGATCTGCATCTATTAGCACACAAAATTCAGTTTACACAACAAATAAAAGTTACAGAGCATTTTCAACGTCGTACATTTGTTAATGGGTTGTTGGAAAAGAAAGGTGATGCTGATTTTTGCAACAAAATTTTGTTCAGCGATGAAACACATTTCCGCCTTGACAGATACGCCAGGTAACAATATTGGTGAATTTGGGATGCTGAAGATCCACATGCTGTTCACGAAGAAGAACTGCGTACACAGCGATGCATGGAATGGTGCGTATTTTGGAGTGGTGGAGTAATTGGGCCATACTTTCTTAAAAATGAATCTGGCAACGCTATCGCATTAATTTTGACTTCGAATGGTTTGTAGAAGATAGTCGTTAAATATTGGTGCCCTATCTTTAATAGAACACAAATGGCGTGCAATTCAAATTATATAGTTCCAACTGAGACACCCTGTAGATTCCTTAGTAGTAAATTCTAACTAAAATCATAATTAACTGAAAAATTCATTTATATTGCACTATATGTATTTCAGGGAGATATACCAAAAGTATATATATATATATATATATATATATATATATATATATATATATATATATATATATATATATATATATATATATATATATATATATATATATATATATATATATATATATTGAAGTTTTGCAGAATTTTCCTACGATGTAATATATATGTGGGCACGTCCATTACTTTTCGACGAAACTTTGCGCACTTAGATTAGCGATTTGTCTTATGATTTTTTATATGATAAATTTTTTATATGTAAGTCCTAATATATGAGGTTTTCCAAAGTCTCAGCCCAATCAATTTGGATTCAGGAAAATTTTTTAAAATTTTAAATCTAGCACTTTTCAAAAAATTATTTCTCTGAGTCTATTTAACCGATTGATCTCAACCTGATCGCATTTTTTTTCGCTGAACTCTCGATTTATCAGTTTTCAGTTGAACTACTTATATTATTTTTTCAAAATAAGTTACTCTCATTTGTAAAGAAAGTATTATCACAAATTGATATAAATAAATGGTGAATCCGAGTGTCTTTAATTGTTTTCACTGCTTCGAATCGCTTTTTCAAGTTTTTTTGTGTTTATGAACATATTTATTGTCTAAAAAAATCAAATATTTTCTTTTTGGTTAAATCATATGAACAAACACGGTTTTATTACAAAACTGCACCTTGCTTGCATTTACTTTGTGTTTTTATACTTTAGAAATGAGAGTAACTTCTTTTGAAAAGGAATATAAAATATTTCAACTGAATTTATAAACAATAATTTCTGAAATACATTAAACAACCAATAAAATAAAATACTGTTATATTTTATGATAATATTATAATGTAAAATAAAGTATTATCATTAATTGTACTTACTTACTTGCTAAAGTATTATGAATGAGTTTAAAAATGAATGAATTGCTCGGTTGTTACAATACGATCTTCAGGTTATTTGAAAATTTGTAACTTGTATCCTGGCTCGATTCGCAATTTAAAATTTTAAGGGTATTTAAGAATATAATACATCAATTTTTATGAAAGTTTCAAATAACTCGAAGTTCAAAGAAAAAAGTTGAAGCAATTGAAAATAGCTATTTTTTGAAAATCAATTAAATTTGACAGGTCATATTACGAAATGTAATCATTAGATGCTTAAAATTTTTACTAATTCTGAAACTATGAATCAAGCCAAATAATATGAGCCCATACATAATTTTTAATTTAAAAATTTGTACAAATAGCGACATTTAAAAGAAAGGTAAAGTTTTATGAAATTAACGGATCAGTTAAATCTTCTCCCGAAAGTGTGCATACGATCTAAGCTTTAATATATATTTTTTCGATAAATCGAGAGTTCAGCGAAAAAAATGCGATCAGGTTGGGGTCAATCGGGTAAATAGACTCAGAGAAATAATTTTTTGAAAATTGCTAGATTTAAAATTTTAAAAAATTGTCCTGAAGCCAAATTTGCCTTGATTGGGCTGCGACTGTGTAAAACCTCATATATTAGGACCTACTTTCATATAAAAGGTCATAAGACAAATCGCTGATCTAAGTGCGCAAAGTTTCGTCGAAAAGTAATGGATGTGCCCATGTAATATGTAAAGTGGAATTATAATTCACGTATAATTCTAAGCAATGTATTATTAATAATAAACTGTCACGAGATGGAGTTTTGTTTATACTCCAATTCATCTGTAAATTCCTTAAACATTAAGGATAAAAAAATTAAGTCAAAACAGCTAATTGCTAAGGTTTAGCTTAATTTGTTTTATCTTAAATGTTTAAGGAATTTACAGATGGATTGGAGTATAATCAAAACTCCATCTCGTGACAGTTTATAAAACTACCATCTGAAAACTTTGTGTTATAAAATATAAAATATTATTAATAATATTATGTACATTCAATATTTACTTGTAGTGGTAAAATGACTATGATGGCATGTTGTGGAAAGTGTAGCTATTTGAAAGTGTTATTACTCTAAAGTCTCTACTCTCTATTGTTACTCTATTAAAGTCAAATAAGAAAAGTTCGGGCACACAGAAATCGAATTCGAAACGAATAAACGTAAAACAATACATTCCTTTGTGTTCTTTATAAATCCTTTGCTGGTGTTATTTCGGTAGATTATCATTGAAATTACCTGAAGAGACGGGGACTGTGTCTAATGAAATGGACGATTTACATTTATAGATTCATTTCATTAAGTGGTTTATTTACTTATGAAACAGAAATGTGTGCAAATATTCCATCAATAAATTGTGTTTTACTTCGCTGATAGGTATCACGAAAGCTGAATATATGAAGTATCTAGACCATCTTTATTTATTAACCGCGAGTCAAAACCCTTCGCTTAGTTTGATATAACTGAAAACACTTTCCCTAAGCATGCATTCACGTTAAGTGTGGTGTAGTGAAGGGCAAAGCTTCCGTCGAGGGCTTTAATATTTTAGTAGGCTTACAGTTACAACGAATTACTTCATTATTGATACTGCCTTGTTGCATGCGTACTACTTATTTGTAGCGTTTTGGAACAATTTTCTAAATACTTAATTAGTGGTTGTCTTTGCAGTTATTTTAGGAAATAGTTTAATGTTTAACAGACACCGGGCAAGTATATCTACGAGTATATAATTATTAACCATGGGTCGTCGTGTGATAAATATAGAATTAACCAGAAGGGGAAGAACATTTTAATTTCAAACAGAAGAAATAACTTTATTTAGAATTAAATGATAATCAGTAACGATTCTCTAGATTGATGATATGGTAATTCAAGAAGGTGAAATCAGATATAAATAGTGAGAAAAAATACTAAAGATAGACTACACTATTGAAAATCTGCCGTGGGAATACTACCACATTAAAATGTGTGAAAATGGTGTAAAATTTTACTATTTCTGGTATAAAACTTACATCTAAAATATTACACCTATAATTGTAAACTTTTGTACAATTTAGGTATAAAACTAAAATAAATACATGCCAATAATATAGTATACTTTACTTCGCGTCATGTAGATTATTATCCCAGCGTGGTAACTATTTTAAAGTACGAATCCACGTTGTATTCACGTTGGTACTGTTGAAACGTGAGGAAATATATGTAGCTATTCATAATTTCTGATTAACCTACTTACGCCCAAGTGCTGTTATCTATCTCAAATATAACAAACAAAAAGGAGCAAAAATTAATTGTGTTAGTCAAGTTTATTAAAATATTTTGCCAAGATAACCGAACAAAGTGTTGAATTTTATGAGTTGCCTTATGATTTCACTAAAGAGATATTATGTATATGTACCTAACCTATTTGTGTCTCGTGACGACAAAGTAAACAAGGTAACAGAAATGCATATTTTGTATTTATCAATTCTCATTTATTATTTGATTATTATGTAATAATAATATACAAATATTACCAAAAATATTACCAAATTTTTATTTTCAGCGAGGACTAAATCCCTATAAGAACAGTTCTTAAAACCAGAATAAATATGCCTATGAATCAACTTATTAATCAAATGGTTTGTCTATGTTAAGAAGTAAATATAGTCATTGTCATGGCCAAGTTTATTAAAACTAATAGCTATTATATATCTAAAAAATATGTTAAATTTTGATAAACACACTGGAGGATTTCGTTGGGTAGGTAGATAATTTAACATTTGTCTGTTTAATTGTCACTGAGATATAATAACACATTAATGCTATCAAAAATGTGTCCAATTATTAAAAGATGAATTTGATAATTGTTATTTCTGTTAACATTCTTGATGTGGGTGGTTATATCGTTACTACATACATTAACACTGTAGAAATTATAATTTTTATATTCAGTAAGGATTAAACCCCTCACCATTACTTATTAACGAGGAGCTTTTAATATTTAATACTTATTAACTAGGAAGAATATTCACATTAGGGTAAGATCATAATGTTTAATTAGAGAGCTGGATAAGATAAAGTATTATTTCAAATATGATAAGAAGTTGGTCGTGTTATTCACGAATATATAAATATTATCAAGACTTGCAATAGCACATACGTACAAACATGTTAAAGGGTGGTCCAACCATAATGCGCGATGTTAATTGTGAGTCACACCTTAACGTCAAGTTTTTTGCCCAACTTAATTTGACATTTCTTTGTTTCAGTGTTTGACAAATTCAACCATGGAGAGGTACACAATTGAGCAGCGCGTTAAGATTGTTGAAGCCTTTTACGAAAATGGGCGTTCAAATCAAAACAATGGTTGGTACGCCGAATGGTTGGTTGAACAGACAGAAGTGAATGGTGACTTTACAAAGAAAATCATCTTCAGCGACGAGGCACACTTTTACGTCAGTGGATTCGTTAACAAGCAGAATTGCCGCATTTGGGCAAATGAGAATCTACGAGTGATTGTTGAAAAGCGGATGCATCCACAAAGAGTGACTGTTTGGTGTGGTTTATGGGCTGGCGGCGTCATCGGGCCGTACTTCTTCGAAAATGAGGTCGGCCAAGTATTTACCGTGAATGGTGTTCGCTATCGCGAGATGATAACGGACCATCGGATAGAGGTATGCCACCGAAGCCGTGGCGAGCACTTGGCCGATATTTTGTTTCACACATAATTGTCATAGATCCTTCTATGACATAATTGTCATAGATCATAAATTGTGTCAACCTGTATATGTGAGGAATCAGATAAGTTAATACACACCAGTACTAACAATGACATATTTTACTTTGTTTCATGATGCACGTGCATCTTCACCTGCAGGTGTGTTTATGATCTACGGAAGATCGTATTTTAATATTATCCTTTCCTAGTCCTATTTTAATCCTATCCTTTCATGTCAACAACAGAGATGGGGTGTAACTAATGCAAGATCAAGCAAAACAATTTTCTTAAGCTAACAAAGCAATAAAACCTAAATACTTAAAGCTTAGGGAACTACGGATATGTTGTTGGTATACATTTATATAAATATACATTTACATAAATGCATTTATATAAATATTAAACTACATTTATATAATATACAGTACAGTTATGGACTCTTTAAGGAAAACTACATTACTAGTTACAATAATTGGCTTCCACCATTTCAGCCATAAAAAGAGTTCTTACTTTAATTTTCTAGTTTAAATTGTCCACTATTTCTCGTTTACAGAAAAATAATAAAATAAGTTCACTTCAGAGTAAATTACTTTTAATAAGAAGAAAAATATCGAGGACCACTATCAGAATGTATGTACGTCTGCTAGATCGTCTGAAATAAATGATGCTGCAGCGGAATAAGTGAAAATGTAAAATGGGAATAAATAGCCTGATTCAAAATAGACTATACGATACTTTACAACATGATAAAATAAAATTATCCAAGGAAAAAGTCTCGATACCAAAATAAACGATTTATCAACAAGTCTAACTGCAATATATATGGTGGTAACAGCGCGGAAACAGAGTGGACAAATTCTACCTTAAGAATATTTCTGACTTTGTTGCAAAGTGTATACAACAAAACTAGACAACATTAAATTCATCTTAAACAACATTGATCTTAAAGAAATAATATAAACAGAAAGAGTTGCTATTTAATTTCAAGTTTTAGAGAATGCTGGGTAGCAGTTTTACATAACATTATATATACATATTTTAATTTAATACATTTAAAGAAACAATAACATTCAAATAGACTTTAAACAATCTCATAGTTCAGAGCATATAATTAACTAAGTAATAATTTAAATCTATGTATCCATCTATGTGCTATAGGTTATGCTGCCCATTGTAAGTGCTGCATCAGTGGTGTTGCACTCCCGAAACTCTGGAGCAGGCGAGTTGCCGTCGCGTAGACTTGAGATATTTCAATTATTATAACTCATTCGTCATTATTTTTCTAATAGGTGGATCGATAAATAATTGAGATTGAATCGCTAGTCTGTTGTTTTTATATGCTCTTGCTAGATCACTTTTTATGATGTTATTTAAAATGTTCTTTGTGTCTTCTTTAACACACTAAATAACGCCGATGATATAATATCAGACTAAGGCAACAACTCAATGAAATCAGACAGAAAACGATATTAAATCTTTAAAAAAAAAATCAATCATGCTCCCAATATTGTAAAGAGTAACCTGTTTTCCTTTCATGTTTGGGTAAATAAAATTTGGATATCGAACATATAATATTGTTCACTACAAAAAGATAGAAACATTCTAATTCCATTGTTGAATAGAGAACTAAAAACCCTTCGAATTAGTATATATAATCTGATTTTATTTCAGTAGAGGGGAATCCCCACAAAACCAGGAGAGAAACGTTTTCTACATGAATTAGGATTTTCCTAATACTAATCCTAAGGAATACTCTAAAATTAATGAGAAAGATAAGAAGTAACATTAGAATATAATTTTATACATTTAATATTATATTCAAGTGTTATTACACTTCTCACTAATTTCAGAATATTGCTAAATAATGCCAAATACTTTTATTTCCTACTTTTGTGGAGGATACATTCCCCTACAAAATGTAGTTAACTGTCTCTAAAGCTGCACGTTATGTGAATGAGCGTTATTACTACAAGTTACTTTAAACAGATTAGATTCTTTGATTATGTTTCCTGTAATATACATTAATAATATACAAGATATCATTAATTATATACAAAATTAATAGAATTTTATTAGCTTACAAATAATGTTATAAGCTTATAATTCAAAGAGTTGAATATTTTCATAAATTAAAATCAAAAACTGATTGAAGGAACATCATTTGAATCGATCAGGAAGTTATATCTAAACTTATGAATGAAAGTACCTGTCTATGCCTAGGAACCCTGCCGTATTTGTTGTAAATGAAGTAAAGCATGTATACTAAATTCAAGATCAGATGATTTGAAATACGACATTTATGATTTGACCAACTCCTGACAAAAACCTAAAAAAAAAACGTATTTTTCTAATTTTCAACTGAAGTGGTCGTGAATTATGGTCAAGACATTTGACAAAGCATATTGAAAAGGTCTACAAGATGAAAATATCGTTATGAATAATTTTCACAGGATAAATTTCAATATCGATTTTACAACTTGAATCTATACGATTTGCAATATATTGTTTTTTAATATGTAATTTACCATCTAAATTTTAGAATTTAGAATACTCATTTACTATTCATGATAATTTGTTAACTGTACCCCTATTTTGACAAAATGTATTCATAATGAAACTGAAAATAATAGACAACGAAATGCCACATCATAAACCATCAAATATTAAAAAACCAACGTCTAGAAAGTACACTGTTCCCAGCATTATTGCCCATTAAATATTTACTTATGTATATCAGAGAGTGGAGTACTCGAGCCCCTAATATATAACTTATCATCATACGATAAATTATTAAATGTAAGAAAATTGGATTAAATGTAAGTCCACGTTATCACTAGAGTTTATTATTTGATTTATCACTTATTGCAATCTTTCTTTTAAAAAGAGACCTGCTAAATTATAGACAAAGTTTCTATTAGCATAACAGTAAGGAATTTATAATTTAAAAATAATTTAAAAAGTACTGAAGGGCAAGAAACGCGAACCTTTCGGGATCACACACCGAACTGCCTGTTGTAAAAACTAATAGTACAAGCTGTTTAAAGCCTCGTGTCTAATTGGTTTAAGGCAAATGCCTGGTTATCTCAAGATAATACCAATATTGTGACTCTTTTACCCCAGGAAATGTTAGATGGCTATATTTTTAAAATCCACGGTACGTTAAAAAATATGAGATTTGCCTCACGTTCATCTTCGTTAGAATTCGCAACTGCTCGTTCCTTACCATTGTCCCTAGATGTACTAGAGAAGCGCGAATGTATATTTATATAGTTTAAAACATAGCCGGATTTTTAAATGCATACTACTGAATCCTTAATCATTCTGTTAATACCATATGATGTTAATTATGGATATTTAAACTACGATTGATAACAGAAACTAGATATGACAACAGCAAACTAACTAAAAATTATTTCTTACTCTGCTTTCTGTCTCTGTTCCTATTGGTGAAGTAATTAATGGTGGTAACTGGAGGTTAGGCGATATCCCTGGATGGAGAGATGGAAGAGTATCTCTGAGCTAACTCCGTGAAAATATAGATAATTAAAATGCCTCACCTGTCTACCCTGACGAGTTTCTACTGAGAATTTATATCAAATTGCACCATTAATAATTAAAAATCAACAAACTGTAAAATGCATTTGTGTCATGCTTTCAATTGAGAACCGTTTTTTTAAAACTCGATAAGTACAGTTTTCAAAAAAGGTGTCAAAAACGCAAATCAGATATCGACAGCTTAGGAGCTTCCAGCAGTCAATCACGTTAGTGACGTGATGTCAAAAAGCTTTTGCACGGTTTTTTTATTTTACCGATGAAGTATCTTCTTTTTATAATGAAGTTATGAAGGGAACTGCCCTTAGTTTTGACGATAATGCTGATGAAACACGGCCGTGTGATGATTCCGAAGTGGATGAGTGAAATAGACTCATTTTCTGTTCAAAAGATGTCATTTTCTTTTTTTTTTTTGGATGGATTTAATTTTTTTAATTTTCAATTAAGTTACAGTACTTTCTGTTTACTCACTTATCATTTACTCACTCACTTATTTATTCCCATTTAATATTAATTTCTTAATTAATTATTTGTATTAGTCATTAAATATTGTGGTGTTAGCCAGATAAAAAAATGCTCTCTTGAAAATTATACATTTTGTACTTATCGAGTTTTAAAAAAACTGTCCTGAATTGCCATGGAATCTAGCATATAATAAAATACTTTCAACAAAATATTTTAGGTAAGATAGCACTGTTATAATACGGAATAAAGCTTTTAAATGAATAAAGATTTTGTGCTTGGTATTTTCGTATTTTCAATGGTACATATTCTTCCCCACGTTCTCGTTCTCGTTATTTTCTCAGAGAAGGCTGAACGTTTACCTTCCTCATGAGTTTGCGTAAATAGAACACGATGAAAATTAAATTAGATTACAGTTCATGCGATTAGGGCACATAGTGGAAATTGCTCAAGATGTTACATTTTAATTGAAATCACAAGAGTAAGACTACATTACATGTCAGTTTATACAAAAGCGTATTGTTATGAAGGAGCAAAAGTAGTTTATGTAGCGCAAGCAATGTTTTTCCTTTGAGAAACATACAGAATTGTGAATGTTTTTAAGGAATCTTTCTGTGCTTCGAGAAATTGTACATTCATTAAACATCCTACACATTTGTATCTCTAGTATACCATTATTTACGCTAACACCCATACTTATATAAAATAATCTACTTCATTTTCTAAGTAACTTATGATTATTAATAACAACCCTAATTTTTAGTTTCTCTATATTATCTTGAAACTCTTAATCTCTTTTGAAATATTTATCCTTATTAATTCCAAAGTTATATTGTTTAATCAAAATTTTAGTTTTAAAATACTTGTGGTAATTGTGCCTTAAAATTTTTACCTGAAATGGAGATATTTATGTATTTTATTCGAAGAGGTGATTTATTCTATATTCAGAAATATGTGGTTTTTTTGGTATTTTTGTATTTTTTTAGTAAAGTACTTTTTAATATCCATAGCCAAAACTGTTATGTTAGATTTTATTGTAATTGTAAACATAATTCTAAAACGAAACAGTTTAAACCAAATTTTCAAACCGATAGCCAAAGCAGAAAATATTCTACATTGTTTTCAGGCTAGGTTAGCTTGAGTCAGCTAGTTTTTGATTAATTTCTTACCCTCTTCTGTTTTTAAGTGGTAAACGTTATGTGGTTTGTTAAAATAGAAATTCGATTTAAGAAAAAATCTTATAAACAATCAAGGGGGGCTAAATCGGGGTAATGGTTTGGCCACTCATTTTAACCTCGTTAAGATATTGGAATAAGCTCTTACTTCTACTGTAAAATGTGGTGTAAGTCCGCCATGCTGACACTTAATTTTTTTAACAATTTTATATGAGTCACTATAAATTAAGTCTTCTTAACTTTGAGACTATGAAATTGTACCAAAAATTCAAATAGTCGCCAGTTACTAGTTGCGTCGTCAGTTGCTATGCTATTATTATAAAAAATACGTTATTTGTAATTTAGACCATTCAGTTATTTATAATTCCAGCATAAACGTTCACTTGATTAGGATATTGAGTATGGATCTCCAACATATAATGTGGGTTTTCTCTATTCAGTATCTACAGTTGTTTGTTGGCCGTTCATTTTAAGATAAATATTCCTTCGTCAGACAGAAGAACTTTTCTTATAAATAATGCATCCTATTTGCATATATTTATTATTTCGTAAAAGCCCAATCGATCAGAATCATTATCGTTATATTTTTGAGGCAAATAATTTATATATATATTGTATTTATTTAATCAGAAGACGTAATATGAACGTTTTACGATTTTGATTATCAGTGCCACTTATAAGATTTATATGATTCTTTTCAGTGCCTACCATATATTATATCAAATTTCTTTTCATCGTTTAAAATAAGTTTCCTTCGAGATTTAGGATGATATCTGACATTTTAAATTGACGATATTTTTGTTTTGTTTTAATTACAGATACTTTTAAACGTTTTGCATACCTCCTTCAATATTTCTGTTTTATCATCACCCCATAAGCATATTAAAATTTAAATTAATTATGTTTCCCAAATAGTGCTATGTAACTAGTTATTGTTAAAATAATAACTAGTATCATATATGCATGGTGTCAACATATCATGGTGTCAACATGAATTAAAATATGTTTTGATATTGTGTATCTATCCAGCACTAGGCATCACCACTTTGTCCGCTTTTTATTAAAATTGTAAAGAAACTATTTAACAAGATACAGTTAAAAATCCATTTTGTTTTTAAACAGCTTTCTAAATATTCTATGCAGTATTCTCCTTCTACTATTCATTTCATCGCTATTTGCCAAATTAAAAACTCTCTTATCTTGCCGATAATTGGAACAGTCTACCTGAGCCCAGCCATAAAAATGAGCCACGGTATGTTTTGAGATTTTTTATTTGGAAAATAGCGATGAAATAAACTATACATTAATATTGATCAGTTTATGTCTTGCACATAGTGTATACTTGTTTCTATATTTTGTTCCGCATTATTTTTATTGGCAATTAACTAAGGTACCAGGAAAGGAGGACGACTCAGGGTTGGCCATAAGAAGAGGCCATTTCTCAGAATAATCCTCTCCCAAAAGCCATTAGAAGATTCTCTAATTGACCCAGGGTAAGTTGTTTATTGCTCATAGGTTTTATTTTTTGTCCAAATCCTCTAATGAAATTTACCACTATATACTGTAGTAATTTCTAAATTACTACAGTGTAAAGTTAAATGTATGTCTCATTCCAGATGTAAGAACATCTAAAAGGTTTATAATAATACACATAAAGGGTGATTAAAAATGTATAAACCCTTTTATTTTTTTCTAAGAAAAAACTCAGATCTTGAAGACAATATTCTAATAATATATTAACTCTTTGTTTCATTTTGTAAATTAAACCATTGGTACATATTTCCAAATGCACCATCATCCATTATCATCTAAAGATTATCCAGAACTGACTTGTATTTATAATTATTTTAGCTTGAGTATACATACTCGTATATACATTTTGCAACAAAGAATCCCTTATTAGAGGAGTACAAGAGTGGCTGTTATATTTCATTGCAATACATGTACGTAAATATGTAAATGTAAGTATTGATTTATAATATTACGATGACGATTTTTCATTTGCCATAACTAACATATCATTGTTGGTGGTTAGGACAAAATTGAATGGTAATGGAGTGGAGTGGGATCGAAAACCTATTCACAGTATCGTGACAAGTTGTGACCAGTCTCCTGGCACTGCAGTAATTCGCTGGTAAATTACTGTACAAGGGGCGCTAGTTGTCTTGCAGTGTGAAATTGTCGGTAAATTTGAACATAAAGGTTTTCAAGTTTTAATATATACGTAACAAAATGAATTCATAGGAAAGTTATCTGAGCCACAATGTATTACGTAATGATTATTATTGTTTAGGTGAAATTGAATTAGGTTAATTTGCAATTATAAAAAATACGTTTTCGTGTGTTCCTGCAATAATTTTTTATTTACACGTAATATGTACACATATGCATATAATGTGTCTGAAATGTGATGAAACTTATTCTGGTAACATTTCTATTACAAATAAGAGAAATAATTTCAAAATATTAATTCACAGAGGCAAATAATATAAGTTTGTAGTATATACTATAAATTATATTATTGTAAATTAGGAGTAATCAAAGTATCGTTGAAGGGAAAATGAATATCTATTTCACTGCACTTTACCGAAAACAGAACAATATCGCAAATTTTGAACACACTTGTGTACAATTGTGCATAACAATTTAACATGGTAGGTATTCTTAGTGTAAATTATGTGTTCCAGTGTATTGTGAAATGATTATAGACAGAGAGTTTCATTGTTCCTTTGAGTGAATCTGGAATTAAGATTTGCTCAATCGAGCAAGTTTCTTCTTTTCGTAATTGCATGCGGGCACTATTCAACGTCGTATCACACGATGCATCTTTTTTTTACTTTCGGCGGATCCTCCATTCTACACCATTTTATTTATATACTGTAGATTATATAAATATAATTGTATAGAATGGAGGATATATAATATAACATTATAACTCGTGATTACGCATTTTTTTACATGTACGCAAGGTTATGTTTACTGTTACTGTAGGTGAGGGACGTAAGAGAAAGGGGGAAACAGCACTACAAGAGCACTAGCACCCCTGCCGGCCGTTGTACACGTAAGTGCAAGCTCGCACTACGTAACATATAGGTAGTGCTCCCTGGTGGTGACAGTCCGACCTCGTTCCGATAAAATATTCTTTGAAATGTGTCGGTATCGTAGCATTATAAGGCCGAAGTCTTAGCGACAGCGATAGTGTGAATACGCTCATTGTTTCTTCTGTAAGAATATTTAATCGAACCGAGAGCGTGTCGAGAGTAGCACCATATTGTGGATCGAGCCTAAATCTAATTTTATTCATATGAGTACCTGAATTTAAGAAAATAGTAAATTTCAAGTGCAATGGTGAGAAAAGACTGAAGCACAACCGGAACCTAAACATCGATGTGAATATGAGGAGATTTTATCGAACCGAGAGAATATAGAGGGCAGCACTATAGTGCGGATCGAGTCGGCAGATAAGTCAGAACGAGCAGATCAAGAGGATCAATCCGTTAATATATGGAGGACTTTAGACAAAGTCAGTTCGATTGGATAAATAAGACTAAATGAGCTTTATCAAAGAAAGGTTAATGCCTACATAATTTAAATGGAATAATAACAATCCATGTACAGCTTAAGTACTTCATTGTTAAACTGTAAGGCACAGGATAACTTTGCTTCAGTTCTTCAGTAAAGTCGTAAGTATTGCTTCGATATATTAGATTTGTCATATGAAAATATAAAAATCGAAATCATTGATCGTTTCCAAAATTTGACAGGACTGTTAGTGCTTTATATTCATATCTACATATTTAGGAAATTGATATACTCGAAAAATTAAGCCAAAAAATAAGTTGACTACCTAATTCCAAAGGGTTTGATATGACTGCATCTTATATGGATGCACTTTCAAGTTTTTCTTCACAATCGTTCGACATGCTCCATATGAACGTACAGTTTCTTAAAAAAGACGTTTCAAAGATTTTCTAGTTTTTATTTTATATATGTCATTAATAATTTCATAGTATCATTCATAATGAGTGTCATTAATAACTTCTGAATAATGAACGGTTGATTTGCAGTGCCTCTGTTATGAACCATAGAGCCAATTCTATGAAATACACAAACACAATTTTTAAGGAACACAAAAATTATTTAGTGCTAAGTCTAGGCAGGATGGATAAGTTTCGAGAGTAACTTATCCACATAAATCTTATGTGTATTCCCAAATTCCATTAAGTAACACAACAGTTGAAACAGCTGGAAATAACAGTTGGAAAGTAGGTATTAACCATGAATATATTTTGTTGAAACCCATGTCATAATAGGAAGAAAGTTTCAGTAGACAATGCTCTTTGACAATAAGAAAAAAATGACTGACAATTATTTATCGCGCCAGTTCTAAGAACCATTTTAAAGTTCACGACTATTTTTACCAAGATCATATTATATAGATGAAATTAAAATACATTTAGAATTTATTAAAATTCTATTATTATTATATACTAAAGCAAGAAGTACTCTTGTTGAACAAATACTTGGTATTTTTCTTCAAATTCTGCAGTAAGAGATAATCTGTGTAAATATTTTCAGGTGTTCTGAACGTGAAATCATGAATTAGTTGTCTATAATGACTGATATAGTGACTTTATTGGAAAAAATACGTTATATATTTACTATAGGCCTGTTATTCCGTGTACTGCGTCTATTATTACATTCCAGTTTATAGCACACAATTATTACCTTTATATTTGTTTGAATATTCATATTAAAACCACAGCAGGCTAAGGCATTATAATACAAGACAATGCATTCAATATATTTAATATTTATATGGATAATTAGCTATAAATCTTTAATAGACATTTGCAATAGTCAGAGGTATTAGCGCTTACATTATTAATGTTCCAGCCTAGGATTGCTTGAAATATGTTTTTCTTAGTTAATAATATATATGCAATCTGGAATAGTCTGTGGACCAATTATACGTATGTACGTGCGTGTCTCAGATTAATTAAAATAGGGAGTTCTTAGCGCCATGAATGTAAATACGCCATAATGTATTTATGATGCTTTATTATATCTTTATTTTATATCCTTTGTTCGTTTTATTTAGAAGTGATTATTAAAAAGTTAAACAGTTTACGTCACGTAGCTGACATAATATCTCAGAAACTATTAAGGGTAGAGAAAAAATAATAATACTTACTGAGGCTAAATTTCAATAGAGACAAATTAAATTACGTGAAGATACAAATAAAATAAACGTTCTACTATATCAATTTTTAAGTATAGAATTGAATGGCGTAGTATTTATAGTATGGTGAAAAAAATTTACTTTTCCGCACTCCACTATACGCGGAAAAGTAATTTAAACGTGTAAAATTTTTTTTCTAGGGTTCATTTTTCGCTTTTCAGCCTAAAAACTAAAAAAAAATAAATGGTTTTTAAACAATTTTGTGTATGTATGTGTGTCGTTGTCGTCGGAATTTATTCTTGTTAACACAAGAACTCAACTAAATCGTGTCGGAGCGATCGGGTTTTGACTAATTCTGATCGTGGACGTCTCCCAGACGACACCTATTGGTTTTGAGGTGGATAGGACACACCACATCCTGTCCATGGGTCATGAGAAAGCATGAGGGTGGACTACTTGAGAATTTTTTTTGCTAGCACGATAACTCAACTAAATCGTGTCGGAGCGATCGGGTTTTGACTGATTCTGATCGTGGACGTCTCCCAGACGACACCTATTGATTTTGAGGTGGACAGGATACACCCCACCCTGCCCATGGGTCATGAGAAAGCACGATGGTGGACTATTTAGTGGTAGTCTCACATAAAACCTCTGTATATAATCAATTTATATTAACATATTTTTTAAGGGTATTAAATTAAAATTATTTTATTGGTGAAAAGTTACAAGACGTTGAAATATCCATCGAACAAATAAGAAGCTATTGTTTCTTTTACACAATAATTACCATTGGATGATTTACGAAGAAATAATATATATATATATATATATATATATATATATATATATATATATATATATATATATATATATATATATATATATATATATTAATGATGGCGTCTCCTGGGGCAAAAAACACCGGAGGTAAAATAGTCCTCCGTTCGGATCTCCGGGTGAGGACTGTTCCGGGAGACGTGATCGAGTGCAATAATAGTAAAAAGTATAGCATTTCACGAGTCGGAGCATGGAATGTCAGAAGCATGAGACAGGCAAGGAAGCTAGAGAATCTGAAGATAGAAATGGATAGGTTAGGATTAGATATAGTAGGTACAAGTGAGATGCGCTGGCCGGAAGTAGGAGATTTTTGGAGCGGTGACTATAGGGTAATACAGACAGGATCGGTAAATGGAAACGCGGGAGTAGGAATCGTTATGCGGAAGAACGCAGGATAGTGTGTAGATAGCTACCTACAATACAACGAGAGAGTAATGATGGTTAGGTTAGATTCGAAGCCAGTGGAAACAGTAATAGTGCAAGTATACATGCCTACTTCTAGCCACAGTGAGGAAGAGTTAGAAGCTGTTTATTCGGACATAGAGCAGGTAATAGGATTTGTGAAGGGCCATGAAAATGTAATAATAGTAGGAGATTTTAACGCAGTCGTAAGTGAGGGGAAAGAAGGAGAATTTGTAGGTCCTTATGGATTAGGAAACAGAAACGAGAGAGGTAGCAGACTGATAGAATTCTGCGAGAAGCACAAGATGGTAGTCGTGAACACATTGTTCAAGAATCACGTTAGGAGGTGGTACACATGGAAAATGCCAGGAGGGCTAGACAGGTATCAGACAGACTACATTCTGGTTAGGAAGAGATTTAGAAATTAAGTAAGAGACTGTAAGAGTTATCCAGGAGCAGATGTAGACAGCGACCACAACTTGGTAGTCATGAAAGCTAGATTAAAGTTCAAAAATCTGAAAACCCGGAAAGATAAGAAACGTATAAATGTAGACATATTGAGGGATCAGAATATGAAAGATAAGTTCCAGGAGAAAACAGATCAATTAATAAATAAAGCGAGTTAGGACGAAATCAAGAACGCAGAAACTGAGTGGGAGGGTATCAAGAATAGTTTAGATTCCGCGGCTACGGACGTTTTAGGACACGAGAAAAGGGAAGCTAGGAAGCCCTGGATAACGGACGAAATCCTAAACTTAATGCAAAAGAGACGAGGCTACAAAAACAGACGAGACGAAGAAGGACTGAAAACTTATAAGTAAAGTGGTAAATCATTAGAAAATGTAGAAAAGCGAAAGAACAATGGATAGAGGATAAATGCAAAGAAGTAGAAGATAAGTTGCAAGTAGGTAAGACCGATGAGGCTTACAAAATAATTAAGAAGAACTTTAGGGATATAGGAACAATAAGTAGAAACGTTAGAGAAGATGTAGGAAAACCTATATTGAGAGAGGAATTTGAAATAGCACTAAGGGGGCTAAAGAATAATAGAGCGCCGGGTGTAGATAAAATACAGGCGGAAATTTTGAAATGTGCGGGACAGAAAGTAGTAAATAGGATGTTTGAACTGGTAAAATACATATACGAAACGGGCGAGATGTCGGAGGATTATAAGAGGAACATTATCGTTACTATACCGAAAAAGAGAGGAGCCGACAAATGCGAGAACTTTAGAACGATTAGCCTAACTTCCCATGCGTCAAAAATCTTAACCAGAATAGTGCAGAAGAGGATGGATAATAGAGCGGAGAAAATACTAGGAGAAGACCAATTCGGGTTTATGCGAAATAGGGGAACTCGCGAAGCTATTCTAGCGCTAAGAGTAATGCTAGAGAAAACAATAGAAAAAGGAAAGAGCGCTTATATAGGATTTGTAGATTTAGAAAAAGCTTTTGATAACGTAAAATGGGAAAAAATGTTCGAGATACTAAAGAGCGCGGGAATGAAGTATAGAGATAGGAGAGTAGTATACAATCTATACAAAGAGTAAACTGCTGGTATAGAAGTAGAAGGGGAAAAAGGGAAGTAGGTATCAGGAAAGGAGTAAGACAAGGATGTACGCTATCACCACTAATTTTTAATCTGTACATCGAAGAGGCGATTAATGTGGTAAAAGATAGAGTGGATCTCGGGATTAAAGTACAGAGACAGAAACTAAAAATGCTGAGATTCGTGGATGATATAGCAGTATTAGCATCTAGTAAGGAGGAATTAGAATCAGCATTGAACAAAATGGAGGCAGTGTTGACAGAGAAATATGGAATGAGGGTGAATAAAAACAAAACTAAAGTGTTAGTGTGCAGAGGGCGCGAGAGCAGAGCAAAAACGAAAGTACAAATTAATAATGAAAGATTGGAGGAAGTTAAAGACTTCACTTATTTAGGAAGTAAAATAAATTAGGATGGAAAAAGCGATAAAGACATAAAACAAAGAATAGCGCAGGGTCGAGTAGCTCTTAACAAAAAGAAAGCACTTTTATGCTCGGAGGTAATAAACTTAGAAACAAGGAATAGATTTTTGAAAACATATATATGGAGCACGGCACTATACGGTTGCGAAACCTGGACGGTAGGGGAAGCAAGTAGGAAGAAATTAGAAGCTTTTGAGATGTGGTGTCACCGAAGAATGATGAAAATACCATGGACTGATAGGGCTAGAAACGAAGAAGTATTGGAGAAAGTCGACGAGAAAAGAAGTATGTGGTAAACATAAAGAAGAGAAGAGATAGAATGGTAGGCCACTTGCTGAGACATGGGGGAATAGTCCGCGATATTTTGGAGGCAGAAATAGGAGTTAAGAAAGGCAGAGGTAGGCCTAGACTACTGCTCGCAAATAGTAAGAGATGTAGGTTGTAGCACAATTAGCGAAATGCGTAGGTTAGTACAAGGTAGGAGAAGCTGGAGGTTAGCGGCCAACTAGTCTTAGCACTGATGACCTAATGATGATAATAATAAATATATATCTCCTGAATTATTTCTTAAATAAATAGATAGTGCCTAGTGAGATTGTCAGTTTTTGTTTTCCTAATACTAACTTCCAGTTGTTTTAGATGCATCCCAGATTAAAAACATAAACTTGATAAATGTATAACTTGAAAGCTCTACAAAAATATTCTGGAATATAAATTAATAAGTTATAAGGTTCTGGATATTTAATAAAAAATCACTGAATTTTCTATGTAAGTTTTCAAGAAATTGATTAGAAAAGTAACATCAAAAAGTAACAGCAGGCTATAGATTAGCAATTTCATTTTGTTTAATTGCACTATGTGTAATAATTATAACTGGAAGGCCATATATACAAAATAAAATAATCTTACCTCAAATAGTAAAATCTTACCTCAAACACAAATAATATTTCGGTTTTTAATGGACCACACTGTATATATGCAATATATATTTGTCTTACGACTACAATATAGCAATTCTAGTTATCTCTTTTGCTAAGGTAGAATTACATGCATCTCTAATTAGTAATACTTGATATATTGTAGTTCTTCTAAATAGATCTATCTAAAATTAGCAATGTTTAGATTTTAGTAAAAACTAATAATCATGTTAGAACTAAACATCGTAAAAACTATGATATACATTGTAAAGCATACATTTTTTAACGATTAATATATTATGGTAGAGAAACGCTAGACTAAGAACATCAAACAGTAGAATACACCAATAAAGAAATGGTTTATCTCGAAGTCAATCGGATCTGAACGACACTCGAAGATTTCGAGCACTTTTTGAATAATCTATGGGTCTTCGGGACACCAAATCTATACAATAATTGTCGTAATTCTATATAGACCCTGAACCATCTCTCCCCTTTTAACGAGTTCTGTATAAAACTTTATGCCAATTTGTGTAAATACACTTAGCTACTACGGTGTCAATGGCATTTAAGTTTATCCGATATGAAAAATGGGGGACATAGGATAAATTCACTGAGATTGAAAAGTAAGGTCTGAGAAGAATCCAATTAAAAGTTGCTAATGTTAAGTTCAATATTTAATAAAAGTTAATAATTGAAACTTAATTAAGAAAGTGTGTGGCTGAAAGTAAACGACAACTTTTAATGACTTTAAATAATCATTTGTGTTAAGTTTATTTCATTTTATCCGTAATTGAGCCATTTTCAGACAATTTTGTATTCAATTTACGAATTCCATATTCACATATCCTACTCAATCCCTCATTTATTCGGTCCATTGATCTGTTATTTTGTATAAAATCTACATGCTTTGACAATTCAGAGCCAATGAATACAAAAATGTATCATAAGGCGTATCAAAGAAGCTTTTACATATTTTGACTATGTTACCAGATTAATTAAAAAATGAAAAGAATAATACGGCGAATAAAAAACAAAACGAAGTAATTATGCTGCCCATTGACCAAAACTTTACTTAATTCTAAAATTAATTCAGCATGACCTACATTTCAAAGAAACATATAGAAAGTTACTCACTTCTCAATGGTGTACTAAAACTTTGTCTCTAAATTGTACAATGCTTATTTGCTTAATCCTGATGTGCCTTAGTGTAAAACCGAGTGTATATACTGCGTATATGAGAGTGAACATCCGTGAAGCTTTTGGGATTTCATCACGTCTTTAATAGTCCAACTATAATTATAATGAGAAGGATGTTAATTATTAAAACGGTGTGGGCATTATTTTTTATTTAACTAGTTAAAATTCCAACGCACGAATTCTGGGGCTCGCTGAGATCATATCATCAGATGCAGTAACACACCCTTTTCAAACCTCGTGGAAGTTATATATATATATATATATTAGCTTTAGTTAACATAAGTCTTGTTGAAAATATACATATAGAATATAATCTTACATATTTTATTTAGGGCAAACGATTAAAAGAGAAAAATTCAACTTTAGTTAGGTGGGGAATAGTTAAAATGAAATCCTTAGTTTTTTATTAGGATCAGAAATATACATTGTTGGGCTATGCACTGCATTTCGTGAGTAATATGTTTATCCATTTTTTACGAAAATATTCCGAATGATTTTTTTTATCTAAAATCCTGAAACATGTATTTTTTTTTATTTTAAAATTATATTCCTTACTCAGAATTTCCTTTCCTGTCAACCCCTCTAGAGTAGAAGTTATCCATTTAAAAGTTGTAAAAGAAAAGAGACGAAAACCTATTCTGATTTAAAAGGCTCTATAATTTGCAATATTTTTGCCAATTGTTTGTAGTCAAATGTTGTAGTTATATAAATCAGAAAAATTGAAGAATGACTCTCGCTGGACAGTGTTTTTGTGGTTTTTAAAAATACTCCATATATATTCTAGTTAAGAGTAACTTATACTTTAATGCACTTTTGATGCACATTTTGATAGTAATGTTATAGTCGTCAGTAGGTTACGTTGTTTGTTATTCGATTATGGACTTGAAACTGTTTAGAATTTAAGGAGAATATGATATTCTATTCTTAAACTTGTTTTGCCTATTTATCAAATACCTGTCAAATCTGAATAATCTATTAAATTTAACATCATATTTAGTGTCATCAAACATTTTCTATAAAAACTACATTTTGGTTATATTTAAAATATTATTTTGTTCTTCTATTCGTTACATCTGTATGAATTCATGTGTCTAACTGTATTATTTATACTACAGAAATATGGAGTTTATACTCCAACCCATCTGCAAATGCCTTATATAATAAGGAGTAAACAAATTAGATCAAAACAGTTATTCTCCTGGCTATATGCCAAACGCCGAGCGCTGAATTATATTACAAAACAGTCAATATGTCTTCAATAATATGTGATTATTCTAACCGTTGCATTTTTCAGTATACTTAGTTATACGTCGTATAATAAAAATTTTGAAATTGTGTCTTATATAAGGCAAAAAATATCACCCATCAAAAATTCATCTCGCTTGAGACTTCACCCATACTAATTTGTTCATTATTTATAAAAAAATATTTTCGTTTCTGGTGAAATGACATTTACCTTAAATGGAATGTCAGAAAATATAACTGTGATCTTAATCGCTTTACTTAAAAGGCGTATTGGCAAATTTGGTGAAATTCAATGGGCAACGCTGACTCCAGATTTGAGTCCACTTGATTATGGTTTATGGGATTATTTAAAATCGAAGGCAGACTTGAACTTCAATGGATGAAATAATGCCTCATTTGAAATTATTTTTAATTCTCCTTTCAACTTTCCTTAGTGAAAAATATTGAATTTTTGATATTATTATTAAACTCTATTGTTAATACAATTTTAAAATTATACAGTTTAAATGAAATGTTCAAATCGGTAGCCATTTGTTTCTTGAAGATACAGAGGGGTTGTGAACATTTTTCTTAAATATTTTGTATAACTTCAGATTAATTCTGGATGATAAAAGTCTATCTAATATTCTCATAATGCTAGGCATTGTCCGGTTTACTTGCCTTGATGTTTCCTAATAAGAACGAAATCCTGACATCCAGTTCTGAGACGGCCTGATGTTCTCAACTGAGAATCAATTAAATGGTAATAATTCCTCTTAAATTACGCCTCTTGCATGTAACCTTCCCCTCTATTATTACAGCAACATTATTTTGGGGAGAAACTCTATGTGTATGCATTTTTTGTTTCTCGAACATATGCCAGAATAAAGTGAAAATGAGTGGAACTACTTACATTTGTGTCACGTATATGCGCCATTTGATCGCAAATGTTTTAATAAAAAAAGCATGAGGATTTCCTTACATGTATTACCATCGATGTATTTGCATGTACAGCAAATAAAATGTTTATTATAGACTTGTATTTCTATATAAGTTCATATTATATCAAAATATACTGATGTCTTCGTTTAAGCCCCTTGGTTTAACGCTCTGTTACAGGCAATTACGAAATTAAACTATATGTTTCATACACTTACTGCACCGTATTTTTCTTCGCCGTCAATTTATTTGTGAGATTAGATATACCGAGCATACTGACCATAGTATGAAGATACCAAGTAACATATAAATATATAAT
The DNA here is from genome assembly GCA_037954035.1 of Rosalia funebris. Classification (NCBI taxonomy): domain Eukaryota; kingdom Metazoa; phylum Arthropoda; class Insecta; order Coleoptera; family Cerambycidae; genus Rosalia; species Rosalia funebris. The sequence continues at coordinate 25,940,524 of JAZFAV010000009.1, read as the reverse complement.
AATGATTGTAATATATAATAACCCATACTGTTTGCCGTATACTGTATATTCTTTCTGTAATTGGATTCGAAACTTGCTCCAATTGCAGAAAATATATATTCTTAAAAACAATAATTGTTTGATAAATAACACGTTTACTCTTGAACGTAAAATACTGAAACACCTTGCCATCTAGATTATACGTATAATATATAAAATAATAATAATATTATTATTAGAGTAGTAGTATCATTACATCATACATACATAAATATTCATAATACGTATCTGATGGATTCCAAAATGCATTCATTTTAACTTTGAATCTTAATACAAATAAGTAAGTCCTAGAGAAATGCCGTCATCTAAAAATTATTAGTATTTTAATAATTATGAACATATTTAGACCACATAAAGCCCAGGGCAACCGATAACAATTTATTATCTCCCGTCATCCCTTTTTTATATAAGGTATGAAAAAGGTATTACCTCATTTTACTTTATATGTGCAAAAACACCGACCGTTAAGATTTGTCGGGCGTTTTATTGAATAGTCGTTAAATGATTAGATTTGGTGCAGATGTGGTGAAGTGCGGTAGTGATTTTTCTATATTCAATTCGATTAAATTTGTATTTTAATTAAATCGAAACTATGTGCGGTGTAAATATATAGTGGGTGTGCATAAACGATTTTGTGGACATATTTGTGTGTGATGGAAACTGGTCTAGACGAATGGCATTAGGGAAGGAGTTAAATAGGTAAGTTAAGTATTTAAGTACTTTTGTGTTAATTAAAATACAAAATGGTTTTTGAAGAAGCAATTGGCAGTCGAGCGGGATTAATCATTTTCAATTTGGGGCAAATACATACTGAATAATATAGATATATGTATTGGGTATAAAATTTCATGGAGAATTTAATATGACTTTCTTTGTTAATAAAAAGTCATGAATGACTTTGTTGTAAGTAAATTTGATTTAGTTAGACATAATACCAATATATGAATAAAAGCCAACAATCACAACAATAAGGTGTATTGATCATATTATATTGTTTATGAAGTAATAACATATAGATGTATAATTGTTAATTAAGTAAAATTATATACTTCTTTGCAGGTAGGTTCCGAACGAGCTGGACACCGTTTTTACAAGGTAAGATTTTTTTCCCTTAATAGCGTAACAGAATAAATAATTACAGAACTACGATAGCTGTCTAATCTATGAATTTTTTGTTAATAAAGATCGACGCCTCAATAATGAGTCTGTTTAAAAATATATGGACAAATATGAAAAACATAAGAAAAATATATATTTATGTACTTATGTACAACTTATCTCATTTTAGTCTAGTCTGATATATTGCAACCGACTTTGTTATTACTACAGTAGGTACAAAAATTAAGGGATGTAAAAAATCTTAAAATTTTAGGCGATTTTCAAAAGGCTATAACTTGGAGAAAAATAGCAAGAGAAATTTTGCTTGTCTTTTAAGAGGTCCATGGAATTTTTTTCAGTGATTCAATTATAAAGCTATTTTAGATATGTATTTTCTATTATAATTTGAACTGTCTAAAAGCTTTGTATGATGATTTTTCGCTAAGTTATCGTCGTTCAAATCAAAATTTAAATTTAAAAAAACAATTTTTTTTTTAAATTTCTTTGTCAGAAACCAATAACTTCAACTTATAAACAATACTTTGCAGTTCTTGAAACCTTAGTTAAATTTTCTGTACGATCATTGTGTCTTGAGTAATTAATTACCTAATTCAAAACTAACTTGTTTTGCTTCGAACGACTATATCTCAGCAAAAAATCATCATACAAGGCTTTGTTCGCTAGAATGAAAGGAAATAAAATCGTCTAAAATAATTTTATAATAGAATTACTGAAAATAAATTTATTGAAGTCTGTGAACCTTTCAAAAAGCAAGCGAAAACTATCTTTTTTTTCGATGGTTCTCTTACGATTACTCATAAACTGGTAAGGGTAAAAAAATTAAACTCAAGATATCAAAACTAGAAACGTGAAGATTTAATTTTCTTTTTTTAAAATTGCTCTGTAGCTATTTTTTTCCAATTGACAGCCCTTTGAAGAACTTCTGAAAATCTAGGATTTTTTATATTGCTTAATTTTAGCGCCTATGTAGGTGTCTATCATATAAATGCTATAAGGAGCTAAGATTACAATAAACTTTCACATTTACAAAATATAATAGCAGAATAAGATCAAAGTAGTAGTTTGGTTAGGAAAGATATTTATTGTGGATCGCCTGAAATAGATAATAAAAACGAGGGTGATAACAGTAGACTCCCGGAGGTTTATCAGGTTAGTAGCACTTTACAGTCTCTAAAATAATAATCTTGAATTTTTAATAACAAATTTCTAATATAATTACAGACAAAATATACTATATAATACTGCTACCTGTATTTATTATTATATATTATTATTTATATATTATATATTTATACTCTTGTCTTGTCTATATAGTCAGTGCACTCTTTATTTTTAATCAAACAAATAGGTTAACGGTGAAGAAAAGTAGTAAATGTATGAAATTTATAGTTTAGTTTAAAGAATGCCTTTAAGGGCATTAAACAAAGGGAGTTATACCAAGACATCAGTATGTCTTGGTGTAAAGTGAATTCAGTAGTAATATAAAAAATATCTCTATACGAACAGATATTTTAAATATCTTATTATAAAACTAAAATTTATTATTATTCAGTAGGCAATATTGAAAAATGAAAATCTTGCAAAAATATACTTGTAAATTAATTTAACCAAAAAAGGTCCATTATAAGGTTACCCATCATGAATATTATGGATTTTAAATTAAAACTTACTAACTTTGGAATAATAAAAGTAGCTGATCAACATAAAATGATAAAATTTTTTTCAACATTTTTCTATTCTATAATTCTAAGGCAATGTATGTAAACTTAAATGAGTCATAAGAAAGGAATGTCTGTATTCTTGCTTTATAACCACATCCTCTTTTTACATGACATCCGATTTTTTTTCCAAAATACGTATTGATGAAATAATCATAAAGGTATATCATCTTGTCAATAAACAGTAAGTAATTGCATTCATACATATGAGTCTACACAAACGTTGTAAACAACAAAAAGTTTGGTTTTCTTTAGTGTTAGATTAAATAAATAAATACATATCTGCGAATAGTTATTTAATTTAATTATGAATTTTTAATATCCTGTTATAAGTAAATGGTGCCTCATATAAGTTTCAGTTCATTTTACAATGCAGATATAATAAAAGTTTTCTTCTTAAGCATGTATATGTTTGTCATTGCCTCCATGAGTAACTTTCTCCCCGCAGCATTTGGTTTTAAGAAAATTGTGTCAATATATATGTTCTTACACATAAAAAATAAAGAAAAACAATTTAAAATCATGTAATAACTGTCTGGATGAAGACGAATATGAGCGTTAGATCTTAAACTAGAAAATACTGAAATACTAGTGGAGGAGGTGTATAGACTTCAACTGAAAGATTATAAACTACTTTACTGATGAAATTATATATGAACTTAAGTTTTTCTTACTAATAATTTATATATTCAAGTCTTTTTTACGAGTACTAATTTAAATGATAAATATAAATAGGTATAAATATTAACTTTGCCCTTTTACCGCGGTACTATAGAATTGTATTTGGTTGGGTTAATATGAAAATGTTGATAAAATGACGAAATATTTCCATACTAATTTGTAGTCTGTATTAGATATTTGTATTCCTAAATATAAATGCAATTCTACTAAACATAGTACCCTTTATGGTTCATAAAAGAAATTAAAGGTTAGTTATATATAAATAGCCACGATGTGACTTCTACAATTTCTATAGCATATTGATATCTACGCGAGATGGAGAACAAAGCACTTAACGACTTAAGTATATTTTAAAATTGCATAAATAGTAACAATTAACTTGCTGAATATTTTCTTAATTTAAAATTGATGAATATTATCACAGAAGCATACGTTATAGCGAATGCATTTTCGAATGAAGTGAAGCCAACGACAAATAGTTATCAATACGAAATACATTAATTAAGTCTATAATTTAAAGAAAACACAGGCTCCAAATATTATAATTTCATATCGTAATGATACAAAGATCTAAAGCCACTTTTAAAAAGTTTAAATCCAAGTACTCTTCTGGACTAGATGATTTACCGCCATATATTTTAAAAATGCAAGGCACTTCTAATATATTCCTTGTGGCTCGTATTTGAAAAGTTTCTCGGACTAGTGTATTTCGTAACCATTAAAAAAATTAATGTCAAAATAATGTTTGTGTAGTTTTAATGATTATTTTTTTATATTCTTCTATTTCTATCTCTATATGACAGTTAACAATCAATATCTGTTATATTGGAAGCATTATTCAAAGATTTAATTTAAAATCTTTTATTTTTATTTTTGTAAATAATTTACTTGATATTATAGCTTCAGATTATCTTTTGCATGCAGAATATTTTTTTTAAAAAGTGAAAATTACATATACGTTATATTGGGCATATAAATTGTATTTCCAAACCATAGAATATCAAGATGTTGTATATAAATAATAATACGAGAGCTACACAAAGCAACATAGGAAAAACCAGCCTTTCCAATATTTATTTTCTAAATTTATTAGTCAAAATTATCAAATATATTTCTATTATAAAACATAACACTTAAATTACATATGTCAATTTTGGCATAGTTATGGTGTTAATTGATTTTTAGCGACTGTATTCTTATTTTCTTTTACTATATTCTTATAACATTTACAGAAAAGCTGTAAAATATAACAAGAATAACCAATCTACGTTATCGTAAAGTTCTCATCGCTATAAGTTTTAAACAAAATTACGGAATTCATTTTCATAAATGTGTTATCATTCTTAATACATTTTAAGAAGGGAATACCAATTAGGTTAGAAGCTAGGTTAGGTAAATTAAGGGCGAAGTTAGAGAGCAACAGGACTTTGACAATCATCCTAATTAATTAAAAGTAATATTACCGACCATTATCTAATCAGCAGTTATTGTGATATAAATTGGATTTCCATGAATCTTTCAAAACACACCTTGAGGATTTATAATACCTTGCAATAGAGTAATAGACCCTCTTGTATTTATACCTCTGGCAATAAAAAAGTTATAAATAACCTTTAATTAAGTTACTATCGATCTACAGATATTTAGTATTATTTCTACTTAGCTTAAAGCTAGAGAGTTGCCGCAAGATACTTATTTCCTTTCCTTGTGTTTTAATATGTAGTACGACTAAACGATGAAATGTTTTAATATCTATTATTAAATGTATATTTAATTGCATGGTGTGTTTAAAAAATAACATGGATTTTATAATACGTTTTATAGACTTCTTGAAGTGTCTCTTGCAATATTTTATTACACAATTTTATAAAATTATCGATATATTTACAAACGGAACATTAAAAATAATAAATGAATTGCATTAGAATTTAAAAGTATACAGAGTTACAGGATAGTTTCTGGCACAACTTCAGCAGGATAACAACCCGACTAACAGATATAAACCTTAAATTTTAAGGCAATCTAATAAAAAATTAAACAAATCATGTTTCTCATGATAGAATGCCACTACGCTGGATCAATAAATTCCGACTAGCGAGAATACGGCTAGGGCAGTGCATAATATTCCGTGTACTGTCGATTATTACTTTATACATTATCTTTGTCTTTCACTAATCGACACAGAATTGTTTTCATGTGGAAAGTGGAATTTTAAGCTTGTGTCTTAAAACTTTATAATACCTAACCAGTTAGAGCGGCCATGTTAAATCGAAGTACATATTTCAGTTATATTTGCAGATTTAGTTTCTTTTGTAAAAAAAAATACTTGCTATTATATTTTAAGACATAGGCTTCTAACTGTGATGTTGACATACTAGCTTTAAATACTAGCATATCTAAAAGTGGTTAAGATATTGCATTTGTGACCTCACCGAATTATTTTAATCTGAGATTAATTTTATCAATGTTAGGACTGTGTTATTTCTTACAAGATAAACGAATAACATAATCCAACTATCAATTAAATCAACCCATGATTAAAACTAGCTCTGAAAATCTTATTTCGTATTCCCATTGATTAGCTTCTCTGTTTTCATTACATACCGTAAATTAACAACATATCTGCGTGTATCTAATAGGTCCATTTTTAATATTGGTACGTTTTAGTCATTGTGATAATGTGTGCGTTTTAGTCATTATGTAATGTCATACAGATGTAATTTACCAGACAAAAGAAACTCACTAAATTTGTTTTATATTCTGTAATTCGTAATAGATATGATACCATATGGTACCACACACAGCATTCTGTGGGCTAGCAGGCATACTAGCCACAACTAAACAGGGGGTGCAATGGCCACAACTAAATTCCGCATTATGAAGTGCAATAACCTACCTTGACCACTTGACCATGTAATGTTTAGTATGTTACTATGAATGTTATCAATAGCATAGAGCAGATGCACAAGTATGTTAATTACATTTTTTTTATTTCTTGGGGAGCTATAGTTAGTTAGCTTAGTCTCTGAGGGATTGTACATATATAAGATTATGCCAGAAAGTACCCTGTAACCCTGTATACGTCACAATTATTTATTTTAATTTTTTAATCATGATAAATCTCAAGAATGATCTACTATTTATATTTATTGTTTCAATTTGAAAGAAACACATATGTAGGGGTAATCTGGATAATCTGTAATGTAAAAATGATCATGTTGTGTGGTATGACGAACTAATTATGATGTTCTACTTAAAAAATAAGGGTATGGATCTGGATCTGCTCCACAAATATGGATAATAAAGAATCTAGTGTGTTTCTCTCAAATTAATGAAACACCGGAAATAATTTTAACAAAAGTGAATAATTCTTTTACTAATTTACCTATTTATTACTTTTATGAAAATTAAATTAAAACATTTTGTTGATGATTCAAAAGACTCTGATAAGCATGATGTTGTATTTTAAAATATTATTTATAGTACAAATTTCGAAAAAATTAATTTATTATATAACTTTTTTAATTACCAGTAAAATCAGGTAGCACTTAAAAGTCACTTTTGATTATTAAGTATCATGTAAAATATTTTATTTCAAAGAGTCGGTTTGATTTAGATGCATTTCAAAAAAACTACTGAATTAATGATTATGTGGTAAGATTATTTTTAATTGAAGCAAAATTGTTATCTAAAATACATGGAAGAAAAAAAATTGAAAGAAAATTTCGTCTATATTATAATCGAATAAATATATTATATATTACATTTCCAATATTACAACCTACTATTACACCAATTGAATTATATGTAATATATTCTTCAAGAATATAAGTTTTTAGTGCGATATAAAGTCAATCGACTGTCCTAGATTATTTTCAAAATTACCAAACTATTCTTCTATAAAAATAACTATAATGACACGTTTTCTCTTTCAACGGAGATCAGAAGGAATGTCTCTATAGAACATATCAACACGTAACTATCTTAATTACATCTCTGGTGTATGACTATGCTTTATGTATAATATTATATTTCGATTTAAATTTCCTATTTAATGATATACCTACCATTTTTTAATATACAGTTAAAAAATAACGAGAAGATCGTAAATTATTAAAGATTATTAAATATGTTAAAATTGTAAAACAAAAACGACTATAAAGAGGAAAAATTAACACAGGTATTTTGTTGTAGGTATAAACAATGATTAATCATATAAAGTTAATTTGACTAACCACATTATTGATTTAAGCTATATATTCTAAATAATATTCTAAAATAAAATATCTTAAAAAAACATTCAATAATTCAAAATTTTTAACTAGAAACCTTACTGACATTTTATATTATTTATTATATACCATCGAGAAAGTGCAATAAGACATAATTTAAATTACTCTATATTGAAATGTCGGCAATAATGATTTATATTATAGAGTTAATGGTCTCAAATGGTCATAACATTGTATGCGATTTATTATTTGTATTTTAGGTAGAACATGAGTTTTCAATGATACTTGGGTTTAAATTAGCTTAACATTTATGAAATACTTCGGTAGGTTTTATTTTTATCAGAAAATAAAGTTAAGTAAGGTCATATATAAAAAATAAATATATTTTTAATAATTCTGAAATTTAAACATTGATGGCTGTATCCTCGATTATTTACAAAAGATAAGCTATTGTGAATATTAAATATATTATTGAATTTTTTATATACATCGCCATTTTACAGAAAATGGGGGAAGAATAATTTATCCTAAAAATTTCTTCATTTATTATTCGTTTCTGATTAATATAAAGTAACTTTTTATTGATTTATTATTAATTTATTTATTTAATGAGATTTGCTAATTTTATCAAATTACTTTCGAAGATATGTCAATAATTATTCGTTAAGTTTGTTTACGGCATATATTAGAAATAAATTCAAGTAAACTAATAAAAATGTGAACGCGCATCAAAAATAAAATGGAGTATGTCTTTTCAGTATACAACAGATAGATGATAAAATGATATGAAGATATTTTAACACATATCGGCTTTATAGATTTTAGAATACGAATCAGTTACTACACATATACACAGGAAATTACAAAACTGTGAATAAATAAGAGCTTTTGTCGTCCGGAAATTCATAAAATAAACCTTCCATATTTTTTTAATACAACACGTATTTTCTGCGACTATTCTAGTTTCAAAGCTAAAATTTAAACCCAAGTTAAGATAAGCAGTGATTTACATTCGACACATAAAGCCCTCTAACCAACTGAGTTACTGTGATGACAAATATACTGATTTCTATCTTTCGTGAATATAATTAAGTTAAGTATGCAGAATCTGAAAAGTAAAAGACGAACATGAATATAAAAATGCAAGTTTTATTTAAATCTAGCTAATTACTAAAACGATTTATAAAAACAATCAACGGAACATATAGGTTAATGTTGTTTCATGGACATTATTTAATTTAGAAACCAATTTGTTTTATATCATGTTTACGTTTAGAGTGACTTTATTGATATTCTTTAACTATTTAAAGGCATTATCGTTATTGTTACATGGGTAGTAAAAAAGGGTATTAAAACTTTTCTTTCTCACATAAGTTTAGACATGCAAACTGTTAAAGTATCTCGGTAATATAAAATCAAGTGGAGTAGCACTAATGGTTTCTATAAGCCATTTAATTTCACTTCTTTAAAAGTCATTTTGAAAAAATCTGTGCTTGGATGACTAAGAAATTGCAAAGTCGTATGTATTTATATATATTTGACTTGTATAGATATGACCACTTGAACATATGTATTAGTTTTTGATGAAATTATTATGAAAGTCATAGAAATTTTTAGTAATTTTAAACATTTTGAGAAATTTAATATTTCGTCATATATCAGACCTTCCTCAAAGATGTATCTCAAGTTCTATGCGTCTTTTAAATAAAATCGCTGACGTCAGTATATTATTATAGTATTAGGAGGTGTATCAAAATATACAAATCCTTAAAAATAAAGTACATATTTCGATATATCTACTTTGAGGTTTAGATTCATTGAAAATTATTTAAGATCGATTTCAGAATTTTTTTAGGATACAGAAGTATTTTGGTAGCAAAAAAAATACATTTGCTACATGTTTTTATAAACATTATTAATTTAAAATTGTTGTATATTCTAGATATAATTTTATCTAGATATATGGTTTAAGATACATTATTTATCTAGATATAATTTTATCTATTTTATCTATTTTTTCCAGTTAACTAGATTATTATAAAGAAGGGCGATAATTTTCTAAACGTTTTAAAATCGATATCTATGTTCTAAAATTATGCGATTTATGTAAGTAATCATAACCTTTTACAAGAGTATTCCATTTTCTGTGGGTAGGAATCAACTTTGTTTTAAATTATCTGAGTTAATTTAAAATATTTTTTAGTTCTATACTTTTTGTAACCAATAACGGGTATACAATGTATTACTGTTATGCGAGAATTGACTGTTAAGAGTCGATAATGTAATGTTTTTGTCAGCTACTGAAAATAAATTACTCTTTTACGGTATGCGAGAAATTATGCGTATGATAGCTTGCCAAATATTTAAGAATATTTCACAAAACCCTCTTATATTGTTTGTGTTATTGAACTATATATAAATAAAAATATGTATATAATATAATCACTACATTTTAATTCTTATTTCTTTATACATAAGTTAAAATATACAAGAGTGTCATTTATAATTATGATGGGCATTGTTAGTCTTTCTGTACACTATATGAATTTGCTATATAAATCACATTTTTGATACAATTTGTAGTCAATATTTTAATATGCTCAAATCAAAAAATATATGTATAATGATACAATCAGTCCTCAGTTCTGTTATAAAAGAAATACAACGAAATGAAAAACGAAAATAAGTATGCGAAAATATATTCGTGTTTCTTACAGAATAAAATAAAGACAATAGAGAGAATAGGAGATAAAGCTTATAAAATATATTTATGAGCCATTTAAGACTAAATTCCTTTATTATTTCCATACTGTGGAAACGATTTTTCCAAATAAAAATATTTAAACCAGGTGCATTACTATATTATATTAAAGTTTGACAAAGTTTGTGCGCTTAGTTTGTATATTAGACGAGTATATATGAGTATTGTTATTTTTGTTACGTAAATATTATAAAAAAATAATGATTCGTCAAGAATATTTATGTGAAATAAAATAAAGATAATAATTAATAAAAGTATGTTATTTTATAAATATTAACGAAATGAAATTATTTATGTTGTACTTTTATTCATAACTGAGTATTAAAATAAAGTAATCATCAAATTATATAAAATATGATTTAATGTTTTCAAAAGCCAACTCACCTGTTCAGTAACCACCAAAATTTAGTAAACAATATTTTCACTGCAAAATATACTTAGGTGTGAGCGAAAATGAGCTTTCCCACCGTTATATACATCAAATTGGGACAGTACGCACTAATCTAGGACATATGATTCGCTCCGGAGCTTTCGTGCCAGCCTAAAAGCTCTTCACCGTATGTCGTACACACCTTCGTATCTAGGTGAGACTATCGAGTGGACTCGTACGCACTCGGGGAGGAGATAAAACTTGATTAAAAGCTGTAAAAGCGATACACACTATTGTTCAGGTAAAACTAAATGCAAATACCGTTCAGCAGCCCGTGTCTTTGAATTTATTGAATTCGGTTCATCGTATATTAAAGATTCTACAGCGTGCCTTAATTTGTTTCTTCCTTCGACTGTGTTTGATGGTTTTATTACAATTTTAGGCGATTAAACTAATGGATGCAATTTAATAAATAGTGGTTATTGATTTTTCTACTTTATAAATATATGTAGAACATTATATAGGTTTATCGTGTGTGCGTGCCTAAAGAAATAGAATCGGAAAGATCTCTAAAGATAATAACTGAACAATTGACAATAACAGTTAGGATATATATTTACTGATATTGTCGTTATGCTATTGTTTACCGGAGTCAACTTTTCGTTTAACAATTTTTATTTAATTTAACGATAATTTTCGACTTTATAGAAAACTGTTATACATTTATTGTAGAAGGCTCCAGATTTTGGTATATATATCTCAGGGCTTTTTCGGGGAGAAAAGTTACACTGAGAGACGAATATAAATAAGCTCAGACCCAGGGAGAGGTGTCAAATTCTTCGCTTTATATTGAAAAATGACACCTCTAATACTGGGTTCATTTATTACACCGAGCGATCCAATAACAGACATGTCTATATTCTTAAGAATAACAGGTTTAGTTCCAAGTTAAATCATTGTCATGTAAAAGAAATACATTGCTAATGTTTCTTTGTTCTGAAATTATGTACCACGCCAGTCATAAACTGTGGATATCACTCTGATTTAACCTTTTTCCCTTTATTCTATAGATGCCAGTATGTAACGCCATCAAGTCAATTGCGATATTAACATGCGTATTTATAGTCTACTCTTTGTCGATGAGGAATTCGTGTTATTCTCTAGTAGTGAACTAATATCGGGTTTGGTTATATTTGGGATGTAAGTATAAAAATACTCAATTTTTATTACCCACAATGTTTGCTGTAAATATCGCGGATGCTTTAGCAGAAGATTTTTCATTATCAGATTTATTTTCCATGATCACGGTTCTTTCTTAAGAATTACGCAGACCTGTCTGATATTTTCAGTAACTCTTCGTGAACATCACATGCACTATTGGCATACTAATTATTATATTATTGAGTTGAGCATTGTATGATATGGATTACTTGCCGTAACTTTGATAATTTCATGTTTCACGATGTCGAAATAATACAGTCTCCTGAAACGTGGAAGATTCACACTACTACCCATACCAACAATTATAGCAAACTGATGAGATTGATGTCTGTTGAATGGAAATATCTTTATACATACATGCTCAAATATTTTTTATGACAATTGATATGTAATACATTCGAATTCGCTGCTGTGAACTGACATAGATGGCAGACATTATAATATCGAAACACTAGGTATACTATAATCAAAACTCGTTTTATTACAAAGTATACTTTCTTCACAAGTACCATTAATCAAGGTTTTACTTCTATTAATCAACTCTTAAAAGTTAAAACAAAAATATTAAAGTACACACGTAAAAATAATTTTTTAAACTATTATTTAATAAAAAAACACTTATAATAAATATTTATCATTAAATTCCTATACATCTAAGTAATTATTTATCTCTAACTATACGCCTCCACGAGAATTGAGTAAATGAAATATTCAGAAGTCATACATTATATTCAATATTATACTAAAATTGTAGTTAAATAATAATTCTATTTATTTTTTGCTCGTATTGATTTTACGAGCTCAAATTGAGTATTTAAACAAACCACCATAATTTTCAGTATGTATAAAGAATACATCAAAACATGAAATAATATTGTAGAGCAAACGAAAATTTCATTTGAAAAGTTTGGCCAATTTCACTTCTTTTAAACATACAACAGTTATTCCTTCTTCTAGTAACATAAGTTAAAGCATGCTAATTTTATAATTAAGTGTAACTTAATGACACAAATTAACGTTTTAAATGTTTTAATAATGATAAGCATTTCTAGTCAGTCGTTTAATAAATGGCGAATGCGCGGGTCAATTATATTTTTATAGTTTAATAATAAACCCACTTAGTTTATAAATATAATGTTAAGGAAGTAAAGAAATAAACTTTTAGAAGAAAATGAATATGTACATATTTTGAAATGATACATACAAACGAGTATATGTAAAAATATCTGCAATTTTTTTTTTTAGTTTTTCCTTTATATCATATTTTTCAACCAACAATAAATATTCACAATAAGTATTTTTATTAATCTAACGTAACTCTGAATAATGATTTATAGACAATAGTAAATCTGGAATTAAGCCTAGGTTCATATTTAAAAATTGTTACAGATTGCCTTACCTTATTCAGAACGTTCATAACCTGGATAGGGAAAAACCATCTTGCTTATAACGTCAAGTAGCTTATTTTTGAATATGCAGAATCTACACAAACTTTCAAATAGAATGCTAAAATGTTTCTTGCCCAGCCTTATCATCATGATATACATGCATAATTTGGTTACATTTAATGAATAGTGAATTTAAATATAGAGCAATATTCTTTTAGAGACAGAACCATAATTTTAGGATTTAGTAATACTTACCAAGTATTTTTTAATACAAATTAATATGTAATATGTTCCAATTCGACGATGTGAACGACAATAGACAACAGAAAGTTATAATACCAACACACTAGACAACTGGACACTTACCTAAGTAAGAGTTAATGTTTTCTAACTTAAGTATACTCGTGCTTTCGTCACAAGTATTATTGATCAAACCCTTAAGCGTTTTAGTCAACTGTTAAAAGTTAAAATAAACATATTGAAGTACCTACAATCATATTTTTACTTTTCTGAACTTCATTGTACGCGGAAAAGTAATGTAAACGAGAAAAAATTCTTTTTCTAGCGTTTATTTTTCGTTTTTCGGCCCAAAAATAAAGAAAAATGATTTTTAAATCATTTTGTGTGTGTGTGTTTGTGTGTATGTGTGTTACTATCATAGGTGTCGTTGTCGTCGTTATCATTGTCGTTGTCGTCGGAATTAATAAAATTTCTTGTTGGCACGATAAATTGACTAAATTGTGTCGGATCGATCGGGTTTTGACTGATTCTGATCGGGGATGTCTCGCAGACAACACCTATTGATCTTGAGGTGGATAAAACATATTGAACCCATGTTCATGGGTCATGAGAAAGCACAATGGTGAACTATTTGAGATATTTGTTTGTTAGCACGATCACTCAATTAAATCGTATCGGATCGATCGGGTTTCGACTGATTCTGATTAGAGACGTCTATCAGTCGACATATATTGATTTTTAGGTGGATAGGACACACCCTATCAACCCTGTCCATGGATCATGAACGATGGTGGACTATTTGAAAAAAGTAAAACTGTCGCATAAGACACATATTTTGCATTTATGTGTTGGTTTGTTCTTTCTCGGCCACTCAATTTCGAGACAGAGATATTTTACATGTGAAAAAGTCCGTTTTAAGGTTTTAAAACTGTTTATTTTTATTATTATTTAATAAAAAATATCTTTATAAGTTATTGCTAAACATATGTACTGTTAAGTAATTACTTAGTTATAACTATATACCGTAACGAGATATGAGTAAAGTAAATACATTTAGGAGTATGTACATATTATATTCAATATTATTGAAATTATAGTTAAACAATAATTTAATTTATTCTTTCCTCGTATTGACCTTGCGAACACAAATTGAGTATTTATACAAAGCGCCATTATTTTAAATATATTATTTGTATAACATAAATTAAATTAATTCTTGCACCATATATTCTGTTGAACAGAATATGTATATATACCGTTTCAATGTAGCTCCTGTTCTAACTGTTTAAAAAAGTTTATTTATATCGAACAATAAACAAATTTCTGTCAATTCCACTTCTTTTAAATATACAACAATTTTCCCCTTTTTGAGTAAGAGAAGTTAATGTATGCTAATTGTAATGCAGTATGATTTAATGAGATGAATTCACGTGTTAACTTTTTAATAATGCCAAACGTTCTTAGTTTATTGACCTAAAATGGCGAATGCGCCGGTCAAACATATTTCTAATAGAGCATTTTTTTATAATTCTGTGGTAGTATAACGAAATACATATATTAAATTTCTTTCATAAATTAATTAAAGTGGTTTAATACGTGATAAACTGACTCAGTTTATAAATATAAAGTTAAGGGAGTAAAGAAATAAACTTTTTCGAAGAAAATGAACATGTGCATATTTACTACAGGTGATAAAATATACAGATTTATAAAAATACGTGCAATATTTTGAGTGCTTCCCGTGTACAATGTTTTTCAACCAATAATAAACATTCACAATCAATATTTTTTATTAATATAACGTAATTCTCAATAATAAAACAGATGATAAGCAATTGAAAAACACACAATAGGAAATATATAAATAAACATTTACTAGCAACGAGTTTACTAGATGGGAGAATAAGCTAAATAACAACTTGAAGAACATATTATAAAAACGGGAAAAATAATAAGGCAGTAATATCTGCAGAAGGACAGGACAAACAAAATCAGTAAACATGATAATATTGCGAAGTAGAAACTGAATGGACATATATGAAACTAGACACAAAAACTCATGGAAATAATTCTACACTGTCAAAATCCATATTACATAACTCGATACTTTATCACTGAGAAGACATATTAATTAGGGAAGATAAAATGAATGGATTTAAAAGTTAGTAGAAGGTGAATTACCACAGTTTTTGTAGAAACATACAACGTAGAATTCCATATGAATAGTATATGAAATAATAATTCTCTAATACAGGATAGTTCACACTAAATAAATGACCGGCCTATTTAACAAAATATAACAATATCAGTAACATACTTAGTCACTTGCATTATACTCGTACAAGTACCTATATAACAATATTTAATTTAACCGTTTATATGGGAAAGCAAAATAAAAAAAGAACATAAGGAGATGGTGGATGTGACTAATGACCATTGTAGTCGATGTCGCCACGGTATAAAAACAAATAATAATTAAATTAATATTATCGGCATATTTATAATACTACACTCATGTCGATGTAAATTATTCTAAAATAAAGGCTTTTTTTATTTTCTTTGTCAGTGTAGTTTATGTCATATTTATGGTATATCGGAATTCCCTTGGAATTCTACAAAAAGAGCTCACAATTCATATGTAAAATTGATTGTCAACGACCGGATTAATAATTTTTACAGAATACTATGATAATCTAAAATATCTACCTAAAACAATAACGTACTTTCTAAAATAATCTCATTAGAACATATAGACGACAGTAATTCGCGAAGTAAGTCTAGATTCGTATTTAAAAATTATCACAGATTGCCTAATATTATTCAGAAATGGGCAGGATGTACATAATCTTTTGAATACGAAGCAAAAATATTCGTCGCTCGGTTTTAGTATCGAGTCATCATGATATATTATTTGGTTATACTTAATGAACAGTAAACTTAAATAGAGAGAAATATTCGTTTAGAATAGCGTAAAGTATGTTGAATGATTTTATTTGATTCAATTTTATCATTTATTAATACTTCCTAAATTAATTAAATTAGAATAGATAATTAAAATAGATAACAAAAAATTATAATACCGAAACACTAAGTATATTGCAATTGACACTCGTCTTCTTAAGAATATACTTTCTTTATAAATATCACTGATGCCTTACTACCATTAATTAACTGTTTAACTGTTCAAAGCTAAAATAAAAATATTAAGGTATAAACATAAATATTATGTTTTAAATTATTATTTAATGAAGAACATACTTATATCATATACGTTTCATTAAATATATGTGCTTAAGTGCTTCTAAGCAATTATATATGTGTGGTATTAACTATATGCCGTTATAGCAACTGAATAGATGAAATATATTAAGGAGCCTATAACTCAATTCAACAATAATTCAATTTATTCCTTGCTCGTAGACCTTTCGAACCCACTTACTGGGTATTTACACAAGGCGCTTTTATTTTTATATTTGTATAACACAAATTAAATGAATCCTTGAATAGTATTTTCAGTTGGACGGAATATGCATATGTACCTTTTTAATATAGTTGGTGTTTTGATTATTTAAAAAAGATTATTTATATCAGGCAATAAACGAAGAATTCATAACCATGGATGATATTGACATGAAATAAAATTGTGTATAAAAAATTATCAAAACGTGAAAGTTGTAATATTGCAAAACAGATGGAGATTTCATTTAAAAAACTTTAGCCAAAGTCACTCTTTTAAATATACAACAGTTATTCCCTATTTCAACAACAGAAATTAAAAAATGCTAATTGTAGTTCAGTATGATTTTATAAACCAAATTGATATATTTAACTTTTTAATATGGGACAAACATTAGTATTTTGTTTAATAAATGGCGAATGCGCAGGTTATTTTATACCTATATTTTTTATAAAAAATTTCATAATTATGTGGTGATATAGTGAAATGCATATATTATATTTCTTCTATAAATTAATGAAAATAGTCTAATAAGGGATAAACCCCCACAGTTTATAAATGTAACATTAAAGAAGTAAAGAAATGAACTTTTTCGAAAAACAAACAAAATCAGTAAACATGAGATTCAGGGAACATGATAATATTGTGAAGTAGAAACTTGATGACCACATATGTGAAACAGGATGCAAAAGCGCAAAAAATATTTCGACACTGCTAAAATCAGTATGACAATGTCGTACTTTGTTACTGAGAAAATGTATTCATTAGGGAAGTTAAAATAAATGGATTTAAAACCTGATATAAGCATGGGAATTTCATTTCATAATTTATATAAAAATATAATATTATATAATAATTAAATTAATATTCTTTATATATTTATAATAAAACTTTAAAATCGATATAAATTGTCCTAAAGTAAAGGCCTTCATTAATTTTCTTTGTTAGTGCAATTTATGTCATGTAGTATATCGACGTTCCTTGAAGTTTTACAAAAAAATAACACAAAGTTCATATGGTTTGTATAATGATTATTTGCGTGTGCGTCACAGGTAACAATCGTATGAATCAGTCAAATGACATTTTTGATAGTGTAGTTCCGAAAACACATTTTAGGATAACAGTTAATAAAGTACAGATTCCTCAGTCAACCTATTACAGAGTAATGAAAAGGTTCTCCACACAAATATTTAATGTAAGTGATATTGCCATCAAAGTAAATGAAATAAATTCAACAAAAGTCGGAATAAATTAAACAAAAATGAAATAAATTTTACAGAAATTTTGAGAGGCCAATGAATTAAATTATACAATACAGCTAAGACGTGACCTCATAATTGCATTCTGTTCGGCAAATTATTAACTGCCTATGCCGTACGTAGTTGATTGAAACATATATCGCTAGATATACGTGCTGGTAATTGTGGCATATTATTAACAATTGCGAGTGGTGTAGTATGTGATCCGTGCATCGTCACTAAATTGATACACGCGCAAACATCCATTATACAAATTATATATGAAAGTCATTGACAATGACCGTATTAATGATTTCTATAGAATACTGTTGTAATATAATATTTTCGCCCAAAATGATACCGTATTTCCTAAAGTAACTACGTTTAAGATTTGTAGGTGACAGGTTCTGAAATTAAAGCAAGGTTCATATGGAAAAATTACTGCATATTGTCTTACGTTATTCAAAAAATATATGGAAGCAACAGCCGTAAAATTCATTTTTAATGGGTGAGAAACTGGCTTACCTGTAACTTATAGTGGCTTATATTTGGATTTTCAAGATTTACATAAACCTTGTTGAAGCTGAAGTATATATTCAAGATATAGTATGTTTTGAGTAGTACAGAAATGTTCCCTGCCCTTGGCTTTAGTATCAAGTCATTATTATATCTAATGTTTGGTTACATTTAATAAATAATGAATTTAAATAGGAGTGTATTTCTTAGAATAGTCGTGAAGTACACTGGATACTTCGGTTGATTTAATTTTATCATTTAATAATAGTTACCAAATATTTAAGATGACAAATTAATATTTTGAAGACAAATTAAGTCTAATTCGCTGATTTGAACTAAACTATAAAATATATAACAGACATTTTCAGCAGTAACTTAGCTCTAACCATCGGGAGAATTGAGTAAATGAAATATATTTAGGAGTATACGTACAGGTATATTCAATATTACTAAAAGTATAGTTAAACGATAATTCAATTTATTCCTTACCGCAATGATCTTTCGAACATAGACTGGTTATTTAAATAAAGCGCCATCATTTGAAATGTATTTGTACAACTTAAATTAAACCTTGAGTTGTGTTTTAAGTTAAATAAAATATGCATATATACATTTTTAATGTAGTTCGATTTCTAAATGTTTAAAAAGGTTTATTTATATTAGGCAATAAACGATGAATTCATAAGGACGAATCGCATTAACATAAAGCAAAATTATGTATAAAAAATAAACAAAAACGAAAAAGCTTTAATATTGTAGAACAAGTAGATTAAATGGTAAATTTAATTTCTTTTCATTCCTGTCATTCTCTATTCCAGTAAGCTAAATTAAAATATGCTAATTGTTATACATTATCACTTTATGAAACAAATCAATGTTTTAAATTTTTTACTAATCGTATAAGCATTTTTAGTCTACCGGTCAAAATATGGCCAATGGGCTGATCAATTATATTTTTATAGAGATACACTTTTAGAAAAGTATACATAGATTGTGTTTTTATAAATTAATGAAAGCAGTTTAATAACTGATAAATCCACTCAGTTTATAAATACAGGCATAATGAAAAGGAAACAAATAATTTTTTCGAAGAAAATTAATGTGTATAAATTTTGAAATAATAAAATTTACGTATTCATAAGAATACCTGCAATTTGTTTAGTGCTTCCCTTATGTCACGTTTTCCAACTAACAATTTATTTAAGAGAAGTTAAAGTGTGCTTATTGTAATACAATACGAATGTAAGCAACAAATCAACGTTTTTAATAATTGCAAAAGAATTACTGGGGTACCATTTAAAGAATGATGAATTTTTGTAGGGCATTTTAAAATTCTGTGGCATTATAACAAAATACATATATTACCTTTTTTTATAAAAAAATAAACTAGTTTTATAAGTAATAAGCTGAATTAGTTTATAAATATAATTATCATGGGGTCACCAGTCCTAAGACTGGTTGGACGCTAACCTCCAGCTTCTCCTATATTGTGCTAACCTACGCATTTCGCTAATTGTGCTACAACTTACATCCCTTACTATTTGCGAGCAGTAGTCTAATCTAGGCCTATCTCTGCCTCTCTTCGCTCGAATTTTTGTCTCTAAAATATCGCAGACTATTCCCCCGTGTCTCAGTAAGTGGCCTACCATCTATCTCTTCTCTTCTTTATGTTTTTCAACATACTTCTTTTCTCGCCGACTTTCTCTAATACTTCTTCGTTTGTAACCCTATCAGTCCACGGTATTTCCATCATTCTTCGGTAACACCATATCTCAAAAGCTTCTAATTTCTTTCTACTTGATTCCTTTACCGTCCAGGTTTCGCAACTATATAGTGCTGTGTTCCATACATATGTTTTCAAAAATATTTTCCTTGTTTCTAAGTTTATTACCCCCGAGCATAAAAGTGCTTTCCTTTTGTTAAAAGCTACTCGACCCTGCGCTATTCTTTGTTTTATATCTTTATCGCTTCTTCCATCCCAATTTATTTTACTTCCTAAATAAGAGAAGTCTTTAACTTCCGCCAATCTTTCATTAGTAATTTGTACTTTTATTTTTGCTCTGCTCTCGCGCCCTCTGCACACTAACACTTTAGTATTGTTTCTATTCACCTTCATTCTATATTCCTCTGTCAACACTGCCTCGATTTCATTCAACGCTGATTCTAATTCCTCCTTACTAGATGCTAATACTGCTATATCATCCGCGAATCTCAGCATTTTTGGTTTCTGTCTCTGTACTTTAATCCCGAAATCCACTCTACATTTTACCACATTAATCGCCTCTTCGACGTACAGATTAAAAATTAGTGATGATAGCGTACATCCTTGTCTTACTCCTTTCGTAATACCTACTTCCCTTCTTTCCCCTTCTACTTCTATAACAGCAGCTTGCTCTTTATATAGATTGTGTACTACTCTTCTATCTTTATACTTCATTCCCGCGCTCTTTAGTATCTCGAACATTTTTTCCCATCTTACATTATCAAAAGCTCTTTCTAAATCTACAAATCCTATATAAGCGTTCTTTCCTTCTTCTATTGTTTTCTTTAACATTACTCTTAGCGCCAGAATAGCTTCGCGAGACCAATTCGCCTAAACCCGAATTGTTCTTCTCCTAGTATTTCCTCCGCTCTATTTTCCATCCTCTTTTACACTATTCTGGTTAAGATTTTTGAGGCCTGGGAAGTTAGGCTAATCATTTTAAAGTTCTCGAATTTGTCGGCTCCTCTCTTTTTCGGTATAGTAACGATAATGTTCCTCTTATAATCCTCCGGTATCTCGCCCGTTTCGTATATATATTTTACCAGTTCAAACATCATATTTACTACTTTCTGTCCCGCACATTTCAAAATTTCCGCCTGTATTTTATCCACACCCGGCGCTTAATTGTTCTATAGCCGCCTTAGTGCTATTTCAAATTCCTTTCTCAATATAGGTTTTCCTACATCTTCCCTATCGATGCTAGATTATTCCTCTAATATCTCTCTTAATTCCTTATCCTCGTATAAATTTCCTAAGTACTGCTGCCATCCATCCGCTTTCTCCTCTCTTCCGATCAGTATGTCCCCCGATTGACTCCTAACGTTTCTACTTATTGGTCCTATATCCCTGATTTTTGATCCTGGATAACTATAAATATACTGTCAAATAAGTAAAAAAAATCAAACTTTTTCGAGGAAAATTAACATTTACGTACGAGTACTTTCAAGTGATGAAATATACACATTTGTAAAAACATGTGCAATATCTTAAGTGCTTCCCTTATATTGTTTTCCATCCAACAATAAATATACAGAATCAATATTCTTTATTATTCTAATGTAATTCTAAATAATAAAATAGGTGACAAGGAATTGTAAAAATAGAAATAAATAGCATAAATAAATATTTACTAGAACTGAGATTATTAGCAATGAGAAGAAATGAAATGACAACCTGAGAATGTATTGAAAAAACGGAAAATAATAATGTGATATTCAGGGAATATGATAATATTCTGAAGTAAAAATTGGATGGACAAATATATGAAACTGGACACAAAAACTCATGGAAATAATTCGACACTGCAGAAATCTATATTATCACTTGATATTTCATTAGTGATAAAGCATATTCATTACGTAAGATAAGTAAATGCATTTAAAAGCTAAGTACAGGATTGGAATTATATTCCACTATTTTTATAAAAACATGCAATGTAGAATTGCATACCATTAGTATATTACATAGTAATTAAATTAAAATTGTTCCTTTGAGATCGATATAAGTTGTCCTAGAGTAAGGATCTTTATTGATTAATTGATGTCAGCGAAGTTTATGCCATGTAGTATATTGGCATTTCCTTGAATTTCTACAAAAAAAATACACAATTGATATGTGAAATTTATTGACAATAGCAGGACTAACATTTTTATTAAGATTTATAGGCAACAGTAAATCTGGAATTAATTAAGTCTAGGTTCATATTTGAAAGTTATTGTAGATGTATCAACTAATCTTACAACCAAGTTGCTTAAGCTTATCCAGCATTTTATTGACAATTTCCTCATAGTGCGGATGTTTACAGTTTCCTACATGTTATTTAGAAATTAGCAGGATTTATATAATATTTCGAATATGGTGCAAGAATTTACTTTAGCGTGCCTTAATATCAGGTCATTATGATATCTAATGTTGGTTATATTTAATGAACACTGAATTTAAATACAGAGAAATATTCTTTTAGAACACACATAAAGTTTTGTTGGATAATTTTGTTTTATTCAATTTTATGATTTAGTAATATTTATCTAATATTTATTATAAATTAGTATTGTATATTTTGAAAATTCGCCGATGTGAACTAAAATAGATACCAGAAAAT
This sequence comes from Rosalia funebris, assembly GCA_037954035.1. Classification (NCBI taxonomy): domain Eukaryota; kingdom Metazoa; phylum Arthropoda; class Insecta; order Coleoptera; family Cerambycidae; genus Rosalia; species Rosalia funebris. Next base: position 25,917,180 of record JAZFAV010000009.1, on the reverse strand, counting down.
TATAATACCATGACACTAAGTTTAGTATACTACTATACTAACATAAAGTATATTCTAAGTAACTGTCACTCATTTCCTATCAATCAACTTAAAAGTTAAAATAAAGAATTCAGGTACAAACATAAACATCATTTTGTTAAATTATTATTAAATAAGAAAACGTAACATATACTTTTCATTAAACATATGTGCTACTAAGAAATTGTGTAGCTCTAACTATACACCACGAGAATCGAGAAAATTATATATTTAAGACTGTATACATTATATTCAATTTTACTAAAATTATAGTTAAACACAAATTCAATTCACTTTTGCACATTTTGAGATTTAGTAGATGCATAAACAGAGTATTTACACAAATCGCCATTATTTTAAATATATTAGAACACGATAAATTAAATCAATCCTTGTACTTTATGCATTTTCAGTTCATCAGAATACGATATATACTTTTTTAATGTAATTGTTGTTGTCACTGTAAACAAATTTATATCAGACAATAAACAATTAATCTGTAAGGCGTTAATACAAAGCAAAGTTATGAATAAAAAAGATATATCAAAACGTGGAAGTTGTAAATTTGCAGAACAAATGGAAATCTCACTCAAAAATGTTTGGAAACTTTAATTTCTTTTAAATATACAATAGTTATTCTCTACTCCAACAACAGAAGTTAATGAATTATAATTGTAAAGACGGATATCTTTATGAGACAAATTAACATTAACTTTTTTATAATGGTATATGCATTTTAGTCTATAATTTAATAAATGGCGAATGCGCCGGTCAACTATATTTTATAGAATATAATTACGTTTATTTATACGTATATACGTATAATGTTACAGAACTAACGAAATAAACTTTTTCGAAGAAAATGAAAATGTTAAATTAAATTAATCCTTTCACCGTATTTTCAGTTTAACAGAATATGCATGTATACCTTTTTAATATAATTGTTGTTGTGACTGTTTAGAAATTTTCATTTATATCAGACAATAAACAATGGATTTGTAAGGCTTTGATACGAAGCAAAATTTTGAATAAAAAAATTAACTAAATCGTGGACGTTGTAAATTTGCATGGAATAATAATAAATGGAGATTTCAATTTAAAATGTTTGGAGACTTTTACTTCTTCTAAATATACAACAGTTATTCTCTATTCCAGTAACAGATGTTAAAGGATTCTAATTGTAATGAAGAATGTCTGAATGTGATTAATTAACGTTGTTAACTTTTTCATAATAGTGTAAGCATGTCTAGTTTATCGTTCAATAAATGTCGAATGCGCCGGTCATTTATATTTTATGGAGTAATTAATAATAATTATATTTATAAATGCAATGCTACAAATTAAATTAATCCTGGCATCGTATTTTCGGTTCAACAGAATACCTTTTTAATGTAATTGTTCTTATGACTATATAAAAAAGTTTATTTATATTAGACAAAAAATAATGGATCTGTAAGCCTTTGATACGAAACAAAATTATGAATAAAAAAATAAATGAAAACATGGAAGGTGTAAATTTGTAGAATAAATGAAGATTTCATTTAAGAATTTTTGAAGATTTTCACTTCTTTTAAATATACAACAGTTATTGTTTATTTCAGTAACAGAAATTAAAGGATTCTAACTGTAATGAACGATGCCTTAATGAGACAAATTAACGTTTGAAACTTTTTAATAATAATAGTATAAGCATTTTTAGTGTATCTTTTAAGAAATGGCGGATGCGCCGGCCAATTTAATTTTTATGGAGTATAAATAATCCTGTTTATAAATACAATGTTACAGATGTAACAAACATTTTTTTTTTTCGAAGAAAATTAACATGTACATATTTGGATGTGATAAAATATACATATTTGTAAAAATACGGGCAATATATTTAGTGCTTCCGTTATGTTATATTATATTTTTCAACCAATAATAAACATTCACAATCAACACTTCTTATTAATCTAACGTAATTTTCAATAATACCACAAATGACAAGCAACTGTAAAAAAACAAAGTGAGGCAACATACATAAACATTTAATAGACTTGAGAATAAACTAAATAATAACCTGATGGATGTATTAAAGAAAAACTAAAAATAATGATAAGACAGTAATATCTCCAGAGAGATAGGACAAACAAGATCAGTAAACGTGAGATTCAGGGAACATGATAATATTTCAAAATAGAAACTGGGTGGACACATATGAAAGTGGACAAAAATAAAGTTAATTTGCGACTGCTAAAATCCAAATGATACTTTGTTACTGAGAAAGTATAATTGGGGGAGATAAAATAAATTTATTTAAAACTTGTAATTGTTGTAAAGGTTTTTATTAGAATTTCTATTAGAAATCTATAATAAAAAAAGCACACAATTCGTATATGAAATTTATTGACAATGACCGGTTTAATAATTTGTACTATTGTAAGCCAAGTAAGATACTATTGTAAGCCAAGATATCCAAACAAAACAATAACGTATTTCCTAAAATAATTTCGTGTAAGATTTATCGGCAACAGTAATTCTGAAGTTAATTCTATATTCATATTTCAAAATTATTGCATATTATATTTTATTATTCAGAAGTGAAATATCAAGCAACGGCCGCAATGCGTCTTACTTGGAAGGGTGTCAAACCGGCTTACCTATAGCTTTTGGTAGATTATCTTAGGATTTTCAGGACATAAATAAACTTACAATTAGTCGAAGTTTACGTTGAATATATTATATCATCCCTCGAATAGGATACAAAAATTTCCATTGCCCGTCTTTAGTATTGAATCATCATATCTAATGTTTGGTTATATTTAGTGAATAGTAAATTTAATAATGGGATTACATTATTTTAGAAAACACGCAAAGTCTATTGGATGATTTTGTTTTATTAAATTTTATCATTTAGTAATAATTATCAAATATTTTTGATGAAGAATTAATATGTAATACATTTAGATTCACCGATGTGAATTAAAATAGATAATAGAAAATTGTAATACCCAAACACTAGGTATATTGCAAACGATACTTGTTTTATTACCAAGCAGACTTTCTCACAAGCCTCATTGATCAATGGCTTATGGCCATTAATCAATTTTTAAAAGTTCAAATAAAAATATGGTACAAACATAAAAATTATTTTTTTAGATTATTATTTAATAAAAAAATGTATTTACTACAGACTTAAATATATGTGCTGCCACGAAAATTGAGAATTAAATATATTTAGGAGTATATACATTATATTCAATATTACTAAAATTATAGTTAAACAATAATTCAATTTATTCTTTGCTCGTATTGACTTTTAGAACGAAACGACTGGGTATTTACACAAAGCGCCATCATTTTGAATATATTTATATAACATAAATTAAAATAACCATTGTATCTTACTCTAAGTTGAGCAGAATATGTATATATACTTTCCTAATGTAGTTCGTTCTCCGACTGTTTAAAAAAATTTATTTATATTGGGCAAAAAACGATGAATTTGTAAGAATAGATGGCTTTGGTATGAAGCAAAATTATGAATAAAAAAATGAACCAAAACGCAAACATGTGGTAAGATGAGGCAGTGTAGCCCGTTCATTGTCGGACCTGCGCTATTCGAAGTCAAGCAACGAATAGCCCGTTTGCGACTTCGATGGGTGACACATGGTCTCATTCTTATAGTGCCGCAGTGGTGCTGACTTCGTATTTGGTAACAGGGTGGCAACTGGGACAAATACTGGGCACATTGTCTGCGTGAGTTCGATTCTCACCAGAGGGAACTTGGCACTTCCCTCAGGGCTGGGTGTTTGTCCGCGTTTATATGTGTAACCTTCCCATACTCAAGCCTACCTGTAGGCTTTCTGGGGAAGGAAGTCTTGTTTCCATGTGCCCACACTCCTGTAGAAACCAGGACATTAATAAATTAAAAAATATATATATTGTAGAACAAATGGAAATTTCACTTGAAAAAGTTTGGTCAATTTCAATTTGGTTTGGTCTTTTAAAGATACAATACTTATTCGCTATTCCAGCAACATAAGTTAAAATATGCTAATTGTAATGTAGGATGAGTAAAAGAAATAAATTAAGGTTTTTAACTTTTTAATAATGGCATAAATATTTGTAGTTTGTAGTTTGAGAAATGGCGAATGCGCTGGTCAATTATATTTTTTATAGAGAAACCCACTCAGTTTATAAGTACAATGTTAAAAAAGTAAATTTTTAGAAGAAAGTGAACTTATACATATTTTGAGGTTATAAAATATACATATTAGTAAGAATATCTGCAATGTTTTTAGTACTTCCCTTATAACATGTTGCTCAACATTCACGATCAATATTTTTTATTAGTATAACGTAACTCTCAATAATAAAATAGATGACAACCAATTGTAAACACAGAAAAAAGTAGAAACTTAATGGACACGTATATGAAACTGGACACAAAAACTCATGGATATAATTCGATACTGCTAAAATCCATATGATTCTTTGTTACTAAGAAAGCATATCTCATTAGGGGAGATAATAGTAAATTGATTTAAAACCTAGTATAAAGATCGGAATTATATTTCACAGCTTATATAAAAACACACTACGTAGAATTCCATGCAATTAGTATATTATATAATAACTAAATTAATATTGTTGGTATGTTTATAATAATACATTAAGATCAATATAAATTGTCCTAAACCAAGGGTCTTTATTAATTTTCTTTATCAGTGCAGTTTATATCATGAGGCATACCCTTGAAGTGCTACAAAAGAAAACACAATTCCTATAGGAAATTTATTAACAATGACCAGATTAATAATTTCTACAGAATATTGTTATAATCTACGAGGTCTGGCTAAAAATAAACCGGAATGAGTATTAAACAAATATTTATTTAGAATTTAATACATTTTAAGAGTGATCACCTTATATGTACTCCATAAACCGCTCTTGATCCATACACCGCTCCATATGAATATTCCATTGGGAAAGACAATGTTTCAGGTCATCAAATGAAAGGCTTTTCAGAAGGTTTGCCGTTTCTTCTTCTACCTCATCCGGTGATGAAAAATGTGTTCCACTGAGTTCAGTTTTAAATTTAGGAAAATGTAACAATCAATTGGAGCTAGATCTGGCGAATATGATAGGTTTTTGAGGACAGTAATGTTTCCTTTTGTCAGAAATTGCTTAATCGAGAAAGCGTTGAGTGCTGGGGCGTTATCTTGGTGAAGCACCCACACCTCTTTCATTGTGTAAAATTTATCTGACAATCTCTTTGTCAATTCCACTTAACTCAGAGATTGCCCGGATATTCAAAAGATGATCATTTCTAACAATGTCACTCACCTTTTGAGTGTTTTCATCAGTTGTTGCACTGCGAGGACGTCCAGTGTGTGTGTTGTCTTCAACATTTTCACGACCTTCCTTAAAACGCTTGTGAAACTCACAACACTTGAGTTTGTGAAATGCAGTCACCCCCGCACATTTGCTTCAATATTTTTGAATTCTCCGTCGCTCATTTGTTCAATCTTGGAACAGGAACTTGATGTTAATTCGTTGTTCAGATTTCAAGCTCGACATGATTGCGACAACAAATACAAAAAGGTTGAATAAAAGCAATTCCATTATTGCTACAATTTTACTAGACAACTGAGGTTCTGTGGTGGTACCTAAATGAGGAATAGAGTTTACAGAAGCTGCCTAACCATCTTCCAGACAGTCTTCCTGGAAATTTCTAAGGCCAGTCCGGTTTATTTTTAGCCAAACCTCGTATAATTTTCAACCAAGAAAAAAGCGTATTTTCTAAAATAATTTCATTAAGATCTATCGGCGACAGTAGAACTGGAATTAAGTATAGGTTTGTATTTAAGAATCGCAAATTTCCTTATATTATACAAAAGGCAGACAGGATCTATATAAACTTTCGAATACGATGCAAAAATATTCCTGGCGCGGTCTTAGTATCATGATGTTTAATATTTGGTTACATTTAATGAACAGTAAATTTCTATGCAGAGAAATACTCTTTTAGAACAGTTTAAAAATATATTGGAGTATTTTGTTGATTCAAATTTATGATATAGTAATACTTGCCAAATATTTTTGATGACAAATTAATATATAGTATAAAATTAAAACATTCGCTTGTTAGATTTTCAATTTTTATTTGTTAAGCATAACAATTGTTTCGCCAACACAGTGGCTTCTTCAGATGTTGAGTAAATAAATTTTACAATGTGGATCTGCGTTTGATGTGTTGCAACACATCTAATTGAAGCAGACCATACCTTTAACGAAGAATTTTAACTTGTACATGCAGAGAAGAAAGGCTTAAAATTAAATTTATTAGAATCTCTAGAAATTAACAAAGCAAATAAATCTGACATATTAAATGGTCAAATAGAAACAAACTCATCACCGCTATTAAATTTATTTTAGTTCTACATGTTATCCAAGAATTGTGTCTAAAATTTACAGATACCATCGGTTGAAATTTTATAACTTAATAACAGTAGTTTAGTAGTAGGAATTCCCATAATAATAAACCTAGAATTACCCTAGTTATATAAACGCAGTTCGACAACGTAAAATTTAGTCTATGTACTCAACATCTGAAGAAGCCACTATGTTGGCGAAACAATTGTTATATTTAACAAATAAAAAGTGAAAATCTAGCCAGCAAAGGTTTTAATTTGTATGAATATGGATCAAGGAACTTTTCTTACTTTTTTACTTCATCAAGTAACTTTTCATAAGTTTAATCAATTCAGAATAATAATACGTTATTACGAATAATAATACGAATGTAATACGTTACAATTCACCGATGTGAACTAAAATAGATAACAGAAAATTAAAATACCGAAAAACACTAGGTATACTGTAATCGACACTCATTTTCTTACTTAAATATATTTTCTTCACAAGTATCATCGATCAAAGCCTTATTTCTTATTAATCAACATAAAAGTTAAAAAAATTAAGGTATCATACATAAACATATTATATGTACATAAAAATTATTTAATCAAATTACTATTTAATAAGAAATATATTTATTACATATATCTCTTATTAAACATATATGCTTATAAACAATTATGGAGCAACTATATGCTGCCACGAGAATTAGAGAATTACGTATATTTAGGTGCATATACATTACATCATATTTAATATTACTAAAATTAAAGTTACGATAATTCAATTTATTGCTTACTCGTATTGACTTTATGAACCCAAGTTGAGTATTTAAACAAAGTACCATTGTTATTAATATATTTGTATAACATAAATAAAATGAATCATTGCATCATCATTTCAGTTCAACAGAATATGCATATGCGAGTATACCTTTTTATTGTAGTTCGTGTTCTGACCGTATAAAAAGGTTTATTTATATCAGGCAATAAACGACGAATTCATAAATATAGATAGCTTTGACATGAAAGTAAAATCAAGAATAAAACAATAAACCAAAGAGCGAAAGTTGTAATATCGCAGAACATATGGAGATTTCACTTAAAAAGGAGTTTGGCCGATTTCCTTTATATTAAATATACAACCTGTATTCTCTATTTCACTAATATAAGTTAAAGTATGCTAATTGCCCTATGACTTAATAGGACAAATTAATGTTTTAAACTATTTAATATTGGTGTAGGCATTTTTAGTCTATATTTTGAGAAATGGCGAATGCGCTGGTCATAAAACTTTTATAGAGCATTTTATAATTCTGTGGTGGTGTAACGAAGCACATACATTTTATTTATTTTATAACTTTATGAAAGTAGTTTAATAACTAAACTCACTCAAAGTGAACATGTACATATTTGGAAGTGATGAAATACGAGTATACATATGTATTTATAAGAATACCTGCAATTTATTTAGTAATCCCTTTATATAATGTTTTTCAACAAACAATTAATATTCGCAATTAATATTTTTTATTAATCTAATGTAACTCGGTAATAAGACACATGACAAACGATTGTAAAAACGTAATGAAATATTAGTAAACAGACATTTAGTTTACTAGAATTGAGAAGAAACTATATAACAATTTTAATAACGTATTAGAAAAATGAAGTAATGTACTATTCATTTCATCGCTATTTGCCAAATGAAAAACTCTCTGATCTTGCTGATAAACGGAACAGTCTACCTGAGTCTACCTGAGCCTAGCCATAAATACAAGCCACGGTATGAGACAAGAGCCGTTTGGGATTTTTTATTTGGCAAATAACGATAAAATAAACTATAGTTCATGACTGTTTAAAAAAGGTTATACAGATCAGACAGTAATCGATTAATTGTTACGAATTTATGGCTTTAGCATGTAGCAAAGTTATGAATAAAAAATAAACGAAAACGCGGAAGTTGTAATACCTACTGTAGAACAAATGAGATTTCACTAAGATAATTGGCTAATTTCCCTTCCTTTAAATATATAACAGTTATTCCCTACTTCAGCAACAGAAGTTCAAATAAGCTAATTGTAATGCAGTATGATTTTATGAACAAAATTAACGTTTTTAACTTTCTAATATGGCGCAAATATTTTTGGTGTCATTCAATAAATGGCGAATGCGCTGGTGACATTGCATTATAAAAAACTATAAATCTGTTGTGGTATAACGAAATACATATATTATATTTCTATTATAAATTAATAAAAGGAGTTTAATAAGTGATAAATCCACACAGTTTATATATATATATATATATATATATATATATATATATATATATATATATATATATATATGTCCAGAAAGGGTAGGGAGTATTTGTAGATTCAATAAAAAAAAAACTAGAAATCAGAAAAATAAATTTTTTTATTTGTGCTTGAGAGTCAACATTTGGAGAAAATAATCTTTAGTACTTAATTTTACAAAACCTTGTCTAAAAATTAACAAAAAAATTTATTTTTTCTGACTAGTTTTTTTTTATTGAATCTACAAATACCCCCTACCCTTTCTGGACACCCGTTATAACGTTAATGAGGTAAAAAAATAAACTTTTTCGAAGTAAATGAACATGATCATTATGATCTGTAATCCTTCATGTTTGCTCAATCAACGGTAGATATGCATATACAATCAATAATTTTTATTAATATAACTAATTAATAAAATAAATGATAAGAAAAAGGATTACTAGAATTGTGTATTATTTTTTAATGCAATTAAAAAATAATACGTACAATTATACAATAGTATATACAAAATAAATAACAACCTGAGGAACGTATTAAGCATTACGACAGAAAAATGGAAAATAATAATAAGACTATAATATCTGCACATTATTGCGAAATAGATAATAGCTGAAAACATATAAGAATGAAACTGAACAGAAAAACTTATGGAAATAATTAGAGGATGCTAAAGTCCATATTATAATACCGAGGACCCATTTCCATTAAGGAAGATATAATAAATGGATTTAGAACAGAGTATAACGATAGAAATTACATTCCATACAATTCGCATATTATACAGTTATTAAATTAATATTGTTAGTATATTTATATTAATACTATGAGATGGATATAAATTGTCTTAAAGTAAGGGTCAACAAGCAAAAACTCGATATGAGTAAATGAAGTAAAAGGAATTTTTAATATTTTGACTTAAAGAAAGTTAGTATCTTAGTTAGAAATATATATTTTGTTTAAATTTAAGTAAGTGGTAAAATATAAAGCGCCAATGTTGTGCATGAAACATTTAAAAAATCAACAGTGACTCCTGCTGATGGACATGTATCATTCTTATCGAAATATGGACATCCCTTTCCTGAGGAGCATATAATAGACTTGTTATATTTATGAAAACGATTGCTCAATATGAATAACTGTTGCTAATTTCTGTTGGTCATCAGTAACACATATTTTCCCCAAAATGACTCAAAATGGACGAGATATGAATTCATCATACGATGCGTTTTTACTTGATTACAATATTTGTTATAATACAAAATTTGATCAATTAAAAATTAATGAAATTGTCTCTAATGTTTTCCCTGAGTTCTTAAAGGAAATTATTTATTTTTATTTACTAATAAGGTAAAATTTTGCGATAATCTTCATTTATTTAAAATTTTTTTGTTAAATTAAAAAATCTTAAACTCATCAATATTATTTGATATAATATTATTGATTAATATAATTTTATATAATAAGACATCATTAACTGACTTACATTTGAAATATTTTTTTAACTTTATTTTTAAAACCCAGCTAATCACAATTATATACTTGATTTACTTTGACGCTGGCTATATAATTATTGAATCCAATAAGAATCAGGCAACCAATGCTTAGTTAAAATGGCATCAGCTCCCTGATAGGAGATTTTTGTAGTTACAAAATATTTAAATTTTTCAATGCAACCGTATTTTACAATTTTAACTGGAATACTGTTACACTTAATGTTGTACATAAAATATTTTATGGAATTCATATTTGTTAAAAGAGAGCTAATTAAAATTTAAAAGATAATACCACAAGTCAAACATATAAAAAAATAAAATTTACCTACACACACTGTCAAAAGTCTTGGACCCCCCGTATATTACAGATTTCGACTATGTTTATTTTATTTTCGTTGCTAGACAACAAAGTTTAGTTATTTAGCTGTCAAACAAGATTAAATAATTTGCTAGATAAAAAATTGTTGATAAGTTATAATTTTCTTTTAAATAGTAGACAGTTTTATTGCATATTTAACAAAGCGACTTTGATACATTTCTTTCGTTATAATGCCAGGACGTGAGTTTTATACATTTAATAGTTTGAGTTTAATAGTTAGAATATTTAGAATAGTTTAGAATTTTAGAATAGTTTTTAATAGTTAGAATTATTGCTTTGCATGATTGCTGCACATTCCATTGATGCCGCACACTTCAATCATCAGATATCCGAGATGTTAGACATTCCTAGATCTTCTGTTGTGCGAACAGTGAATAGGTATCAAGAATTAGGGACAGTGAAAATAAGACCACGTAGTGGTTGGCCTCGAGTGTAAAATGAACGACAGGACATGTATTTAGTTCAATATGCCCGTAGATACCGAAATACTTCAGCTCCAGCTCTCAGGGCTTACTTTCAAGGTACGTTTCGCCTTATTATATAGACCTCTACAGTTTTGAGAAGATTCCATCGTGCAAATTTACGTGTAAGAAGGCCTTCAAGGATACCTCTTACCTGTACTTCTACGACATCGATCTGACCAATCTCAATGGGCACGGGAACGTAGTGATTGGCTTTTGCAGTAGTGGCGATGGGTCTTATTCACATATAGAACCAGAATTGAACTGGCGAGTAATGAGAATAAGCAAAGGATCTGGAGAGAGCCAGTTTGTCAAGAGAAACTAAATTTTCCCCGTGAGATTGCTCCCTACAATTGTGGGACAATTCCCATAAATCAGAATATGACAAGTCAAGTTTATATTGAAAGTAGTATGAGGCCCCATTATTTATTCCCTGCCTGACGAATTAGGTGACAAATTGATTTTGATGGATGACAACGCGAGGCCACATCGCGCAAGAACGGTTCAAGAAGTACTCGAACAGGGAGATATTACCCGATTAGATTGGCCATTTAATTCCCTAGATATGAATCCCATTGAGAATATGTGGGATTTTGCTTCTAGAGAAATTCACAAACGCAAACAAAACTTACCACAAAATGCGGAAGAGTTATCTGCAGCAGGAATAAAGTAGTGGAACAATATTCCTCAAGAAATTATCAACCGTTTGAGTGTTTCAATGCACAGGTGCGCCTGTACATTGACACGCCTAGGCGTGTCAATATGTCACTGAGAAACAGAGGAGGCCGTACTGACTATTAAGTTGTAGTTTACTTTGTTAAAAAATATGTATTGTTAATTTCTATCATAATACTCATAATCGTAATTTATTTAAAAATTGCTATTTTTTTTCTTATTGTTTTTTAATTGTCTAAATTTTTAAAAATTATTCCTGTATTGCAAAAAAAAAATACATTTAGAAAAAAGGAACTTTGAAAAACAAATATAATAGGTATTTAAAAAAATTATTTACTAATACAATAAATCGGGGGTCAAGCTTTTGACGGTGTGTGTATATAACTAATGTTCATCAGCTAATGTTTTTTTCACATATAAGGTTGACGCTTGTCAAAAACAGTAATGCAATTATAAATATTGTACAAGAGTTTCAACAGTTTGTCTCTCGTGGTATTTAAAACGTTATATTTAGGAATTCTTTCGTTTCCTTTCTATCTCTTTCAATCAGTTCAATCGAATACTGTTTATTGTTATTAATATACTCCACTGAAACGACATCAGTAAAATACATAAACTTCACAAACTTTTGTCAATTTCTCGTTTTACTTTTCGCCGAAAGTTTTATTTTTAATACTAAGTATGCTATATATCATACATCCCCTTACATCGCCCTATAACATTAAGTCCATTTTTAACGAAAAGTAAATCAATTTCCTAACTGCCTTCAGTTATTACTATCGAGTTTTCCAACCCTCTCAGCTCAAAGGTCATTGCATTGCAAAGGTGAACGAATTTCAGGTGGTTTCAGGCACGTGGTGGAGCCCACTAAAATAAAAGTTTTTACCTTGCTACCCTCTAATAAAATAAAGCGTTCGTTGCTGCTATAGATAAAACTCACTTAAAAAGTTCTACTTAAATACCAAAGAGAATATTGTTGTATGTTTTAATGTCTTAGTAAAAATAGTTCATAGATAATTGCGACATACATGAGTTTTTCGCCTTGTAGAATGCTGAACAATAATCAGTAAACGAAACTGTCGTCAGATAGTGGCACATCAAGCATTGACAGAAATCAGTCTATTAAAGTATCTCACTCAAAACGTCCCAATAACAGTTAGAAAGGTATATTACCGTTATAAAAACTTTATTAGTTGTAGAACTTATAGACAACCAAGGATTATTAAAATTATTTTGCTAAGATCACTATATTGTTACTATTAATTGTATAAGTATCCAGAATTAAGGCATATTATTGCAGGAGGTGTATATTTTAATAGAGAATATATTTTTATTGGTATTAGCTACCTCATTAGTTATAACTCACCATCGAATTAGCATTATTATTTTTTTAAATTACTGTTACTATTAACCGGCAACAAGTGACCTTTATTTATTTTTATTAAATGTACCTGATATACCTATTCATATGATAAGTAAATGTCCACCTGCCACAACAGTATGCTCGTCTTAATACTAACCACGAGATGTCCACTAAGATATTCGAAATACAAGAGAACTGTGAATTACAATGAATGTTCGTTATATGCAGTGGCGAAGCGTTCATTAAGGCTGTAAAGCTCGCTAAATTGCATATCATTTTTCGAGTACTCCCCTCTCCCCTCACTGCACCGCGGATCTCCGTAAAGTCCGTTAAAATCAAGGCGGTGGAGAGTTAGCCCAGACAGCGCACACGCATTGTCGGTTACCGGCGCCGGCGCGAAGAATGATATGCAATTTTGCTAGCCTTACAGCCTTAACGGACGCTTAGCTACTGGTTATATGTCTCGTAATGCATATTTATTAAAAATGATAAATTAGTTATGTTTTGTTTAAAATAATACTACCAGAGTGGACATCGACTTCAGATATACATTTATGATTTGAAATTTAAGTTAACACAATTAAGAGCTGTGGTTTATATAGTAAAGTAATCAATGTTTATTTGTGGCATATTTTATATTTTTATTTTCAGGCACATCATAAAAAATGTCTATACTTCATAAAGTAAATGCTATGAAACTCTAAATAATTCTCGGAAATTAATATTTTCTACTGTCAAAGGAATATTTTTCTAATAATTATTTATATTCCTTTAAGTCGAGGATTTAGGAAAATATTTTTTTCTTATATAAAAATATGACTGTTTCTTCTATCTCTTGCATTTGAGAATTTTGACATCATTAGTGACATGGATATTTTATAAAAACATATTCGCTAATTTAATACTTAATATTTAACTTAACTTATGCTTAACTATTGCAACTATAAATTCATTATTATATTACACAACATAATATATCGGGAGTTATCTTTAGATTGCAGTTTAAAGGCTGTTGAATAAAAACTATATAAAAATTATTATTGATTTTTACATTGTCTTTCGTACTTACATTAACAATTTAACATATATTTTATTTGGCACACTATGATTTGATTGTTCATGAGATATTGCGATGTTCGGTAAAAGTCGGATGTATACTCAACAATTCTGAAGTGGCGATTTATTTTATGTAATACGTTTTAGTAATTTTGTATATTATTGATCATAATAATAGATATAAATTGTGATTTATTGTAATTTAAACATTTTCTAATTTGTGACATGTAACGAGCCATTACGGAAAAAATAATACTGCCAATATTGCCACACTGTTATTCCTGGGTAAGATGTATTTTATTGTTTTATTTATATTTATGTTACAATATTTTGATATTTTTGAGATCTCTGGCTTACATCATTGTCTAATCTAGCTTGAGTAGTCGAAGTATGAGAATATTATTGAAACAAAAGCCTTATACGTTTAAAGCCTTACCTTAATTGGTTAATCAACCTTGAAACGACAAGATTTTTTAATATCCTTTACGTGTCCTGTTATTCTAAATTTTTAAACTATCTTTATCAAACTGAACTTCATAATGGGATCTCTATTACGAATAACAGCAAATAAATGGCAAGCAAATTAAAAAAAAAACATGACAAATCTCCGTAATTATCAACCATAGTTAGATTTTGGATGCATTCAGTTTCACTTAGTTTCACCACGATTTCTGAGCTTTAAAGAAAACCTTTTTATTTTAACACTATAACTGTCAATCAGATTTTGAAATTTGTAACAGTCACAAAATCTAATAGATGCAATAGAAGATGTAATAGAATGCTCTGCAAAAATGTAATATATTAAGGAAATGCAATATAAAACTTATATGTGTAAAAAAAATAATGTAGGCTCCTTATTAGTAAGTAATAAATTAGAAATATTTGAAAAATCACATGAAAGTAGCGTTTATGAATAGGATGTAATGATTATGATGCTATCTAAATTGGTCAATCATGTCGTTCTATAAAAAAGCGTTATGATGAACACAAAAGATTTATTTTAAATAATAAAAAAATGCACTGGTTTTGCAGTGCATTGTATAACAGACAATCATTTTCCGGACTACCAGAAAATAAAACTTTTACACAATGGACGTAAAGGCAGAATATTAGATTTACTAGAAGTATTAGAAATAATAAAGCGATGTTTAAAAAAAAATAATAACTACTGATCAAACAGATTTTGGAATTTTCCCAATAATAAAAGTCATGATATAAAAAACACCAGATGTTGTCACTTGCCTATTATATTCTATACCTATTAGGTTTAGTAAAAGTTTGTTACTCATTGAGAGTGACAAGTAATCCGAAACAATTGTTAGAAATATAGTTTACCATTTTTGTGAAACCCACCCCGTGTTCTCTTTCATTTACTATTATATGCTATAATTGCAATATTACAGCAAATAAAATTAATAGTAATTGGGTTGAATCTTCGAAATATTTAGGTCTTATAATAGATAGCAATTTATATTTTAATGAACATATAAATACAGTTGTTAATTAATATTAATACAGTCCTTAATTTACTTTCATATTGATTATGATTATTATAGTCAAGCTTGTTATTATTTTCTCTTTATTTATAACAAACAAAGGGTGCAGATAATTCAAAATAATTGCGTAAGGTATATGTGTAATATGCTATGTGGAAAATATGTAACTCCGCAATTAAAGAGTTGAACGAAATAAAAATTGACACGTGAATAGAATACTTATATTCCATGTTAATATATTATAGGAGTATATGAAAACTGGAGACACCTAAATTATTATATAAGCCTTTACTTAAATGCTCTAACACACGACAAATGTAAGAACAGATTCATACACGATTCATCTGTACTCAACTGTAAAATTAGAAGGTTCATTATCTCATATACATAGGTCATTGTTTATTAAACAAGAGGTTTAACAAGATTGACTTATCAGTAGCTATACCGTGAAGTTTATAACATAATTAATGTCTTGTATACATGAAATCAGTTAGATATAAATGACTTTTGTATATAAAATGACCTTTGTATATAAAAGAAGATATGTACTTTTTCTATTGTTTGTTTTTAATATAGCTTAGCGAACCAATATGTTGCTAATATGGGCAGGTAGAGTGGTATATTTGACTGAATCTAAATCTGTTACCTTTTGTGTAATATATTTTTCACAATAAATTATACTATTATTTGTTTCAACCCTCATATATTTACAATATAATTTTGTTGCCTTTATTAAAGTCGATGAATCATATTTATTAGATAAACCTACTTCTATTGGATAAACAATAATAATATTGTAACATTTCATATTTAGACGATTAATCGATAATTGCCAAATACCAGTAATTTAATTATTAGTTAAATTACTGTTATTTAACTACCTATTAGTTAAATTACTGTCATACTAGTTAATAAAAAATTTTTGCTACCGTTATTAAAGTTTTAATAAAGCCCAATAAATTGCTTGCCGCTTATTTTAGGATGTCTGAAGATATTTGTAATTTTCAGCTACATGTGTCTTATAAAGATAATGTAATTTATTATTTGATATAAAGTAGCTTTTCCATAAAATATAGTATTCAGATGATTATTATTACTTACTTGACTTCAATGTGCATTTTATTTATATACTGTTTATCGTTTTTTTTATCGGAAGCTAGTCGTAAATCCATTTGGCTACGTGCCTATCACAAAATGCATAAATAATTAGGTTTATGTTCCTACCCAAACAGAAAATAAATTCAAAAATACAATTTAAATCTGGATAGATATACTGTTTTAACAACAGAAATTCAGTGGAAGTACACTTAAAATAAAACACCCATTTGATGTAAATCTCCATAGCACTGTACATAATTTTCTTTTCGGATAATCTTCCACTTCTGTCAAAGTTATTCTCTACGAATCTCGCGAAGATTCGGATTAATTCTTTAATTAAATTCTTTGAAGCACATCAAACGCACACAATGCTCAATGCTTTCGAGTTTCCACTTTTGACAACAGCTTTGATTTTTTATAATTGCTTTTGTCATTGCTCGCCCTTGCGATTTAACACGGCAAGATAAACTCAAGAATATTGCGGTAATTTTGTGAAAATAACAGGCGTGCAATTAATATCAAAGTAAATTTAATTCAATCTTAGATTACACGCTAACGTTCAATTAAGTTTCAGTTAACAATTGTGATGAAGTACGATAACATCAAAAGGTTAATACATTTCTAACTGGTTGAACAGGCAAATTGTATATCTGAGTTTCCTAAGGAAATATATTACAATTTACATTAGTGTTGGGAGAATACGAACGACTTTCAGGTTAGTTGTCCAACATGGAGCTATGAAACTGTAGCAACTTACATACTTCACTCACTTGTATCCTATGGTATTCTTCTATAGAGATGGTTACGGGAATATTCTTCGTACTGTGAAACTGTGTGTGGGATGAAAATGGATCCAATATGGGCGGTTTCATTGCATATTTGGGTTCAAGTTCCAACAGGGAGCCTTTGAGATATCTTTCTGAGCGTTTTGTCTGTCCTCCTCTTTATGTGCAACCTTACCTTTTGCAGTTAGAGGCACTAGGGGAGAGATGTCAATTTCTGTATGTGCAAAGTTAGAAATAAAATAATTTCGAAAAATATCGAAAATGTATATTGAAATACAGCATAGTGATAGGGAATCGCATAATATTCATAATTCTGTTATTCAATGACTATTGGAAAATATTTGAAAACATTAATATTATTTTTCTAAACAGCATATAAATATAATTTATTCCAGATTTTGTATTTTTGTGTCGCAAATTTTTAACAAAAAATGAAATTCTTCGAGTATAACGGTATCCCATATTAGGGATTTCCTTTATCGTTTATAAGATAAGGAACCTCAAGGGGACTCTCCTTGGATATAAGAATTGCATAGCGGGCGTCAAGGCAAAGTAAATATATGGGGCTGGAATGATAGGTAGTTTTCTTTAAGGACCCTTCTTCGATTGTAGTCTTTCCAAACACCAGTTCTTTCATAGTTCCGAAACAAATTTGCCCGTATTTTATGTCGTATATATATACATATATATATATATATATATATATATATATATATATATATATATATATATATATATATATATATATATATATATATATATATATATATAAAAGATCAGATGCATCATCAACATCAGAATAAATATTTATAAGTGGCCAGTCAACGCCTCGTAGACTATCACAGAGTAATATATAGCCGGGGCGTATAAGAATATAGACATTATCGTCTTTAAGAATTACATGGTTTGATGGTGATTTACCATTGTGTTCACAACGTATAACTAATTCCACGCTAGAGTAGAATAATGTAAATCCTCTTACGGAAACATATCAATTGATTTCTGGATCATACATGGTTTTGTACATAATACTAAGTCGATGATAATTCCCTACTGATTTGTAATGGTTATATTCATTGGATGAATAAAATTCGCATAAATTATTCAGACTATCAACTTTAGTATTAGTAGATGTATCATTGGTTATTCTATTCCTAGAGGTATACTCTAGGAATTATTATTGAGAAATTGTAAAAAGCCTTGTGAATAATTTACAGTTTCAGCACACCATTTTTGCTATTATCAAAATATTGTATAATTAAATAATTCTGCCAAGGCCTTCCGAATCGATGTAGGTCCACCAAGTAGGAACAGATTTGGGAAACCTCCTTTTAACTAGTAAAATCTTGTAATATCGAGTTTTTCCCACGCGCCGTTTCCACCTATATTAAAAAGTAAATACGGCCAACAAAATATCCTTGATATTGTTTGTATCTTTTATTAACCACTTGTGGATATTATAAAATAATATATTAAAGTATCCAATGAAAAGTTTTTAATTTTAATATATACTTACGGCATTTGGCAAATGTACTTACGGACGGCCGGATTAGAGTGACATTTTCCTTTGAAATTGTGTTGCAAAACTCATTTTTTTAGAATAAATTATACACTACGTAAATAAATTTGTTATTCTCCCTCGAGCTATCTGAAAGATCTAATGCTGATGGCACGATAATAAAGGTTTACGGGAATGCTTTTTGTTATATATAACAATTTTTATAACAGTATAGATATATATGAATTGTTATAACAATAAAAATAAAGACACAGATCAGCGTGCTTAAATTTTTGTATACCCCTATTATTATAATACATTTCACTTAATTTTAAACGCATTGAAGTGTCTTCAATTTGCTTCCAAGTAGTCTAAAACGTACTCCCTATTTCACCTATGCCCATGTGACTTACACATTATCTACATCTATGTTTTACATAAGAATGAAACGTCTTTAAAGTGCTTCCATTTGTGTTATGATCTTCACACCGAATCTAAATAATAGCGTGTTCCCGGTTGTGAACATCAAAATTACAAGGAATAATCTTATATTACAATTAATGGGCATTATGACCGTATGTATGTATTCCAGTAGCATAATTTAAGTGAGGCACAATTAAAACCATTGAATATTCTTATTTACAAGTTTCTAATATAAATAGATCTAAAATATTTATCTGTACTATTCATTTCATCGCTATTTGCCAAATAAAAAAATTTCTTATCTTACCCATAAACGGAATAGTCTACCTGAGCCTAGTTATAAAAATAAGCCATGGTATGAGATAAGAGCCGTTTGGAATTTTTTGTTTGGCAAATAGCGACAAAATAAGCTATACATAAATATTTCAATGGAAGCATTGCTTCCTCTGCTTCCATAGACCGTACGTCGCTGATGTTAGGTAAATATATAGTGGTTGATATTTTCCTATATCTATATTTCAATATTTTTCCAATAATACGAGTATATCAAATGCAACGTTCTTATTCATATATATTTATCTTCGAGTTATCAATTCGCACATAATTTTAATTTCATTTCCAATAGGTGATTTGAAAATTCAAAAAGGCCTTATTACAACAGACATATTATTTTGCGAACGAAAGTAAATCGGTAAAGTAATATATTAATGCAATATACTTACGATTGTTTATTTATTTAAATCAAATAGACAAGGTATTTAATTACTGGGAGGAAAATATATAATAAACATATTTACTTACGTTTTTACAGTTATCATTCTAAAATCCAGCAGCTTTTATTTAGAGTAGTGTATTCTTTTGTATATCTAATACACAATAAGCCTATTCAAAATTAGCTCCCATTATTGGACTCAGTTATTCGATCAATTATCTATGAATATGGCATAAAAATGGTTTCTTTTATTGACCGGCGCCAGTGGAATTGGTATTATTAAAACATCAATTTATTTTATATGCTTTTAAGCCAATGTAAAATAAAATAATAGATAGCTAAAACTAATTTTGTCCAAACAGTTGAGGTAATACATTGTCCTTAACGAGATTAGTATAATGTATTATTCAGAATGTTTGTCAAGTCTGCGGTCACTTTAGCATAATTATAATACATTACAACTAATATTCGCTCTGTATTTTACATCGTACTCTATAGTTAAAATCAAGTCAGTTGGCCTGTACGTATGTTCGTACAAAAACAATAAAAGTAACGAATTTTTATTGTTTTTTGTCTTTACTGAGATTTAATTTTTATTGAAATTATGCATAAGAAGTACCTACTGACATATTACTCAATCCATTTCAAGCTTACATTTTATCCACATGTAAAATATTCTTCATATTCTCTAGCTACTAATTTTACTAACTAAATTCTTACACGATATTTAAGTAAACAATTATCTACATCCCTCGCCATGAGTTCTAATTTTTAAGGGATGCTAAAAATATTTAAAAAATAAAATTCTAACAATTATCGAAAAATAAATAGGATATATTTAGAAAATATTCTGTTTGTACTTTAGGAGAATAACCTATTAAAGCACTTATAACAATTACAATATGATCGTTTGTGATCAATAAACAATTTTAATTTAACTTAATTTACTATTTACAATCTTAAACCTAAGGATCTTACTCATTAAAAGTTTTTTAGATTCTAATACAAATAAGCAGTAACATTTAGTTTACTACTACTGACACTTAGTTCACTAACTCATAGGACTATGTTTTATTGAGCTTTTTTGTCTGGTTGATGCTGTCAAGGAGTTAAATGGCCTCAACGTTCACGTGATCTAAGGATCATGGTAAATTTGGTGAGTGCCCCAATGGAGGTACAGGAAGTTCCACGGGACATTGACTATGCTTCTGATTACTTTGATTTGAAAGAGTTGTATGATTTGAATGATGCTTTCTCTGGCACATTCCCAAAGCTGTATACCATAGATCTATAGTGATTTCAAGATTTGCTTGAATAACAACAATTCATTGTATGTAAACAGAGCAGAATTATCCACTCCCAGTATCCAGTACATTTTTCTGAACTTGATTTCCAGCTCTTATCATTCTTTCTTGATATGAGACTCCCAGCGTAGCTTTGCGTCTAGAGTAATACCCAAATACTTTGCTGTATTGGCATAAGGTATGTGAGTATTATTTAGTCTAGTACAGATCCCCTTTTTTGTGAAATTTATATAAACTGATTTTGTTTCACTGAACTCTATTCTCCATTTTCTAGTCTAGATATTGATCTGATCAACAGTGTATTGCAGTTGGTTATAACGATTATATTTAGAAAATAGAAAAATATAATTTATTGTTTAAAAAAAGTATATGTTTAATATATATTCTTCTAAACTCATCCAATTATACTTTTTATTTATATACATATACACATATGGCGGTCTTAGGGGTGCGTGTAGTGAAATGATACTAGTAGTTATGTTGTTGCTATAGCTACGTTTATTTGAGATAAATAGAATAAATAACGAGCAAGCTAGTATCGAAAGTGGAGAATGTTTCGGGGCGAGATACGGGAATTGAATGACTGAAAAACTTATCCCAAAAGCCAATAGCCTAGTGTGGTTATTACCAGATGCTACACGTCACACACCATTGACCTAATCTGCAAGAGTTTTAACATGCGGATGACTGCAGCTATAAAAATGGAAATGTATTACCTGAGATAATCGCATTTTACCTCCTAGCAACAGATGTATCCTGGTTCGATGTACTAACATAATATATAAGGGTTTCTACTTTATAATATTTACAAATATTAAAACTACTATATACAAATACTATCACGGCTGTCTATAGACATATGTGGAGCCACGTGTGCCCACACACGTATTTTAAATCACCAGAAACAAACTCATGTCAGTTTGTTTCAATAGTTATTTTTTTAACGGGAATATAAAAATACGTGTGGTAAATATCATGTATCATAGATAAAGCTATCGTATCGTGAATTATTTTATTTATTTTTTCATTTGTTTATTCATGAAATATTATATCTGTTTAAATTTATGACTATCTTTAATATCACATAGAAGCAGTATATTGTGTTACATACTACTACAGTGATTGTTTCACTGATATTTGTTCTATTGCCTTTATCATTTTGTTATAATTTACCATAATTTTTGAAATAAACATCAAATTAAAGCGTCTTTTAAAAAAGTTCTAAAAATACTTCATTTTTTTTCAAAACAGCACATGTTGGGATTGTTTTCAAGTCTCATAATCAACTCTAACCTCTATTAATCCTAATTTTAGAATTTTATGAAGATAGATGATATCCTTAGTATTTTGGATTCATATGGAACTATATTTTCCAGTACGTTATAGTAATTCATTACATCTTCAGAAAATTATCCGTTCTTAATAACGCTTATTGTAGCTCTTTAAATTTGAATGGATATATTACTATAAGTATTTTCGATATATAGCATAGTTAGATGAAATTATTTTACTGTTTACTAATTCCATGTCGAGCTTTTTGTATATATAAGAAATAGAGCATTTAGGGGGCATTTCTTTGGCCCATAAATTGCTTTATATAAGTGTTGATGAATTGTAATTATCCTACATATAACAATTTATAAATAAATGTTAACTTTAATTCGATAAAGGTAAATCGTTTTTTAGTCTATTCACTGACATACAATACTTTTGATTTCCATACAGCCACAGTATGATATATCTACACTGCCATCTATACAGAATTGCCGTAATAAAGTATGTAGTGTACACGATCGATCCAACAAAATAAGCTTCAGTTGTAGTATGTAAGCGCCATCTATCCACAAGTAGGCTAAATATAATTTTGCAACCGAGAAGTAAAACTGAAAGCTGTACGAACTTCAAGAAAATCAATACTGGGAAAATATTCGGAAAATAGAAGATTACTGAGAATTACAGAATGTTCCCTATAGAATATTTATTATAAATGACGATGTTATCTATAGGCTACTACTGTTTACTAAAAATCTAAGAGCTTACGAAACCTGATTATATTATTATTAAAATTAAATTTAAGCATTTAAGTAGATATTTCTATAGAAGTAATCTTCCAATATATTTCTCTCTTATATTTCCTCTTCATCTTCTATGTAAGAATTAACAACTGTTCTTAAAGATTTTGGTATGGCCATGGAAAATTCGAATTGCTACTTGTAGCTGTAACATAAATTAATTAAATAATTCATAATCATAATAATTTTAATATGATACAAACTACTTATATTTTTATTGTGCTGCTAAATTTTTCGAAAGATGCTGAACTTCATTTATCAGTAAATCTTAATACAAAATGACTGTTTTCTCGACTGGATGTGCCCATTTAGCGATTTTCAAAGAAATGGCGGAGGTGCTAGTGTAATTGTTACATTGAGATATGGTATATTTATATGTTGCTGTTTCTTTACTGTTACTGTGTTGTTACTTTCTAATCTATAATCGCCATAGGGAAGTAACTACGTATATATGATGGCGATGATAGAAGTAATACCAAAAACACATTTAAATAAACTCAAGTAAAAACAAAATATTCACATATATAAAAATA
Source organism: Rosalia funebris (assembly GCA_037954035.1). NCBI lineage: Eukaryota > Metazoa > Arthropoda > Insecta > Coleoptera > Cerambycidae > Rosalia > Rosalia funebris. Next base: position 25,893,110 of record JAZFAV010000009.1, on the reverse strand, counting down.
ATTGTCATACCTTCGCCATTTCTTTTATAATATCTAACTAAAATTAATTATATTACACTAGGTTTCGGTTTTTGGATTTCGGCCAATTAAAATTATTAAAAGAGTTTTTAACCTTACGTTTCAGTTTTAATAAATATTCTTGGAGAATTACAATAATTAATAAAGCAGTGTATTTTATATTACTATATTCGTATATTGATTATGGATATAATTATTTATTGTTATTTTTATCTAGCATTTTAATATTTTTATTTTGCATATTAATATTTTTATCTTAGTGTATGTAACTAAACTCGGATACATTTCTGTTTGGTATGGTGTGCGATTGTTTACGGTACTGATGACAATGATAGGTTTTGATTATTCGAAATTGACATTTTCTGTTTTATAAACAATGTAAGCCATGATAACGTAGAGCAAATAAGGTTTTAGATTCTTTTTCACAATATCTGGATAGATATAATATTATGTTGTACTGTTCTATAATTAATTTAATAGATTGAAATTTATTACAGATAAATTCTGTCAGCGTTGATCGCAGTATTATACTTTGTAATTTGAAGCATTTGATGTATTGGTGGTCGATAGTATTTCGTTTTTGTATTTTGATTATTTCTCTAAAACATGCATGTTTTGTAAGTATTATGAACATTTTTGTTTTATATTTATATACCTATCTTTTGGGAAAACATTGTTCTGATTAGCTGGTGTATGTATAATTACAATTATTACAGTCACAGTACTATTTTGTATGTATAATAATAAATCGAACCCATATATTTAACAAAGCTATCTATTATCTTTTAACAATCTGAAAATTTGTAAGTTGAAGTAGTTTCCTGGTTGTTGAACTTAACTTGTTGTTATTGGCTGGCTGATTGTATCGTTATCTTCTTTAGAACAAATCCAAAGACAGATGTTAGTGTCGTGTGCCCCTTAATATAAATATTAAACTAACAGTTGAGCCTGATACTGTAAAGTGTAATAATATATACAGACATATGTAATTACTAGGATAGTAAATAACTAGTCTATTAACATAAACTCTTGTTTTTTGTTAACATAAACTTGGATGGTTACCTATTCAGTTACAGTCGCAGTCAAACTAGCAGGACGTCTGGCCACTGAAGTAAAACAGAACTAAAATAAAGAGCAGATGCCACTAACATTAGTCTATAGATTACTTCAGAAGAATCTGGTAGTAGTTTAGCATATGGGATAATAAATTATGATATTGACAGCTTTGACTTATTTTCTGATTTCAAATATGAATCAATCTAATCAGAGTAGATAATATTTTTGATCAAAGGATTGTTGGTAAAAATAATAATGTGGAATTGTGACCTTGTTTTGTAATACCAAAACTGAAGTTTTTAATTCTTGTCTAAATTTAAATTAATTACTTAATAAATTAATTAAATAATTGTAGCTATATATATATATATATATATATATATATATATATATATATATATATATATATATATATATATATATATATATATATATATCTCCACTAAAGTGACAGTAAATTATTAGTTTTCTAATGCAACAATAACATGTGCCGATATAACATAGGTAAAATACTGTATCGTTACATTACTATGACTAAAAATAAATCTCGCAGAATAATCTTGTATTCTACGAATAGAACCTATCACTATATGTATAGCCCAATATAGACTAATACATAAATTGAATCGAAGTAATAATATTAGCTAACAGAATATAGTAGATGTATATGTAATATAGTAGTAGTATCTACCTATGTAGTATCTATATGTAATATGGATCCTTATCTTTATTTTAATATTTTCAACAATCATCCACGAAATGTTCATCTACGAAAATTCAGTCGTTGTTATATTAGCATATAACATAAGATAATATTGCCGTGTTTTGCCGTGTTTATTATAATTTCCTATTTCCCATTGTTATGAATTCATTATAGACTTTTGCATTATAGTGAATAATGACCAGTCTTTTAAATAATCAGTATTCAGTTTGTTTTTCCAGCAATATGTAATAATATCATTATTATGTTTTACTGGATGTTTACCGAATACTGTTTAAACAAATTGTCAACTTAATACTCATTATAACAACATCGTTAAGATTTTAATAGAATAATTATATAAATACGTTAAAATGTCAATAAAACTTAGTTATTACTTAATAAATAAACGTAATGTTTTAACAGATAAGCTTTAACATAAATTTATAAAGAATTTAACAATAAGTAGGCATACAGTAGATCATTTAAATTACCTGGTATTGACTTTATTTTTTTTTCTTCATTAACTATATTAAATTAGCCAGGACAATTTGCTGACAATCGATATACTACAAGTAACAAAGAATTATTTGTAGAAGATACTTGTTCTATTTAATGTCTATTTATCATTAAACTTACTAGATTTATTTACCAGCATTATGAAAGATAATATTCCTTGTATGAAAATAATTTATATAATATTTTATTATAAATGGTTGTATTATGAGTATAATTTTTTATATATAATAACAAACATTATACTAATTGAAACACAAAATATTATTTGGACAAGTACTGATAGTGAGTTGTGTACAGGGTGTTGTATATGAGGCAGGACAGATGGTTGATCAAATGGAAATGGTGCACAGGTGGGGCCATTTAGAAGTTATTTAGCCCTAATGACCCCTATTCTAAGTCTAACGATGTTTGAGACATATTTGTTTCTGAAATAGTTATTTTTTTATTGTTTTTGAAAATTTTCTACACTGTATCTTTGTTCTAACAAAACTGCTGATATGGGATATTGATAAGAAATAGATAATCTGTTACAACCATAAAAAAATAATAATAACTTCTAAATGGTCCCACAGATCCACTATTCTCACTTGGAAAACCATCTGCCTAACACCCTGTATATAAATTAGGGTGTAATCTCCTAATGTATCAGTAAATAATTAACATCGTGTGATTAAAATTACTCATTCGAGCTATATTTCAATGTTTTGTCGATAGTTTTGGTTTACACATAATATTCTTAGCAAGGAAATAATTTTCTACTTTGTGTAATAAAGACAAATATTTAAAATTGCGAGAACCTTACTGCGGTTATATTAACTCTATAAAATCGTAATTTTCTTTTTTGTATACACCCGGACTGTAAAATACATTTACATTCTATTTGATAGAATATTGGCGGTATAGTTCTCAATGAGGCTTTTTTATAATTTATGTATGATGTGGTTTATATACATACACATATAATCTCGTCTGAAATTCAGTCAATAATACAGTAGTTATAGCTGGTGCAACAAAATACGGTTCATTATATATTCGTTTGTATTAACTGGTTATTATATTTTTCAATATTGCAACGAGCATATGAAATATATTTATGTGGATGCAGTGTACGTACCTAAATTCGTTATAAGATTATTATGTTAGAAGACTAAAACCAGAAACAGCAAGTTTTGAAAAAGTTCGTCTCCCATAATAGTCAACAATACAACAATAATTATAGAAATAATAGCGACATGAGTATTAAGATTATCATATTTTGGTAATAATAAATAATATTTATACGTGGTTCAACATACTTATAAAACATACGTATATCAAAATGATTAGGTCAGTTTTCCACGAACATAAAAGGATTACACGTTTCTAGATGCGAATTTCACTAACCAACTTGGAATAATGGGGAGATGATTTAAATGACCTCTAATTCCTATCTATACCAAAAAACCATTACGTATACTCGTATGTTTTGGTTTCATGCACAATTCATTAATAAACTCATTCAACTTGACTATTTTGCGTCATGGTCAGTGAACAGTGATGGAATAATTTTTTTCGGTTTATTTCGCCACTCCTAAAACTCAATCTCTTGTAAACTATTTTCATTCAAGGTTAGCAAACTGCAAAAAGGTAAACTTTCTGTTCACTAATCCATTAATGTCGTTATTCGCCCTAACAGCTAAAACAACATACTGTTAGGCGACTCTTATCTTTGTTCATGCTATCAGCATAGTTAGGTATTTTAATACTTTCCATAGCATCTAATAACTATTATTAGTTATACTTTTTACTAACTTTAATTTACTAGAGTGTATTCTATGATTGTCTTCGAAAGCAGGTTGGGCAACGGAAGATTTTCTCCATATGTTCAATATCCTCAATGCTCCTTAAACCTAGTTACAATTACTATTCCTGTTTGCCCAATATTCGTTTGACTACAATCTTGGTAACTTATTCCAAAAGTTATTGCAATTCATTTCCAGAAAAGTGCAGTATTATCATTGCTAATCTTTGAAAACCCTTTTGACCCTCTGGTAAATAATTGTAGTCCATATGTAATCTGTCCGACAGGTCATGGAGTCAATAATAGTTGATCTAAATCTACGTTTTCTAGTCAATTTATCTACTATGTGAGAAGGATACCCATTACTTCTGGCCACATCCGTAATGATGCAACTAGAAGTAAATTAAACAACCGTTACGTATCGATAAATTTTCTATATAAAATGAATTTTGTGAATTCCATATTAATCGTAATTTACCAGAGACTTCAAAAGAGTGTTTAAAAATTTGGAAATAGCATTAATATATTCTTCTGGAACCAAATAGCAACAACTTTTGGGAAATGCCAAAGATAAAATTAAAAGAAAAGGAAAAGAAAGGAATCTGAAATTTATAAAATGAATTTTGTGAATTCCATATGAATCATAATTTACCATAGACTTCAAAAGAGTGTTTAAGGATTTGGAAATAACATTAGTATATTTTTCTGGAAACAAATAGCAACAAATCTTGGTTAATGCCAAAGATAAAATTAAAATAATGAAAGGAATCTGGAATTTATGGAATAAGTTACCAATATTGTAGCAATAGATATATTGGGTAGACAAAAATAGCAATTTTAACTAGGTTTAGAGGGCCCATTTAAAATATGAAAAATTATAAAAATGTTCTATTGTTTCGAAAGCAATCATAGAAGTTAGTAAAAAGTATAAAGCACAAAAAACTATTAGATGTTTTGGAACATATTAAGATAGCTAAATGTTATAATAGCATGAACAAATATAAGGACCTAACGGTCCGCTCTTTTGGTTGATACGGTAAATTACGATCCATTAATGGATCAGTGATCGAATGTTTACTTCATTACGGTTAACCAGACATGAATGTAAATAATTATAAGAAATTAGGTATTAGAAGCAGTGACTGAGTAAACCGAAATAAATTATTCACAGTTCATGAAGAAAAAAAGAACCATGAAGAAAAATAGTCAAATTGTGGGAATGTATTATTAAACATTGTATGAACCTGTAAAGTATCTGCAACGGTTTACTAAACCTGAGCAAAAGTTTAGCATAAATAGTTGGTTAACGAAACGCGAGTCGAGAAACATGTAACCTTTCGGTGTTCGCGGAAACTGGTGTTCTGTTTTCGTTGCTGCATCTAAAGTTACAGCCCCTTCCCAGGATACGTATTCCAATGTAAACAACGTCAAATCATGCCTTGTACGTGCATTTTAATGTGTACTCATTATCCTATTAAGCAGCTTCTCATGTAGCCTCATTAATTGGGAACAAATTCATGCAAACAGGAATTTATAAAACGTGTATCTAATAAACAGTTTTAAAACCTTAAAACGGACTTTTCCGCACGTAGAACATCTCTATCTCGAAATTGAGTGGCCTAGAAAAAATAAACCAACACATAAATGCAGAATATGTGTTTTATGAGACAGTATTACTTTTTTCAAATAGTCCACCATCGTTATTTCTCATAACCCATGGACAGCCACCCTGTCCATGGGTTATGAGAAATGTATATGGTACAGTATCCTATACAGAGAAATGTATACCTAGGATACTGGTGTATCCTATCCACCTCAAAATTAATAGATGTCGTCTGGTAGACGTCCCTAATCAGATTAAGTCTAAACCCCATCAATCTGACACGATTTAATTGAGTGATCGTGCTAACAAAAAAAAAATTCCCTTATAGTCCACCATTGTGCTTTCTTATGGCCCATGAACATGGTAGAGTGTATTCTATCCACCTTAATATCAATATCAAGGTATCATCTGAGTGATGTCCCCGATCAGAATCAGTTAAAACCCGATCGATCCGACACAATTTAGTTGAGTATCATGCTATCGAAATTTTATTAATGTCGACGACAACGACACACACACCACACAAAATTGTTAAAAAGCCATTTTTTTTTAGTTTTTAGGTCTAAAGACGGAAAATAAACGCTAGAAAGTAATTTTTATTACACGATTACATTATTTTCCGCGTATAGTTGAGTGCGGAAAAGTAAAAAAGTGTATTTCTAATAATATATTCCTAATGTATATTTACTTTTTCAAATTATCCTTCGCGTGGCTTCAACTTGTGATTTATATTAATACGGATGTTTAATATAATGTAAATTTATTTTAGAGTGATATCCTCAGGGTTCGCTTGCTATCGGCATAAGTCTATGGGCACATCTAGTACTTTCAAATAAGCAGTTATAATATACATCTATCAAGATTTCGAAATGTGTTGTAGCAATTGGTATTCATTATTCACTTTATACTTTTGCTATATATTTCTATATTTATGTGTTTCGTTAGCCATGAAATACTAGTTGTCGATTGAAGTTCGGTCCTGAACTTTATCAGAATTTCCTTTCGCCATATATAAGAAGCGGTGGATGAATTATGAGTACGAATTCTTAAATATTTGTTCCGCTTCTTTATTTAGATTGAATCAGATTATTATTCTTTTATTTTTTTTATGCGCTTGGATGTATTAAGAATTATATGAAATATTTTCGGCCCAATATTCAAGTACAATTATGATGCGTCAAATTTTTAATTCGAAAATAAAAAACTTAAGCAGGTTCTATACTTTCCTTTTTTACCCCCTCGAACTGATAGCTATCGCCTTAAAATTTCTAAATAATATGAGGATATGTGTGACCTCATTTTAAAGTGATTTAAATTCTCTATTCAGTGCTCATTCTCTAATGTACGGTTTCTTGGAGTTTTCTCTTTTTTTTGTTTGTAAAAAATATTACTTTTAAAATAAAGATACAATTATAAATACAATTTTAAAATGAAATAATTTTAATTAAATGTTCAAATTGACGAAAATTTCATTCTATTCTTTAGGGTGTCTCAGTTCAGAACACAAATTACGCGCCATTTGTGTTCTGTCAAGGATCAATATTTAACAAATGTCATCTACAAACCTACGACAACATGCCTGGGTATCTTATTTACAACTATATTATGTGATTTGTGAATAAAACTAATAATATTTGACAAACCGAGGTTTTTTATTTTCGACATGAAATGCAATAACTGACGATACGGCTACAAATGGAAAATAATATCATTCATATGGTCGCCCGGATTTATTTGACATGATATTCGTTTGGCATAATTGTCAACTTAATATTTGCTTTGAGGTCATTCATTGTTGCTGGCTGAGTGACGTACACTTTTTCCTTGACATAACTCCAAAGAAGAAAGTCCATTGGTGTTAAATCACATGATCTAGCCAGCCAATTCATGTCAGCATTTCGCGAGACAACATGATCAGGAAATTTGGTATGCAACAGAGTTATGGTTGCACGTACTGTATGACACGTTGCATCGTCTTGCTAAAGCAACATGTTGTTCAAATCTAAATCATCAATTTGGTGTATAAATAAATCTGTGATAGCAATACTAGCGTCATTGTCAAAGAAGTATGCTTCAGTTACTCCACCATTCCAAAATGAGCACCGTTTCGTGTTCATCTCCGTGTATGATGGATTTCTTTTTTGTGAACGGCATGTGGATTTTCTGCAGTCCAAATTCAACAATACTGTTTGCTGACGTATCCATCAAGATAAAAATGTGTTTCATGGCTGAACAAAATTTTGTTCCAAAAATCAGCATTACCTTCTTTCTTTTCTAACACCCATTAACAATATACGACGTTGTAAATAATGTGTAAGTTTTATTTGTTGTGTCAACTGAATTTCATGCTAACAGATGCAGCTACTTCTTTAAAATGCGATGCGTGGTGGCTCCTTGACATATTCAATTGTTGTACACGACGCTAAGTTAATATGTTTGGATACTCCCGCACACTTCCTCTCTCACTACAGCAATATTTTCATCTGACCAACCTCGACGAGGGCGTATTGATGTTGTCTTATCAATAACAGAACTCGTTTTGTCAAATTTCTTGATTAAGTTATGAACTGTTAACTCTGTGGGTGCTTCATTTTGTCCTAAATTTGTGCGAATTTTTGCTCAGTGTAACTGTAAATGATCGCTCACTTTCATAAAACAACTGTACACAAACTATTCGCTGTTGAACTATTAATCGCCGCATGTTGACAATCTATGGTTTGTAGTTGATAGTCGTTTAATATTGACGCTTTATCTTTGACAGAACAGGCAGACAAATGGCGCGCAATTCAAATCCTATAGTTCCAATTGAGACATTTTATCTTAACCGTAGACGTAGATATACGATCATAAGGAAACCTGTAATTGAATATTTTATATACGTCCCTTTGTATTCTTATTTTATAAGCATATCTTAATAATATTATCACGACCTTCTAAATTTCAGTTCTATGAGCTTCCAAAATACTTGTTAAGATAATAATCAAAGTATGTTAGCTTCATTAGAAATGATAACAACTAGACCGATAAGTACATAGAGATGTAGCAAATAAAAGAAAATGATTATTTTTAAATAAGAAAAACGACATAGTTTGAATATTTAATCAAATATGACAGTAAATTAAAGTTGACAAGAATTTTATTGATAGAAAAAACCGTATATGGTTCCTTGGTGAAGAATACCTACAGAATGCAGAAAGTAGATGTATCCCTTTACTTTTCAATCATAAATTACAAATAAAAGAAATGTATATCCGAGGATTGACAATAAAATTTCTAGAATAAACAGTTTTAAAACCTTAAAATGAACTTTTCGGCACGTAACATCTCTGTTTCGAAATTGAGTGGCCGAGAAAAAATAAACCAACACGTAAATGCAGAATATGTGTTTGATTCGACAGTTTTACTTTTTTCAAATAGTCCACCATCGTGTTTTCTCATGACTCATGGATAGTGTGAGGCGTGTCCTATCCACCTCAAAATCAATAGATGTCGTCTGGTAGACGTCCCTAATCAGAATTAATCGAAACCCCATCGATCCGACACGATTTAGTTGAGTTATCGTACTAACAAAATAAAATTCTCAAATAGTCCACCATTGTACTTTCTCATGACCCATGTACATGGTAGAGTGTGTTCTATCCACCTCAAAATCAATATGTGTCGTCTGGAAGACGTCCCCAATTAAAATCAGTAAAAACCCGATCGATCCGACACGATTTAGTTGATATCGTGCTAACAAAAATAAATGCCGACGACAACGACGACGACACACACATAGCAAAAACTTTAAAAACAATTTTGTTTTGGTTTTTATGCCGAAAAACGAAAAATAAACCCAAAAAATATTTTGTTTTTTCACTTTTTCTTTACACGATTACATTACTTTACCGCGTATAGTGGAGTGCGGAAAAGTAATAAATTCATAAACACTTTATTTATATGTTCGTAAACTTACAACTAGGTATATATCATAATTTATAACTACGTATTATACCCTCCAACATATTATTGTGTTCCGATGTACCGATTATGTTTTGTTATGTATTAATACGTTTACACTTCTAACAAGAATAACATATTATGTACCTATATTTTGTATTAAGTCTTTACAGTTGTTAGAATGAAGAATTATTTGTAAGCTTTCGTATTTTTTCCAAGAAAAAAGTGGCGATATACAAGAACTGAATAATGTAGTTACGTTTTGCAAATAAACGAGAGACTTTTTAAAAACTTTTATTGACCGCACTGGAAGATTAATACAGCAAGACTAACTAGATTATTACTAAAGCCTATAGTTACAATGCTAGCTTATCTACTACAGTGGTTGGGGATAAATGCTGACTTAGGTATTCGCTTATGTAAAGCTGGAACGTAACTCCTCCAACCCTAGATGGAATCATCCCCGATGATTCTGTTATATAATAATTTTTGGACTTTCTGGATTCCTTTTTGTCTTCTTCGCTAAATACTTATTTCTAATAATTTTATAACTAAAGTACACTATTACACAAATAACAATAATATATAAAATTATGGTCCAAAAGCTAATATTGGTTATAATAATTGACGTGTCTAACTTATTTAATTTATTTTGTTGGTTGTTTAATTCTTTTTGGTTTTGTAATAATTTGTGCATGTTTACTGCATTTAAACTCAATGGCCCTGGGTTATAGTTAATTTGGTAACTTTTTGACAATGTTAAATTCAATCTAGGTAAATCGAATTTTCGTACTAGTGATTTGGTATTATGGGTTTTAAGAATGTGATTATCTATTGATAATTCACAATATTTTTCAAGGTTTATAATATATGTCCCTATCAATTGAAATTTCCTAATTAGTTTATTACAGGTTTCAGTTATTATATTTTCAGAAGGGATTACTAATATCCATTTATTTGATGTGATTTTTTGAATTTGAATTTCTTTAATATCAATAGTGATAGGAAAACAGTCGTCATGATTTTTCTTAAATGATATAAGGCTTATTTCGCATGGTAGATTTTGATGCATATTATAATTTTTAAGTTTTCGAAGTTTTGAGTGTATGTATGAACGAATATAGGTATGAGTTCTTTGTCTTTAAAAAATACGAAAATTGTTTTGCTAGGATTCGTGTGATCTCTTAGAAGTTCTATTATGGAGTTTGGGTTACGTTTTGAAATTTTTACATTTTTGATAATATTTCCGTCTATCGTTATTTGTGATATATCTAAAGTGGGGTGTACATTCTTTTCGATTATTAATTGGAATGATTTATTATTGATAATTTCGTCTAGAATTGGTATGCCTATGTTTTCGGTGTTTTCTGTTGTATGTGCTGTTTCTACAAGCTTGTCTGGTCTATTTTCATTAATGTCAAGTCTTACGTCTTGTATTACGTTTATACGAGGTGGATTATTTGATATATTAGGTGGGTCATTTATACAAGGTTGTTCGTTATTTTGTATCTTATTTGATTGATCATTTGATTCCGAATTCTGTATGGGGTTTTCTGCCATGTTACGCAGGTAGTCTAAAATTTCTTGGCTTATTTCACCGGGTTCATTCACGATTGATTGTGTTTCATTAGCATTTAAGCGGATACGACTTAAAGCGTCAGCATTAGTATTTTGTTTACCATTTTTATATATAATTTCATAGTTATATTCTTCTAGTTTGAGTCTCCATCGTATTAATTTAGAATTTGGTTCTTTTATGTTAAATAGCCAAACAAGGGGTCGGTGGTCTGTATAGATTAAGAACTTTCTTCCGAATAAATATGGTCTAAACATTTTACATGCCCAAACAATAGAAAGTAATTCCTTTTCTATCGTTGAGTAATTTTGTTCATGTGTATTTAAAGTTCGTGATATATAAGAAAGTGGTTTGTCGTTAGGGGGTGTTCCTTGTGAAAGAACAGCTCCAAGGGCGTAATTCGAAGCATCTGTGGTAAGGACAAAGGGTTTCGAAAAATCAGGGTATTGTAGTACGGGTGCATTGATTAAACAATTTTTTAAATGGTTAAAGGACTCAATAAATTCTTTTGAATGAATTACGGTAATTCCCTTTTTTAAACATAACCGTATGTTTAAAAAAGGGAATTACGGTTTTGCTATTTTGGCAAAATCTTTAATAAATTTTCTATAGTATCCAGCTAAACCTAAAAATGATTTTATTTCTTTCTGGTTTCTGGGAATTGGAAAGTTTTTGACAGCTGAAATTTTATCCGGGTTTGGTTTAATACCATTCGGGGTTATTACATGACCTAAATAGTTTATATTCTGTTTTAGAAATTCAGACTTGTCTAATTGTACCTTCATGTTACTATCACGTAGTCTTTGGAAAACTTTTTCTAAATTGGATATATGTTCCTCTAGGCTTGTCGAAAATATAATTATATCATCAAGATACACCGCGCAAATTTCGTTTTGTAGTCCGCGTAAAATATTATTCATTAACCGTTGAAAAGTACTGGGGGCATTTTTGAGCCCAAAAGGCATTCGTTTAAATTCGTAATGTCCTGTGTCTGTTGAGAAGGCTGTCTTTTGTATATCTTCTGTACGCATTTCTATTTGGTGATAACCACTAGCTAAGTCCAAGGTAGAGAAATAGTTACATTTACCTAGTTTGTCTAAAATGTCATTGATGTTAGGTATCGGAAATCGATCGTCGATCGTTTGTTCATTCAACTTTCGATAATCTATCACTAATCTATACTTCGCCTTTCCCGAGGCATCTAGCTTCTTTGGAACAATCCAAATTGGGCTATTGTATGGGGAATTTGAATTTCGAATAATATTTGATTTTAACATTTGATTAATTTGGGAATTTACTTCTTGTTTATGAATTTGGGGATATCTATATGATTTGACAAAGATTGGTCTATCGTTTGTTAAGTTTATTTCATGTTTGACTTGATTTGTGAAGCTCAAAGGGACATTTTCTGAATGAAATATATCTCGATATTTGTAGCAAAGCTTTCTAATTAAATTATACTCTTCTTGATTACAATGTTTTAGTCTTAAGTTTTTTAAATTTTCTTTATAAATGTTATCTATACTTTTATTAATTCTAGGAGATTTTTCATTTTCGATTTCCATAAAATTTAGTTCGTCAATGTCTACTGTTTCAGTATCCAAAGGCTCTAATAAAGTGAAAGTAATTTCTCTGTCGGTTTCATTTGTTAGAGTTGTTAAAAAGAAATTATCAATTACATTTACTAATGCTTCAGGCATTTCTAACTCGTTAAATTTCGTATAAGGAACAATAGCGTGTCCTGACTGTTGATAAGTAGGTAAAGCTACTATTTGTTCAGTTTTAGGTGTTATTATTACTGAATATGGTTGTTCTGACGTGACATTGATGTTAACATTTTTGGGAGAAATTTCTATAGTATTTTCTAAGTGAATTGGAATTTTAACCGTAGGTAGTACTAAGTGTTTTGTTTTAAGGTTGATAATTGCTTCAAATTCCTGTATAAAATCTAGACCAATAAGTCCATCAAAATGTTCTGAAAAATTAAATAAGTAAAAGGTGTGACATTGCTCTATTTTAAAATCAATTAGCAATAAAATTCTTAAAATTTCATCGTGAATCGATGAACCGTGAGCTGTCTTAACTTCAAAAGTTTTTGTTTCGATTAAATCTGAAAAATAATGATATGCTAATTTTGGATTAATGAAACTTCTGGTACTACCTGTATCTATAAGAAATTTTTCGTTTAAGGACGGTATGATAATGTATGGTAATAAATGGTTATAGTTGTGTAATTGTCCTACGTCGGTGGTTGCTGGAATGAGATTTCCTGAAAATTTCCATGTGATAAACATTGGGTAAAATTATTGTTTCGCGCGCTTGCATTATGTTCGTCTGCATTGGAACATGTGTGGATTAAATGAACGGTCGTGTCATCGTACCCGTATGAAGTACTATCTGGATGCATATATTTAGTTTCATCATAATCTATGTCTATGTTATTAGATATTTCATTATAAGATACCTCATTATATCCGTTATCATTGTAATTTATATCTGGCTGTGAGATTTCGTTCGTAGAATCTCGGACGTTTGAATAATTCTCGATTAACTGTTGATTATGCAGGTTAGAGATATTTTTTGAGAATATATGCGTATTACCTGATGTGGTATCCATTGGCGTGGGTTTTGTCATAAATTTATTTGTATGGGATTGTGGTTTAAATACATTCGTCGGTTGTTTTTGGAATGCCGAATTATGGGCATTATTATTTTGAAAAGTATTCGGATTCTGCCTGTATTGGTTTTGTGAGAAATTATTGTTATTTTGATATTGTAAGGGTCTAAATTGGGGTTCGTAATTGAAATTTTGTGGGGGTCTTTGCATTGGATTATTCCGTTGGTATTGAGATTGGTAATTTGAAAAGTTATTATTATTGAATGGTCTTTGAGGGAAATTGTTTGTCGGGGTCAGTCTAGTTGGTGTCGGCCTATTATTATTTATGGTTGGATTAGTATTTTGGTTTCTATTTTTAAATTGGATAAAATTTTGTTCTTCCACGATATAGCTTATTGCTTGTTCTAAGTTTGTTGGATTTCTTAGTCTTACAACTAATTGCATGTGATATGGAAAATTACTTATGTACGTTTTTAAGGCAAGCGAATTATAATTTTCAATTTTTACTAACCTTACTTCTTGTGGTTCATCCACTTGATTTAATTTTGCAAATAATAAACTCCTAACATCTTGCATTCTACTGCCATAATCAATTAGTGATTCGTTTTTACTTGGCTTTAAAGTTAATAGATCCTGAACTAGACAATCAATATGTCTTTGATCGGCAAATGTATTAACTAGTGTACTTTTTACTAACTCCCAAGAATTAAGTTCTTGTCTGGGGCAGATTAGGTCAGCTGCTCTACCGCTAAATTTAGAAAATATTGTATCAATTAAACAAATGTTTATTGGTGCGTTTGCATTAGTACTATCCTGAAATGCTCTTATTAAGTTTTCTGATGCAGTAATAAATCTTTGCAATAATTTTGGGTTTCCATCAAACTTTGGAATATTGTCAGCTTGGTAACGTAAAAGTGAATAATTTGTTTCTGGCATAGTGTTCAGATTTAAATTTGAATTTGTTGGAGAAAGTAAATTTTCTGTGTCTGAATTTGAATCTATGCTCAGATTTGAAAGTGTACTGAGAATTTCCTCCAGCTTCCAATAAATTTCTTAATATTAGTGTTTTAAATAGTTCTGTAACTTAGTTTTAAATAGTAAATTTTAAATGAATTTATTTTTATAACATTTACATATGTTTGTAAATAGTTAAGAGAAATTATGAAATTAATATTTGTTACAGTAATATTTAGTTAAAATACGAGTAAATACAATCTTAATTCTAACACATATGAGTATATAATTGTAAAATTCAAATAACGAGAAATAACAAATTCTTTTGAATTAAAACGACTTACATTAGTAGAAAAATCAAGTTCATCCCTCTGTTCTGTTGCGGACTTCGTCGCTTTGTTTCTTATAACCTATGCCTATAACCAGGAGGCTGCTGGGAGTCTCGTGTCTTGCTTTTCCGTCGGCCAATGAAGAATCGCAGGATAAATCTGCTCCGATCCTCGATGGACAATTCTTCGGTTCTCCGGAATCCTCGCTGAAAACTGCAGGGTAAATCTGCTCCAAACCACGATGGCCAGAATGCAACAATGTCTTCCGCAAGCTACTCAATTCACCTGCAATCGTGTGTTTTGTAGGCTACTCAATTCACCCACCGTGTTCGTTTTTCCGATTAAGGATTAAAATCACAAGTATAAATCTCAAAATGAAAACTTTGCACTTCGGAAAATCCTACCGGCTGCGCCAGTTACGTTTTGCAAATAAACGAGAGACTTTTTAAAAACTTTTATTGACCGCACTGGAAGATTAATACAACAAGACTAACTAGATTATTACTAAAGTCTATAGTTACAATGCTAGCTTATCTACTACAGTGGTTGGGGATAAATGCTGACTTAGGTATTCGCTTATGTAAAGCTGGAACGTAACTATGTCATGGTGTTTTTATTAATTATCGTATTAATTTGTATCTACAATAATAATGTAATTGACATGGACATGACAGTTATTACGTTATTACCCTTAAGTTAAAACGATACAAGCCAAAGAAATAAATTATAGAAATTTTCCAAATGACATCTGCAGACATAAATCGTATTTCCCTTGTTATTGATTGATTGATTGATTGATCAAGACAGATATTCATTCATAATTTAACTTTTTCAATTGGCCCTATATAAAACTTATATTATACTGTTGATTTACTCTATATTAAAGTAAGGACATATTCATTAAAAATAGAATCAGACCACTTGCAAATATTTGATGGATAATTCAAAATTAATTATGGTTATAACTAGGTATTATCGTAATTTATAACTACGTATTACACCCTCCAACATATTATTGTGCTCCGATGTACCGCGTTAGACGATTTTGTCATTATTTAAAACATTTCTGGAGGTCATCTTCCGGAACGTTCTTTAATATTTTGGCCACAAATCTTTGAATATAAGAAACATCAGAAAATCAACGTTCTTTAATTGCAGATTTCATTTTTGGGGAAAACCAAAAAGCACAATGTGTCAAATTTAATGAATAACATGGATGATCAAACTTTAAGATTTGTTTTTTTCTTTATCAAAAAGGAGCGAATGGTTTTTAGAGTAGAGTAGCTAGAGCACTGTCGACGTGAAGGAACCAATTGCTCGGCTAAATTTCGGGGTACCTTTTACAAACAGTATGACGTAGTCATGTTATTTATACTTAATCAACAATGTTGAAACATAGTTTGTCTTTATTTAATAAATCATAAGTGAACAATGCCCTTGTGGTTGAAAACACCAACAACCATGGTCTGTGATCGTGATATTAGAGTTTCTTTTGATCTTGATGAACCTTTTGTGTTTCATTGTATGCCTTGACGTTTTATTTCTACGCCGTACTAATATAAGTGTCAAGTTTAATTCTCGATAATTACTCTATCAGAAACATCCAAACTGAACGAAAGATCACATAAAATTCCAAACCGGTGCTGCTCTTATACATCAGTCAAAATTATTGGAATAATTTTAACAGAAATCTTACTGTTTCCTGTCTATATTCTGCTTCTCTGTAATAACCTGCATTTTATTTTCACTAACGAAAGCACTATTAGAGCCATATGAAGCTATGATGAATGTGATATTTCGTAATAAATTCCTTTATATGAGATTCAGCATTGCTATTCTGGGAATTTTATCGTCGGACCTCGTAAATATATTTTGAATATAAAACAAAACGAGAAAAAAATATTTTTTAACATATCAAAAATAACCTAATATGGTGTACTATTTGTAACTATAAGTTTTATTATCTACTAACATTTGACCTAAGTATGGATATTATTTTTATAATATCAATATAGAAGAATTTCTTTCGATAACCATTTCCCATGTTACTACATGTCTGTATAAAGTGCTCATTGTTAAATAAATTATTTCCTTGTGAATATACTGGTACGAAAGTAATTCAAATGTGTCGTATTTTCTCGAACTCCCATGATATTCCCGGTGGTTGTTTATGTTACCGGAATTCATAATAAATTTCCCCGGGGACAAACGGCTATAATGAGAAAAGCAAAGCTACAAATTGAAAGAATGTCCGAGAATATCGACGGTTTGTCTTTTACGGTATTTTATTTAAAATAAGTCAAGGAAGAATATAAATAGAAGCATTATGAGTTATTTATTAAAATAAAACCATTTAAATATATATATATATATATATATATATATATATATATATATATATATATATATATATATATATATATATATATATATATATATTATTTGGTGTGTTGAGAAATTACAGCTTCAAAAATTAAAATTTTTTTTCTGGAGCCTTATGGGTGAAAATAATTACTAGTATATGTCTTGTTATGTATTAATACATTTACACTTCCAATAAGAGTAACATATCATGTACCTATATTTTGTATTAAGTCTTTACAGTTGTTAGAATGAAGATTTATGAAGAATTATATTTGTAAGCTTTCGTATTTTTTTCCAAGAAAAAAGTGGTGATATACAAGAACTAAATAATGCCATGGTGTCTTTATTAGTTATCGTATTAATTTGTATCTACAATAATAATGTAATTGACATGGACATGACAGTTATTACGTTATTACCGTTAAGCTAAAACAATACAAGCGAAAGAAATAGATCATATAAATTTTCCAAATGACATCTGCAGACATAAAAGTTTCGTATTTCCATTGTTATTGATTGATTGATTGATCAATTAAAGCAGATATTCATTCATAATTTAACTTTTTCAATTGGCCCTATATAAAACTAATATCACACTGTTGGTTTATTCTAAATTAAAGTAAGGACGTATTCATTAAAAATAGAATCAGACCACTTGCTAATATTTGATGGATAATTCAAAATTAATTAAGGGCATACTAGAAATAATAATGCACATGCAGGTATAACTTTTATGTTATGAACCGATCTTAATTATTCCTTTTGCTGTTGTATTGAGTTGGGTTCAGCATAGCTCGAAGATTGTTCCATCTTAATTTCATTATTATTGGATCTTGGACTTAGAAGATACACAACGGATCATCTTATTTATGTAGGCGTTGTTTTCTCGTTCGCAAAACATCCTTAGTAGGTCTACCCATCACTTAAAATTGTAAAATAACAAGTTAATCAATAAATAGTTTTAAAACCTTAAAACGGACTTTTCCACACGTAGAACATCTCTATCTCGAAATTGAGTGGCCGAGAAAAAATAAACCAACACATAAATGCAGAATATGCGACAGTTTTACCTTTTTCGAATAGTCCACCATCGTGCTTTCTCATGACCCATGAACAGGGTGGAGTGTATCCTATCCAACTCAAAATCAATTGATGTCGTCTGGGAGACGTCTTCGATCAGAATCAGTCAAAATCCGATCGATCTGCCACGATTTAGTTGAGTTATCGTGCTAACAATAAATATTAATGTCGACGACAACGACACACACACACAGAAAAAAAATTTTAAAAACCATTTTTTTGTTTTTAGGCAGAAAAACGAAAAATGAACGAACATTTTTTTTCCATTTATCTTTACATTTTTACGTTACTTTTCCACTAGTATAGTTGAGTGCGGAAAAGTAAAAAACGATTTCAAAAAAAAGGAACTCTTTGTTAGGGAAAGAAACTCGTTATATAGCAAGTTATATATTTTTTATGTTTTACTTGGCACCGACTTCAAAATTATATGAAACAATTAATAATAGTTACATAATAAACAATAATTCCTTAATTACATTAAACGGAACAATAAACAAGTATTAAGTTGTTGTAGAAAACATTTATTTCTTTTTTATTAAATTTTTGTTAATTTCGGAAAAATCGAACGTAAAAAATAATACAAATGTACATAATGTTATTATGTATTTGTACATACAAATGTACAAATACATAATAATATGTATGTTACAATAGGGATTAACAAATGAATAAATCATGCATGTAGTTGTGCGCTATTAGAAAGGACTACTTAGAAAGGACTAGAAAGGAAGGATTATAAATATTAAATACGTCATACAGAAACATGGTTAATATGGAAAAAAGTACTTTTTTCAACATAGACAACATTACAAGTGTAGAGGAAGGAAGTACATTTCTGTATGGGCAAAAAACGTGTCACAATTAAACACACTTCAAAAACGCCTTAAACGCCTCTTCTCGTTGAGTGTCCAATTCAAGAATACGATGGCACTCCCAATAGTGGACTTAGCGCCCGCCACTGTGGCCCACAGTGTGATTGTTGTAGCCACTTCCATAGGAGAATATAATAGATCACCCACCCATTTAGTAGCTGCGGAGTAAAGTTCATGATAATTTTTTTAGTAAAATACGATCAATGTGGAACCAATTTGGATACACAGCGTATCCATCTAGTATGTGGAACTTCAATATCTTCAGATTTATCTCGTTTAGCCTAATCATAAAACTGTAGATGATTTTGGAAATCTTGGTCTGATAATGATTCATGATATTCAATATCATATGAAGGAAACTTTTATTTTCAACAATTTATTAATCCTGCTGTTGAGTACGCCAATTTCGTTACTGATTCTCCTAACACTGGTATTTGCATTTTCTATCAATAACGTCACAATTGCAATTTAAATTAGCAATTGATATATCTTCGTTGGTACTTTCATGTATAATGGTAATCTTTTTATAATTAGTATTGGCCGTCATTCAAATATTTCTTTCACCTTTTTAAAACAATCAGTTTGAGGACGTTGTTGTAGATTTGGATGATCTGTATTATAGATATGAGAAATAGTGTAGTTAATAATATGATAGGGAGTGTACCATATTTAGTAACTCTAACTAAGAATAATTCATCCTCAATAACTCAAAAATTGCACTTCGTTAGACGAATTATCTTATCAAACAGTTGTGAAACTGTGACAAATTGTCAAAGGAGAATAAAATAATGTGAAATTTGAATTTTTTGACAAAAAGTGCAGGAATTGTAATTTATCTATAAAAGTGCGCTGTTACGAAAGACTGTTAAACTGAGAGAGTGCTATAGATAATTTGTAGATCTTTTAATGGCGCACCTCATTATGTAGTTTCAGTGTTTTCCATTAGAAATTAGGAAGATTTTTGACATTGTCTTTTTTATAATATTTGATAAGGCAGATTTCGCACCCTATATATTATAGATAAATTTTTCACATGTCCCTTAAGAGAATTATCATTGTTGAATATTTGACCAAAATATAACTTTATTTGGACTTAGAAATTTGGATAACTTAGAAATTTAAACTATTATGAGAGATAATAATTGAGAAATCCTATAAATATAATTTCAAAAATTATCACTATTCTCATAGAAGTATGAACATAACATATATTTTTATTTCATAAAATAATAATGAAACATATAGATTGCCATTAATAAAACAAAGTTGCCACACACTCAAAAAAAAATAAGTATAATTTATAACAAAGGCATTATTTTTATATTGTACGATTTAAGAATTATTGAATTCGTAAAAAAGGTACACTTATCTCCTTTTTGATCGGAGATATCGAACTTCGGCGCCCAAGATACGCAAGCTGTATACAACTTTTCCTTACGTATCTCTAAAGATAAGATCATGCGTGCACCAAGATCATCTTAATATTACTATTAAACATAAATTGCATTCTGGACATACATTCATCCTACAAATTCAACAGGAATTAACTAGTAACAATAATATTAAAGCATAGCTATTAAAAAAATTCTTAATGTAGAACGTGTGGATTTTCTACATAAAATTATCTTCGAATCAACCGTGGTTAAGGTAGTTTCTCCGGGAACCCACTTTTCTATAGAATATCATCAAATTTCGGGTACACATAAAGAATAAACTTCCCGAAGGAAATTGCTTAAATGAAATTTTTTTGTCCGTACAATAAAGGAGATATTCACCATCAAATTTGGAAATTCCTGCATGGTTTTAATGTACCAGTTGACTGAAATTTACACATTTTACATCATAACTTGAAAACTTTTCTACACAAAAACAACCCATTTATACAATAATATGTTATGAATATTTTGAATGAACGAAATCGGTTGTTGCCTGATTTGTTGAAAAGATAAACATTTTTAAAATATGTCAGTTCAATCTTTGCTCAGTAAGTTGAGAATTTGTCAATTAGCGTTTAGTAATGCAGCGGCATGTATTTTATCAGTCATCACTTATGTTATTACTGCACATTCGTCACAAACAATATCTAAAATTGAATTTAATCCTAGACGACTTCCCTTTTTTATTTTTTAAAATGAAAGAACGTTTTTACATCCACAACATCTTGAATTCTTATCAAGCTCGCTTAAGTTTTTGTCAAGCTGTCATCTCAACAATACGTCGTCCAATGCTTAGGTTAGTTACTCTGCTTATATTTGGCAAGATTTATTTTTGCAATATAATGTACACTTCTATATTACTTTTAACTTTCTAAATTTTCCTTTATTGTCCCGCAACTGATCACAAAATCAAAAATTTATTTTAATTACAAAGTCAGGTTAAGTATAAGACATACCCTATCACAAAATATGACATAACGCAACATTGCCATGTCTTTAGTTTCAACTAATGAACATGTAGTTATGTGTATACGTATACATGCAGTGTCTGGGTATAGAGTATAGTCTCTGAACAAAAATAATGAACACTAGACTATTGATATTCCAAATATTTTGTGTTTACCACATTTATTTTTGGACCGCAAGGTACCGGAGAAACTGCTTTAAGTAAAACAATGTCAAAAAATTATTAGTAACTTTGTTCTACTGCCAGTCTTTGACTAAACCCTAATGGTACTTCCTGAGTAAGTTACTTAAGATTTTGAAATCGATGTCCGTCTGCTATTCAATTATATAAACTTTATGAAATCTAAATATAGTCTTAACTTCCACGGAAAATGCCTCATTCCATTTTGAATATATTTCCATAAATTATCTACAGTTTGAATTATTTAATTTTACATATTTGGTATAACGTGAATAAATACAAAAACATTTATTAAAAAATCTTTTTACCATCGAATTTACATTCCAAGTATTTTGACTATCTATAGAATACATTTATTTCCAATTTAAGTTTTAATCGACATTCAAAACGCCCTTGCCCAGTGTGTTATGCAGTGTATTGCCTTTTTTAATGTTAACATTAACCCACTTTGTTATTAGACGCGATTTAGGGAGGGCTTTTAAGAGGCTATTATTGCTAAAATGTCACTTGAAAAATATTATTTAAGACTTTACTGAAAAATCTGGCAACGTTGGGAATTTTTTCTCGACTTCACATAGTTAAATTATTTAAAATAACTTTGATTTTGGAAATGCTAGTCTATTCATTTACATAAAAGAGTTGCCGCATGTGAAGTTTTACAAAAATTACCCTGTATGTAATTTTATATTCTATATATACGTGAATATTAACAAGGGCATCGAACAGTAATATATTTCACCTGGTAAATATTTCAGAAGGGTTTCATTTTACTTTAGATTAAATCCACGTTATAATGAGCTGCTCAAACAATCACTAACAAATTACTACATACATATTACGAGATCGATTAATTGGGAAGGCAGACGATCGTTCCCTCTGGCATAATGAGAAAAGACGCCCCACACTGGCTGTTATAAACCCTGGGGTTACACTTAGGCTTAATAACGACGGTGTACAGCCTAGTTAAATTCATGGAGGGAACGTTAAACGGTGGTTATTGAAGGCGGTCTCTTTGAAACTCTTAAAAGGAATAATACGGTTTTGCAGGTTACGTTTTGGGGCTTTCTTCCTTCTGTGCAATTTCTCTTGCAATTAGTTTCTAAGTGTGAAAACTTTTTTTGGAGGGTAAAAAGATTTTTTTTTTCATTTTGGATATTAATTAAATTCTTGCACACACAAACTCAGTTTGTAGTTTATGTCCATCAATTTGCTATTTCATATGTTTCTTAAATTACAATACTTGACACTTTCATTGTATATTTGACAACAATAATAGGATACTTTCGTAAATTAAACAATGGTCTAAATAAGTAAGTAGGTTTTTTTTAATTTCGTCATAAATTATCTGGAGTTAGTCCACTTTCTTATTTAAATTTATGAATTCACTGATGACTGATTATTGCTCAAATATTTGCAGTGAATAATACAGATTAAGTCATAACAGAGCTGCTAGTTTCACCAACGTACCAGAGACGTCGTCACTTTCACAGTTTTGGAATAATTGAAATAAAGTAAAATAAATAATGCTAAGTAATAAAATAATGATAAGCACTTAGTTATACGTTATAATTTATACAATACTGGAAAAGATTTACCATCCTAAACAGCGTTATGTGTTAAACATGTGTAGTGTTAGGCATGTTTCTACAGTTATTTCAGCGAGCGATGTTTGCTATACTGAAAAAAATGTCTTAATGAAGAAAATAACCGTTCCACCCCTAGTAATATAATATTGGCATATTTAAAATAATCTAAACGTTAATCTATGCATTTATTTTAATCAATAAGAAACACTATACATTTGTTTGAATCAACAAAACCTGAATATTTTTTAAAACTATATCAAACTTTTCTATAACACTACTATTTTGTATTTGTAGTGATTCCACTAACAACAGGGAAGGATTTTGTAATTTTTCTATTGCCTCCACTAATCCTTTATAATTATTATGACTATGTTTATAAATATGCTTCAGCTTGAGGATCTTAAAATATTGCTTGACTTTCCTTAATAACAGCTGCCTCTTTAGGATAATATTTTAAAACTATAGGTTTTATTTTGTGGAAATGCTCAAAATAATAAAATTCAGTATATAACAGTATTACCCAGCGAGTAAGAATCGGCGTAGTAGTTCAGTAATAGTGGGATATTTCATAATTCTCGAGTTTCCAATTCTCGAATAAGTATAGGAAATATGTGAAACACTACTTTTGTAGATGATAATAATTCACTTACGCTTGGATATCTTCGAATTTATTCAGTCACAAGATGAACTCAGATTCAGTCACAAGGCATGAAGTTTACACGTAATATGTAAGAAGTTGCCACACTCTTTGTTTCTGTAAGAAGTTATCACGTTCTCTTTAAACAATGTCCTATAGAACGCGTGGTTGCTAGACCATCAGTTATGACTGATGGTCTAGCAACATGAATACTTGATTTTTTGAAAGTTTAGAGATAGAAAAATCTGTCAATTATTCCACGTAACCACAATTTTTCATTGTATAATTCAGATTTCTTATTCGTCTGCAATGTTTTCTGTCCTGGTAACTTCATAGTGGAATTATATTTATCGCAGGGCTACCAAAATTCTTGTTGATTAAGTAAAATAAATAGTAAATTACACTACATTGACATAAAGTTAAGTCAAACATAAATTTAGTCCGCGATCTTAGGCCACTTTTTTATATTTTTCCTGTATACTGTTTACATGTTTCCTACAATTTGTATAATGGATCTTTGTGCGTATATCAATTTAGTGACGACGCATGGATCACATGCACCACTCACAATTGTTACTAATATGCCACAATTACCAGCACGTATGTCTAGCGACATATGTTTCAATCAACTACGGACGGCATAGATAGTTAAAAATTTGCCGAACAAAATGGAATTATGAAGTCACGTCTTAGCTTTATTGTATAATTTTGATTGTCTTAATTGATTATTTATTGAATTTATTTCATTTATTTTAATAGAAATAGCATTTCCATTGAATGTTTTTGTGGAGAACATTTTCATCACTCTGTCATAGGTAGGTAGACGTATCTGTATTGTACTAACTGTTATCCTAAAATGTGTTTTCGGCACGACACTGTTCAAAAATGTTAGTTGATTGATTCATACGATTGTTATCTGCGACGCACACGCAGAAAATCATTATACAAACCATACAGTCCGTTTGGTCCCAGCATCATACAGTTTTATCGCAAACTAATCATATTATTTTCGCATCACCATATTACAAGTTTGCAAATTCCTATATAACTTTTTATACTTATAAACAGTGTCACCTGTTTTTCAATTTGGTCCGCAATACAATTATCAGCTATCTTACTGTGTCCTTTAACCCATGCATAAATGATCGTAAGCCTTTCTTTGCGAATTAAATGTTCTGTTTGCTTTGTTTCATATTATATTTCGCTTTCGTTATACTATTGCTTAGTTTTGTAATACAATAAAAACCCATTTTGAGTCAATTAAAACACTAATATTGGTCTTTTCTGGACTTTTATATAGTATGTATCTTTCTATATCCCAAGTTAGCACTTGATAGATAGCATAGCTCCTGCACTGTAAATAGTAGGCTATGAATAGTTTCTAAACGTCTAAGGTGTTATCAAAAGGTCTAAGGTACATAGGATAATACAGGGAGATATGGAGTTTTTGAGTCGACTTTTATGCGCGCCTACGTGGACCAAATGTTTTCAGGATGGTTGATATCTACTCGCTGCAGGATACCATTCCAGTAGCCATGGAGTCGTGGTCTGTGGCACATCGAATTTCGAAACCATTTTAATGTTGGTCGGCATGGTCGCGTTCCAAAATGGGATACCATTATGAAGTGGATGAACAAATTTTAAACAACAGGATCCTTGAGACCTAGGACTGCACGGGGAAGAGATCGAACTGTACGAATCCGGGAAAACATTGAAAAGGTGAATGTTATACTTGGACCTTCGTTTTAATCCATATAGAATTATGGTTACCCAAACATTGCAATGAAATGACTTTGTGAGATGACATAGGTTCGCAGAAAGCATGTTGGAATTGTTGACCAACAACATCGTTTTGTTCATGAGTGACGAGGTCCATTTTCATTTATAGGGGGTGGTAAATCAACAGAATTTCCGATACTGGGCACCCGAAAACCCGCAAGAACTGCAAGAACAATCTCTGTACCCCGAGAAAGTAACTGTTGGTGTGTCGTATCTTGAACTTGAATTATTGGGTCGTATTTTTTTATTCGCAAAAATGGACGAACAGCATCTGTTAGCACAGATCGCTGTGTCTTGCCATGCTGAGTGATTATTTCCTGCTAAAACTAAGAAGACGACGTACTAACCTCAACACACTTTGGTTCCAACAGGATGGGACGACGTGAAGGAGAACAATGGGCTTTTTAAGGGAACGTTTCCCTTAGCGCCTTATTTCGTTACGTGGGGATGTGGAATGGCCTCCTCGGTCACTAGACCTATCACCTTGTGACTACTTTTTAGGAGGCTACTTATAAGTCAAAGTTTACATAGACAAACCGCGAACTCTTGAAGCTCTTTCTGAAACCGTAACGCGCGAAATTGAAAGGATTCCTCGTGCCATGCTCGAAAGGAGTATGGATGATTTTGCCACCCACCTACAAATATTCCTCGACAAAAATGGATGCCATTTAACTGATGTGATTTTTCGCAGCTGACTTATGTTATGTATTCTTCAATAGCAATACACGATTATTGTATAAAAACAATACATTTTAAAATTCGTTTAAAGATAAGCTTGTGTCTCTCTTTACAAAAACACCATACTTTCCTGACGGACCCTGTATAAGAGCGAAGTAATTTTACATAACGTCGGCCATACAATATTTTTATAGAATCTATTGTCCCTTCCATGGCTAACAATAGATTATCGCGTATTTGAGATATAATATCACTCTCACGCTTATAAATAAATATATTTATAATGTACGATTATACTTATTCTAAAACCTATGAAATGGTGGATTATTCGATGTAAATAACATAAATTTGTTTGAACTAACTTCTATGTGCCTACATCGATTCAAATATGTCAAGTCTATACGATGACATCTTGGATACTGGGGAGTTATCCGAGCATAAAATCACTGTACCAAATTGTACTGAGCAGTTTTAGTAATGAGATACTATAAATAAATTCCAATGAAATATCGGCAATAATAAATTAATTTTATGGCTAATTATGCCATTGCTTTTAAAATTGTTATATTTTTCAAGTTACATTGTTACAGGTTACATTGACCAAAAGCATAGTTAACTTAATAGAGAAGAGAAAAATATGTATTCGTATCATCCATTCATTACATTATAACTAATAAGAAAATAGAGCAGAAAATGTGGAATTAAAAATAAAAATCGATGTCTTTAAGGGGTTTTTCAAAATATTTTCATATTCAAATATAATGCATTTATTCCATACTTTACGTACACACTATATAATCCTAATCAATATTAAATGAGAAGGCAGATATATGAAATTAATACATCTGAAGTATATCCGATATTTCTTATTTTCCATGTGACTTTTTCCTTATGCAAGCGATTATGTTGGAAATCTTCAACAATTTTTAATAAAAATGGAAAAACCCATTACCAATGTTGCCTACCGAAAACACTGAGCTATATACTTATGTATTAGTGATCATATTGCGTGACTTTTAGTTTTAAAAAATCAATATATGCTAACTCGTTTCTTCCCGGAAGAGTTTAATCAAAGCGTAGCACATCACAAAAATGTACTTCACAGGATACTATCTCATATATATATATATATATATATATATATATATATATATATATATATATATATATATATACTGTGTGGACGTAACTAAAACTGAACTGACATGTCATCTGAAATTATTAATATCTATATGACTTGACCAGTTTTATATGAAATTATTTTAGTAAACGTTATTGCTAAATATTGCGTTGATATATTGCTAATGGTTTTAAAGTCTATTAAATTTATATTCTTAAAACAACCAACATCCTTAAGATGAACAAATCTTAAGGAATTGTTTGAAATTTTTTATATTAACGATATAGGTATATATTCACTTCGAACGTTTGTCTTCTGGTGAAAAACAAGTGGTGGGGTTGTTGGAAAAGCTACCTCGTTATGGAGCAGATTAAATAAAAATGAGAGGCTAGTAAGCACCCTTCTAGAGTGCTTACCAGCACAAATGACAAATACTTTAATGCGCGCTGCTGAATATTTCAAGTTGATTCATATGACTTAGATACCGGCAATATCAAACAGGGCTACTACGATATTCTAATTTCGAACGAAATAATGCAAAATATAAACATTTTAAGATATCAGTGTTATTAAACGATATCATGTTTATTCTATTCATAAAACCATGGGGTTATTAACCATGTGGCATTGCGCGCCACATGGTTAATATACCCATAAAACAATAATTTATCATCAAAGTACACACCTTAGTATTCTCAAGACGTATTAAAACAGTACAACCAAGAGACTAGTCATATATTAACTTTTTTAGGGACATGAGGAACTTTATATTTATCTATAGTTATTGATTTATTCTCCCAAAACCACGATACAACAAGGTCGACGAGTTTTTGCAACCTTAAGGAATTATCTGAGCAGGTTATATTTGAATGTAATTTTCAGTCATCGACAAAAAGACGATGATGCGATGTAATCGTTAAAGACAAATCATTAATAAATAAAATAAAGAATAATAGTTAAAAATTTGAGCCTTGAAGTTCTCCAGAGGACATTAAAACCAAAAACTATGTGAACCAAATAATATACATCTAGATAAATATGATTTTACTAAATGAAGATTACTATTAAACCTATACAATTCTAATTTTGAAATTAGTATATTTTCATTGATCTCGTCAAAAATCAAATTGCTGTATCGGCAATCGAAAAGTCTGTATAATTCACATTGTGAATTATTGTGTGATTGTGTTAATTTTTTAACTTTAGAATATTTTGCTAAGCCCCTGTTGATTAGATGAAACAGATTGCACACCACCATCCTTACTACTTTCCAAACCTCAAGAAATATATAGGTAGCGGGTATTAGATTAAATAAAATGATAAGTGTCTCTCCACCAACACCGCTGAACAATCTTTAACAATACAACTGTGGATCTTATCGTCATCTCCGAATAATTTTGTTTTTAAAAAGTTTTGATAATGATTAACGAAAGTTTATTTCTATAAATTTAACTACATTGATTTAGGTTGAGTGTTTTCAGATTACACAACTTTTACACGTCCTTGGCAACGATATTACTGGCTCCTTTTTGTAACTCAAGGTTACAAAATGGAACAAGAACTTAACTAAGAAACTTTTGTCTGAACAATATTTTCATGCAAGGTGTTTTTAAAAATTGATAAACATTATTCCATATATATTGGACACCCTGTATTTAGCTCCAATTATAAAAAACGGTTGAAAAGTCCTAAGGGTATGAAAGGGGGCACAGCTCAATATATTGGTTTAAAAGGCAGCAGGATTTAAAAATTAAGCTAACTAACATCTTAGTAAAAGACAAGCAGATATTTTATTGATATTTAAACAAGGCGATGTGTTACAACTCATGGTATAAAAGCTGTTTATCAAAACTGTGAATCGGTCACCTCAGAACTGTATAACCCTTGTTTATAACGACTATGACAAGGGCTGCCATAAAAACCCCATGTTATATATAAACAAAATTTGTCCAATTCATCATCCTTAAGATAGTTAATTACAGGTTTTTGTGTTGGAAGTAATCTTTCCACTGTATGATAATGTAATGTGTCACTTTTATACAGTGCTTTTACTTCAGAAGTATTCACCTACATTATTTCTTTTATCAAGGAGGGTAAACTCTACACAATAAACATGTAATTTTGATATCCAAGGGAAAGTTTAAAGCAAATGTTCATTGCGATTTAGGGGTCACTCCCTGGCCCATAGTTCCTCGGTTAACAATATTAAATTACATCTTATAGTATATCCTTTTGAAGGACTTCAAAATACTAATGTAACTCATTTTGGTTTTAGAAAACTAAAATTGATTAATTCGTTATCATAATAGAAGCAAAATTAAAACAATTTAAATGAAATGAAACATAATGTTAATGGAATATATTTACTGTTCACAACAAGATTTCAAACCCAACTTGATAAGATACTCGAAAACCGATCATTGTTGTCTAAACAAAAGTAATTCATTCTCGAATTCTCTCAGGGTGTTTTGAAAGGTGTGTCTAATAATTAGCCACTATGTATGGGTTCTATTTCTTAGGTGTTGAATATTATGAGGCTTGAATACATATTTTGTATACAATTATCTTGAAATAACCCCAGAGGAAGAAATTCAGTGAAGTTATATCTGAAGATATGACTGACCATTTCAAAGTTCCAAAATAGGTCGTATTATTTCATTTCCCAGAATTCTACTCCAGACGTTGATTTTTTGAGGCAACTGAGTATGATCTTGGAGCACATTTGGGTTTTCATGGACCCAATATTTACAGTCATGTTTATTTACAGAGCCATAAAAACATATTACAATATCACTGAAATAAATATTCTTTATTAAATTCATGTCATTTTCATTCCTCGTAGTAATTATTTCATAAAACTGAATTCTTCTCTCATAGTCATCTTCGCCTGATTGCTGAAGAATACTAATTTTGTAAAGAAATAACTTATTTAGTTTTAAAGCTTTGTGTTTGAAACCAACTGAATTATTTGTTAATTTAGCGACTTTTGAAATTAAAGTGGTAAGATCAATGGCGACGAAACCACTTCGTTTGCAACACTTGTTTAAATTGTTGACCTTGCTAAAAATAACATGGTCAAGTACATATTGGTGAGCTATATTTTTGTCATGATTCTTTTTATTAAAAATCTAGGCTGTTGTATGAGCACACTTATCTTCAGCAATAGGATTCACACTTATGAATCCTATTACTGTCACTGCAACCGACATCATTTGACAAGCCGTTTAAAATCACTAATACATTCTATAAATATTTTCAAAATTTAATTCTAGCTGTGATTAGGAAGAAATTGTGAGCTAAAATACAAATAAACCACGAGTTAAATAGTAAAAGAATAGTGATGTGTGTGAAAAAATTAAAAGAAATTTATATTAAACTTATAGGTGTCGAGTCTGCGGCAGCGATTCTAACAAAATAGTGCATCCTCCTTTTGTTGAATACATACAATCCTTAGAATATTCTACTAATTTATTTTGTCTTTTATTTAAATTATTTTATTTGCTTCTATTACGAGGAATGGCCAAATAGTTCAGTTTTATAAATAAACTTAAATCAAAATCATGTTTAAGGCCTTTGAAAGGATGTATTATAATATAGGGGGGTGTCATTTAAAATTTTTAAGTAGAGTAACTGGAGGTAAGGGGGTGAAATCTAAATTACAATGGAGACTGGCTTTAAACTTCTCCTTCGATATCTAAATTTACATGTTTCTTTTTTGTCTAGTAGTCATTTTTCTTGCAAAAAGAAATAATGAGAGTGAATACTTTTAAAATAAGAGCACTGTTTACTTTACCTTAGGATAGCATCCTTGTTTTGCAGTCTTTATAACTTTATATGATGGAAATTTCTTTGGAGCATTTAGCCTGATTATATTATACTGATGCCGAGACATATTAGCATCCACAAAAACTGCTAGGTATCTTCGCCTGAAATCTGCTGTGGTGTAAGAGACGTTTTGTATTTCCCCGCACGTTCTGGGATTGAGGTTGTAATTTCTTCTAGTGATGTGATACTTGTACTTTCCCTAAGGCTCTCAAATCCATTTGGGTGACGTAACTTAATACAGAAACAGATGTTGACTTCCTTAATTGTTTCATTTTCTGCCACTACGTTCGTTCTGTACTTATTTCAACAGAAATGCTTAAGCGTTCACGTTTTTTTCTGTAACCAACGATGAAATAAGATTGCTCTGTCAAGTCAATCTTGATTGTTTTAAACAAATTTCTCTTTTATTCAATGTACTTTTCCTTAACGAGATTGAAAATCTGATTTGAAGTAGGATAGGTTCTGATTCATATCTTTACCTTTTTCCTCAGGGCATCTTGTTTGAGCTTTTAATTAATTTCTCAAAAAATTTAGCTATTCCTCCATTCCACTTAGGTCAGATGTCTTCATAATATTAAAAAGTTCTTTTCTCATTATAAAATTAGTTTATTTTCTGAAATTAACTCGTTACCCCGAAAGAAAATATAATAAATAAATATGATGTTAAAACCTTCTGTAATTCAAGTGATTGTTCTTCAAAACAAATTCATATTACAAATGAAGTGCAAATGAGTGCAATAAATAAAGGTGAGGAAGTTATTATGAATAGCCATTAGATAAAACTGAAGGTTAAAACCCGATTGGGCTCGAAATACAATTAATTTTTCACGTGGAACGCAATTAATATTACTTGCAATTAGAAGGAAGCAGATATTTTGCAAGTGATGTATATGAATTTGCACCAATTTATTAATTTATATATCCATTTGGAATTGTAAAATATTAATACATACATAATCTTGAAGAATCTATGATAAAATTGGGCAAATTCAAAGCAATTGTAATAATCATCTTAGCACAATATCCGATAATAGAATCCTTGTTAAAAAAAAATACACGTGGCAGGTAGTTGGTTTTAACTGATGAGTCTCATCATGTCATGTATTGACGTGTATGATATTTAATGAGCACACCAATATGGTATTTTCTGTATATAATAATGTAGATTAAGGATGTGACATAGCGATTTTAATTAAAACATTTCACTGTTATTTTTTTTTATTTTTGAGGCTGTTTGCTCTAGTATACATCTGTTTGTTAATATGTAATACACGAAATATTCGTGACAGATAGAGAGTGAAGTGAAAAGTACCATTATTTTGTTGGTAGTGTTTCTTATTTTTAGACGAAAATTTATTATCGAAAATCTCAATATGCTTCACCAAAGTTTTTGGCGAAGGACCACCTTTTCAGCCATACTTTCTACACAAAACTAATACCAGACTAATCTCACCGCTTCTTATTTTTTGGTTTTAAAGAGAATGTCTCTCTTGTTATGGACAATCTTGATCAAATTGTTATTAATTTATTTATTTTCCGATAAATAATCTCGATACCTAACACTCTCCTCGAGACTGTCGTATGAAAATAAATGCACCTAAGCATATGGATGGTGTATAAAAATGATTGGAAACAAAGGAAAAAAGATATTGTTTTCACATAATTACTTCCTTCCTCCTTCTGTGTATTTCATTACGCTTTTGTTTTCTTTTCGATAAAATTTATATAAAGGATAATGGAAAAATAAAATAATTATAATTAATAAGTAATATTAATATCGAACCTAGAGAGAAACATTAAAATTATATGTTTTCTATGTTTTCTAGCACATGGGTATTCTTGGGTATTCGTATTTTCTGAGGCTAACCAAGTTGGTACGAGCTTTATAATGTCCTATAATGCGTTCTTTTAAGTCTCTCAATCTCGTTTCCAGTTGTAATCGGATACAGCAGCCTCTCATTATAAAAACATGTAGCAAATATAGCCAGATTAGCGTCCCACATAGAAAATCTTTGGAATACTGCCATACCTAGAGTTCTGCTTCAAGTAAGTTTTCAAGATTGTGGAAACCGCCTCAATAACGGAGTATTGCTAATGACTGGGCTAATAATCAATTTATCACAGTTAGTAGACCATAGGGTCCTGGCTATCTTATCGCAATTACTATCACATTGAGGTTCCCTGATCCTTAGTTTTAAAAAAATTTTTATAAAAAATTAAATTGGCATCCTGCGTATCCATTTTTCTCAAAAAATACTTTATATATGGATGTATTTACTAACCACACTTAACACACCTCTAGCATAAAGTGTGATCGTTCTCGAAAAATAATGGTAAATTCATTTGAGTTTAGAAAGAAGAATAATCTAGCGTAAAGAGAATACATACTGAGAGATCAAAAATAGGCTGAGGAAAAACGAGTATTTCTTATTACTTTTGATACAAAAAACACTCGTATATATTCCATATTAATAACAGATAATATTTACAAGATCCAACACCTTATATAAAACAAGTATTTGATATAGAATGTCGATTTTCTAAATTAAATGAGAAACAGGATCTATCAATGATTTAACAATTTTTTATGGGACTTCTTTATCACACCGTATACAAGTAAAAGTATCTTTAAGTTAGAAAGTTTCATTACCTGATACATTAATAAAAAATTCCAATCGACGTATTAAGTGCACGAATCAAAATATCGTTGTAAGTGATCTAATGCATACGATTTATGTCAATAATATACATATTCATGTTAGTTCCATTAGTAATGACTGCTAATAAACGATTGTCTGCTTCAAAAACTGTTGTAAATGATTTGTACAATTCAATATGAATATTTTATTTTATTATACTTAAGTTAAGTTTGTAAAAGTAGATTTATTTTGTATGTGCAAATAGGTGTCATTTTCAGAATTGAAAATCAAGTTATAGAATTTGCAAATAATTATTATAGGATTGTAAATGGTACTATTGAGAAACTATTACTAGGTATATATTATTTATTTATTTATTTATTTATTGCAACTACTCTACAGGAAAACCCATTTACAGAGCAGGAAAGTACAATGAGTGTTCACATTCTAATTAGATTAATAAATTTCAGAAACATAACAATCAAATTGAATACAAATACGTATATACATATTTAATACCTAGGTAGAATACCTAGGTAGAATAGAAACTAATAGGTGGATACACAGTGTCTGATTTGAACCATAGTAGTTTCAGAAACCTTCTTTGAACCATCTCCAAGCTATTAATATGGCATTGATAATAAGGATTCCATACTAAAGATCCGTACTCAAGTTTAGATCGGACAAAAGCAAAGTATAGAATTTTCAATGTATCGGTGTATGAGAAATCCCTGCTAGTCTTTGTTAAGAAACCCAGTGTAGTCAACGTTTTAGACACTAATTTAGGTACGTGAGCGATAAAAGACAGATCTTTTTCATAAATTATGCCGAGGTCTCTGAATTTGCTAGGTCTTTGAAGAATAGAGCCGCCTAACCTATAATCGTATATTATTGGAAATAATTTAGTGGAATAGGACATAACATTATACTTAGATACGTTTAAATCTAGTTTGTTGCTAGAACACCAATTAAGAAGAATAGACAGATTGTTCTGCAGAAGAGCACAATCATCCAGGGAAGTAATAATCTTAAATAATTTAAGGTCGTTAGCATATAACAGACAATTGATAGATATTATGGTGACAATGCCGTCAATAAAGATTGACGACACACCTGACGTGGAACCATACTCAAGAGACCTGAAACCATTGATTTCAACGTACCGTTATCTGTTAGAGAGATAGGACTTTAGAAGGCTTAATAAATCTATTGAAAAGCCAGATTTTGTAAGTTTACTCATTAGTATATTATGATCGAGCCTATCAAAAGTTTTGGTGAAGTCTGTGTAAATGATGTCCATTTGCTTGCGTTGGTCAAGAGTTTCAGCTGTGCTTTGGGTAATATAAATTAAGTTAGATGTTGTAGATCGTCCTTGCATAAAGAAATGTTGATACTCTGAAATTTATATACTTACATTAAGATAAATTGAGTCATGAATTAATATTTCAAGGGCTTTGAGAAAATTACATAAAATGACGATTGGTCTAAAATGACGAAGTTACTAATATCCATGTTGTCACCCTTTTTAAAAACTGGACAGACTTTATCTCAACCATGGAACTTTTTTGGATCTTGGAAAGCTACTTGGTAATACCACGAAACACCATTCGAAAGAATTAATAATAAAAACGAAATAGTCTGGTCGTTAATAAATGATCGTTTAAATAACAGGTCGTTAATAAATGATAAACATTATATTATCTGAGTTAACATATGCAGTGGAGAAACTTATAAATGTATTTCTCATTAAATAATATATATTTAATGACTAAAGAGTTGATTAACCCCGAATATTGATTACTCTCGGGGTTTATACACACAAATACACATACAATCACATGCTTTAACATTATTTTTTTGTACATAAATAAACTTGCCGAGAAGTGCGACATTCGTTAGTTTTCATATGTTCCAAGAAGTTACTCCAATTATTCCAAGAAAATTACAACAGTCAGATAGTTCCAATTTAATAATGTCTTTATATGGTATATAATAGTACATAATAATAATAATAATAGTAATAACAATAAATCGCCTTTATTTGCGACAAATTATATATAAACAAAATATAAATATTTTATCTCACAAATACTAGTCAACTTAAACCTGCATATATCAACTTATACTAAATACAAAATAGAGACCAAAATAAATCGATAACCAAATAATATGCAATATTTAGAAAGGAAAATATAATGGTAAATAGCACAGTTCAGAGAGAAGTAAATAAATTTAAAAATAAAAAATAAAATCGGATAAAATATACTAGTATACGAGTTGTTAAACTTGTCAAGGAGCATTTTGTTTAAATATATTTAAATGTTACAGTCGTTCACTTACAAACGTTTTTGACTAATAAAAAATAACTTAAATTTTTTTCTATAGCTATTTTACTGGAATATTTTAGATTATAATTTGGTCTAGTCTATTATAAATAATAACTGCATTTTAATAAAATGTTCGTTATAACATTGAGGTACAATAACGTGGAAGAGAAAGACATTAAGTATTTATATTATATCTATGATATATAAATGTTATTTTACCCCGGAGATGAGATGGCGAGATTTGAAGTAAATCATGGAAAACAGACACGTATCATATTTCTATAGGTTATGCATTTCAAGCTAAGTTAGGTTAATTAATTTTTTATGATTATCTACAAATCTGCAACAGCTATTTTAAACTTTTTCTAATTACAGTTTTATGTAATCATGTAAAATAAACATCATTGCAATAATTTAGTGTAGAAAGTGCTAAATTTTATCATCTTTTTTGTAGTAAACTTGTAAAAATTTATAATAATAACCATTCACAAATTCATAATAATACATTAATATACAAGATCTTTAACACAATATAATACTTCTCTATGAAATTATAAATATGATCTTTTAAACGTAATTCTGTGATAAGAATATATTATTAACGTAATAATAAAATAGCTGGCTATTTTATAATTGCCAGCTATATATATTTATAATATTTAGCTGGCTAATAATATATTCTTATAAAGTAGCTGGCTAAAGCTAGACGTTAGGGAGCAACTCCTAGGAGTGTTGACGACCTCAATGATGATGATGATGTTCCTAGCCCGTCTAAAATGGGACCAAAAATGGAACCATCAATCCATGAAAGAATCTTGGAGGATAAGGAGGTCGAAAGCGGGCCTGTACCGTGGATGCCTCCATCCTCCCACACCCAGGCCACACTGGGGACCTTGAACTTGATCTCTATTGAGGAAGAGGGCGAGGGGAATCTGAGCAAACCAGGGGACGAATGTGGTGCAAGTGCTAAGAAAAGAATGATTCAAATTATTCAGATTAACTTACATCGAAGCAAAGATGCCTCTTCTATTCTGCAGAGGAGTCTGGCTAAGATGCACACAGGGATAGCACTCATCCAAGAACCTTGGGTGGTGCAGGGATATATAAAGGGACTGGGAAATTTTCTCTGTTACAGGAGTAGTAATACCAACAGACCCAGAGCCGGCATCGTAGTGAAGAACATTAGTGCCACACCCCTGTGGAGATGGTCCACAGGGGACCTAATGGCAGTAACTACGATGCTTGAAAATGTAGGTAGGGTGGTTATAGCGTCAGTCTATCTACCATATGACAGTAGGGACAATCCGACACCAGAGGTGATGGAACTTGTGGACTTCTGTCAAAAGCCGACCTGCCTTTGCTGATGGGATGTGATTTTAACTCACACCATATGGTCTGGGGTAGCACGAACACCAATAGCAGAGCTATGGAGCTCATGGAATATCTGGTAAGTACAGAGCTAGATATTTTAAATGTGGAAAACGCACCCATTTTTCATAACGCTATAAGGGAGGAGGTAATTGACATTACCTTGGGCTCCAGACACTTGGTGGGATACTTGCGGAACTGGAGAGTCTTGGATGAACCCACACTCTCCTGTAATCCTGGTAAGTCACATATGTTCCAAGATCACAGCAACACTTTGGCAACTGAGAAGAGTCATTGGTAGTAGCTGGGGCTTGAAACCAGAAACCATGGAATGGATGTATGAGGCAATTCTGAAACCCAGACTGACGTATGCAGCACTGGTCTGGTGGGAGAGAGCCTGTTTAAATTCGGAAGCCAACCGACTTAACAAGTTAAAAGGATTGATTCTTAGAAGTATAACCGGAGCCCCAAGATCAACACCGATCGAGGCGATGGGGATACTGACGGGGATACCACCTCTTGATGTCATCCTGAAAGCGGAAGCCGCAAAGGCAATGCACAGGGTGGAAAACACGAATAGGAAGGTAAGGGACCTGAATATACTCTCAAGAGAGCTAGCTGAGGAGGAACTACTATGGATGCTCTCTGACAGTACGGGTGTCCACTTCCTGCTTGACAAGAAATATAAGATCACCCTCACCAGTAAGACCGACTGGATGGAGGGTCGAGCTGGATTGCCGCTCAATGGAGACATCTGGTACACGGATGGAGCCAAGAGTGGGAACAGAGCGGGTGCGGGGGTGTATAGGCGACGCGACGGGATAGGTAAAACCTTCCCCTTGGGCAAATACACTACCGCACTCCAGTCCGAGCTAGTTGGAATTACATACGGTGTTCTGGGGGCCGACCAAAATCGGACCCAGGAGAAGGTATGTATCTGCTCGGATAGCAGGGCGGCGTTGGCAGGCCTGAATTCAGCAACGACAAAGTCGAAGCTGGTCTATAATTGCTATGAAGCATTCAACCACTTGGCAGGAAAGGGACCGGTGGAACTCTTATGAATACCTAGGCATAATGGCATTAAGAGAAATCTAATTGCAGATGACCTTGCCAGACTAGGGACCAGGGAAAACCTCTATGGACCAGAACCTGCAGTGGGAATAAGTTGCATTCTGATCAGAGACCGCATCAATGGCTGGGCAAGAGACCAGCACAATAAAAGATGGAGAGGAGTAACGGGTTGTCGAATAACCAAACTCTTCATCGAATACACAGAGATTGAGAAATGGGCTCAAGAATTCATTAAATTGAACAGGCATAAAGCCAGAACCCTGGTGGGAAACATAACGGGCTACCATAGTAGTCTGAATGCATATAAGCACAAGCTGAGGCTGACTGATAGCCCGACCTGCAGATACTGTAAAGAAGACGAGAAAACCTCGATTCATCTTCTTTACACTTGCCCCGCACTAGAGGAGAAGAGGTATCTTATATTAGGGACCCCTGTTATCCTAGAGGAGGCGAGGCTTAAGGCGGGGGACGTGCCTAAATTGCTCCTTTTGTGGGATAGCATTTTTGGATAATGACCCGGATAATAGGGGATCGTCAAGGGACTACCCATGCGATCAGTGGCTGATGAGACCCAAACATATATATTATAATAATAATAATAATAAACCTAATAAGAAATATTTTTCTTTCTACAAGAGAAAGAGAAAGAAAGAGATCTTTTATTTTTCTTCATTCATCTATATTAATATCATCTATATTATAATGCCCATCTATATTATTTTTTACATATGATAATACTGTATGTAGTCTTTTATTAACCTGTGACAGAAGTAAATTACCATACATTTATTAGGATACAATTTACAAATATGTTTTGCTAAATTTATAATGAACTGATATTACATTCAAACCAGAATTTATTTTGATATGCAGTTAAAAGTTTATTTCGTAAAAATGATAAGAGTTAATTGAGTGTCATCTGTATAACATTGTATATTAGAAAGGTCACAGTTTTCACAATGTCAGTAATAAACATCATAAATAAAATTGGACCCAGTATGGAATCTTATGGTGCACCTCACATATTATTAAGCATTTTTTAAAGATAGTATCATTAAAACTTATTGTTTGATAACGGTTAATTATATAAGAATGAAAGGAGCACATTTTTTATGTTGCCCATAATACTATAATTTAGCATGTAATATTTGTTGATCTAATATTTCAAAAGCTTTAGAAAAATCAGAAGGTGTTGGTATTAAATAATATATACCAGTATATATAGCTTTAATGATGTCCAAGGAACTCAATGTATTATCGATAACTTTTGTCAAGACTGCCATTTTACTATGACCACCTAAATCAGAGTTACAGAGATGACACAATATTAATTTTCATTACCTAATACTATACCTAAATCTGAGCTAATCTTTCAAAAGTCTGAGTGTGGCAAGTAGTATGGGAATTGGTCCCAAACGTTTGACATTTTGCGGATCGTTATTTTTTAAAATAGGTTTAACTACTTATAGTTTGCACTTATCCAGAACATCTCCTCTTGTATTTATTCTTCTGTGACTAACTGGAAGTGAAAAATCAAATTATTCTTAAATTTATATGATGAAAATCATTGAGTTAAATTTGGGTAATTGACTGCAGAAAGAAACAGAAATGAAAACTAATTATTTATCAAATCAGGATTTAGCAAATTTACGGGAAAATCAATATAACTTTTTCGTTGATTATTTAAAGATTCTACACCGTAGTTACGTTTTGCAAATAAACGAGAGACTTTTTAAAAACTTTTATTGACCGCACTAGAAGATTAATACAGCAAGACTAACTAGATTATTACTAAAGCCTATAGTTACAATGCTAGCTTATCTACTAGAGTGGTTGGGGATAAATGCTGACTTAGGTATTCTCTTATGTAAAGCTGGAACGTAACTCCGTTTCAAAATTCTTCACCACTATTTTTTTGCAAATATGTCAAATATACTGCTTTTTCTTGTCGTATAGCATTAACTGCACAATTTAGAAACTGCTTGTAGTAATTCCAGTCTTCAACAGATTTGGTTGCTTTATATTTATGATGTACTTTGCTCCCGTATTTTATTAGAATTACACCAGGTATTAACCATGGAGCATAGGGTTTTATTACGCGTATAGTTATGTAAGGAGCATATTTATCAAATAATAATAATATACGCTCATTTAAAGCTTCTAATTTATGTCTATATCATTAATATATAATAAATTATCTCAGTTTAAATTTTGTAAGTCTTGATTAAATTTGTATCTATCAAACGCAGAACAAATTATATATATGTAATATATCTAGATTTCGAGCGTGTGATATGTGGTACCAAAACTCAATGAAGAGTAAATTAGCCGATGACTAGATATTAACATTTTCAGTTCTAGATTTACAAAGTTTACAAAATCTTTGTATCAGGTCTATTAAAATAAATAATATCTATTAATGTTTGTTGTGTATTAGTTACTCGTGTGGATTCATTTATTAATAAAACAAAATCATATGAAGACATGCGACCAAAAAGCGAATTTTAGCCCGGCCAATATTTATGTCACAGATAGAGAATATGTTTTCATAATGAGGTACGTTGAAAAACCAAAACCGTAAGTCGTCCATGAATTCAATGGCTTTGTTAAACTTACATGACGATCTCATATATAGCATACAATTATTAATTATAACAGTTAAAAACATTACTTCTAGTTAATATTTCGGGTTAAAGTTTTCTAATACAATTTTGCATTTAAAATAACACATACATACATGACCAATCTACTTAATCTATTTCATTTAACTTATTGTATCTGTAATGGTTTTAATATGTTAGACAATTATAATGTAATAGAGAATAAATAATACACGACTGATACATGACAAGAATAAGTACAATATTTATACCACAACACACGATAATCCTATTCTATTTCAAATTACTTATTTGTTGTCAGCAAACTACATTTTATTTAATTTTCTTTTATGAATATGAAGTTATTTAAAGGCAATAGTTTGATACTATAGGAAACACCATCATGTACGTGGGAAGTACTATAAGATAAACAGTTTTGAAACCTTAAAACGGACCTTTCCGTACGCAGAACATCTCTATCTCGAAATTGAGTGGCCGAGAAAAAATAAACCAACACATAAATGCAGTATATGTATTTTATGCGACAGTTTTACTTTTTTCAAATAGTCCACCAACGAGCTTTCTCGTGACCCATGGACAAGGTGTGTCCTATCCACCTCAAATCAATAACTGTCGTCTGGTAGACGTCCCTAATCAGAATCAGTCGAAACCCAATCGATCCGACACGATTTAATTGAGTGATCGTGCTAACAAAAAAAATTTCTCAAATAGTCCACCATTATACTTTCTCATGGCCCCTGTACATGGTAGAGTGTGTTTTATCCACCTCAAAATCAATAAGTGTCGTCTGGGAGACGTCCCCGATCAGAATCAGTCAAAATCCAATCGATCCGACACAATTTAGTTGAGTCATCGTGCTGCTAACAAGAATAAATGCCGACACACGACAGCGACACACACACAGCAAAAAAAATTTAAAAACATTGTTTTTAGGCCAAAAAACGAAAAATAACCCAAAAAAAATTGTTGTTATTTCAATTTTTCTTTACACGATTACATTACTTTTCCACGTAGAGCGGAGTGCGGCAAAGTAAAAAATCTTTTATTCATCAAGGGTATAGTAATATTCAATACTAAAAAGAAAATTATACTTTAAAGCATCTTTACTTCAAGGCAAGGTGACATTCTGAAAAGTCTTCTCGTGCTCACCCTATACAGACACGGTTCAGACGAGAAGTGAAAGTGGGAGAGAGATATATATTGTTGGGATTACCGTATTCGGCGAACTTGTGTGAAAGTGTATGTCTGGTTCTGAGCCCTGATCAATACGGGGTAAATTCCAGCCATCATCGAGACAGGAAAGGATAGCAGGACGCGAACGTGTAGACCTGTTGGTAGTCGCTGCCATTACCATGAGACAGTGCTATACAAGGTATATTTTAAGTACATGCATTTTCTGTTCGTCGAAGTCTAGGTCATGATAGTACCAACTATGCAGACAACGAATTTACTACAAATACCTGCATTAGAAAGAAGAAAAAAGTTAACCAATGATAATCGTTATATTTATCCATACTTTAATGAAAACGCAATTTTTTTCTGGTACTTTCATGTTTAATGAATGCCCACGAAGTACTTCGAATGAATAATACCGAAGAATTTAAGCAAATATTGAAATAGGTTACCTTTACGTATTATTTTTCAATGAGAAGGTGAAAGGTTGTTAAAATTCTAATGGAAAATGAAAATCCAGCAGGAATCAGCTATGTCAAACTCCAAAATAACTTAACTACGATTTAAAAACTATTATATTAAACAGATTGTTTCCAAACTTATTTTATGTCATATACTTAATTCAAAGGGATATGTATAGAATGGTCACCATATGCAGAAATGCTCATAAATATACATTTTCGAAATAAATAAGGCGCTTATGAAGCGGCTTATAA
This sequence comes from Rosalia funebris, assembly GCA_037954035.1. NCBI lineage: Eukaryota > Metazoa > Arthropoda > Insecta > Coleoptera > Cerambycidae > Rosalia > Rosalia funebris. Next base: position 25,849,580 of record JAZFAV010000009.1, on the reverse strand, counting down.
TTCTTCTCTTACAATACATATAGAAAAAGCAGGAAGAAACTGAGACCAATTACTATTAGAACAGAGAAAACAAGTTACAACAATAAGAGCACTAATCTGAAGTACCTAACTTCCATGAGGGACAGAATCACAAAAACTAAAAAGGCATACATAGAGTAATAAGAAACCAAGGGAGAAAACTAAATCCCAAATTATTATAACCTCTAGAAGTTATTTAGACTAAAAGGTCTAATATTTTGTTAAATGATTAAGTAAATGAAATCAAATGTACGTCTAATGATATTAAAATGATACATATCCTTACTAGATTATTTTTTAAAGCTTTTGATTTAAATGTTTTTCAAGTTTAGTTTAATATTGGGCTTAGTGGCGCTTTTCCTTAGAGAGACAAAAAAGAAGATACAGTAAAATTAACCATGTAATTACATAATCCTTTTAATATTGTATATTCATTGTATAATTTACTTCATCGCTATTTGCCAAATAAAAAATCTCAAAACATACCGTGGCTTGTTTTTATGGCTATGCTCAGGTAGACTGTTCCGCTTATCGGCAAGATAAGAGAGTTTTTTATTTGGCAAATAGCGATGAAATGAATAATAGTACATTATAACACGTAAAATTATAAAATTATAATTCACTCAATTTTCCGTTATTAATTCAGTCGAATCACTTAAAACAGATAAAAACAATTTTCTATACTCGGAGAAAGAATTTTCCGTATCCAATAGATCACACTTATGGTTGTCAATATCTGTTGTATTCTTGACTTTCATCTGTAGACCACAACTTTGTAGTGAACTGGGATTGTTATTCAAAATAATTATTATAGTAATTAGCTTGTAATATTCTTTACCAGTAAGTAATTTTAAAAAGGAAGGGAGGAATTTTAAGAAGTGATCTACATCCAAGAATATTATATATTCTTGGATGTAGATCACTAAATGAAGCATATGAATTATCTTATTATTAGTTACATTATTTCGCTTTATTCAACAATTTTTATTAAAATTAAAATAATGATATCAATAATGTATATTTTTATAAACAGTCTATTTAACAAACTCCTAAAATTACATTGTATGTACATAACTTAATATATCTCCATTCAATCCTCTTAAAGTAATTTTAAAGCAGTACCACTTAATTTTTCTTTAATAGGATGATGATGCGTTTGATATACTATTTAAAGGTGTTTGTAATTCAATATTTAGAATTTTGTGTATTACTTATTAACAAAATTTAAATATATGTCCATACAATCGAATATTTATCTCTAGAGGTTTTGGTATTTATGAAAAATTATGTTTCCTGATTCGTCCTAAATGAAATAGTCAACAAACAAAACTGTAGATATTGGTGTAGATATAATCCACATTAAATGATGAAACTTCAAGTGCAATACTCCATGAAATAATTTTGATTGGAATTATATATAATCAAATAGTAAGACCACATTCCTCTGACGACATGGCAACTGGGGAAGAAGATTTCCTGCATACTTATTTAGTTTCAAAATTAAGAAGAATTCCCTACGTTTCTAATGATAAGAACCTTAATTAAATTGTTTGATATGAGCAAGATGAAGTTATATGCTAATGTTGCAGTGAAAGTAAGAGCTAACATTGATCAAGTTCTCTGCAATAAGTGGATCGATAGTTGTAGTGAAATTGAATGACCAGCCCATTCTGATATTTTGACTTTGGTTGATTATTTGCCATGGGGTTATTTAAAATCGATTGTCAACTTCAATAAATTAAAGTCAATGATTTAAAAAACAAACAAATTGACACCGGAAAGAATACAAAATACTAGAATAATTTCAACAACACCTATGTTTTTATCAAGAAGAAGCTGGCTTACAGTTTTAATATTGGACTGAAATTATTTTATTTTAATATGCGTTTACAATAAAATGTAGTAACGAAAGTTTAATTCCAATGAAGTTAAAGAGGAGGTATTTATTCTTGAGTTTACTCGGTATTTATGAATCATAATATATAATAAATTAATAAAAAATCTATAATTTCCTGTTACATATAATTTTTAACTGATTTTATAATAATGTCCTATAATGGAATACAATTGATGCGATAATTAATATACAGGCTTTCAATGAATTTAATATTTCTCCATTAAAAAAGTTACACCTAAAATGACTATTTATCCTGATTGAATATCGAAAATGCGTTCGTCAAAATATTTGCTGAATTAATGTTCGTAAAATCGTGAATTATAAGTCATAGAAATATGTAAAATTTGTGTCTTAAATGCCTGTTTCAATTATATGATGTATCTTCTGCAAAATATTTCCATTTACACTTTATGATATTATTTACTTTAATGTAAACTGATAAGATGTTCTAGGTATACAAAGTTTTTCTAAGGCTTTCGATACACTGGGTCTTGTAATTTTACTCAATAATTTAAATTATGTAAGTTTTTGCAAATCATATTTATCAAACAGGATGCAATATTGCATTCAATTGTCTCAAATCAAACAAATATTTAGGAACATCTGGTGTTCCTCAGGGTTTAATATTTGGGCCCTACTTTCTATAATATTTATTAACGATATAGTGGAGGAGCTATATATAAAGTGTCCTTTAACAATGCATGATATGAGCGTCTTCATGACAACCTTTTAAAAATCAACATGTAATGTGAAGTTTTTCTCTAATTGTAGAAAAATGTAATATGTCCTTTATGAATAAAACATTTTAATATCGCTACGATTATACTATAGGCAATGTCGTCTTGAAGAAACCAACAACTATCTAAGACTTTAGAGTTACTTTTGACGCTAATTTTTTTTTTCAATATCAGAGTTATTCCTAGGCACTGTAGCTTATATTTGTTGTTTGATCACCGTATTAGAATTTTCATATAAACAAGTTAGAATCCATTCAAAGTCATTTTATGAAATCATTTTCGAAGCTAAAATCAGCTATCAAGCTCTGTGTAAATATTTTTCTCAAGGATTTATTTTTCAAGTAATTCAGTGTATGCCTCTCAAGAATGATTACATAAATTAAATTTCATAGTTCCTATAGCAACTTTGAAAACTACTTGAGTTTTTACATACTAACACCACGTCTAAATACACTTAAATGTTCTCTATTTTTTCTTGTAATATGATTATATCCTTATATGTATTGAGGAAATTTAAGGGATATTAATATAGAGTTGCGGAAATAAATTGACTTTCCTATTGACCTACATGCTTTGGAAGTTAATGATTACTTCATAATAGTTTATAGTAAATCATTTCGATGTAACCATATGATTACATATAATACAAATAATAAATTTAATAGTAATGTGTGTAGATTTACCCCAATCAAGTAAGAAAAAGTATGTACAGCATTTTATCTATTAAATCTAATTCCTTCTGGTTTAACAATATTTCAGGAATGATGTTAAAATATGGGATTAAAATATGTTATCCTCATACATTATTAATTGTTGTCTGCTGAGTGGGTACTTTTCTTGAGATATGGAAAGAAGCGATTATTTGTTTTGTGCCTAAAGTCAGTATACCAGAATTAAGATTTACGTCCTATCAGCTTACTGCTTATACTATCATTTTTGTACCGATAGTATTTTACCAGTACATCAGTATGGCTCTCGTTCTGCCGGTAGTACATCTACAGCACATCTAAATATACCTGATACTATTACAAGATTTAGTGATCAATATTAGTTTTTGTTTCACTAGACTTTTCGAAAACATTTGACACTGTCGATTAAAAACTTATCTACACACAATTAACTTACTATGGATTTTACATAGTTTCAACTTTATTCTTCAAGAACTACTTATTCAAAAAGTTAAAATAGATCATGATGTATCCGACCGAAAATCAATTTTTTCTGGAGTTAGACAAGGATCAATATTAGGACCTTTTTTATTCATTGTTTATACTGCAAACCTATATTATGCCCCAAAATACACCACAATACCGACATAAGCAGATGATACTAAAATATTCCATCACTTAAAATATTCTATGGTAGTTGAAATATCTAATAAAATCAAGCCAGGTTTTGAAAGTATTGTATCATTTTCTAAAAAACATAATTAGATTCCCAAAAATGTATTGCTATCTTACCAAAAATAAATTCTATCCTAATGAAAAGCCTATTTTAAAAGCCCTATTAAATATACAAAAAGTTTAAAGTGTAAATTTTAAAGTTTAAAGTAGAAAGGTTAAAGTATAAATTTTATAAGTTGTATTAAAAAGCTAAGTATTTGTTAGATACGAAAATCAGCTTTTATAAACAAGTTAAAAAACAAATCTAGACGCCCTATTTAAACTTTAATATTAGGAAGCAATTTTGAAACTTTAGTATTACCCATTATTAATTACTATGATTTAGTACATTTTCCATTGTTATATAAAATCACAATAAGAAGAATCCAGAAAATTAAAAATACATGTATAATAGTTTCGTATTTGGCTTGAGGAAGTATAATCATATTTCTGACGAAATAGAAATTCGAGGTTGGCTTAAAATTAATTGGTTGGTATTTGTCCATAAATTTTTAAATACTGAAATAACTATCTATCTGTCAGGTTAAAATCAAAACTGAAACGAACATTGCACAATGCTTAGGAATGGGTTGAAGAAAGTTTTCAAATGCATGGAAATAAAGTTAGTTGCCAACATTGTAACTATAAGCGTATTATGCAAACTAAAACATTAATTTTAACTAGATTGAAATAGAACAGCAAATACATTATATTATACATTACTTAACATACTTTCCATAACAATTACATAGAATAGAGTTTACTAATTTGGATTTAATAAAATTTATGTTAACCAGTATTAGACTGCTAGAACCCTATTAAAATGAAAAGAATTGACCACATAATTACACGTCCTGCCCGCTAATCCTGAAATATGTATAGGGGGAGCTTACATGCAGCTGGGACACGCACAAACATTCATGCACTGAGAAATGAAACATTTTGCTCTGATGGAACATGGAACTCGAATCCATGCAAGTAATAGTCCCAGTGTTTGACTTCAAATGCTATTCCACTAAAATACACCCTGTCTACTATATAGTATATCGCGACTGATTTATCAGAACATATGTTACTAGGTGCCTCTCATGCAGAGATTCTATAATTTACAAAGAATCAGATTAGTACAGTACAGAAATCGGTTTCTTTGATGTAAAGTGTCTGGCTGCGGTAGAAAGCATTATTAGCAGTTATTAACAATTGTCAAAATCTAAAGCAATTTCTGATTACATAATAATTAATACCCAAATCTGTTGCAGTAGTAAAAATAAAATATTGAGTCATGGCCAATTTTACTAAAATTAGTGGCTGATATGTTTGAAAAATGTATTCAATTTTGGTATTGTGAAAAATTTCGTTGGGTAAAATATGAAGGTATCAATAATGTACCCAACTATTAAATAATTATTTATGTGGGTACATACCCACCAAAGTTACCATCACATTAAAACGGTTTATATTTAAATTTTATACGTTCAGTGGACACTTTTATTACTTATTACAAACCCAAAAGAGCATTCAGATTAAGATAGTAGGACTAAAATGATTCGTTAAAAAGATTGATAAAACAAACGCAAGTAGTACTTCAACTATTATATTTAGGAATTTGAGTTCATTGTTCACAAATATATAAATATTTCACAAACTTGCACTCGTACATATTTCATTATTTTATTAATGCAATATATATATATATATATATATATATATATATATATATATATATATATATATATATATATATATATATATATATATATATTAAAATCAAAAGTATAATAGTAATATACACACTAAAAGTGTATTGTATTTCAAATCTATTTTATTTATCTTTTTCACACAATTTGGATAATAAAACGCGCAAAATTGAGTAACATATAAGTCGGGAATCCATTCTCGATTCCTGACTTATATGTTACTGACATAGGTCGAATCGATGTAGATGTAGTACCCCACGGATTTTATTCGGCATTTGTCCTGGATCGGCGTACCGTGTTCGGCACTGATGAGAACTAATAAGTTCGAAACAGCTGTCTGTCATTCGGTTCCCATCCGGGATAGATGTCGAATCCTACCCGTGGCGGATTTTATTTTATTAAACCTTTTCTGATCGTGCAGAAACACGAGAGAGGGATTGAGGATCGCTTTTAGGTATTACTCGATGCCTGGCGGGGTTTTAGCCCGAGGAGTAGTTGTTTCCTATAGTGATTATGTAATAACCTTGCTATTCGGGAACTACTTGATAACCGCTTGGCGGTTTGGTAGTTCCTTTCTCGATTCCCCGACTTACATATATGTTACTGACACAGATCGTATCGATGTAGATGTATACTCCACGGATTTCATTCGGAATTTGTCCTGGCTCGGCGTATCGTGTACGGCACTGATGAGAACTAATAAGTTCGAAACAGCTGTCATTCGGCTATCATCCATGACAGATGTCCTATCCTGTATCCTACCCGTGACGGCTTTTATTTTTTGCAAAATTGAATCAAAATGTTCAGCAGAAGATCATGAGATTTGATTTTACTCCACTTCTGGTATGAGTATTCACATCAGCGGATGGTAAATTTATCAGTCTTGCGGTATTCGACTCATGTATTCCATTCGGTGTTAAATTTTTCGTCATATATTAGTCATCACATTGTTGTGTATATCTTTGCACCAACCACTGAAATGAATGCCTATCACACTTATTTTCGTAACATTTTAATTATTTATTAGTCTCATTACATTTACTTGACACTTATTAATTATTTCACTGTCAAATATTAATTAAGTACATCACTAGCTATGAACAGCTTCAGAATCAGAGTAGAGTTTTCTTTTTAATATCACAAACGTAGATAGTGAAAGTAATGTCAGTTTTATAAAGCAGAATGGATATTTTTGTTCCGGGACACTGAATTTTAAATAAATTGCAGCTAAATTTGTAATATAATTGAAAATTGTTCCATTTTACTCTATTATGCTGATAGAATAACCCGGAACAAATTTACTTGTAACAATTTATTGAATTCGAATCAGAAATGTGTGTATGTAATGTCCGGACTCGATTTATAATTAGTTAATTAGCTTCCATTCATTACTGATAATGGTACTTCATTCAAAGTTTATTTCAAGAAACGAGCATTATAGTTCCTATTTCAATCGTTGACTAAATATGAATTAAATTTTAGATAATGAATAATTCTGTACAATTGAATAAACACTAATATCTATAGTCGAGCAATAAAATTATAATATCTAGAAACAAACATGACCAGTCTGTTCTTGATATTTTAGTCGATAAAATTATTTTTTGATATTACACGGCTTTTACTGCGAAAGACATTAAGTGGTAGTAGCAGACATAAACTAATTTGTATTTCCAGGATCAATATAAAAGACGCCACTGCAATTGTCCCGACAATGGGTATAGCCAGCCAAATACCAAAGAAATTGAGTTCTCATTCATACAAAACCACGCCATGCGTTAAGAATTGCGCTTGCCATTATCCTGCTGCATTATTATATTTAAAAATGAATAAAAGATTTAAATATTCCAAATTACATTTATTCGGTTGGAATTACTCAGATCTGTCAAAATCACTGACTTTTGATCACTTATAAGACTTGCATTACCGCTGTTGTTAATTGCATTTTACAAATATCGGTCTAAGAAACCTAATATTGTTTTTAACGTTTTTTTTATAAACTATAACAGTAACATTCAGGCAAGTGGTGTTAATAGCATACCATAATTAAGATAATATACTGGGCGCTCATGTCAGTTGTCCGGCGCAGATTTATGAAAAAGTAGAAGGTTGGTTTGTGGTTTCTACATGGATGGGCGCATTCGACTATAGAGGTGCGATATCATTAGTATGGTGGTCCAGGGTGGCCGACTGGGCTCAGTATTGAGATGCATGCTTGGGTTCGAGTCCCAACGGGAAGAACATGTCACCTCTCCCTCAGCATAAATGTGTTAGTCCTTGTCTCTATGTGTAACCTTCCCCTTCGCAGCCTAAGGCTTTATAGAAAAGAAGTCGATTTCTGCGTATCCAAACTTAAAAGTGCGGAGATTATTATACTCCATCCCATCTGCAAAAGACTTATACAGGGTGGAACGTAAAAAACGTCGCAAGCCATAACTGTGTTATTAATAATTCGATTTTAAAATTGAAAGAAGATAATTAAATAATTGTTTACAGATTATTATATGGCATTCATTGAGATTTTATACAATCTCATTTCAAGGTCACGCGATAGTCAACTTTTCTTATTTAAATGGCAACCTATATATTTTTTATTTGATTAAAATGAGAATATTTTTCTGCTTCTAATAATGTATAATAAAGTCGTATTTTATTAGACGTGTGATTCAGAAAATAATAAATTATTTATTAATTCTTCAAATTAATAAACATTAAATTTAAAACATGGCAAAATGGCTTTAAATTGAAAAGCAATTGGAACATGCCATAATAAAATGTCATTTGTCATCACAATAATAGTTTTCAAAGAATAATAAGTGTAATATACTAAATTTAAATAATATTGAACAATATAAATTGTTTTGCAACGAACAATATAAATATAAATATTTCTCTTTCAGCAAAACGCTCTCTATAGAATCTTGCAGCTGCATAACTGCAGCTGCATTCAGAATACACTTTAATCATGTCTGTCAATTCACTATTATTATTCATTATTAACTTTTGTGAATAATAGTAACAATTGACAAGATGATTTACAAAACTTATCGTTAAACAACAAATAGCCTTAAGTCAAACAACGCATTGACATTTTAAATTGTCATGCTCCAATTGGTTTTCAATTTCAACGCATATCTGACTCTATCTAAAAACATGGAAATTTTGATCCAGACAATTATAGCTATCTGCTTCTTTTATTAATGGAATAGAAAGAAGACGTGAACTACGAGTATGTATTCAACAAAATGGCAGACATTTTGAACAGAACTTATATTATTCGTTGTTGTTTAAATTTAGTATATTACACAAATTATTTTTTGAAATCTATTATGATGATGATGAAATTTATTTTCGTGATGTTAAATGATATTTTACTATGCCATGTTCCATTTGGTTTTCAATTTAAAGCCATCTTGCCATGTTTTAAAATTTTTATAAATTTATAAATAATTATTATTTTCTGAATCATACGTCTATTAAAATACGACTTATTATACATCATTAGAAACATAAAAATATTCTCTTTTTAATTACATAAAAATATATATAGGTTGCCATTTAAATAAGGAAAGTTGAATATCGCGTGACCTTGAAGTGAAATTGTATAAAAACTCAGTGAATGCTATATAATAGTCTGTAAACAATAATTTGATTGTCTTCTTTCAATTTTAAAATTATTAATAATAGAGTTATGACTTGCGGCGTTTTTTACGTTCCACCCTGTATAATGAGGATTAAACAAATTACGCCAAAGCAGCTATTCTCCTGGCCATATGCCGTCGGCGAGAGCTGGATTATATGGTGAAATTTGCCGTATTTTGTCTAACAAAGTTAGTATGTCCTGCTATCCGAGCAGATACATACCCTCTCCTGGGTCCGATTTTGATCTGCCCCCAGAACACCGTATGTAATTGCAACTAGCTCGGCCTGGAGTGCGGTAGTGTATTTACCCAGGGGAAAGGTTTTACCTATCCCATTCGACTTCGACAAATTCGACTTATATGTTACTGACATAGATCGTATTGATGTAGATGTATACCCCACGTATTTCTTTCGGCATTTGTCCTGAATCGTCGTATCGTGTATGGCACTGATGAGAACTAATAAGTTCGAAATAACTGTCTGTCATTCGGTTCCCATCCGGGACAGATGTCGAAACCTACCCGCGGCGAGTTTTATTTTTTGAAACCTTGTTTGATCGTGCGGAAACGGGAGAAAGCAGTCGAAGATCCTTTTTAGGTATAATTCAATGCCTGGCGGGGCTTTAGCCCGAGAAGTAGTTGTTTCCTATAACTATTATGTAATGGCCTTGCTATTCGGAAACTATTTGATAACCGCTTGGCGGTTTGGTAGTTCCTTTCTCGATTCCCGACTTACATAAGTATATGTTACTAACAGAAATTCAAAGATAGATTTTCTCTAAAGAAACTGATATTATAATTAGCGAATCATCCAGACGAGTTTATAAATCACGATGATCGGAAGACCTGCCATTCTCTCTATGTCAATAAATTAAAAACAATATCAATTCAATAATTCTAGTACCTGAACTGAAATAAATTACTCCACAAATTATAAAGCAAGAGTATTGACTAATTAATTTAAGTAGTTTCTATTATTGATACAATTTTCTTCAAACAGTAAGAGTAGTTATAAGATAGTAATTAGTACATTTCATTCATCATCATGAGGTCATCAGTCCTAAGACTGGTTGGACGCTAACCTCCAGCTTCTTCTATCTTGTGCTAACTTACACATTTCGCTAATTGTGCTACAGCCTACATCCCTTACTATTTGCGAGCAGTAGTCTAATCTAGGCCTACTTCTGCCTTTCTTCACTTCTATTTCAGCCTCCAATATATCGTGGACTATTCCCCCATGTCTCAGCAAGTGGCCTACCATTCTATCTCTTCTCTTCTTTATGTTTTTCCACATACTTCTTTTCTCGCCGACTTTCTCTAATACTTCTCCGTTTCTAACCCTATCAGTCCACGGTATTTTCATCACTCTTCGGTAACACCACATCTCAAAATCTTCTAATTTCTTCCTACTTGCTTCCCCTACCATCCAGGTTTCGCAACCGTATAGTGCCGTGCTCCATACATACGTTTTTAAAAACCTCTTCTTTGTTTCTAAGTTTATTACCCCCGAGCATAAAAGTGCTTTCTTTTTGTTAAAAGCTACTCGAACATGCGTTATTCTTTGTTTTATATATTTATCGCTTCTTCCATCCCAATTTATTTTATTTCCTAAATAAGTGAAGTCTTTAACTTCCTCCAATCTTTCATTATTAATTTGTACTTTCGTTTCTGCTCTGCTCTCGCGCCCCCTGCACACTAACACTTTAATTTTGTTTTTATTCACTCTCATTCCATATTCCTCTGTCAACACTGCCTCAATATCGTTCAACGCTGATTCTAACTCCTCCTTACTAGATGCTAATACTGCTATATAATCCGCGAATCTCAGCATTTTTATTTTCTGTCCCTGTACTTTAATCCCGAAGTCCACTCTACCTTTTACCACATTAATCCCCTCTTCGATGTACAGATTAAAAATTAGTTTTGATAGCGTACATCCTTGTTTTACTCCTTTCCTAAGACCTACTTCCCTTCTTTCCCCTTCTACTTCTATAACAGCAGTTTGCTCTTCGTATATATTGTGTACTACTCTCCTAACTCTATACTTCATTCCCGCGCTCTTTAGTATCTGGAACATTTTTTCCCATCTTACATTATCAAAAGCTTTTTCTAAATCTACAAATCCTATATAAGCGTTCTTTCCTTTTTCTATTGTTTTCTCTAACATTACTCTTAGCGCCAGAATAGCTTCGCGAGTTCCCCTTTTTCGCCTAAACCCGAATTGGTCTTCTCCTAGTATTTCCTCCGCTCTATTTTCCATCCTCTTCTGCACTATTAATTCTGGTTAAGATTTTTGACGCGTGGGAAGTTAGGCTCATCGTTCTAAAGTTCTCGCATTTGTCGGCTCCTCTCTTTTTCGGTATAGTAACGATAATGTCCCTCTTATAATCCTCCGGCATCTCGCCCGTTTCGTATATGTATTTTACCAGTTCAAACATCCTATTTACTACTTTCTGTCCCGCACATTTCAAAATTTCCACCTGTATTTTATCTACACCCGGCGCTTTATTGTTCTTTAGCCCCCTTAGTGCTATTTCAAATTCCTCTCTCAATATAGGTTTTCCTACGTCTTCCCTATCGATGCTAAATTCTTCCTCTAATATCTCTCCTAATTCCTAACCCTCGTATAAATTTCCTGAGTACTGTTTCCATCTATCCGCTTTCTCCTCTCTTCCGATCAGTATGTCCTTCGATTGACTCCTAACGTTTCTACTTATTGGTCCTATATATCTGAAGTTCCTCTTAATTATTTTGTAAGCCTCATTGGTCTTACCTACTTGGAGATTATCTTCTACTGCTTTGCATTTATCCTCTATCCATTGTTCTTTCTCTTTTCCAATACAGAAAGTAAATTCTTCAAGGCTTTGTCGTGGTTTTTTTATTTCCGTTGGCCATTATAGCAGTTTCTTCAGAAGACATTCAAAGATATCTAAAGAAACTGATATTATAATTAGGGAAACATCCAGGCAAGTTTATAAATCACAATGATCGGATAAACCATTCTCTCTATGCCAATAAAATTAAAAATAATATCAATTCAATAATTCTAGTACCTGAACTGAAATAAATTACTCCACAAATTATAAAGTAAGATTATTGACTAATTAATTTAAGTAGTCTCTATTATTAATATAATTTTCTTCAAACAGTAAAAGTAGTTATAAGATAGTAATTAGTACTTTTCATTATGGACTTTAAAAATGCTCTGTATTTAATGACAATGATGATGAATAGCTACATTATATTCAATTATCTTCACCAAAATAGGGATGGGTGACATAAAAAGACCTTCGATAAATCAACTTAAACCAATATACCAGTAAAATTGTTTTAAATGTCTTTAAATTGAACTTTCTTACTTCTGAATTCGTTGACAAATTTATTACCAACAGTGTTTATTGCATGTATACATTATTTTCAAACGCATTGTATATTACAATTTATTGATCATAGTGAGCATGAGTTTTACAATTTGATGTAATAAACGTTAGTGTAGTTAGTTTACTGGACGGAAGCGGCGACGTCGACGGCATATATAACGAACCTGCTACGGTCATTGTTCTTTGAAGTGCGTCACCAAATAACAGATACTTTTCAAATTATTTCTACAGTATATTGTATTTATTGACTTATACCAACGGAATTGAGTAAAACAACTACTAAGTTTTATACCACTATATTTACACAAAAATCGTGACTGCAGTTTCGACACTTTGTCACTTTCAAGACGATGATTCGACTAAGAATAAAATACAAAAATTCAGTTCTTATAATAAATACTACAAAATTTCAGAGAATAAGAGTTATGACAATAAACAGGTAATTAAGGTTAACAGGAAAACGTGTTTTACAAATGGTGCAATCCCGACTATCAAATTGTGGGAATTTCCAGGAATATTATTAAGAACTATTATACAGGGGGTAATTAACTTGGGTAACAGTAAAAAGAGGAGAATATAGTATATCTACTTGATCATTTTAAAAGTTAAAATTATTACTATGGTTGTATTTATAGATTTCTGTTGCTTCTAACCAATTAAGTTTTAATCCTGTGCTGGCTAGTGTAGGATATTCATATTATGAATATCTGGGAAATTATGTTCACTTTCTAAGATATGACTAGCAAAAGTAGAATCTGTTTTCTGTAACCTGAAGGATCTATTGTGATCAAGGTACCTAGTTCTAAATTTACGTCCAGTTTGTCCTATATATGTGCTATTGCACTCCGAACAATTTAACCTATAATCTCCCGATTTTTCATATTTATTAGTTTTATCTTTGGCATTATAAACTAAACTTGATAACCTTTATTGGGGTTTAAATGCTACTTTGATATTATGTTTTTGAGTATTTGATATTTTTATTGACAATGTATCATAATAGGCGATGGCGGCATAATGTATTTGTTTATCTTCTCTAATATTTGGATAAATTAATTTTAAAGTATACTGATTTTGTTTTTTGTTTATTAATTTGGTAATATCATTAATCATTTTTGTTGGGAAACCACTGTTTTTGGCTTTATTTTGAATTGTTATAAGTTCTGTTTTTGTCTGTTTCTGAAAATTTAGTAGTTGATTTACTCAGTTCTGTTGCAATTATGAACTACCACAGAGTAACGGCTTCCTCTATCAATTTATTATCTCATATTATATTATAAAATTGTATTTGTATTAACTAAGTATTATTAAATAATGATGAAACGATTAATCGATTTCCTGTCGCTCTTCCTTTCTAGTCTTAGAAATTATCATATTATACTATTCCATAGGGGTAAATCAGTAATCTTTGTATGAAATATATATTTCAGTGTTACATTTCTAATTAAAAATTCCATACCAATTATTTTAACTTCTACTTATCTTTAATAAGTAATCAGAACACTACTTCTATGCTAGTTAACTCTTTATTCAAATATGTTGTGAAATATTTTATGTAAACGTTATCTCAAGTACTTAATTTGACAGACGTTCTTCTGTTATTTTTTTTTAGTTTTTATTATACAGTGTAATATATTTGTATAATGGAATAACAACATATGAAAAGGCAACAAATAGAATCCAATGACAATACAATTAAAACAATACTTAGCTAAGTGTATGTCTAGTTTGCAATTATTTATCGAATTTGGTGAATTTTATGACCAGGTTCTTCACTTTTGACAGAGCTTTTGTAGTTGTATCGAATTTTTATATACTTTTTAGAAACATTAACGTTTCATTTATTGTCAATATTATACTCCTTGTTATCATTAGCACTTTTGTTTAATATTACATTCATTATTTGTTTTATGATTATTACTTATTATACTTATTTTTTATAACATTCTCGAATGTTTTAATTATTATTTATTTCAAAGATGATAATTAAAATTTTCTCTATGGTTATTTATGTATTACGTATTATAAAAAAGTTGTTATAAATTTGGTTATCCTTATGGTAAAGTTTCATTTTATCTATAATATTTTTTTGTATTTTGTAATTAGTAAAACCTTCAAAGGCTTTTCGATATGGTTTTGAAATGGCTAGAATACAATGTCATCTATATATATATATATATATATATATATATATATATATATATATATATATATATATATATATATATATATATATATATATATATATATATATTTTTTTTTTTTCTTTTTTTTTTTTGTAGAGAAAGTAGGAATACTTTTTTAATATTTCATGACACGTAAGGAAAGTGTGATTATTTGTAATAAGTAGAGCTGTTCATGGATGCCTCGTCAGTAGCAGCCCTGTGCATAAGCAACTATGTATAAGTTATAAAATAATTTATATAATATGTATTACTATATTTATATATGCAGATTGTCAAATACGATGGAAATTCTAAATTAAGTTGCATTGAATCGCTTGTACCTACATCGATTTAAATAGCCTAAGTCTACGTAGTGGCTTCTCGGTCGCCACAAACATGAACTAAAAACTAGAGATGTGCATATTTTCTACTTAGTTTATACAAATTGTTACAACAGTTAGAACCATAACTTTATTCGTGTTTTAATTAATGTGTGCTATTAATTAAGAACATATTACAGTTTATAGAGTATAATGGGGCTACAGAGTATAAATCCATATTGAGTGTTTACAATTTAGTGTTTATCACATAGAGGGTACTTTTTAACAAAATAAAAATCAAGCAAATCTTTATTAGCAAAACATTAACAATCTGACGTTGGGCGGCATGCGTCTAAGCACAGTGTATTGAATGTGATTATCTAAACTACTTAAATCATGTTTTTATTAAAACAGACTGACCAATTTAAGATGATCAAATACAAGCAAAAATTAGTTAATAGGCAGTAGTTAAGTCATATGGATAATTGTCGCTATTCGGTTGGTTGTCATACGAAGGAAAGTATTAAAAAGAAATGTCAACACCAAAATGAGGAGGTATTGTATTTTGTTCAAATCAAATTCATTCGTCTTCCTTCCTGTTTGGGTAATCACTAAAAATTTTTGCATTTTTTTTTTATAAACGCTAAAGTTAAAATCGATTCAAAGCTATATTTGAAACGTAGAAATTCTAAATTTCTAACTGCCAAATTGTGGTCAAAGAAGTAGAAAGTAGTAGAGTCCCAAAAGACGACTACTAATCATTCTAACCCATATATTTTCTTTATCTTGGCACTGCCTTTGTAATTATTAAATCCAATCAAGATATACTGTGTTATTTAAAGGAAAGACTTATTTATAAAAGAGCCTTGCTCATTTTTGGATTATATATTTTGTCAAGCGTTTGCCAGGTACCTGATAAGAGATACCTTTGCAGTTCCAAAATATTTTTATTTTTCAGAATTACTTAGAAATGGCAACTAGGGAACATTTAATATGGAACACTGCTGTATTTAGAAAAAAATTACAGAATCATGTTTCAAGGAATTGATCGAGGAAGCCGTTACTCTGGGCAGTTCATAATTCCAACGCAGTTGAGTAAAACAACTACTAAGTTTTATACCACTATATTTCTATATTCTCTTTACAAAATATAAAGTAAAATAGTAGTATAAAACTTAGTAGTTGTTTTACTCAATCGCGTTAGAATTCATATTTGTTAAAAAAGAGAGGATTGTAATGTAAAAAAAATACTATGATAGTACACACCACAACAATATTACCTTGCTCCCAAGTTTAAAACAAATTATTTATAATAAAATTATGAATATTGTGGAAAACTTTATTATCCTGTAGAAATATGTAACGTATTATAAAATAGCGAAAACATAAATCATTAAATGCAATTGACAGTAGAAATAAAACAAATATTAGTTTATTAAATCACATTATCTAAATTAATTGAACGTCCAAATAAAATATGACTATAAATTAATTATTAGATCTTCGGTGGCTCTGTTATCGGATTTCCAGTCGCCGATAGTGAGATTTTACTTTGTTCGACGACTACTGGTAATTTAGAGCACGTAAAGCCGTCTCATAAAAAACAGGCGATAACTCTTCAAAATTACTATGTCCAGGTGTACTCTACTTAATTACTATAATAAATATCTTTCCTTCATCTCAAAAAACGTTGCTGGAAGTATTCTTATTTCATTATACTCACGAAATCGTATTTATCCAGTAGAATTGTTTTCTAAATACTCTACATGTCTTTTAGTTTCGAAAATAGTATATTATAGAAGTAGTGCATGGCGAGTCATGAAAAATAGAATTTGAGCATCTCACTTTTATACCTAATTTTTGTCAGTATCAAATATAAAAGTTTAATCAAACACACCTATCATCATCATGAGGTCATCAGTCCTAAGACTGGTTGGACGCTAACCTCCTGCTTCTCCTATCTTGTGCTAACCTACGCATTTCGCTAATTGTGCTACAACTTACATCCCTTACTATTTGCGAGCAATAGTCTATTCTAGGCCTACCTTTGTCTTTCTTCACTCCTATTTCTGCCTCTAAAATATCGCGGACTATTCCCCCATGTCTCAGCAAGTGGCCTACCATTCTATCTTTTCTCTTTTTTATGTTTTTCCACATACTTCTTTTCTCGCCGACTTTCTCTAATACTTCTTCGTTTCTAACCCTATCAGTCCACGGCATTTTCATCATTCTTCGGTAACACCACATCTCAAAATCTTCTAATTTCTTCCTACTTGCTTCCCCTACCGTCCAGGTTTCGCAACCGTATAGTGCCGTGCTCCATATATACGTTTTCAAAAATCTCTTCCTTGTTTCTAAGTTTATTACCCCCGAGCATAAAAATTCTTTCTTTTTGTTAAAAGCTATTCGACCCTGCGGTATTCTTTGTTTTATATCTTTATCGTTTCTTCCATCCCAATTTATTTTACTTCCTAAATAAGTGAAGTCTTTAACTTCATCCAATCTTTCATTATTAATTAGTACTTTCGTTTTTGCTCTGCTCTCGCGCCCTCTGCACACTAACACTTTAGTTTTATTTTTATTCACCCTCATTCGGTATTCCTCTGTCAAAACTGCCTCCATTTCGTTCAAAGATGATTCTAATTCCTCCTTACTAGATGCTAATACTGCTATATCATCCGCGAATCTAAGCATTTTTAGTTTCTGTCCCTGTACTTTAATCCCGAAATCCATTCTATCTTTTACCACATTAATCGCCTATTCGATGTCCAGATTAAAAATTAGTGGTGATAGCGTACATCCTTTTCTTACTCCTTTCCTAATACCTACTTCCCTTTTTTCCCCTTCTACTTCTATAACAGCAGTTTGCTCTTTGTATAGATTGTGTACTACTCTCCTATCTCTATACTTCATTCCCGCGCTCTTTAGTATCTCGAACATTTTTCCCATCTTACATTATCAAAAGCTTTTTCTAAATCTACAAATCCTATATAAGCGTTCTTTCCTTTTTCTATTCTTTTCTCTAACATTACTCTTAATGCCAGAATAGCTTTGCGAGTTCCCCTATTTCGCCTAAACGCGAATTGGTCTTCTCCTAGTATTTCCTCCGCTCTATTTTCCACCGTCTTCTGCACTATTCTGGTTAAGATTTTTGACGCGTGGGAAGTTAGGCTAATCGTTCTAAAGTTCTCGCATTTGTCGGCTCCTCTCTTTTTCGGTATGGTAACGATAATGTTCCTCTTATAATCCTCCGGCATCTCGCCCGTTTCGTATATGTATTTTACCGGCGCTTTATTGTTCTTTAGTGCTATTAGTGCTTAGTGCTATTTCAAATTCCTCTCTCAATATAGGTTTTCCTACATCTTCTCTATCGATGCTAGATTCTTCCTCTAATATCTCTCCTAATTCCTGACCCTCGTATAAATTTCCTAAGTACTGCTTCCATCTATCTGCTTTCTCCTCTCTTCCGATCAGTATGTCCCCCGATTGACTCCTAACGTTTATACTTATTGGTCCTATATCTCTGAAGTTCCTCTTAATTATTTAAATAAATTGTCGATTATTAGATAAATTAACTAAATTGCCGCAAATTAAAATCTGATATATAAATACATACTAAATGATCCTGTCCCAAATTTATTTTTAAGTTAATTTTTATCCTGTGTTAATGTAATGTGCCTGTATACTTTATATTAAATAAAGAACTGTTATTTCGTCAAGTTTGGAACATATACATGGATTACGTAATTCAGATTCGCCGAATGCGTTTATTATTTGTAAGACTTGAGAATAATATTAGATTCTAAATATATAATAAAAGTCGTGCACAGATTATAAAAAATATTATGTGGTTAACGTTAAAGTACGTATAGTTTATTTCATCGCTATTTACCAAATACAATATCTCAAAACATACCGTGGCTTGTTTTTATGGGTAGGCTTAGGTAGACCGTTCCGTTTATCGACAAGCTAAGAGAGTTTTTTATTTGGCAAATAGCGATGAAATGAATAGTACATTTAATCCATTTCAATAATATTCCGCGTATTTACTAGCTAGTAGAAACTTAGAATAATATATTTGCGAAACAATTACGCCAAAATAATTCTCAATCCCTTTTCCTCGTAACAATAAAAAAACCTATGATAATACTTTAATATCTACTATAAAAGAGTATCTTTATGACCCGATTGGGCTTATTATTAGTATTATTACACCAACCAGTGAAAGTTTCACACAATTGGTGAACGAGATTATCATAGTTAAGCTCTTGCACTCACAATCAATGAATTTTGTATGAATATTATATTTTCTTAAATACAGGGTCTTTCAATAGGGACGCTCGAAATTTGTTAGATTATATCGGCCATGTTGTTAAAGCAATATCTGTCAAATATTGTGAATTGTTCAGTAGTATATGGCAAATCACCGTGGAACGTTATAGCGTTGTGCAACGTGTAAAAACCATCAAATTTTATTTTCAAAATCAGTGCCCCTTTCAAGAAACGTTTCGCACATTACGTGATATTCATCCTTGTCACAACCGTCCTGCCGCACGCCGAGTGGACTATTCGACGTTTAGTGGCCAAACTCGAGTCAACCGGTTTGATAAATAATTAGCTAACACCCGTGTGTCACAGAAACACAAGGGCTACTGAAAACATCGCAGCTGTGCGTAAGAGTGTGGAAAAACTCGAAACGAGTCAATTTCTCATCGATCACAAGAACTTGACCCTTCTGCAACTTCAACTTGGCGAATGTTGCGCCAGGTCTTGGGTCTGCATCCGTATAAAATCCAACTGACTCACGAACTTAAGGTAAACGACCATACACAACGCCGTGTGCTCCCTAATTGGGCTCTAGAGCAAAGTTGACCCAAATTTCGCAAAAAAATATCATATTTAGTAACGAGGCCCATTTTTGGATGAATGGATATGTGAACAAGCAAAATCGTCAGATTTGGGACGATACCAATCCACACGAGATACAGCACCAAATGCATCCCGAGAAAGTTACTGTTTGGTGCGGATTTTGTCTGGCGGAATCATCGATCCGGATTTCTTCCAAAACGAAACTATTATTGACATAACCATCAACGGCGAGCACTACAGGTCGATAATCAGCAACTTCTTGTGGTCTAAACTGGATACCGACGACATGTGGTTTCAACGGGACGACGCCACGTGCCACACAGCGCATACCACGATAGACATTCTGCACGAGCACGAGAGAATGGTTATCTCGCGCAGCTGTGACGTGAACTGGCCACCGATATCGTACGATTTAATGCATTTAGATTTCTCCTTTTGGAATATCTTAAGTCGCAGGTCTATGTGAATAAACTGTAAACAATCGATGTCATCAGTCAACATAACGAACGCCATCCAGCAAATTCAGCCAGATGTATGCGACAAAGTCATCGAAAATTGGACCTTCCGAATACGTGCCACGAAGCAAATTCGCAGCGGACATTTAACCGACTTTATATTCCGTACTTAATGCTATATAATATTCTTTCAAATAAAAAAATTGAGTGGATATCTCACACACAACTTATTTTATTTACGTTTAAGAGTCGAGCGTCCTTATTGAAAACCCCTTTACATAGAAGCTGAGCTAATTTTATCTTGTAGTGCAACTACTGCAGAAAAACTAAGAAAATCACATATATACAAAAGACAAAAAAGGTGGCGGTTATCATTTCTAAATAAATTATTGTAATAAGAATTGAATTCGACATTCGTGAATGGCGAAATTGTTCATTTTCGTCAATCAAAATCAACATGTCTCAGGGCTAAAAAAATAATCGTAATTATGTTCAATTTATTCGGTATTTTTATAGCTCATGTATTTGAAGGGACTTATATTGGAAATTCAATTACATTATTTATGCACCATTATATCCTTAATTTGCGGGAAAAAAGTTGCCACAATATAATTTTACTTATTGATAAACTACTGTTTACTAATAGTAATATGTAGAGTGTATTAATCCTAACACATATGATATTATCGTGAATAACGTCATAGTCTATTGTAGGGGCCCAAATATTTATTTCAACCTACCCCTTTGAAACTTCAATGAGTCAATTATATCCTGAAAGTCCTGTTCTCATTTAAAACCGACGTTGATTTTAAGTACAGTTTTATAACATTTATAACATTGCGGCAATTTATGAAAAAATATATAAGTGAAAGAAAGCGGGCGGACCAACCAAATGTTGACAAGAATTTTATTTGCATCATTCAATTCCTCATTTACCTACGAAAACATCTATATCTCAATGGCGATCCTGAAACTGCAAATAACATATTTTACTGAAGATATTCGCGTGGGAATATATAATAAAATTAATGAAGGGCCTACATCGGGCGTCGAGGGTATACGCGTTTCCAAAGGATGTATTTCAACTCACCACGCCTATCGCTGTCTAGAATGGACTAATTGAATTTCTCTCATTTTTTATTAAAATTTCGTGATAAATTTGCGTAGAGAAGGGACTACGGGGCAACACGAAAGTTACTTACAATCACGATTACGTACGTGGGGTGTGTAATGTACCCAAAAATAATATAATTCCCTGAATCAAATTTTGCTTTGTATTATACTCTTCTTTTAGCAGTTACTACCCCCAAACTGTAAATTTTGGCTGAACCCCACTCTTGCAGTGGGGTAAGGCTCTTTAAGTTGCCTAACGTATAATAGACAAGGGTTATTTAACGATTATTTTAAACCTCGATTAATAAAAAAAAACTAAAATTCTCAGAAAAGTGCTATTTAAATAATAAACAACGGAACGTACAATTTCTAATTTGTACTTAATCGCCATGTTAACGTTTACTGAAATTATTCACTCATGATATTTTTTTCTTTATTGTTCACTAGGAGCTAACAATATTAATATTTTTTCATGCCGGAGATAATTTCATTTAACTTGATGTTTGCTTCTTTTTTAATAACATTGTAAATCGCCATAGCTATCCTTATTGGACATTTAGCTTTATTAACTGACACTGAAGATGCCTACCAGTAGTGTAACTATGAATTAGGTTTGTTAACATTCTTATCGCGAATTAACGTTAAACCTAACAATCATAGACATCACATTCTTTCCCTACAATAACAACGGTGATAATAAGCATAATTTATTAGTAACTATACTGCTATGAACTATAATGTTTTAACGAATGCTAATAATACACAAATAACGTTAAAATTAATTAATATATACTACAGAAATAAATATTTCCTCTATAAATACCTATTTGAATGCTTTCGAGGAAGAGTACACATATATAATATTTTGTTGTTTAATTCGAATTTAAATATAAAAAATTAAAATAAAAGAAAATATATAAAGAAAACATAGTAATAGAAAACTAAGTAATATAATCAATGAAATGTAAAAAAATAAGAGAACAGAGCTGAAATAATTCTATTTGTTCTCTAAAATAAGAGATGCATAAAATAATTACCTGGTACTAAAATGGCTGGTAATCTTAATAAGTTTTGTTTGACTTAATTTTATGATATTATTGTAATATCCTCCCCAAGAAATAATGTCATATTTTGATAGAAATGTCACAAGAGCATACTTATACCGATACAAATTTTACTTTATCGATGCTACAATATCAAAAGGTATCTAATATTTGTCATAAATCTTTAGAATTGGTAACAGTCCTCTATTTTACATAATAATTTAATTAATTTATTTATATGCACATATAATTTGAACATTTTGTCAATATAGATTCTTAGATATTTAATATTATTCATTTGGAGAATCTTAATTAGAATTCCGTCACAATTTGCAATGAAACATTGTTCGGAAAATTAGCTTTACCTGTAACAAATGAAATGCATCAGTTATATTTAATTCAGTTAATAGTTTTGTTAATGTTAACTGATAATAATTTGGAACCAAACAAATTATTTGTTATATTTAACAAATGATATTATGTGCCTGCAGTGTAAAATATACCTGTATCATAAACAAATCTAATTGCGGATCCACAATTAGATTTTGAGAACAAATTATTAATAAATATATATACAGTGCTATTCAAAAGTCCCCTCCCCCCTCTTATCTTTAGAACGATTATACATAAACTAGTGAAATTTGGTAACTGAATATTAAGGGTTGTAAACTTCCCTACTAGTGATGATAGATGACGTATGCGTCAAATATGACGTCACAAGGTCATTGTGACCAATAATTTTAAATGGAACCCTATAGCAAGCGACACCTCTTTTAAAAGGTATCGAAAAAACCTATTCAATGATTCTAATATTGTGTCTGTTTACGGCAGTTTTGACAACTGGCTTTCAAAAACCGCAAAGCTGTGATGAATTAAATCAGTTAATAATAAAATTTAAAATTCAAGCTCCGTCACTGGATAGTTGGATAGTAAATAATCTGACGTTTTTGCAAGTCTCCCCAATTTGATGTTTTTTTAGCTGTCAAAGAGAAATGGTACGTGTTTTAGGTGATAAAGTAGCAGCGATCCTAATACTTGGTGAAACTTAAGAAAATATTCATGCAGCAGAACGCATTTTTAATGAAAGGTTTCCCGATCGCCCAGTTTCGAGGACGTATTTGAGAGAGCTTCTTAAGTTTAAAACAACGGATAGTATTAATGATGAAAAACGATCTGGCAGACCACAAATTTCTGATGAGAAAAAAATTGATATACTGGCAGAAGTAATAGTAAATCCTACTTCTTCAACAACTCAAGTTGCATCAACCTGTGAAGTCAGTCAAAGTACAGTGCACAGGGTGTTGAAAAAAAAAACAAATTTCACCCATACAAATTAAAAATGGTTCATCAACTCTCAGACGACGATCCAGATCAAAGACTGCAATTTTGTGAAAATATGAGACTAAAATTAATCAACAGCCAGACTATGTCAAAATAATTTGTTTTAGTGACGAAAGTACTTTCTATCTAAATGGAAATGTAAATACACAAAACGTGAGGTATTGGAGTGACGCAAATCCTCACATGTTTCGTGAAACACATACTCAGTATCCCGAGAAGGTCAATGTTTGGGCAGGTATACTGGGAAACCACATCGTTGGGCCTGTTTTTTTAAATACCAACTTAACCGGTAAGGTGTATCTGCAGATGTTGCAAAATGCAATAGAACCGTTAATCCTTGAAATTTTGGAAGATAATCAAGATGAATTCGACATTTTGGAAATAGCATGCCAACAGGATGGTGCTCCTCCACACTATTACGGTGCAGTAAGACGATATTTGGATGAAGAATATCCTGGTAGATGGATTGGACGACGAGGTTCAATGGAATGGCCGCCTCGATCACCGGACCTCACACCTTTAGATTTTTGTCTGTGGGGGTATCTTAAATCGAAGGTTTACGCCACTCAGCCTGACAATATGGATGTTTTAAAACAACGTATTGTTACAGAATGTAGGGCTATTTCCGCAGACACATTTGAAAAAGTACGAGAAGAGTTTCGCAATAGGATGTTTTACTGTCAGGAAGTAGATGGAGCTCACTTCGAACAATTACTATAAGTAGGTACTGATTCTTGAATCTAATTAAAATTATTATCCCAGTTTACTGATTACTGATTTAATCCATCAACACTACCATAAATACAAACAATATTAGTATCATTGAATATGTTTTTTCGATACCTTTTAAAAGAGGTGTCGCTTGCCATAGGGTTCTATTTAAAATTATTGGTCACAATGACCTTGTGACGTCATCTTTGACGGATACGTCATCTATCATCACTAGTAGGGAAGTTTACAACCCTTAATATTCAGTTACCAAAATTCACTAGTTTATGTATAATCGTTAAAAAGATAAGAGGGGGGGAGGGGACTTTTGAATAGCACTGTATATATATATATATATATATATATATATATATATATATATATATATATATATATATATATATATATATATATATATATATCGAATATGATTGATACCAGCAGTGTGCTTTGTGACCCACCAAATTGAACAATTCGAAACTCATTAAAACTATTTCCAGTATTTACACACCGTTCTTTACCTGTGACATAACTTTTCAATAATTTTATATTACTGCGAAAGCGACACATTTGCATGCGTTTGTAATAATAAACATGACTAATCTATTGAAAGCTTTAGTTCGATCTACAAAAATGCAGGCTTTCTATTACTGAATGTTTTATAAACATTTGGTTTTAAATGATCGGTTGCATTGTGGGTTGATGTAACTTCTCAACATACTAATTGAATGTATGATAATATTATATATTGTAATAAAAATGTGACATCCAGACAAAGGCTCAAATATATAGGAATATTTTATTTATTTTATTATATCTATTATATAGGAAAAAAATATATAGGAACATTTTATTTATTTATTTAATTTATTTATTAATTCACCATTCAAGAGCTAAGGTCTATAAAGCAATGGGAAAAACTCAACACAAAACGTATAAAAATAAAGCCAAATAAAAATAAAATAGAAAATCAAATTATTTTTGAAACATTAAATATTAGACAACATGGCATTACGTATAACTGTACAACTAGAGCTGCAAATATCTGCCCCATTTTGAATTGTTTGGAAATCTGTACAAATTTTATATATTGCTGAAAATTAAAGTACATTATTTTTAGGAATTGTAAGATAAAGAACATTTATGTTGCGTACAAGTAATCTAGGAACATTAATGTTAATTTGTGAAAACAAATGTGGACAGTTACCACTTAATAGTTTAGGCAAAAATGATTTACACAAAAAAATTATTTAATAATTTATATAAAAACATCACACCTAAATACTTTCTTCGAGTTTCTAAGACTTGAACTTTAAATCTCTTCAATAAACTTTCCTGCGGAATTAAACTGGAGTGTATTCAGTTTAACTGGATACACTCCATTACAGCGAAACTCACGTGTTTTAAGAATTGCCTTTGAACTCTTTCTAGGTTACCTATATGAACATAATAACCTGGATTCCATAGTCATAATCAAATAGTTGTTTTAACGTGTTAGACATTGTAAACCATTTCGAATTTCTTATAATGAATCCAACCATTTTGTCCGTTTAAACTTAAACATTATTTACGTAACTAATAAAAGTCAGTTTGTAATCAAAGGTAATTCTAAGTATCTATATTCGCCAATTTTGTTTAAATTAATCGTATTAATATTATAATGAAAGAATGATAGGAGACTCTTTATAAGTAAAAATTATTAAATTACAGTTACTTATATTGAGTGGGAACAGATTAGTCTCATGTATTTAAAATGTTAATATCATTTTGAAGCCGAATGCAGTCCTCGCACATATGTTATTTAACGAAATAGGTTACAGTTGTACGCATACAATGAAATTTTTAACTATATATCATTCACAAACACAACAAATAGAAGAGGCCCCAAAATAGATCCTTGTGGATCCCCCTATGTTGCAAGTATTTTGATTGAACTAAAACCATGATACTCGTTTACTGGATGCTGGTTTTGCTTAAGATTGTACAGTATGCCTAAGTAATAAGGTAGATACGTGTAATAATAGACTTTCTTTATGAAATCATCTTAATGAGATGATGAAAATCTTTTGAGAAGAATTTTGTTACAATAATTTATTGTATTGTATAATAATATTGTATCTCAAGAAGTTAATATTGTATATTGTATAAATATGGCATATTTATGAAGATAGCTTATTATTCGTATTTTAATTATAGATTCAAGAATTCTCTTTAGATTACTGATATGGATCTGTAGCCAGCACAGTCAAGTTTATCACTAGATTTAGATTTCTAACACTATTTATATCGCAACCTGAACAAACCATTTTGAAGGAATAACAGGGCATATAAAAGAAATGACTCATTTAATTTATAGTTAACTAAAGATATGAAAAATTTAATACAAAAATAGTTAATACAAAGGGATATTTTCGCAAAATTATATGCATCAATTTAGATACTTCTCATTTAACTCCTGTACTAAATATATTTTTATAAAGGTCACACTTTTCTTTTTCTACAAATTTTTATCTGTAGAATGGGCGACATGATTGTCCAAATCGTGCCTCTGGAAAAAGTATGAGGGTATTCTAGAACTTTAACCAATCCTTATAATTTTGTATTTTAACTGATATGAGGTCTATTTTTTCAAGATAAATTTACACTTCCAGTTTTTCAATAAAAATTTAATTAGTCTATTTAGTGTTGATCTTGAAGTATGTGGTCTAGCAGGATATTTTTTATTATACAACTAATAAAACTCCTTGCAAATTCATAAACTGTCGCTGTATCTAGTCATCATTAACACTTCAATTATCTCCCATGCAGTTAATCGACTAAATAAAATATTTAAAAACTCTTACTAAACAATAAATCAATACAATAATTAATCATTTTAGTGATATTATATATCCTCAGTAGTTTTGATTTGGAGTAGTCTTTTATAGGCAAGGGATATTTTATTATAGATTAATTTATCTTTTTCAGCATAAACTGGTTTTATTTACGTCTTTAATTTTGCAAATACAATTAGTGTGCGGTACGAAATTAATGGTTAGTAAAAATGTCTACTATACCCTGATACCATATACCTCCGTAATAACAAACCATTTTAATTTTTTAATGTAACCATATTTATCAGTTTTAGGTGATCCTGTCTATTTCATAAACAGTAAATAAAAAGCCCTAAAATGAGGTACCTTGAAAAAATGGGTACTCGGAAAACTTTGAGGAAGTCATTTGTGTTAAAAAGAGGGGAGGTTGCAATTTAAAAAATACTGTGAGATCACAGCTTAAGCCCACAATCTGAAAAACATAAAACGCTTTATTAGTCAATGTGTTTTTAAAAAATAAAATTGTCGCGTTTTTAAGGACATTAAAAATCAATTAATAACAGTTACTATTAAAAAATCAACAATACTATCTGACTTTATCCTGTACATAGCAACATAGTAAATATATATGAGTATAGCAACATAGTAAAGTTTACTCTCTTACTATTTTTTGTTACTTAACTGCAGTGCCTTTAACTGCAATGATTTTCAAGACATTTTTGACTTTTACAAATTCCGAGAAAAATAGTACTATTATTATAAGATAAATAATTGTGTTATTATTGATTCAGTCTATTTCTGCGAATGTGGAGAGAGGTACCGATGTCACTGGTAAAATGTTACTTCTACTTACTGTTAAGAGTATTTTCTAAACTATTTGAGATGTTAATTTGAAATCGTAAATATTCAACAAAGGGAAACTAAGTTAAATACCGCACATTTATTCGCTCGCCTTTACTTCAAAACCGTTGCAAATGTCAACGTGGAAATAAACCATTCAAAGAACATTATCCCAGAATACTAAACGTTTTCCGGTAATTCTCTTTATTGTGGGTAGAGCCACATATTTCAACACTGGATGTTCATCGTATAAAACTGTGATAATATTCATCAATTTGTATTTAAATTTATCCAATCTTACTCCTCACAAATGGTTAGACTTATGTAAAATAAACAACTTGTGGAGAAATATTATTTTTAATATGGTTATTGTGTATCTCACATGATATATGTAGTATAATATCGATATATAAAAAGATATATTGGTCTGAAATGAAAAACGTTAGACTTCACTTACCATAGTTCTCTTGAAATGATTATGTCACAGTTCATCAAGTTACTTGCCATACTAACACCATTAATGACATATAAATGTATCATTTTGACAAAGTTTGACAAAAATTAAATTACAAGATAAGAACGTTTTTGTTAAAAAAATATATATTAAAAGTACTATTCGTTTCATCGCTATTTGCCAAATAAAAAACTCTCTTATCTTGCCGATAAATGGAACAGTCTACCTGAGCCTAGCCATAAAAACAAACCACGGTATGTATTGAGATTTTTTATTTGGCAAATAGCGATGAAATAAACTATACTGTTGGAATGAAACCCGCCTTGTTCAATGCGGAAATCTATGCACCTCTTCATTCGACCAAGTGTATTTAGCAATAACATCTAAAATAAAATTGTTCATGATTTGTTAGAAAAAAAAAATAATTTTAAGCAAATCATTATTCTTTAAATTATTATTAAATTAAGGTAGTACGCAAGACGTTTGGGATAAGCTGTAGAGAAAAGTTTACAATCTCTCAGATTGTTCCTATCATTAACAGTTTCTTCTGAACGAACTCCTTGAATATTCTTTGGTATTAGTGGTATATCTAGAAAGTACTCTCGCTGTATTCCCAAATTCCATTAACTAACACATCAGTGTTAGTTAAGTCAATCAAATACAGGCTTTATTTATATAAATTTTGTGCTATATTGAAAATCGTTATTCAAAAAATTTCACCAAAACTGCTAGAAAATTTTGTTACTATCACAAAATTAATGATATGAATGTTATTCAACGATATTGATTTTCCCTGACTATTATTTTTACATCCATGACCAGCTTTGACCAAGATAATTTTTGATATCTGTAGAACTAATAATAATATGTTATAAATGGTAGCCAATAAAAGTAAAATTAAATTCAAGGATGGTTTATTATTCCGTGACCTCCCTGATTAATCATATCATTGTTACGAAATTTAAACATATGTGGAGGTATTAATTCTTTTTCCATGGTATATAGTATATAATTAAACTATTATAACTATCTTAACACACGACAGTGTGTCAGCCAAATTCGGAAAAGAAAAGGGCGATGCACCGGCAGTGTGTAATATTACATGAACAATTTCGAGCTACTTTCAACCCTTCCATAACTGAAAAACTATTAAACTTATACACTTAAACAATTTTGCATATCTAATGAGATTCCCTTGAATATCTAAAATCCCAAATTTCATGAATAAATCTATTGTAGTTCTCGAGTTATTATGGTCTGAAAAGTGCTATTTTTATCACTCACTGACTGACTCACTCGTCAAAAACATGGAACACTCCTGGGTGACTTAGAAATTTGAAGTTGGCGTCAAGGTAGACAATTAGGTGTATACAAAGTAAAAAATCTGAAACCACAAATTATCAATGTTCGGTGTCGTCAAAGTTATTGGTGCGATTAGTTTCCAGTACTAAGCATTGATCAATTAGTTTCAAGTACTAAATAGCAATAAAACCAACAAAAAGATATGGTGCAACTACACTGCGTGATTTATTAAATTATTTTTTTACCAAGTATCAAACATAAAAGTAACATTAATATTAGTAACTAATTATAATAAAATAGGCAATTTATATTCAGGTATACCACAACAAGCACATTGCGTTATAATCGTATTAAATACTTAGTAATTGTCAATATATGAAGGGTTCCGCTGTAAAATCTGTTAAGTAACAGTTTCTTGCTTTGGAGATATTTAACGATTTAGATAAGATTATAAAATTAAAATCAGTTTTATAATATTTATGCAATTTTTTACACGATTATGTCGCAGATATTTTTTAGGTAGTCAAATTTAATTAAAACAAAATATAATGATTTTTTTTTGTGTCTTTGGTCCTAAAAAATATGTAAAAAATTGCTAGTTAACATGTTTCACGCCAGAATTAGTGACAATAAAATTAGCAGTGACAGAAATATGTAGTTTTTATTCTAATCAAAGAGACAAAGACTGAAACTTGAAAAAATATATTTTACTTATCGCTAAACTTAATTTTCCTCTTCTGGTAGATGTTGATGCGACTCAGAAGTAAGTGATAGGAAATATCTATAATAAATAGAAGGAATGTATATTAAACATGAGAGAACATACTGTAATTTACTGTCCTCAATAGGAAGTTGATTTTCATATTTCTTATTTGCGTTTGCAATAAAGTCTGAAATGGCTATTAGTCGACCCCTTTTCCTAAGCGAGATTTCTTCTGCTAAGCCGCTATAGTTTGAGTAGACGTAAAATAAATGGACTTTCTGCGTTCATCTCAAATTTTACACGAGAAGTTAAGGAAACTGCATCACCATTTATAGTTTTCGTAGGCTGATTAAAAAAATTTCTTATTCTGTAAAATCAAGATCATCTCTTGAGGACATTCTTGTAACAATAAATGGATTTTTTCTCTGACTATTTGCTAACACACTGTACCAACCATTTTGATCGTACACAGCAGTTTGACTTCTGGCATGTTTTTCGATCAAGCCAAAGTCGGTATGATCGGACGGCATCATTGAATGTCCCGATTGAAAGAATACGTGACCAATTTTTTTAAATTTCTCTACAGCTAGAAGGTGCAACCAAAGGCCTATGACTGTCCAGTTTTTTTTGGCCGCAACAGTTGTCGATGAAAGCGTACAGTATGTCTCCACTTGTGATATGGTCATCGAAATACTTTTTTAGGCGACTTGCAATTTCTATTGCACCCCGCTTGGCTGTGCTCTCATCCCAAAAGAAAAAGAATCCTTGCTCTTTGTCTCCACTACACCTATGGATGCTTAAATTATAATACCACATTTTTTTCTTATAAAAGGATGCATGGGCCTGCTGTTTCGGAGTAGGGAGTGCTTGCTGCAAATCAAAGGTTATTACATGAATATTTTTATTTTGTTTAGATTCAGCTATCGCATTTTTTAGTGCGTCTCGAGCAGCCCAGCTTTCCGTAAATGGATTTCTTGTTTAACCTGAATAGATTTGATCTTAAGTTTATTATTCGATAATTTAGCTTGATCAAGTTCTATTTTGTTTATATCACACTGTGAATAGGTGTCAGATTTGGGAGACTTAAAGAAAATGTTGTATTCTTCAGTTACAACTCTTCTGAATTTATCTTCTGAAGCTGGTCTGATATTGTCTTTTGTACAGATATTTATGTATTCATTATAAAACACCGTGATGTTATATTCCATACTCATGTATATCTTGTTTGGGTTGTTGGATCTCGAATAATGACTTTCATACTTGGGTAGCTTATCGATAAATGCCTTAATTTGCCTTAAATCCTCTTCACTATACTTTTTTTTGTGATGCTCATGTCTTCCTGTATCATCTTTTTTCGGTAGGATTTTCCCGTCCTTCAGCTTTTTTACTAAGTCCTCTATTCTCTTCCAACACCATGTACTGAGCAAAAAGCTTTTTTACAAATTACTTTGTTTGCGTCAATTTGGTAACAAATGGTCTGATCCTTTTTACTTCCTGTCTCTTTAGGGGCCCAAATAGATAGGCATTTTGGACATCGTGGTCTTGCAAATCCCAAAATTGGGTAAAAATATTGTTCCGTAGGTTATTGTCAATCTTCTCAAAGCATTTTCTATTACAGTTACAAAGAGGCTCGATTTGACGTTTTGGTACCTCTTTTCCTTTACCTCTGTATGATCTGTAACACTCGCCACTACCTTTGAATAGTTTAATTTTATTTTGCAATGGCAAACCTTGTTTTCTCTTTTTTCCCCTTCGATGTTGTTCATTGTCCTGAAATGAATGTATGTAAAATCTGTCACGTACAGGTTTACTTGACAGGTACAAACTTAACATAAGAACAGCATAGCTTTCATGTAAAATATGTTAAGTGTAGTACAAAACAGGTTTTACGTGAAATCGTGCCAATAATAAAACTTTGCCAACCTCAAAATTTTCCTGATTTTCTACTGAAGAGTCAGTATTTGAATAATCTGGATCAGCATATGAATCATCAATCGTGCTCAGGATGTCACTATCAGAAATAGTTTCCTACATAATCACAAAGATATATGAAAATTTATGTCACTGTTGACTACAGGATGCATCAACGTGTGTATATAACAGGTTTTACTTGAAGAATACCTTCGAAAGTATCACTTGCCAGCAGCGCTACCAACTAGCACCGCACCACTTAAACCACTGGCGCAAAATTTAAGCTGTTAGTCTGAAGACTTAATCACTTAACATGTTCTACATGTAAAAAAACAATTTATTTTGGATATGTTACTTGACAGGTTTTACAGCCGAATCCCTCATATGTCAAGGACTAATTGTCAATATATGTCAAATAATATCCAGTTTGTTTATTGAAGTGTCTTCTTTAAAACAGTGTATTTCTTATGTTATAGTATAAGTGCATTATAAAGTTAATAGAGATGATTTAAGACGGGTGTATCCCATGTTTTTATTGACCGATAATAAAGCAGAGTCTCTTTGAGGCGTGCGAAAGGGTTAAAACTTTTAAAAATTAATGATATCTCGTCAAAAACATAAATGTGAAAAGGGGTCCAAGTTCAGTACAAACAACGTCGTTTCAACGGAACTTCGACGTTCGGGGTTGTTAGCTTCGCCAATGAAAGAACTGAGATCTGAACGGGTGCCAAGTTCCATAGGACCTTACAACTGGCACTTACAGTAGGAATGTACAACGGTCCTCAATTAATTTAGAAGAAAATTTCTTACGTTCTTTGATGTGAAATTTATAACTTGACAAGTTTTAATAGTTTTAAATTACGTTTATTAACCGAATAGTCCGAACTGTATAGAGATTTGGATAGGGATGTGTGGGGCTCAGCCCATAGGATTGTAACTAAGAGGGTGGGAGCATAGCAACAGGCACTACCAATAGATAGGATTAGGAAGGTGGCAAATACTCTCTTTCCGATAAGAGAGAAGGTGCCCTGGCAAAAACAGTATGCCCAAGGGGAGATAGCCCCATTTTCGGGAGAGGAATTGAGGAAGGCGGCAGGGAGGGTGAAGCTAGGGAAAGCGCCAGGTGTAGACGGAATGCCGGCGGAAGTTATGAGAGCGCTAGTGGAGGAACATCCTCAGGTGATCCTAAGGATTATGAATGGAATGGTTACTAGTGGGGCCTTCCCTAAATGCTGGAAAAGAGGAGGTTAGTACTAAAAGCAAAGGAGAAGAAGGTGGAAGGATTCACGG
Organism: Rosalia funebris; assembly: GCA_037954035.1. NCBI lineage: Eukaryota > Metazoa > Arthropoda > Insecta > Coleoptera > Cerambycidae > Rosalia > Rosalia funebris. The sequence goes on along the minus strand of JAZFAV010000009.1, from coordinate 25,815,501 downwards.
AAGAGTACAGGTCTATATGCGTGACCGCATATATGCATATATATATATATATATATATATATATATATATATATATATATATATATATATATATATATATATATATATATAACCTTATTGGGAGCTACTTAGAAGATAGGAAGATACTCATCAGGGACGGGGATGGTAGAGAAGAGACCAGGGTGGTCACGTGCGGTGTTTCTTAGGGCTCTGTTCTTGGACCAGTCTTGTGGAACGTAATGTTTGATGGTATGTTCAAGATCAGGGTCCCTACGGGAGTAACGATAGTGGGATATGCGGACGATCTGGCCATCCTGGTGGTAGGTAGGAGAGCGCACGACATCAGAGAAGAAGCGAATCTGACGATTGATAAGATCAAGAGGTGGGTGGAGGGCAAAAACCTCAGTTTGGCAGTGGAAAAGATGGAGGCTATCCTCCTTACGAGGAGGAGGAAACCACCAGCAATTGAGTTCCGGATCGGTGGGGTTAGAGATGGAAAAATGCTGAAATATCTCAGGGTGTGGCTAGATCCAGGCATGCACTTCAGGTTACACCTCGAGAAGACGATGGTGAAGGTTGGAAGGACGGTGTCGGCTCTGGGACGCCTGATGCCCAACATAAAGGGTCCCAAGGCTGGAAAAAGGAGAGTGCTGGCGGGAGGGGCGCAGTCCATCCTATTGTATGCCGCTCCCGTATGGGTGAATGTTTTGGGAAAGGAGAAGTGGAGGCAGAGTGTGGCGAGTATCCAGAGAAGAGCGGCGTTGCCAGTGGTGAGTGCATATAAGACGGTGTCTGGTGCTGCGGCGTTAGTGATAGCCGGTATGCCTCCGATCGACCTTCTTGCGAGGGAGAGAGAGGAGGTATATCGGGGGTCTGAGAGGAGGGATGCAAGGGAGAGGATGTGGACGAGATGGCAGGAGAGGTGGGATGCAGAGACATATGCGGTATGGACGAGGTCTCTCATCCCAGCTGTCCGGCCTTGGGTCGAGAGACAGCACGGAGAGGTAGGATACTATCTTACGCAGGTGTTGACGGGCCACGGATGCTTTGGCGAGTACCTGCGTGGGATAGAGAAGGTGGATGGAGATGAGTGCGTCTACTGCGGGGAAAGGGCAGTTAAGCGGTTGAGTTCTACTGAACCCAACGCAAAATAATTAAAATAGGTTCATAAACATATATATATATATATATATATATATATATATATATATATATATATATATATATATATATATATATATATATATACAGACGAATCGCATATACAGACGAATCGAGAGCCTGCGCCTTTTTTTCGTCTGTTAAACAATTATATTGTATGATTTAAACTTGAATGATATGTTAGTCATAATAATGACTAGTGAAACAAAACCACTATGTCGTTACATTAAAGCCTTTATATTTGAAAAATAGTTGCATCAGCGACAAAGCACTTGCTTTTACACACATAGTTGACGAAAAATATATCCACCTGTTGAACTCAATCGAGACAAAATAGACTGTTTAAAAATATTATCATTGAAATCATAAGTAATTATTTCTATTTCTTTACTTTTAATTTACATTGTCCTTACTACGACTACTGTTATTATATTTATATGTGCGAGTATATACATACTTATGAATTTTAATATTAACTATGTTAAAAATAATATCATTTATTCTTTCTTTTTCTTATTACCCTCCCCTGTCATCATGTTATCCTTCCTGTATTAAATAATTTTCTTTATCCTAAATGGAATCTTCTTCAACTAAATAAAAATATGTGTATAGGAAGTAGTCGACGACATTTATAAAAGGAGTGTTCCTTTAAATACTTCTTCGCCGTTATTACTTATTTTATAGCCGAAATGGGGAAAAATAAAGTTATTATCATGGTATATTTTCTCATTTCATACCAAGATTACTACGGCTGTCTTCATATATTCAATTTAATGGAAGCACAACGACTTTAGCTCCGAAGCTCTAAAATATAAAATATTCCCCTGACGCGTTCACGACTATTTCAGTAAGTCTGGCCGATATTCCCAAGTTACGCATTGCATTTCAAGTGCCTAGTATTTCTCAATATGCATAACGATAATTCAGTTCCAGTTCTTGATTAGAGTATTTGTGGTTCAGACATATTAATTCTAGTACTAACAGTATCTCCATATAGGGTGAGTCGAGAGGAACGGACCAAACTCCAGGAATGTATTGTACGCATGAAAATAATGCAAGAAAACTCAAATGTTGCTATTCGATTTTTTTATCCACTTTTACTTTATACATTTCATCTTTGAACCAACTCCATAAACAATAATCTAGTGCTGTGAGGTGTGGAGATCTTGGAGGCGAACTACTAGGATCACCGCGACCAATCCAACGCCCTGGAAACCTTTCGTCCAAATGTTCCTATACCTGACGACCGAAATGTGCAGGAGCTCCATCTTGCTGGTAGTACATTTGCATTCTGATGTTTAAAGGAACATCCTCTAATAGTCTTTAAGTAGTTGTCTCCTGTGAGGCGATTCTCCAAAATAAAAGGGCCAATTAAATAACCATCGATAATACCACACCACACGTTTACCTAAAACTTATGTTGAAAATTACTTTCGACTGTTGCGTGGGGATTTTCATCTGACCATGCAGGACAGTTGTGAGTATTATTAATGCCGTCATGGGTAAATGTTGCTTCATCTGTAAAAAGTATGGGCGATACAACACGAGGATTCTTATTTATCCACCGATGAAATTCCATACGTTTATGATAATCTTCCGTTTGTAGATGCTGTACTCTCTGTACGCGGTATAGATGTAAACCTTTGCTGGTGGAGTGTGTTTATTACTATTGCACCAATTCACTGTGTACTTATTGCCATATGAGCAAGTTTGAATACATTAAACATCTGTGAAATCCAAGAGCACCCAATTTAATTTTTAAAACGATGGCAACTTAAAATAATTTTTATTTTCAGGGATTTATTTAGATGATACTCTCAGTGAATATACAGGGTGAGTCGGGAGGAACAGACCAACCTCCAGGAATGTATTGTACGCGTGAAAATAATGTAAAAAAACTCAAATGTTGTTATCCTATATTTATTTATTTTCAAGTTATAGCGTAATTAAAAATGTTTATCTAGTATGCCATGTTCGAGGTTTAAAAACATTTGATAACTTTTTTGTTTTGACAATGTCAGTGTATTGTGACAGTGATTTAAGGTTTAATTAGAAGTTTGAACGATTAAAGTATTACAAAATGCCACACACGTATTCAAATTTGGAATATGAAAATATGGTGTTTGTTTATGGTTTTTGTAATGGGAATGCTAGAACTGTTGTTGAAGAATATCGTCAATGGTTTCCACATCACAAACATCTTAATAAAAATGTATTTATCAGAGTTTTCAACAAACTGTGCGAGACCGAAAAGCTTCCCAGTGTTAACGTAACATCTGAACGAGCTACTCGACAACATTTAGAAGAGGTAGAAGATATTCTGGATGTAGTAGTAGAAGATGCAACGACCAGCTCACGAAGAATTAGTATTCAATCGGGAATTCCACAAACAATAGTAATAAACACACTCCACTAGCAAAGGTTTATATCCATACCGCGTACAGAGAGTACATCATCTACAACCGGAAGATTATCATATTTATATATATATATATATATATATATATATATATATATATATATATATATATATATATATATATATATATATATATATATATATATATATATATATATATATATATATATATAAATATGATAATCTTATCTGATAATACCATTTTAAAGAGCACAACCTCAATACAACCTAAATTCGGTCATGGAATGATCAATGACTGATATAACATTTACATCTCGCGCTATTATAATATAAAAATTATAATTATGGCAGAATATCATATTGATATTTCGACTTATTAAAATAAGAATATCATATTGATATTTTACAAGAGCAAAAGTGTAATACTGATGTATTGACCGTGACGTTGTTAATAGGATACTCCACACAATGGAAGATTGTGCACGACTAAATTTCATCATATCTATTACTAAATTTCAACGACCGACGACGATGATCTTAATGAACATCAAAACTCAAACTACACGAGAGGATAAGCCACACTGTAGCATACGGATCTGAGGCGTGTCCAGGCCAGATACGTATGCTACAAAAAAAGATGCTAATATTTGGTATAGTAAAATATTTGGTACAGCACAAACTGATAATCTAAATAACCTAGACCATTAACTAGGTAACCTAACACATAAACGTGATATAGCGAGATTCATAAAAAGTAGAATCATAGGTTATTTTGGATAAGAATGAGAATGAATGAGCATAAAATACGTAAAAAGTGCCTATAATGGAAGGAAATGGAGAGGAGGAAATTGTAGGAGAATGAGAGAAAAAACTAGGATCGATCATGTTGAACACGATATGAAAGAAATGAATATTAAAGGATGAAAAAGGTTATATATGTAACGAAATATTTTAACAGGGTAGGAGGCTTCAATGGAATCATTGAAAAGGCTAAAACTCACAATGGGGTTGTGATGCCAGATATTTCTTCAACAATTAATAAAATGATCTGTGAGTGGTTTTGATATGCAATATTTATATATATATATATATATATATAAATATATATATATATATATATATATATATATATATATATATATATATATATATATATATAAATATGATAATCTTCCGGTTGTAGATGCTGTACTCTCTGTACGCGGTATGGATGTAAACCTTTGCTGGTGGAGTGTGTTTATTACTATTGTTTGTGGAATTCCCGATTGAATACTAATTCTTCGTGAGCTGGTCGTTGCATCTTCTACTACTACATCCAGAATATCTTCTACCTCTTCTAAATTTTGTCGAGTAGCTCGTTCAGATGTTACGTTAACACTGGGAAGCTTTTCGGTCTCGCACAGTTTGTTGAAAACTCTGATAAATACATTTTTATTAAGATGTTTGTGATGTGGAAACCATTGACGATATTCTTCAACAACAGTTCTAGCATTCCCATTACAAAAACCATAAACAAACACCATATTTTCATATTCCAAATTTGAATACGTGTGTGGCATTTTGTAATACTTTAATCGTTCAAACTTCTAATTAAACCTTAAATCACTGTCACAATACACTGACATTGTCAAAACAAAAAAGTTATCAAATGCTTTTAAACCTCGAACATGGCATACTAGATAAACATTTTTAATTACGCTATAACTTGAAAATAAATAAATATAGGATAACAACGTTTGAGTTTTTTTACATTATTTTCACGCGTACAATACATTCCTGGAGGTTGGTCTGTTCCTCCCGACTCACCCTGTATATTCACTGAGAGTATCATCTAAATAAATCCCTGAAAATAAAAATTATTTTAAGTTGCTATCGTTTTAAAAATTAAATTGGGTGCTCTTGGATTTCACAGATGTTTAATGCATTCAAACTTGCTCATATGGCAATAAGTACACAGTGAATTGGTGCAAAATCAGTATTTATATAGACATAATCATAACTTTGTTATTTATGTGTATTATTTATTTTATTATTTAAGGTGAATTCATAATGTTAAACGATATGAAATTTTCATATCCCTTTGATATAAATAATTATATATCATGTATATATTTTGAGATATTTCAATAGAAACAATCTGGTGTAATTAAATAAATTGAAAACTATACATAGTTTTTAATGAATTGAAGCATTTTAAACGATAAATCACTTTCATAATATTATAAGTATCAATGCATGAGCATTCTTTGGAGAGATTTAAAGAATATTATTTTATTTCCAATAATGCCTTTTTAAATAGGAGCACAGAGCATACTTCAAGTAGTATCTGATAATACCATTTTAAAGAGCACAACCTAAATACAACCTAAATTCGGTCATGGAATGATCAATGACTGATATAACATTTACATCTCGCGCTATTATAATATAAAAATTATAATTATGGCAGAATATCATATTGATATTTCGACTTATTAATGTAAGAATATCATATTGATATTTTACAAGAGCAAAAGTGTAATACTGATGTATTGACCGTGACGTTGTTAATAGGATACTCCACGCAATGGAAGATTGTGCACGACTAAATTTCATCATATCTATTACTAAATTTCAACGACCGACGACGATGATCTTAATGAACATCAAAACTCAAACTACACGAGAGGATAAGCCACACTGTAGCATACGGATCTGAGGCGTGTCCAGGCCAGATACGTATGCTACAAAAAAAGATGCTAATATTTGGTATAGTAAAATATTTGGTCCAGCACAAACTGATAATCTAAATAACCTAGACCATTAACTAGGTAACCTAACACATAAACGTGATATAGCGAGATTCATAAAAAGTAGAATCATAGGTTATTTTGGATAAGAATGAGAATGAATGAGCATAAAATACGTAAAAAGTACCTATAATGGAAGGAAATGGAGAGGAGGAAATTGTAGGAGAATGAGAGAAAAAACTAGGATCGATCATGTTGAACACGATATGAAAGAAATGAATATTAAAGGATGAAAAAGGTTATATATGTAACGAAATATTTTAACAGGGTAGGAGGCTTCAATGGAATCATTGAAAAGGCTAAAACTCACAATGGGGTTGTGATGCCAGATATTTCTTCAACAATTAATAAAGTGATCTGTGAGTGGTTTTGATATACAATATTTATATATACATATATATATATATATATATATATATATATATATATATATATATATATATATATATATATATATATATATATATATATATATATATATATGTATGTTCTTCTATCTTAAACGTTTTAAAGATCCCATTAAGTGTAGAAAAATTTTGAGCAGAAGTTTATATTGGTTATATAACTTAAGAAATTATTTACATTTAATGCCGAACACAGAACGCCTATACACAATGTTCTAGAAAAGTGAAGATTTCAGTAAACCTCCGTCGGAGAAAAAATTTATATAACTTGCAATTATTGATGTGAACTTGAATTGTCCAGTTATACTTATTGATATAGTATTATCAATAATTCAATAGATTTACTAAATCTACTGTGTACCAATACTTAATATATGGTAACAATATTACTTTTGAAAACAAATATATTTCACAAATTTAAGTATACTAATGAATTATCGGAATATTATTGAAGAGGATCAGCTATGGCTTTAACGGGTTTTTATTATCAAATATATTTCGCATTTGCTTCTATATATATTAAGCCTGGAAGTTTAATTATCTGAATTATTGCATATCTACACTTTGTTCTTCATATTCTATTCCTTTGATAATTAGCCTTATTATGCAGCATTTACGTCGTCCAAGGCATTAATCTTATCGCAAAATGCTAGGCATTTGTAATAAGTTTTATAAAATTGCCATGACGCATCACTTTCTTTCTTCTTTCCTATTAGTCATCTACTATAATAATAGCTATTATTCAACAGAATTCTCATAACATTCCCCTACATGAGCATCATGAATAACTCAAATGTTCCTTTATAGGGCTGAATGTCTGCTTTATTTCTTAACAAACGGACATTTTATAAATAGGTTTATAACGGATTATAACTCTACATTCACGCACTAAATATCCACAGAAGGCAAATCGCTATAATATCGCATCAAGACGAAGTTGGAACAAATTCATTAAGGGTGCGTTATTAGAAGACTAAATTTTTGTAAATTATGCACGAAGATTTCATCAGTATCATTCTGTTGAGTATGGAATGACCTATAGTTGGACATTTGTCAGTTTCTTATACAAAATATCTCTCGCTGTTTTCGAAGTACGCGTGGAGTTGATCTTATTACTGTAACAAGGTGACTCTTGTGTAATATTCTTATTGTAGAAACCCCCTGTATAGTGTCCTTTCAGGCAGGTCCGCAGTTGAGGGAACATCCGGTTGCCATTAAGCTCTCTATTCTGAGTAACCTTTTTTTTAATATTAGTAAAGCGCCATTGTGGTCATCAAAATTTATTAGAAAGTTGGTGACGACATTCTGAAGAGTGCCCTAACATTTGCCTGGATACAAGTGGACAAGTGAATGGCATTCTTCTAACATGTGTCAAGAAAGTTATATTTGGCCTGTATTTTTCTAAATTCCCAGAACAAGGGTTAACTGGATAAAGAGCTTATTTTAAAGATTCAAGTATGCCACCCAACAGATGTCTATATGGACACAATTCATCAAAGGAAATCATATTAGATTGTAAATTAATTGAAATAGAGGAACGACTAAGTTAAATTAATTAAGGCTATATAGTAAGGCTATATTTAATTAAATACCCGTCGATTGGTCCATGGAGAGCTTTCGTTGCATTTATCTCTGTATAGTACTGGCATGGACCAATCATAACTGATCATAGAATATCACGACATATAGCGGGATACGAGGGAAAATATTAACAATATAGTTAACATTCAATGTTTTAATCAATGGTTTAATCAATGTTTTAATCTATACATAAGTACATATGTACAGAATTGCATATTATGATCCTACAATTAATTATCATGTTTGTTTGCATAATAAGGAGGGATGTCGATATTCGACATATGCACAGACGGTAACCCGAAAATCAATATTATTGGTCGAAGTACGAAAGCTTCAAGATCTCAGCCAATCCTGGCCTGGTTCGTCTAAACCACCCCTGTGGGATGTTGAGCTCTTGAAGAAAGTTATAATTTTTGTCAGTTCTGTTTGGGCCATCTTTCAGTAAACATTTTAATAAGTATTCAGTATATAAATATTATCCCTTTTCTAAATTTTGTTGTTAGTTTCGGGTTACCTCTGTAGAGCATTATTAAATTTTACACTATTTTATTTGCTTAAGTTTACCATATTGTTTTGTATTTGTAACTATCCCATTTTTCTAATTTTATTTTACTTCTTTCTTTTTTAATATATTTGTTAATTTTATTCATTGTTATTAAATTAAATGTTTCCCTTGTTAATTAAATCGGTGTTTCTCTCGTGTTGGCTAGTGTTGACTTTAATGTAAGCATTTCTGGGGTAACTCGACAAAACGAGTAATTAAGGTAAGGTGAACCGAGGTACTATTTGTTTGATATGGAGCCAGAACAATCACGACCGATGACGAGAAGAAGGTGTTGGGTAAGAAACGATTTCCTTTTCTTAGTTTCGAGTAAGAGTATTTCACGATAGAACCCACATATTAATATGTATAAGATAAATTTATATAAGACTCCCTTTCTTTATAATTTTGTGCCAGCCTCTTTTGGTAAACTCTTACCTGTTGGTAAGGTTAATCAGCTTATAGGTCAAGCGTCAACCAACCATTGGTACATAAAGTTGGTACATTACCTTTATCATAGTTTACTAAGGTTTCGGAAACAACGTTCTTCTTCAAATTTAAATCTGGAAGGGTTTTGAGTTTTGAGCACAAAAACCGTTTCGTTATTAAATTTTTTTAAGATATATAAGTAAAGACATTTAGCATAAATATTGTTGAAAAGTTTATATCCGTTGCTCTAAAAAATGTAAAATAAATTAATAATCATTGATCTTTATGGCGATTTAAAACCTTTACATTTTGCTTCGTGAACTTAGAAAAAAATGTAATTTTTCATTATTAGTATTTATCAACCGATACTTTGAAATCGAAAAAACTATCGTACAATATTGTTGAGGTTCCATGTTATAATGATTGATGACTTCTATGATTTTTTAAATAAAAATATTTTAGGAAAATTAAGAAATATAAGATAGTTAATAAGAGAAACAGTTAGTAAAAGTAAATTCTGTCTATTTGTTAATATGCTATTGTAGAACTATGATATATTTCTCGGCAGTTATCTTTCCATTTTACTTCGGACCTATTATTAGAATGTCTGATACTGAATAGCCTTTGAATAGTCTTTGGCTAGACTTCGTCCTTGTAAGAGACTATGGTTTATATTTTGTTTCTATAAAATTTTACAATAAATCGACTTAATTTGTGAAAAGTTAAGTATTAAGATAGTATTAATCTGGAGCGCGTGGGGCTTCGTATTTCACGACAGTGATAGATAGATAGTTGATTACCATTACATAATTATTGAAGAGTGTATTTAAATAACTGTTTAATTACCAAAATTTATGAATTCCATTTCATCATTACAAAGTGGTCTATGTGGCTTTGCCAATAACATAAATACCGGTCTGTGTCCATAAAGTTTTATTTAAGCCTCACCTGTTCTCCGCTAAATGACAGAAGTTATAAGTCCAACACCGCTTTCTGTTATTAATGGTCTATATTCCATAACATTTTCTGTGCTTGTATCCTCACTGCGGTCTATTTTTACAAACGAGCTGAACGAGTTGCTATAGATTTTATATTAAAATGAAGCGAAAGAGAGGGGAATGCAGTGATATTTAAGAAAGGAAGCAAAAGAGAAACAGTGGTAAATCATATGTGACTCAAAGAGGCATTGAAAAAGATGCGAAGAATCCTCCAAAGGAAGTGGTAGGAGCAAGTTATTCAGGTTTTGATCATTCCGTGCATTATTCTGTTTATTTCGTTGTAAATGCAAATACAAATTGTGTTGCAAAGCCCTTTCATTTAAGCAGAAATGTAAGTTGTTCCACGCATTTTATGAAATGGGTGGATAGGAAAATCAGTCCACGTACTTAATTGTATTAATGCATATTGGCGAAATCAAAAAAAGAAGACATGGAACATATGAATATCCTGCTAACAGTAGGAGAATAAATACGGCTTATTATACTGTACCAAAAGGAGATGGGGGAGTAACTCGAGTCTTACTAAAAACGTTTCAAGAGATATTTGCCTTAACCCATAGAAAAGTTCAAACACTGACAGAGAAGAAAAAGTGTGGGGACCTAATGTATGAAGAGAATATAGACAATAAAAAGAAGCACAGAAAATATAGAGAAGAAGATGAACAGAAGGTTGTTGATCATGTAAATCTGATTTCACGTGAAATAAACCACTACACATGGAACCGTAATTCAAAGGAATACCTCAGCTCCGACTTAAATGTGCATCGTTTGTATCGAGCTTATAAAGAGATGTTCCCTGACAGTAACTTGACTTATCGAGTCTACTACAAAGTTTTGCTAAGAAAATTTCCCAATCTGAGTTTCAAACCATCGAGGAAAGTGGATTGTGATGATGATTTTGTGATGATTGACTGTTTACCTGATCCAGACCATAAGCGTTCTTTTGAAGAACTTATTAATGCACTTAGACCACATTTTGTATTACTGCTTGAACGTTTTTAAAACTGTTACATTTATGATACATTTAAGTTTTGTTTCTTTGTAAAAACCATTACTGTATACTTACTTAAACGGTATTAAAAATAACTAAATCAATTCAATTTTATTTTATTTATGAAAACGTGAAGTTAATGGAACAATACTGTGCATTTTGTCGAATTGGTAGTTTTGTCACTTAGACCGTTATTTAATTACAGTCTGCAATTATATCTGTGGATTGTTTTGTATTTGCTAGGCTATATTTCGTTAAAAAAATATAAACAATGTAAAGGGATGAATCATCATACGATTGTAAGCCATTTGTAGCGTCCTCTCTATTTAAATAGTCATTTTCGAAGTATGGGTTGATAAACCAGATCAGAATAAAAATATATTTTAAAATTCCCGAGCGAGATCCAACAAATGGCTAGAAAATTAAAGATAGAATATACTTATGAATACGACAGAAATTACCAGGTAGATTAGGTATTATTTCAATGATAATGATATATTCTGTTATTACATCTACAGTATGTCCACCTCGGCAAAATATCTTGGTTATGCCTGAAAATATAACAAATTAACAAGTTCTTCTCTAACCTCTTCATTCTCTTTATGGCTATGGCTGACCATATGATGGAATACACAGGGCATCCGAATTTTACTTTTTTAATTATGCAACTCATTATTTTTATTTAACTTTCAACTTAATATTTTGTTTTTATACTCATATGTTTAGCTTTAACTTATTATTGATTTTCTATTATAATCTTATGATGTTATCGTATGCAATATTATATTTTATATAATGATCATATTTCATAGTATTTAGCTAATATTTCATATGTACAAGGAATAACTTGATGAAAAAAATTATTTATCTAATGTAACAACAAAAACTGGAGCTCGGTGTTTCACGAAAGCCGACAGATTACACGTTTCTCGATGGGCGTTTCGCCAACCAAGTTAGCATCTTCGGGAGATGATTACAGCTAGTTTTAAACTATCGCTTACTTTATTCATTTATACCACATATCTTTTCAGATTTACTAAACTGTTACGCACATTTTCGGTTTCATGCAGTAATAAATTCACTCAACTTGATTATTTTTCTTCACGGTCAATGATCAGTGAAGGAATAATTTCACATAAGTGTTCGTAGCAAATTTATCTTCTATTTTTGTTGCTGTATCGATGTTCCAGCCCCTTCTCAGGATTAATGTCACAACATAAAATATAATATACAATTCCTATAAATACAGTTATCATCATAGTTCAAGGATTTTAAAACCTATTGTGTGGTTTTTGAGGTTAAGTTGAAACAAATTTGTATGATTATGAACGCTACATTTCAAATGAAAATGCTTTCTCAACATCAGATTCCGCATTTACGGATGTAATATTTGATTGCATCTAGAGGAAACCCGATTATTTAGATAGAAGAATAAAATTAAAGTTACCGTTTTAAATTTTTATAATTTTCATTATAGCTCACTACTATACTTTACTATTGCCATGACTATTGTTTATCCAAACATTGCAAGGATCTAATATTTTTCGAAATAATGAAAAAGGGTAATAGTGTTTTCGTTTAACATAAAGTTAAAAGGATTTTCAAGTAAAGACCTAATTAGTCAATTATAATTACTTACCAACTTAAAGTTGTTATATTATTATAAAATAGTAGAAGTACGATATTCCTAAACATTGTAGTTTTTCTATTGTGGTGAACAAGTTGACATAAATCTTTATCTGAAGTCACATTAGACAGATGGAAGATTTATTTTATGTATTTTGTCTTCTGTAATTTGACTCCGTCTTATATTATTGTTCAATAATGTTGGTGGAAGTAATAAGAAATAATGAAATATTGAAAGTAAGTATACAATTTACCCTCGGCAAAATTAATTAAACACGAAATTCAAGCCCTCACATGATGTATATAGATTATAATTCATTAAAATATGAATAAACTTGTATTTTTCATATTGACCAAAAGTCTGGTAACTCTAGCGTTGTAAAATGTTTTACGCCTCCTAAATTCAAAACATTAACTTTCACTTAACCAGTTAACTATCCCTGTCTTAATATATGTTTTTCTTTACAGTTGCTTCTTCTATAAAGACTTATTTATTATTGATTTATCTCATATTCATATTTTTTGTTAACTGTTGAACATTTTTGGAAAACTTTTCCCCTATTTTTTCCAATTCTTTTGACAGTAACACATTTAGAATTACCTTCATTGAAAAGTTTATTTAAAAACAAAATATGTAAAAGAAAATCACTTATGTAACTGAAAAAAAAATCCATAGAGGCAAAATTATTATTAGATCTGTCTACTTTAAATGACGAAAAAGGTATTATCAAATAATTTGACGATGTAATAATGGGAAATAAAAATTTTGGGAGATGACATATTTATATGTAGTAGTTGTGCTGCCATGGATCCATTAAATAATTTGTGTCATTTGATGGACTACTTTGCCTAAGCCAATGTTACATCTTTAGATGCAGAAGGGTCGTTTTCCTTTATGGTATTTTTACGGCGCTGGACTTTGCTTATGGAAATAACTTTCAAGACATCTGTAATCTTGCAGATTTTTAGTCAAACCGATCCGAATTTTTAAGGCTCACTGGTTAAGTAAATTATATTAATTATTATAACTTATACATAATTGCTCATGTAGTTGATTCATACGGTGCACCATTGATGAGAATGCCTCATTAGTGGTGCATAAGTATTCCAGGTATTATGAAATTCCCAAATATGTTTGTGAGAGACCGCATTCGTGGGCAATTTCCATATAGTATTCTTTGTCCTTCCAAAACTTATTGTACCAAATTCAGTATAAATAACAGCGCATTAAATGATCATAGCATAGAAATTAAATCGAAGATAAATTTAATTTAAGGTTATATTTATATATTTATAAATTTAATTTAAGAAGGAGTCTGGCTATATTTATATAATTTTGTTACATATTGCTATATTTTAAACTATTTTATACAGGATAATGAAAAGGCGAGGTACGGTTTTTTTTCATTTAATTGTTTATATAAAGATCGGTTAGTCTCGTTAATTTTGGCGGAGGCGCCCGTCATAAATTTTGTAGTTACCAACAAAAGTAAATACCTAGGTTATGATGGTGCCAACCTCCAACGAAACAATAAAAAAATCAGTTAAAAAGAAAATAAATATAATTCAAAAATCGACTTAAATAAAACAATATTGTTGTGTCTTAATTACAACTCTAAGAAATGTTTACTATACGGCATACATGTAACAAGTTTAGTTCAATAGTTTCATTAGGTGACAATAATATAATTAGGAAATATACGCAGGGTGTTCATAAAATTCAGGGCGAAATTTAAGATAGTCTAAGATCTGCTGGGCTACTATGAGGCTACTTTGCAAAACATTATTTACTAATTTATTTGGTTTATTTTTTAATCATTCATCAATATGAAAATTATAATCAATAACTTTTTAAAAATTGAATTCTTAGTCATAACTAACTACCTAATAAAATTATTCGATCGATCCAAATAACTATCTCACTAGCACCTACTCGAATGTATATTGCCTCGCGCTCGCACCTACAGCTACCCTATATGTTTGTCTGGCCAGGGGTTAGAACTGTCGAAACTATCTGGCTACTGAGGAAATATCTTCTAATAGTTACCCAAGTAACATGTATAAAATTCAGCTTTTATACTATAACGTAAGTACAGTTAAAATTAATTAAAGTTTAAGGGTGTCTGGCAACGGGTTGCCACGGTATTAAGTGTCTGACAATGGATGACGTGATTTATAAGTTTATTCCGAAGAAAATATAAGAAAATTACGCTTTATTATTTGATAAATTTAAGTTGGTATTTTATACACCTTTGCTACTTGTTACCTGCCAAAGCCACGATGACCCAAACTTCATAGTAGCCCATCGTTCCTACCTGTGTTGGAAGTATGTGCTGAGAAACTTTCAACTTTTATAAAATAAGGAAGGTTTGGCATTCACGGACTCTTGCTCTAAAAGGAGATTGATAACAAATTATTTATTTTAATAAAAACGTGATTGCATATTGAGAACTGTTGTAGAGAAGATAGTGTCACTTTCTCGTAATTAACGGCAAAAAAAAACATACAGCATCGCTGAGCTCTCATACCACTTAATCTACTTTATGCAATTCTGGGTCACTGTAATAATAGTACCAATACTGTCTAATACTATTTGAATTATGTACCGATATATAAAAAATTATCTTGGACAAAGGTGTTAGTGAAATTGAAAGCGTCTGTGTTTTTCATATAACGTTATAAACTTGTCATGCGGGAAGTGACTATCGATCTTATGTGCTTGGTTCCGGCACATTTTAAAAGGAACGCATACATTTGAGGAGACAATTTTAACCAGAAAAACGAGAAAGTGGCACAACATTACAATACAGCATAAATTACAAATAAAAATTGACTTATAATTTAATAGTATGCTCCCGTCGTGGACGCTGGATCCTGCTTATACCGAGTTCCCTTATTTGTTTACCAGCTTCCTGCTAGTTGTGAGGGTACGTAACTAAAATAGCTGTAGGAAATTCCCCCGCCTTGTTCAATGTACAAATCGTGCCTCCTCACGCTATCAAAATAATGTTTGCAAGTGCATTCTGTTTGCACATTCTTCAACAATTATTTATTTTAGATCTTGCAAACGGCTATAGGAGTGTTGAAAACCCGATTTTTTTTTGTCATTAAGGCAAACTAAGAAAGTCCATAATAGCCATATAAGGAGACCTTGGAGAAGACGTACCTTGTGTATGTAAATTTATCAGCTGATCATAAAAAGAACCCGAGTAGAAAATGTATAGTTTCTCGTATCATATGTGCGGTTCCACCCTATTGCTGCAAATAGCCGTGCTGATATTAATTTGTATGATATAATTTATATCATAACATTTTATGATACATATTATAATCTCAAATGAAAAAGCTGTTTCACTTTATTTTTTATTTGTCTATTTAAGAAGTCATGTACGTACAGGGTGAGCGAAACTCGATGTCATCATCATCATATCGGTTTATAACGTCCTTCGCCGTCTTCCGATTCCTAATCTCCATTCCTCTCTATTTCACCACATGTTCTCGTCCAGACCTCTCTCCCGAATTTCATTATCAATGCCCTCTCTGCAGCTTTTTTGTGGTCTTCCTCGCCTTCTTCTTCCTTGTGGTTTCCAGTTTAGAATTTCTTTGGGTATTCTGTCTTTTGGCATTCGCTGAACATGCCCGTACCATACGAGTTGTTTGGTTCTTATATTATCTACAATGTCATATGTTATTCCCATCATATTTCTTATTCTCTCATTTGTTACCCTTCCTCTCTTTGATTTTCCAACTGACCTCCTCCAAAAGTCCATTTCTGTGGTTCTTATCATTCTTTCTGTTCTTTCTTTTATTGGCCATACTTCACAACTATAGGTTACTATACTTTTAATTATTGAATTATATATTCTTCTTTTATTTTCTTTTGTTATTTGTTTATCCCATAGAATGCTGTTCAACATTGTAATTGCTCTCCTCGATGTCGATGTCTTAGCTCTATTATAAGGAAAGGAAAAACGATTGAAAAAATCTGAAAAGAGGTTCTTAAATGGGATTGAGTGAGGTCCATTTAAGTCGTATTTGCATATTTTTCCATATTTGGAAACTGGAGTGAAGACGTCATCCAATTTTTGTTTTCAAAAACATACCTATATTTTAGCACATTTAAAAGGCGAAAATCTTTCTACACATTTTGTAAAGAAAAAAATTTGCTATCTTTTTCCGTTAAAGAATTATAAGCAAATTTGTAAAAAAAAATGTTATCAAAAATTCGCAATCGTATTCCTAGTAGCATTTGGAAACAAATAGCAAAGTCGCATCTGTCAATAATTAAACATTATTAATTAGTATTATTTATAAGTTTAACATTACAAAACACATAATATGTTACAACACAGAAAGAAACAAAGTATGTAGGCAATCACTACGACAGATTTTCAATGTGACCACCTCCCACTTCTAAACACTTATCCAATCTCCTCCTTACTTCTCTCACTGAAGCCTTACGAAACATTTCTGTAAATAGTTCATCGCAAACATTTCATCCCTTGGGCAACATAATTAATTCTTCGTTGTTAATGTTGATCTGACTAAATGTTCTAAATTATGAATTTTATAATCGTGATAGCTATTTTCTTTCAAAATTTTTCGTAGCGAACTATATTTTAAATTCAACTCATGACAGGCTTACCGAATCGAGTTCCTTGGATGGTTTCCAAAATACTGCAAAACATTGGCAACAGTATTGTCAGAATTGACCCTTTCAACAATTTTTCTTCCCTTTCGAGAGGAAAATGCCTCGTTATTTGCATTTTTAAGCTTGTAATAACACGTTCGGGGTATCTCTAGGCGTACAATTAAACTGTTCTTCTAGAGTTCTTTTGAGATTGCCCATAAACTAATAACATATCGACTTTTTCGTTGTGCGTGGACATTTTTGAAAATCAAATGACAACAAAATAATATTTGTCAACCATTAGATTAATTATTGACAGATGCGACTTTGCTATTTGTTTCAAAAGGCTACTTGTTTAAATCGTAACGATTGCGAATTTTCAATAATACTTTTTTTACAAATTTGCTTATAATTTTGTAACGGAAAAAGATAGCAAATTTTTTTCTGTGTAAAATATGTTCACAAAAATTATCCCTTTTTAAATATGCCAAAATGTAGGTATATTTCTGGGGACAAAAGGATTCGATGACGTCATTACTTCAGTTTCCAAATATCGAAGTATATGCTTATTCGGCTTAAAATGGACCTTACTCAATCCCATTTAAGAATCTCTTTTCAGATTTTTTCTATCGTTTTTTATTTTCTTATAATAGAGCTGAGGCTTCGAGTTTCGCTAACCCTGTACAACTTTAATTATTATAACCAAACATGATGATTTTCATTAGACACGTTTGGTTGTATATAATTAGGCTGTTAATTATATACAACCAAATGTATCTAATTAAAATCATCATTGAAAACAATCGATTGATGGTACTGGAAAAATCCTTATTTTCTATTCCTTCTGGCTCCGAATTTGTAGATAAAACCAATTGTCACAGACAGTTCTACTTTTTTTATTAACTTAAGAATCCTAACCACAATTATTGAGGGAGGGAAGTAATACATATTTTATTGACCTAAATAAATTAAATAATAAATTACCTAACATAGACTAGAAATGTTTGAAGTAATAAATAGTTTTATTAATTATAATAATTATTTCTTTGATAATAATTCGAAGAAACCTATTTAATGCTTTAATACACATAGACTATTTTACTATTATCCTCAATTTAAAAAATTGATAAATGAAATTGAGTCTGATATCACACCATATCATACCATTAAGTAGATTATATCAGCAATTATTTTATTGAAAGATCTTAATTTGTAAGCGCACGATATGTGGCAACCAGCCTAGCTACTATTATGACCTAGGCTCGAAACCCACAGTCGGCACGGCAATTTGCTGACACCGAGCTTCCTTATCTATTTACTAGTTTACTGCTAGTTGTGAGGGTACGTAACTAAACTAGCTGTAGGAAATGCCCCCACCCTGTTCAATTCACCAGTTTATGTGCCTCATCACTCTATCAAAATGTTTAGTGTATTATGGTTGCAAATTTTTCAACAATTATTTATTTTAATCCTTACTATTACACACTATTGCTGGGAATAGCCGTGCTGATATTTGTATCATACAATTTATATCATCTAATTTTATTATAGAAATGTCATTCAAAATGAAAAAGCTCCTTACTTTATTTTTTATTTATCTATTTAAGTGCTGTGTGTACAAGTGTAATTACCATAACCAAACTTGATGGATTTTCAATAAATATGTCTATTGAAAACAATTAGTTTATGGTAATAAAAGAAATCTAATGTGTGTCCATACGTTTGTCTTTTTGGCTTCGAGTTTATAGATAAAACTCATTTTCTAGAGACAATTCCACTTTTCATATTCACTTAAGGATACCTAACCACAATTATTGAGGGAGAGATGTAATACATATTTTATTGACTTACAGAAATTAAATAATAAATTACCTAATATAGAATAGAAATATTTGACGCAATAAATAATTCTATAAATTAAAATAAAATTATTTCCTTGAAAATTCGAAAAAAGCCTATTTAATGTTTTAATACACATATTATATTGACAATTTTACTATAGTCAATGCAATTTCAATGCAAATTGAGAAATGAAACTGAATCTGAAATTTTGTGTAACATTCTGCATAGTTTTTCTTTTTTCTGAGAGAATATTATCTAGTATAACTGGTATAAAGTATGAGTTGTTGAAGTAGATAGTTTCAAAACTATAGTTAGCTGTTACGCAAAACTAATATCAGAATATATCTATCGTTATTTTATTAAGCATATCTATATAAAATGAGTTAAAATTGATATTCAAAAAATATTTTTATTAAATGTAACGGTTTCACGAACAGTGGTATAGATTATCCTAATTGACCAGGAAGGTTTCTCTTTATACTTATTCTAAATGGGTCCCTGTCCTATCGATGAAAAAAATAATAAAACTCTATGAAAGTTTAGCCTGGACATAGTAAAATTATGAATATTAAAACAATGCTTTGTAGTAATAAAACTCAAGACAAACTAAATTTATCTATTGAAATTTACTGGCTGAATTATTCGGGTGGTCAGTAATCATTAAAACTAGCATAAGATTTAAATTATGTATTACTTATTTATTAACAACATCGTGATTCATCGTTCATAGATAGTTAATGTTGTTACATATGTATATCATCGCTTCAGAGCCAAAGTAGCGTAAATTTGCTACTATTGCTAACTGCAAGAAACTAGGATACTTCTGCTTTAAAATAATTTTTTTAGATACGATACTTTTTCATTTGACCGCAGCTTCCTTAGTATTATAGGAGGAAAGAAATGAGCTACTTGTGCACTGAATCCATGGTGCTAAAAATTATCCTAAGCGATTAAAAACTGAAAATGGCAAATGTTTCAGTTAGGTTACTTCTGCTCTGAAGTGATAATATGTAAAGGGTGGTCCAACCGAAACGCACGATGTTAATTGTAAATAAAACAAAAAGTTTTCAGAGAATTATCTTAATATTTTTTATTATGATAGAAGGATCTATGACAATTATGTGTGAAACAAAATATCGGCCAAATGCTCGCCACGGCTTCGGTGGCATACCTCTATCCGATGGTCCATATTTTCAATGACTCTGAGACATAATTGAGGTTCAATGTCGTTAATGTGCCGAATTATCTCATCCTTTAGCTCTTGAATTGTTCTTGGCTTATTGACGTACACTTTTTCTTTTAAATATCCCCAAAGAAAGAAGTCCAACGGTGTCAAATCACATGATCGTGGCGGCCAATTAAAATCACCACGACGTGAGATTGAACACGGCCATTGAACTTCTCGCGTAAAAGTGCCATTGTTTCGTTGGCTGTGTGGCAAGTGGCACCATCCTGTTGGAACCACATATCGTCCAGGTCCATATCCTCTGTTTCTGGCCACAATTGTTGGGCACGACGACGAGTCGAGGTTGACGGCTCTTCTGCTACACTATCGCGAACAACAGCAATGTTTTCCGCAGAACGAACTGGGTGAGCATGCACAGGTGTTTTCACATTTCCTACAGACCCAGTTTGCTGAAATTTGCGCACAATTCTCCCGATTGTGGACACATTTGGTCGATTATGCTGACCACACGAAGTGCACGAAATGCATTTTGATTTGAACGCCCATTTTCGTAAAAGGCTTCAACAATCTTAACGCGCTGCTCAATTGTGCACCTCATGGTTGAATTTGTTCAACACTGAAACAAAGAAATGTCAAATTAAGTTGGGCAAAAAACTTGACGTTAAGGTGTGACTCACAATTAACATCGTGCATTATGGTTGGACCACCCATTATATTGCCACGTGTTAAACTAATTTATGATAGGGAAATGAAAATATGAGGTGCGGTTTTTTTTTTCATTTCATTATTTTACATCATAACATAATGCTTGGAGAACTTTGTTAATTCTGGCGGATGCGCCCGTCATAGGTTTTATGGTTCCTAAACGAAGTAAATACCTAGGTAATGATGGTTCCAACTTCCAACAAATCAATTAAAATAAAAAAAATCTAATGTGTCTACTTATTTTTTTTTCCTTTTGGGAAGATAAGCCAGATAGATAAAACTCATTTGCCACACACGATTACACTTTTTTATGAACTTAGAGACCTAACCCAAATTATTCAGGGAGGGAAATAGTATGGGTGCAATACTCTGCTTACTCGGGGGTTAGTTAGAGCATTAAACATAGATAGGTAGACGACGGTATGACTGGAATGGATATACAAATATGTAAGTCATATGGGAATTCGAATTCTAATTTGACCTATTATAAAAGTCTAACTTTATATTCCTTAAGAACGTAAGGTTGTATGTACCATTATATTGTTAAAGGAAAGTAGTGTCTAGTTATTAGCTGGGGGTGAGATATTTGAAGCAACTATTATTTTTATCCAGTCTATGCTTACTCAAATATAGTGTCCGCAATTACAAATTATGTTATTAAAGTAGGTTCATTATTTCAAATCTAAACTTTATTTAGATTGTATAGAAATTGGTGATTTAGCCTCATGCTGGTAATATTTACTGATAACATGTTGTTACTTTTTACAGTGTATTGTTAAATGGGGCATTTGATAATAAAGAAGACAGCAGTTGAGTATACTGGCGGCTTTCATTTGACACATACCTTTTCCAATTTTCTTTGTCATTTATTAGATAACTGTTGCTTGAGAATTCGATTAAAATCGAGTAGAAAAGATAATAGTTGCGTAACGCCAATTCTCAGTATCGCATGTTTTGTACGTTGGTCTACAATACAATTATTGGATATGTTTCTGTGTCCTTTAACTATGCTGTTAACTGTGTTTCGTGCTAATGCATGCTTTGTTATGTAACTAACTACCGATGTTTCCCTTTTATTGTTTTACCGTAGGACGAGAAGAATCAACTCCTAATAACAAATATTTGGCTTTCTTTGGTAAGTGAAAACCAATTAAATAACTAAACATACATACACACACGGCAGTTGGTTGATTTTGTTCAGTCTGTATTTTTCACATACATGTCCTTTAACAGCACATGTATGTGACCGTAAGCCCTTCTTTGCGAATTAAAAGTTCCTTTTGAGTTATTTCATATATAATTTAGCTTTGATTTAGTTTCGTTCCTTAGGATTTTATAATGCAAGAAGAAATTATTTTGAATCAGTTAAGTTACTAATGGTCTTTTCTGGAATTGTAAGTAATATGTATATTTTTATAACTAAAGTTAGCCCTTAATATATTTTTTATTTATGATCACTCCTTGGGACATTCACGTACATTACAATCTGATCGCAAAGATCAATGTTATATTTTTTAACTTTTATAAGACTAAGAGAGTTAGGATTAAGGTCATACTCAACAGTATCCTTAGATTTCTAATAAACTAGGTACACCAAAAAAACTAACGTATTCACTAACGTGCACAATACTCTGTTTTGTCACATCACCGAACTAACTCAAAGGGTTTGATTCTCTTGAGTCTTGTCAATCCTACGTTGTGAAGGAGCTGGATCGCATCGATGTTGGAGGAGTTGTTGTTCAATCCAGATAATCTTGGATCTGGCTTGTTCAACAGTATCCATATCCCAGTCCCGATGACGGTTACCGTTTCGGATGTAATAAGGTGCATCTACGATGTTCCTAGTACATTATTCTAAAACCATTGAATGGTTTGTACACTAGCCGGACTCGCGCAGTTCCACAGCTGAATTCCATAGGTCTTAAACACCGGTTTAAGTATCTGCTTATATAATATAAGCATATTATAAATAGTTAGAGTGGAGTTTCTTGCAATCGGCTAGTGTATTTTTCTATATTTAATTATAAGTTCTTCTTTCTTCTTTTTGATATGGGCTTTCCAGCGTAGCCTAGCATCAAGAGTAATACCAATATATTTAGCTATATTTTAGAACGGAATTTGTTTATCATTTATGCTTATAGGTACACATTGATTAACTCTGTTTATAAAGTTAACTAATACAGACTTTGATTCATTTAATTTTATTCTCCAAATTTTTGTCCGATTATTAATTTTGTTAACTTATATCTGCAATTTTTCTGCTGCTTCTTCGTGGTCATTACCTACTGCCAATAAAGCAGTATCATCCGTAAACGTTGCTATAATGTCATTTCCTAATCTAGGAATATCACTTGTGTATAAATTGTATAGGACAGGCCCTAGTACACTTCCTTGCGGTACTCCTGTATTAATTGTCTTAAGCTCAGAATAGGGTCCTTCTCACTTAATTATAAAATTTCTTTCTGAGATGTAGAATTTCAGAATATCAGAAAACTGTTTCGCTAGATACATCTTCATTTTATATTTTAGACCTTTATGCCAAACTTTATCAAAAGCTTGTGCGACAAAGGAAGATTGTAGAACAAACTTTCTTTTCTTCTATTGATTTTTCTATTATATTTGTAATTCTCTGAATCTGATCAATAGTGGAATGTCTTTCTCTGAACCCAAATTGATGTGACGGGATCAGATTATGTTCCTCTATGATTGGTTTTAGTCGTTTTAATAAAAGTTTTTCGAATAGTTTCGATAATACAAGCAGGATAAAAATGGCCTATTGTAGGAAACTTCATGTGGCGATTTGCGCTCGACATATGGCATAGGCTTCTACTCTGTATATAGTACAGTCTATGGATAGTTTGAAAACGTCTACTGTATTATTATTTGCTATAGAAATTGCATAAAAAATGCAACCTCCACTATCTAGTAATTTTAAACCATCTTTGTAAATAGTTACTGACGAAAAGTTACTTAGGACCTGATTGAGAAGTATCTGATCCAAAACTCTGTCATATGAGAATGCAGAGAATATTATATTTGTTTTTAGTAGAATAACCCCATACTCGTAGCTAATGTAAGAATGCCCCTTAGATGAAAAAAGTTCCGAATGTGCGGGGTATTCCAGATGTCTCCTTCCTGTATGCAATTTAAATTTAAAAGTTAGGCATCAACTAATATATTGCCGTATCTCATATCGTTGTAATATTTAGAGAGAAGTCTGAAAGGAAACGTTTGGATTTGGAGGTAATTGGATTATTAGAGAACGTACAGAATAAAATTACGGAAGTAATATATTGCAAATTATAAAATATTGTAGCATTTTATACTTTCTATATTGTCAATTTTATTTTATCAAAAATATATTTTACTTAAAATTTTAGTAAAAAGTAATCTACATTATTCTATTAAATAGAAAACAAGAGTGTGTGTATTTAAAACACTATACTATTTAGTAATGTTTATGTATTGCTAAAATATACTAAAACAATTCAATATATGTTGACTAAGATAATGTAGTTGAAAGGTAAAGAATAACTATTTTCGCCATTTTGTAGTGAACTACAAAAACGAACTGATAAATTTTTTTTAGCATGTTTTCAACATATAACATTTTCAAGTTATACAGTAGGCAACAATAATTTAGATTGATGGATAAAGTAAGCTGAAATAAATTTTTATTTATTACCTTGAATTATATCTACTTCAAACTTTTCTTGGAAGTTAATCACTTAAATATATGGAGCCCCTATCATATTTTTCCTTATTTGATCAATTTGGAAAACAGAAAACTTTGTTATGCATAATTTTTTGTCACTATGTAAGTACGTACATTTCAATACACATGAACGAGGATAATTCCAGTTTAGGTGTATCTGAAACTGTTTTAATATTCTTCTAAAAATATATCGCTTAGACATTTTTTAAAAGTATTCGTTGATGTTATAAATTCAGCAGATGATGGCAAAAAGTAAGGACTAGGATATAAATATTAACACATTGTAGGCATACTTTTCATAATCTTACTATGGCTTATGCTATATTGTATATCGGAAACATGACGAATTGTACAAACTATACGGCTACACAGTATTTTTGCGTTAGTCACGAACGGCCAAACAAAATTTTTCATAAGCTTTTTCTTTGTGATCCACAGGGTGATTTCTTAGTTCCGGCGAAAACTTCTACTGCATATATTTTCTAATTACATTGGAGCAATTTAATTAAATGTGACATTCTGCCAGCAGTAAGTTTTGTAGCCTTCCCAAAAAATTTAAAAATCCAGGACCAAATAAGATACGTTTTTTATACATGTCAAGAAATTCAATTTATAAATGTATTTTTTAATTTCTGAAATATAGGAATTGAAGACTAAAAGGATACGTAAATAAAATTGAATAGATAAAATTATTCTTACACATTTATATAAATGTAGAAATAAATCCATAATTTCAAAATCAAATTTCACATAATACTTTATTCAGAATAATTTTCAGGATAATTTTATTCACAATTACAATTACATTATAGATAACATACATTACAGATGACATCGTGACTCAGTTAATCAGTTCACAAAAAAATTAAGCGTAAAAGCGTACTTCTTTTTAAACATAAATTTCCATTTCCAATTATGTTTTATTCTATACAAATATTAACATTATTTATTACAATAAATATTATCCATATCAGTTTGTATCCATGTGAATAAATATTTTAAGGTATTGGTATACTAGTCTTTAAACTTATGTAAATACGTTAAATGGTATTGAAAAAACTACGAATTTATAAAACTATATATTACGAAATGGTTAATTTATTCTCACATATCCCACACCATTATTTAGCAAATGAATTTGTCAACATTGGTGAGCATTCCCACTGAATTTCTTTTTGAACATTTTGAGTTAGCGATTTATTGGTACCTCTACCAACCCTAATACATATTTACATTATTTCAAGTAAGGTAACTCGTATAATAAATTTATACGAGTTTATAAATCATAAGATATTTCGGTAGTTTGTAAGCTATTATAGTTATTGCCCAATGTAGTAAATTCTTTAGTGTTTTACCATGGTGGTATCAAACCCAAATATTCGTATAGTTATCTTCTGCTGCTCGTTACAAATCGTTATTCTGTATTGCTTCCGTCACTATTCTTAATTCTCCAGGTATACTTAGGTTATCATAATATATTGTATTAACTCTGTGGACTTACGTTCTTATGAGGGATATACTCTGTTGCGGTTGATAATTAGAAGTAGAACTAAGAGAGACAGAGAAATAATAGAATAACATATAGAAAGCGACCTGGATGCCACTCAATGTCTATCTCCCTATTTCAATCCACCCATTAGAGGGAATTGACGTAACTATTTGATCAGAAGCAAGCTTCGCCAAAAAAGAGATTTTGTTGAATAAGATTTAAATGTTCTCCTATATTCACGAATCAGGCTACACTATGCACGAATATATGAATACTTCCTAAACTTGTACTACTACATACACATACTCCCTTAATTTATTAATGCAATATATATTTTAACAAATACGCCGAGAGAACGATTTATTTATTGATAATGAACTACGTTTATGACAAATAAATGCTTATTTATGGTGGCACAAGTATGTGTTCCTCTTAAACAAATTTCGGACACATTAGCGATTTTTAAATAATCATATCATTTTTAAATATCATTAAATTTAGTATTTTGAAATTGCAAAATCGTATTTATTAATTTTCTTATTTAACCTATACTCATGCTAATGTAATTAATACCGTAAATTATGTAAAAAAATATGCTTTTTCACTTTCCGTATTAAATAGAGGGGGTTGATATTAAAAAAAATATCGATAACGTTATACCTCATCATACACGAATCACCCTGTATGTATTAATTACAATGAGTTATCCAAAAAGTCGTTTCGTTTTTCGGAGTTAACCGCTTACGTCACGGCCTATGTTGTCATACGCATAGCTGCAGCCTTGAAACCTTCCTCCCTATTTAACCCTGATATTTAACTGTTGTTTACTTTGAATTTGTTTTATTATAATTATTAGTATATGTTGGCTTAATTGAAAACGAATGAAACCGAGCATTTTAAGCACGTGATGCTTTTTTATTTTAAAAAATCTAAAAGAGCCTCTGAAACTTGCCGCAAATTGTGTTCTGTGTACGGCAAAAATGTTGTTCAAGATCAAACGTGTCAAAAGTGGTTCAAGAGATTTTGATCTGACGATGTTTCCCTCGCGGAAGCCCCAAAGTCAGGCCGACCTAAAGAAGTTGTTCTCGAGCATTTAGAGCCTTAGTTTGAGGCAAATCCTCGCCAAACCATAGATTAGCTTGCAGAAAAAATCGGAACGTCAACATCTAGCGTACAGAATCACCTTAAGCAAATTAGGTTTGTCAGTACACTCGATGTTTGGGTTTCTCGCGAACTCGCTGGGAGCGATATGTTAAGGATTCGCCAACGTAGCGATCCCTTCTTGAGAATATGGTTTGGAGCCTAAAAGTGGATTATTTACGACAACATCAGTCGAAAAGGATCGTGGAAAAAGTCGGGTGAACATTCTCAATCCACAGCAAAGGCAGGGCTTCACCCCAAGAAAGTTCTGTTGTCCGTCTGGTGGGATTTCAAAGGAATCATTTATTTTGAGCTACTCCCGAGGAACGAAACAATAAATTCACACGTTCACTGCGAACAACTACAAAAGTTGAGCCAAGCCATGCAGGAAAAGCTCCCAGGACTTGTAAATCGTAAGAAGGTCATCTTCCAACTCTCGACCTCACACTTCCTTGCAGACCCGAAAGAAATTATTGGAGTTCTTAGAGAGTGGAATATTTCACACCATCCACCTTATTCTTCAGACCTCGCCCCTTCGGATTTTCACCTATTTCGCTCCATGGATAAAAGTTTACAAACCATACCATTTACCAATGACGAGGAAGTTAGAAATCATTTAAGAACGTTTTATTTTTCGAGCAAACCGTAAAGTTTTTATGAAAATGATATTATGAAGCTTAGTGAGAGATGGGAGAAAGTTATTGAAAATGGAGGAGCGTACATTACTGATTAAAATAATTTGTAATAAATATAATGTTAATAATAAATACTTTTTGGAATAAACCGAACGAACTTTTTGGACAACACTATATTTTAAAAATTGCGGAACCAGAACTCTTACCGAGAGCTTTTCCCAAAAGTTATTCCTTGAATTTTTAACGAATTTACTTATACCAAGCACTGTATATTCTTCACCGTTTATTCCGATTTAGCACAGTTTTGGACGGCCACAAAATATTTTAAATTGTCAGAGGGACTTTACATAACTCTAAGCTGATAATCCCTATGTTGTTTTGCTACATAATAACTTTGCAAATAAAGTGTCGCCATTTTATCCACTATCGTAAAGCTTTTCAAGCAAATATCAAGTCGTGCGATTCTAGGAGATTTGTGAAATATACGTGAGTTTATTTTAAAATATTCTATACAATATACGGATCGTACTGGTTTGTGGAAGCTATGGAAATAGAACTGCGAAAAGAAAACAAAAACGAGACGGCGGAAATTATGTCGAGCAGACGAGGGCAGACATAACAATCAGCAAATACCAAATGTCAATACCTTAATACCCCACTTCCTACTTAAGAAGTTAAGAGGATATGAATGACAACTTCCGATAGAAACACGAAGAGTAAGATAAAACTACAACGCGGAATATTTCAGACTGATTGGCAACTACTATAAAGTGACAGTTTGAATGAGTATTCAGAGGTTCTTATTTATATTGTATAAAGCATTGTTAACGAAATGTATGCCGATGTGGATTATTGTGAATTTAAATCAAATTATAATTAAATCAAACAAAAATTATAACTGTTTATCAAACAGGCCATTGATGTTAAATAATGGTAATTGCATTTACCAAAGAGGAGATTAAAATCAAATGAATATTAAATCGAGTCAATAAAATTCTGTCATTTTTTTGCTTGTCCTGTTAATGAAATTTCCTGTAAAAACATAATTAATTAAAATAAAATGCTTAAAATAATACATATACCTAATATATAATTTATATATTATATGTATTATATAAAACATTATTGGTTTAATCATATTATACGTATAATATCTATGTATGTTTTATGATCTTAAATCCAAAAAAATTATTTATTCTCATTGTTATCTATGTCCTAAAGACTTAAATACAATAGGTGTCCTGAAATATTTTCCTCGCTTTTTTTTGTTGAATGTCCCGGAAAGTGGTAGTGATAAATGTGCGCGCCTAAGTGTTAGACACCTGGCAATATACACTACAGCCCACACTTCAAATTTATCAGTTGTAGTCGTTAGACCGATATTCCCTAGAAAACTGATCTCTAAACGAGGGGACATTAATTGGCCACCCAGAAGTCCTGATTTAACGTCGATAGATCTCTTCTTATTGAGTTATCTGGAATCTAATGTATACACTGATCCTCTTAGGACTTTATTTCAATTAAAAACCAAAATACGCGAGGAAATTTAGAGAATTGAACCAGCATTATGTTAGCGAGTTATTGCAAATTTTGGTCACACCTTAAGGAGGTACAGGGGTGTGAAAGAACCTTGACGATGTTATTTTTCATACATAACTTTTCCTACATTATAAATTTAAATAAAATATAGTGAATGTAAGCATCTTTTTTAATAACCGAGTTCTATTCACCCAAGAAGAGGAAAACCTTCCAAGAGACCTGTTACAAGTATTACCCTCTTTGAATACATACCTATTTCTAAACCTATTTTAGAGATATGTGGCATCACTATTATTTAAGTAGATAAAAGTTCATACATCTTCTGAAGATACATTTAAATTTATGTTTTTGATAAATATGAGGATACATGACTATAGACTTACATATATAAACTAGTTAGTTGTAATTTCCAGATATATGTAGTTGGCATTCTTTTTTCTATAAGTGGTTCAGTCGTTTCTGTAATATTTCTAGCTAGTTATTTGCCAATATGAGACAATAGGTCATTAAAAGTGCTTCGTTTGTATATATTTATTTGTCAAATGATTGAGTTATATTTGGTATTATTGATACCATTGACAACATTCATTAAAGCTTTCCAGAACTCTTATTTTGGTTAACTCTGTAGTAATTAACTTTTGCCTCATCTTATCAATGATATTGAACACTGTGAATTCTTTGTGGGGTTCAAAGTGGCTATCTTTTCCATTTATTGACTTTATAAGACATTTACTGAACCAATGTGTTTTCTTTCTATTTATTCTTCTTAAACTTATCGGGTCTGAATGGTTTTTACCACGTTTCTATTAACTCGCTTTCTTCTCTATCTCTCTATTCAGTACAAATTTTGAAATTGATTTTAAACTAACTTCCCGATAAACTAGAGATTTGGAACATTGAACATAGCTCAAAACAGGACGGCAATGCAATAT
Organism: Rosalia funebris; assembly: GCA_037954035.1. Taxonomy (NCBI): domain Eukaryota; kingdom Metazoa; phylum Arthropoda; class Insecta; order Coleoptera; family Cerambycidae; genus Rosalia; species Rosalia funebris. The sequence continues at coordinate 25,784,788 of JAZFAV010000009.1, read as the reverse complement.
TAACTCGCTTTCTTGTCTGCGTTCATTAGGGTTCATTACAGAACCCTATTACTAAGCTCACGTTATCTGTCCGTCCGTCTGTCTGTCCTACCTTTGAAAGGCTGTATTTATGAACCATAGAGTTCAATCCAAAAGTCATTCAAGACTAAAAAGTATAAAGTTGTTATTTGAATAAAAAAATTAATATACCACGTTTTTAAAACAGGCTAAAAAGTATAAAAGCATCCTAGCACCACACAGATTCCTAACCCCATACAGATAGTCATGAGAATTTTTGATTGTGAATTTTTAATACCTATGAAAGTACTTGTAAGATTTAAAATGGAAAACGTGGGGCGCATGCAATTGATAATAGTAAGAAGTGTAGAAAGTAGCTGTCGTTGAGAAAACTCACGACAGTTTATATCATTTGCAGTGCAATAAAATTCTTAGTGACTATAATAGTTCTCAGGACTATCTCTATGGTGTTAGGAATCTGTATGGGGCTAGGAGAAATTATTTTATAATTTTTAGTTCCTTTTAAAAACGTGGTATATTAATTATTTTACTCAAATAATTATTTATATTAACGATTAATTAATCAGCAACCTTATTAAATGTTCTCAAATCAGCTTGAAGGCGGGTCTTACACCGATGCAACATACGATACGCTACATGCGATATTTGTTATGGAGTAGGCGATATTTTAAGTGCTGGTTCATACACAAACGCATTTAAATTGCGTTGCAGTTTCAATGGCCAAGATGAGTTCATCCGAATTTGATAATACTTTTAAGTTCTTGTGGTACCGCAGAAAGGCTATGAAGATAAGAAAGAAAGCATTAAGTTGATCCCCTATAGGTCAAATTAATCCATCAGAGGAGAAGTGTTTGCGTCCGAGAACTGCAAGAGCAATCTTGAACATTTCAAAAATTGCTACAGGGTATATCCCAATTTGTTCGAGGAGTTGCTGTTATAAAGCTCTATATATGAATACAGGATACTACTTAGAGGGAGGCTATCAGTCGCATAGAAAGATTGCTGATATATTTCAAAAACGAATTCTAAGGTTTTTATTTATTTTAAGAGAATATAAAATATCGCTCGCAACACGACAAATCACGTTTCATGCGACATCGAATATGGGATACGGTATCGCATTGCACTGGTATAAGAGCTTCCATTTAAGTTTATGATACATCCTCAATGCGATACGGATTGCATATCGCAAGTCGCTTGCCACTTATCGCGTGTTGCATCGATGTGAGATGCGCCTAAGGGTTTCTTAATTAATTATTGTTAGCGACTTTCATCTTTCTATTTCAATCAAATGTAAGAGATATGTAGTCTTAATTTTCACTATTATTTTTCATAAAAACGAGGGTGGGGTGAAAAGTTTCCGGTCTGAGCCAGACGTAGCACCATCAGGTCTAATTTTTGACTCGTATTCTGCAGTACTATCCCTTACTAGCTTATATAATAAGTTTCAGGTCGATTGCTCTGTTAGTATATGTTTGACTGCCTTGTTGAAAGGACGTCTCGCTTGATTACGTGAAAATGGAAAAATTGAAGAAGCATATAACACCACTTCAAATCAAACAAGAAATGGATTGAACACTGAAGGACTCTTCTCCACCATATTCAAAAACAAAACAGTGGTCTTCTGAATTGAAGAAAAGTCGCACGAGCAGTGATGGTGAACCACGTTCAGGATATCCCGTTGAGGTTACAATTACCAAAATGATCAAGAAAATTCATAAAATCGTGATAGAAAACAGATTGAATGTGTGTGAGATAGCTTTCTAGTGTGAGAGACTACTGGGATGTGAACTGAATGTGTACGCAATATTTTACATCAACATTTGTGCACGGAGAGGTTCTGTGCTAGGTGGGTGCCGCGTTTGATAACTATCGATCAAAAATTGCGCAGGAAGACTGTTTCGACCGAGAATTTGACACTGCACAAGCAAAATCCCAGGGAATTTTTGCGTCGATTTATAATTATTGATGAGACTTGGGTCCACCATTACACTCCTGAAAGTAAACAGTAGTCAAAACAATGGATTGGAGTAGGTAAACCAACCCCAAATAACCATGAGGAATACTACGCAGTTAAATCATTTGAGTGACGAAATAAAGGAAAAATGACCTCATTTGTCAAGAAAAGAGATCTTGTTTCACCATGACAGTGCACCTGCTCTTTCCTCAGTAATTGCAACGGCTAAAATGAACGAATTGAATTTTGAATTGTTCTCCCCATCCAGCGTATTCACTAGATTTAACCTATCAGTGACTATCATTTGTTTCTTAACCTCACAACATGGCTCGAAGGTAAAAGATTTATGTGCAAAGAGGAAGTCATAAATATTGTAAAAGCTTATTTTTGGGGGCTCGACAAATCATTCTAAAAAAATGGTATCACAGCATTATAGCACAGTTATGAAAAATGTATTAGGCTTGATGGAGATTATGTTGAAATATAAAATAACAAAAAATAAACTTTTTCCTTTATCAGACCGAAAACTTTTCACCCCATCCTCGTATGTAATCAATACATAACCTTTCACTATAAGATTCCATACATATTTTGCGGTTTTTATTTTAAAACTGTCACCCTAAGCTCTCTCGTCACCTTCTTATTGGCACAATAAAAGCATTATTATGTTCCCCAATATAATTCCACAACATAACCCGGATAATATAAAAAAGTATCTTCTCCTATTTTCCTGTTTTTGTTACATATCTCCTTCTGGAGTCTCAAGGGTGGCAACATAACTCAGAGCTGTTCAAATCCGTGCCGCCTACGATCTACATAAAACAATCGTTCGCCGTTTTGGGAACGTTGGCACCGAAGCGATGCGTTGGCTGAAACGAAACTACGAAACTTAACGTCGGGCGTCACAGTGTCTGAATCTGTATTTTCGACACGCAACGTAATTCCAGGGGTAATCAACATTTTTCAATTAAATGTCGTCTGTGGAAACTTTTCGCAAGTTTCCTATAGAATATAAAATATCCAATCGATCACTGAGTATTCATATATGCCTCTAATACAGGATTCTGATAGAATGCTTATGCGCTTCTACACAAAATATGACGAAATAGAAAATCGTTTACGTTACTTTTTACGAGTTATGTTGAGTATAAAGTATGAGAAGGCTTTCCAAGATAATTCAAAGTAATTGGATTTATATTGCATCTAGTAACGCTACAACAAAAAGCTACGCTTACATAAACTGTCACCAAGCATATTTTTTTGTAATTAGTTTTAGTATCCATCTCATGATTAACACTGTCTAGATGTCGCGCGTGGAGCGACGTATCACTTTTCGTTGTTTGTGTAAAACTGATCTCCTGTTTTTGTTACTATAGTGAGGACCTCAATTTATCCGAGATTTGTTTATCAGATATTTAAAAATGCAGTGGATTGCCTGTTACTTTGTAATATTCCGTTATAACAAAAATAAATACGAATTACTTTGTTTAATATTACTACATATTATTCTTCCGCAAGGTATTTGAGTAGATATATTTTTACCAGCGATGTATTTTGGTCTGTAGAACACTATACTATGGCTAATACTATTATGTAACACTATTGCTTTATTAAAAAATATTAATAATAATAATAACCCACACCTACACACTTTGATATTTTCAAAGTTGATTTTGGTGTGATAAGTGATTATAAGTGAGTTTTTTACGCTAGTTGCATATCTACCTTCCGTTATCGCCCATCACGTAAGGTTTTGATCAACTGAGTAATCAGAATAAATTAAAAACTAAAGGAAAAATTACATTTTAATAAACATTATATTTAATATACATTAAAAACATAGTAAAAAGCAACAGCACAAATAGTGTTGAGTCTCTAATTTCTTATTTTCTTTGAGAATCACTCCCTTTCTAACAAAAAAACTTCGATTTGAATGTTTTCTTGTGTATCATTCGTTGAATGTTCTCTTTTCAGCATCCAGCAGTAATCTGCCATTATCACCACATCCCATCGACCCTGATACCGCCTTTCCATCTCCTTTATGTCTTGATGGAACCTTTCACCTTGCTCCTCACTAGCAGCGTCAAGATTTTCTGGAAAGTAGTCCAGATGAGCATGCAGAAAATGAATTTTTATACTCATATTACAACCAAGTTGCTTAAACTTCCATCCAGCATTTTGTTGACAACTTCCTCATGCTGCGGATATTTATAATTACCTAAAATAATTTTCTGTTATATTTTAAAGCATATCCAAGATTCTTTATCAATGTCTGTCTTTATTTCTTCAAGCTGTTGGTTCTGCATTTATTTTCTTATTTGTGGTTCTACGAAAATGCCTTCCTTTAATTTTGCTTCAGAAAGAGCTGGAAGTTTGCCACACAAGTACTTAAAACAGTTCTTATTTTTATCTACAGTTTACATATTACTTCATTAATCCTAATTTAATATGAAGTGGCGACAAAAGGTTTTTGCAGATCAATTTTTGTATAAATAACGTTCTTTGGACCAGGTATTAAATTTATAACAAAATATATTTCGTGTATTTTTACAACTTCTAGGCATTTTTAAAACAAAATAAAAACACACGACACGATGTCACGAGTAAATGTACACACATTTACTCGTGACATCGTAAATCGTGTACAAAATACATGTAGGTACGTTACAGCGACTATATAAATACCCGAATAGTATGAAACCGGAATGTCCCCACCGATCAACCCTGTTTCGGTAAATCCCCCACACTTATATGTACGTTTCAACCGATTAAACACAGGGGCATCGTAAAGATTGAGGCAAAATTTAATTTTATAGAACATCGGTTTTAAAATCTACAAATTATTGCACAATGTACATTTACAAGTACTGGTGCGTGATGGAAACAAAGATGCAGTGTTGTTGTGGTTCGTGGTATGTAACTAACAATAATACACCAAGTCTGTAAGCCAAGAAGTCAAAAATAGTCCGATCATAAAATCTTTTTTGGCCTGTGTAATTCAATCCGAAATATATAATTCAATGCAAATTTTTGTTGAAAATATCAGGCACAGTATACATTACTGTAACATCATTATTTGATACAATTCTTATTTATAATAATCTCACAGAAATAATAAATGGTTCAATGAGAACATCGCATCGTTAATAATTCTTGTCCGAAATAAATATATCAATGCAAATTTTGGGCTTTTATATAGCTCGAGAATTTTCTCTCCAACCGCTCTTATGGTAAATCCACGCATTACCGTGTACAAAATGTCTCAAAACAAAATTGTTCACATCGTTGATTGTACCCATTCGCAAAATTATCGTCGTGGTAAATTTTATAAGAGTAAGCTTGAACCTTCCACATATACTAGACATGGCCTAGTATGTATTCTTCTTGTACTCATACCAAGATTTTTTATTTTTAATTATATCCTATCCTCTACAGATCGAGCATGGGATTTAAAAGTCGCAGCAACTCGAAAATTCTCATAAAATAACGTTCTTTCTAATATTTATCTTTGACTATATGTCCGTATATAAGTATAATTTTCTAGCTTCATTTATACTTTCATTTGCTAAAAATAGCAGCATTTGAATAATCCGTTCTATTCTAATGACATGTAATCACTATACACTAGAACACACTTTAATATAACCGCACTTTTCATAATTATTTTCACTGGTGGTGTCCATATTTCAGCTATTTTCATTTCAAATTATATGAAATGAAATCTATTATTGGCCATTCATTTTTCAACTAACGCGTGAAACTACATGTAGAGATTTGGAAATGCTGGATGCTATAAGTCCGAGGGTAATTTAATTCGCGAAGATACTCGATCCAATACATCAGATTCTCAAAATGTCGAACTACCATTTCTAAATATTTAAAATTTAAGAACTCCATTAATCGTAATGATACTAAAAAATAGTTTGCCCCATAATCATTTACTAGGTGCAAACATTAAATGGTCAAAATATATGCACAACTCAAAAATTCACATTGTATATAATATTATACAAACAGTTTAAGATCATTTTAAAACTTTTAATCAAAAAAATGTATCGAAGAGTTTTAGTTAATTTTTCTATTATTCTGTTTAATGTTGAAAGCCCTTTCAGTTTGATTGATGTAGTTTTGAAGTTTTTTTAATTTTCGGTTAATTTTTTTGACTGTTTTTAACAAATTATTTATTATATTTACAGAAAACTCACTATTAATTGCTAATTCATTTATAATAGCTATTTCGTTTTTGAGGTTTTATTTTCATAATAATTTGGCGAAAACTATGTTTACCATAGTATGCCGCCACTTTATTTAAGAAAGATATGAATCTGCCGTACAGTGGCGTCTGATAATTTTAACCTTCTATATTCAGACGCTACTAATATTTGCAAATTCTTATCATCATTTTTCACACAAAACAGCATACCTGGCTCTTTGATGAATAGAGCTTTCTTCATCGAAAGAAAACTAGCAAATAGGACTGAATGGTGGTTTCTAACACTATGAAAAGAAATCTTAGCAAATATTACTGGTTCTAGGTTCAATATTTTCTGTGATAGTATTGATAGTACTGAAGTAGGTTGAAATCTTTGAAGTGAAGATAACATTGACTTGTAGTATTTTTTGCAAAACACCAAAGCACTATACACTATACTCGACGCGCGTTTCGCCAATACAGTTGGTATCATCTGGAGACCATTAAAAGTCCTCCTGAAAACACTTAAATGAGTTTCAATCATCCAGATGATGTCAACTTTGTTGGAGAAACGTGCGTCTAATGTAGTATATAGTGTTTTGGTATTTTGTAGAAAACTAAGTCAATGTTAGTATTGATAGTATAGTGCCAACGAAAATGACAAAATTATCTATATGCGTTCTATGTTCCAAGCACTGTAATATATGTTACAAGTTCTATGGTATGCATGTTCCAAGTTGTATGTATATAAATGGAAGATCGCCAAGGGAGTTACTATACCCTATCGATTTCAGCAAATTTTCCTTAGAACTCCAAATATGTAAACAGCAGTTCACCAATTATGCAATCTGACATTTTTATAGGGCATACTTCAGTATTGAAAGTGAAATATTTATTCGAAACATTATTACTACTATATTGTTCTTTTCGAATATTTACTGGGCAATGCCGACATATAAGAGATTATCTTGATCAAAGGTATCTTGTCAATCTTTCGACATTTCTGTCGAAGTTTGGCAAATTATGTGCCCTTTGAAAATTAAAGTGAACGACTAATAACATTTTATTAACAAAAACAGCTAAATCCAAGTTTACGCGCCTTTATACATGCTGCAATTGCTGCAAAAGAATTTTGCTGTATTTATAGCATTATTGTTGCATACTCTTCAACAATTCTTTATTTCAGTTCTCTCAAATTAGTTACAGAAGTCCTAAAAATTACATTTGTTAAGTAAAGGAGCATAAAATAGTACAGAATGGTCAAATAACGAAATTTCGGAGGAAACTCGCAAATTTATTTGTCGGTAATCGATAAACTAGCGAAAAAAGCAATAGTATCTTGAATCATATATTTTATTGCAGTGTTTTACTGAATAGCCACATTAAGGTGTAGCTATTGAACTAATTCAGTCAAAATATTGTTTTTGTTTCTTTTAGAGTTGTTGATGATAGGAGGAAACAGGACACAAAGGTTTGTCTACAAGAAATGATCAAATATCAATTTACAGAGAATATAATGGAGATTAGAGAGCATAGTGGAGACTCAACAATAACATCCGTGCTCCACATTCACATATTTTGATAATTGACGTATCTCGACCTCATCACGATTTGCCGGAAAAAGTTTAGCAAATTTAAGAAATGATAACATCCTTACAATAAATCAGAAACCACTGATAGTACGCAGTGTATCTGATCTTATTTGATTTCAAAAGAGATAGATATGATTTTATCATATGTATGCATGTCTGCATTCTTCTTTACAATTCATCTTTATCGTTCGGCATATTCCATAAGAAAATCGGATCTTGAAACCAAAAAGCTTTTGTAAGCTCTTGTTTCATACATTGATTACTGGTCACAGCAAAACATATCAACACAATTTTTAAAGCATATATGAAAATCTTTTGGTATTATTTCTAAGTCTAGTAAGTATTTTGGAAAATTGTCCCAATATAAATGTTAATTATATTCCCAAATTCCATTATCTAAAACACCAGTTTCAAAATAGGCTTCATCATCATGATGAAGAATTCAGGCAAGAATTTGGATGTTTTTATTGAATATCGTTCCTGTGGTGTTAACGTGATCAGATTTTCTTACTTTTTCTAAGTTGAATAGTAAGTGAGAGGATCTCTTCATCGCAATTCGCAGTTCGAAAAATTTCAAGGACAAATTACTCTACATATACATTGTACGTATTGCTATATTAATTGTATTTTTTATGAAGCTTACATAATGGCTAGGTATACCTAATTCTTCCATAGCTTCAAAGAGTTTTCCGTTATTGATGATATTACTTCTTCAGCTTCTCTTCTCTTTCTTTTTTTGCTTCAGATATTCTGGTATATATTTCTAAATCAATATTCGGAATAAATATTCATTGATTGATCCGAATCAATATTTGCTCCTCTATAGCTGAGCCAATACAATCCTCTCCATGTTTGGCATCTTTGTTACTTTGTGTACATTTTTATGCTTGAAATACATACTTAAGATTGTCTGATAGATATGTGAAGTGATACATCCAAATTTATCATATACCGGGTATCCAACAAGTCTGGAAATGGTCAAATATCTCGAGAAATAAATATTGGATCCAAAAAAGAAACAATACTGCTTTAATAATTTTAAAGGCGCTAATCAATGACACCAAATGCAACCCCCCGCCCCCTTCCCTTGGGATGGGGCGAGGGGAAACATTAAAAAATCAAATAGATACCTCTATTTTTTATTGCACAATCGGATTTTGCGGGAAGAACTACGTCAAGTTTATACGTTTTTTCAATTCATGATAGATGGCGCTGTAATCGCAAAAATATATTTTTTCGTAATTTCTAAAAAATTCTACGGAAGAATGAAAAAAAAAAGTATGAGTTCATTTACTTAAAAACAGCTATTCAATAGTGTTGAATAAGAAAGTGGAAGGCATTTTGCAAATGCTAAATGGAAACATTCATTTTTTATTAACACTGACTTAGTTTTCCACAAAACACCAAAACATTATACACTACACTCAATGCACGTTTCGCCAACAAAGTTGGCATCATCTGGAGATGATTAAAAATGTTGTACTAATAGCTTTACTAAACTATGCCACGAATGATGATAAGAGTTTGGAAGTTTGTGTGAGTGTTGTTGAAAACGTCCATACGTCTGTTAGAATGGTTGCCCAACAAACGGGCATAAGAAAATCAAGTGTGAATAACATATTGAGATGAGATGAGAATCCTCATTGGATGAGGGATTCCCATACACAATATCCACAAAAATATATTTGAGCTGGAATATTGTGCAACCGAATTGTCGGGCTATTTTTCATTGATGGTAATTTGACAGGTCAAAAGTATGTTGATTTAATTGAACATCTCATTCAGTAGGGGACTTTGTCGTTATAGCCTTGGCGGTGAAAGGCAAGGGGACTCGCCTAAAATAAGCATCTTGATGGTGAGAGGCAAGGGGACTCACCTAAAACAAACACTCCGATGGTGAGAGGCAAATTACGAAAAAAAATATTTTTGCGATTACAGCGCCATCTGTCACGAATCGAAAAAAACGTTTCAGACAAATTTGACGTACTCTTTGTCGTAAAATCCGATTCTGCAATAAGAAAATAGGGGTTCCCATTTAAGATTTTAAAGTCCCTGGGCAAAGTAAACCGGGCAAAGTCGGATACACGTTCCCTAAGGACTTTCGGCCGATTAGCCTAACTTCATTTTTACTGGAGGCGGCCGAACGATTAGTTGACAGGCACCTTCGGGATACTGTCCTAATAGAGAGGCCGCTTCAAGGGAGCCTTATCAAGCTGGTAAATCAACAGAAACAGCTCTGGATAAGGTTGTGTCATCGATACGGTCACAACTGGACTCCGGAGGATACGTTGTCGGCACCTTCCTTGATATTGAAGGAACTTTCAATTTTACATCCAGGGAAGTGATTAGCGGAGCACTAGGCAGATACTACACCCCCAGAATAATCGCTGAATGGATAGACCATATGTTGGGAAACAGACAGCTTACTGCCAATAAAGGCAAGACTACCATCGAGGGCCGGGTCGACTTGGGCTGTCCACAGGGAGGGATATTGTCCCCCATTCTGTGGTGCCTAGTAGTAGATGAGCTGCTTGAAAGGTTAAAGAACTACCAAGTAATTGGCTATGCCGATGACTTAGTAATAATAACGAAGGGCTCTTTCCTGGAGCCGATTCTCGATATAATGCAGGGAGCTTTAAACAAGGTTGGGAATTGTTGCAGGGAGAGCGGACACTCGGTCAATCCCTCTAAAATTGAGGTGATGGTGTTCACCAAGAAATATAAGTGGAACAAAACATGTCCGCTGAAACTTGGTGGCGAAGAACTAAGCTATAATAGCGAAGTGAAATACTTAGGAGTAATCCAGGACGGTAAATTGTCATGGGCAAAACATCTAAGCCACATATGTTCCAAGATCACAGCAACACTTTGGCAACTGAGAAGAGCCATTGGTAGTAGCTGGGGCTTGAAACCGGAAACCATGAAATGGATGTATGAAGGAATTCTCAAACCCAGACTGACGTATGCAGCACTGGTCTGGTGGGTGGCCTGTTTAAAGTCGGAAGCCAACCGACTTAACAAGTTAAGAGGATTGATTCTTAGAAGTATAACCGGAGTAAGTCCCCCCCCCCCCTCCGGACCTCCTCAAGGGATGGGGATAAGGGGTTGCGTTTGGTATCATTGGATAGCGCTATTAAAATTATTAAGGACTTATTTTCTATTTTTTGGATCCAATGTGTATTTCTCGAGATATTTGACCATTTCCAGACTTTTTGGACACCCGGTATGTAGATCCCATGTTGTCCTTTCATATTGTGCGTCTGAATATGGCTTTTTGTTTTACCTTCGCGTTCATATCTCCAATGATTATTTTATGTCGTTTCTGGATAAATATTTTCAGATTGTTTCTAGATTGTCATCAAACGTATATTTTTCTTCGCGGAGTTTCTGCGCTGTTGGCACATGTGCAATTATAAAAGTACAGTTACTGGCTATAAGTACAAGCATAAGAACTTTTCCTTTATTCGGATAGAGCAGATTCGTTCATTTGCTACACTGAAATCAATTACTACAGACTTTGTTCGAGGGTTTACCAGAAATGCAAGGAGCTGTCACAATAGAGATGTGCCAGCTATAATATGTGACATGCGTATCGTATTTTCTGCAATGCTGCGATATGTACATTATAGCTAGCTGGTGTGTTCTATGAGATCTCTTAGTGCCCTAGCTCTATACAGGGTGCGTGTATTCCAGGTATTTATTCTCCTATCCTTATTTAAATCACCCTGTCATCATCATGAGATCCATTCAGCTGTTTCCAAATAGGTTTTAATCGTGCCAATTTTATACTCTATGGTGAAAACCATAATTCAAAAACTGCTTAAGTTTACAATTACAAGAAAATTGCATGCCATTCTAGCTTAGACAATTATTTTAAAATTTACGACAATCTTTAACCAAGATAATTTTTGATGTTTTGGTATTTACTACACGAATTTGCAGGTAGTGTATCATAAGATGTTGTACCACAATATTACAGCTAGCTAAATGTTCCTTTTTAAAAAATACCACTATATTCCTTCGTAAGTTTTCCGAGCATTAGAAGTAATTATCATACAATCAAATTGTATTTAAACTTGTAAATTTGTATGTAAGATTGCAATATTCATTTGTAGCCATACATTATTATTGTATTACTTTTCTATAACTTTATTGCTTATCGTGGATACAATAATCATGTAGCAAAAGTTTACAATAATAATTAACAGAGATAATGAGGAATAAAAAAAACAGTTGTCATAATGCAAAATTTCGTTACACAACATCAACACAATAGATCAGAAAATATGCTTTTATACATACGTGTATAAACATTGAAACATAAGCATTGAAAAGTGAAACAAAATTTGATTACTCACAGTATCTTTAAGGGTTATAACATTTCTTAATTCTCGGATGCGGATTTCATTATATAATAGGCATCTAAGGAATATATCTCGTATATTCTAAGTACGTCTTCAGGTTCTAACAAATTACACAGACTTTATGTGAAAGTTGAAGAATTATTCGAAAATTGTGATAAAAACTGAGTTATGATTTTTGATTAGTTTGAAACATTGAAATAATTTATTTATTGTCTCATTTGGTTTATTGCAATATTCTATAAAACTCAGGCAAATAGGTTTTAATTTGAATTGGATCATTTTCAATTAAAGAAAATGGTGGTAAAATGTCTGTAATATAGCTTTATTAGTCGAAAATTTATATCTAATTCTATTATTTCTCTAAACTCGAGAGACTCCTAAATGTGTATTAAAAATTTCTATACCACCCCCCCCCCCCCCCCCGCCATTTTAAAATGTTTATAACTTTTTAAAACCGAGCATAATATTAATTATATGATTTGCTTTACTCAAAATAATATCTATGCTGTATATCCACAGTATAAAATAAATACAGGATTCGCAAAGAAAATAAAACAAACTATCGAATTTATTTTGCATATTCGGAATTTATTAGAAGACCGCTATTAAAAATTTATAAAGAAAAAATATAAATAGGAAATATCTCTCCAAAATACTTTTAAAATCCTGGAACATTGTAAGCAGTGATCATCGGTGCCATGCTATTTTTCAATTTATTAAAGATTGCAGTTACTAATCAATAGCTAATTTTCCGTCATAAATAAGTATGTGGAAATAATTTAAATTTATAGTTCTTTTCCGACATGAAAAGTTCCATGTAATCCCTGACTGATTTATTATTATATTCAACAGGCTTCTCTTAAAGAACTAAGCTTATTCTGAAATGTTATATGCCACCATATTAAACTCCTTTACAGACATATTGAAATATTTTGTAAGTGTATAAGTAAAAAGTAAGTGTATGTAAAAAGTGCAAAGTAAGAGTAAAATACTAAAAAAAAACTACATTTAGAAAAGTTCTGTTGATAGATATATTTTTGATATATATTCACACACACCCACACACACACATATAATATGAATGACAAATTCATAAATAAATAAAAGTCCTGCTGAATTAGTTGTTATTGAATTACTAAAAAAAATTGCTATAGAATTAATTTTGGTTGCTATTTTTCTGCCAAGTATTTATTGCACTATTTAATAATTTGTAGACAAATATTAAATAACTTTGTTTCAAAGATGACAGTTGAAGAGTTTGAAGATATTTAATAAAAAAAAGTGTTTCCTAAGCTGTTTCAAATACCTTTACCTTTCGTGAATTATGAGTTACCTTTCTTGAATTATTTTTTTGTGGTATATTCATAATAAAGGATGCCAGTTGTGTAATCATGTAGACCAATATCAATGATCTGCAGTTAATTGCAATATGTTTACAATTTCAAGCAAATAAATAAAAGCAGAGGATGTAAGAAGAATAATAAGTGATCTATCTAAATAAATAATAATTGTTTAGCGCTTATTACTACATTTTATAGTAACACTGACGTAATTTTCCACAAAACGCCAAAACACTATACGCTGCACTCGATGCGCATTTCGCCAACAAAGTTGGCATCATCTGGAGATGACTAAAACTAATTTCATGCTGTGTATACTATTTATACCTAAATTATTGTTGCGGCTTAGTGAGCCTTGAGCTTCACGGTTGCAGCCTAGTGAGCTGTGAGTAACTAGAAACTTCAGCTATCTTATAATATTCGAAGTGGAGCAATGGATGGGTGTAATATGTATATGTCTCGTAGCATCTGGAGATGACTAAAACTAATTTCATTCTAACACTGTTTCCTATTTATACCTAAATTATTGTTGAGGCTCAGTGAGCCCTGACCTTCACGGTTGCGGCTTGGTGAGCTGTATTGAACTAACCAGTAAACCGGGCTATATGAAAGAGGTCCTCTGTCACTATTTATACTATTTTTGCACTTTTCAATTTTTAAACTTTCAAATGCATCTAGCTGTCTAGTATTTGTTACATTCCTAATTAATCTTAAGTTGCTAATATAATATATCTAATGTTGTCTTCGAAGGCATGTTGGGCAACACTGGACTTATCTGTTCTACCATATTCGAGATGGGCCATGTGCTCTTTGAACCTGGTTTGAATATTTCGTCTGGTCTGTCCAATATACTGTAGTGACGCATTAAAAATTGGCGCATTAGCAAGGATAATGAGTGTGCCTCGATAGCTCAGCGATCAGAGCAACTAGCCGGAAACTGGGAGAGCCGGGTTCGATTCCCGGTCGAGGCAAAATGCACTTTTATCCTTGCTATCGCCAAAGTGGTGACCCAACACCCACTGAATGAGGTGTTGTTGGGTGACCCAAACGTGATGTGATTCATTCCAGTATATGCAGCCTCCCTTACATCTCAAATTCGCGGATTCGATTCCCGTCCTATCCATCGCCCTACAGTCCGGGGGTTACCGAACAACGGTTCGTAAGAATGGCGAACGCGGTCACATTCCGTTAAATTGTATCGAGACAAATCATGTCTCTAGGGAGGGAGTACTGTAGTGACGCATAAAAATTGGCGCATTAGCAAGGATAATGAGTGTGCCTCGATAGCTCAGCGGTCAGAGCAACTAGCCGGAAACTGGGAGAGCCGGGTTCGATTCCCGGTCGAGGCAAAAAAAAAGGCACTTTTATCCTTGCTATCGCCAAAGTGGTGACCCCGACGTGATTCGTCGCTCCAGTATATGCAACCTCCCTTACATCTCAAATTCGCGGATTCGATTCCCGTCCTATCCATCGCCCTACCGTCCGGGGGTTACCGAACAACGGTTCGTAAGAATGGCGAACGCGGTCACATTCCGTTAAATTGTATCGAGACAAATGATGTCTCTAGGGAGGGAGTACTGTAGTGACGCATTAAAAATTGGTGCATTAGCAAGGATAATGAGTGGGCCTCGATAGCTCAGCGGTCAGAGCAACTAGCCGGAAACTGGGAGAGCCGGGTTCGATTCCCGGTCGAGTCAAGATGCACATTTATCCGTGCTAACGCCAAAGTGGTGACCCCGCCAAAGTGGTGACCCAACAATACCTTTGATTATAGTCGTTACAGCTGATTTTGTAAATCCCCGACCTCTTTTTTGTGTTAATTTTATCTTTTGGATTATCTAAGGGTTATGTCAATTTACTTCTCGATGAATGAACTACCGTCATCCTTATATCTTTAAAAATCTTACTAATACCATGGGTAAATCGAGGATTGTAAGAAATAGATATATATTTTTTGGATGTTCCCTTTCAGTTTGAAAGGTTGACGAATTTCGAAGTGTTTCTTTAAGTTTACGTTTGCTTAGGGTTATTTTTCAACTATACCAACAGAATATCCATTACACTAAGCTATATTCTTGATTAGCGCTTTTTTCTTCAAACCTGTCCTTATTGAGAGGGAATCTTAGTAGGTGATGGACTAGAAAATTGGGGTTCGCCATTTTGTGTTGAACACAATGGTGGAAATCATTAGGGATATATCTGAGAGTACTGAGATATACCATCATTTCTATATGGGCACATCCATTACTTTCCGACGAAGCTTTGCGCACTTGGATCAGCGATTTGTGTCATGATTTTTTATATGAAAGTATGTGCTAATATATGGGATTTTCCAAAGTCAGCCCAATCAAGGCAAATTTGGCTTCAGGAGAATTTTTTTTAATTTCAAACCTAGCAATTTTCAAAAATTTATTTCTCTGAGTGTAGTTAACCGATTGATCTCAACCTGTTCGCATTCTTTTCACTGAACTCTCTATTTATCGAAAAAAAATTATATTAAAGCTTAGATGGTATGCCCGCTTTCGATAGAAGATTTTAATTGATCCGTTAATTTCCTAATATTTGACCACTTTTTAAAATACCGCTATTTGTACAAATATTAAAATTACAAATTATATATGGGCTTATATTGTTTGTCTTGATTCATAGTTTCAAATATTAAGTATCTAATGATTATACTTTGTAATATGACCTGTCAAATTTAATCGATTTTCGAAAAATAGCTATTTTCAACTAGCTTCAACATTTTTCTTTGAACTTCGAATTATTTGAAACTTTCAACAAAAGTTAACTTATTATATTCTTCAAAAGCCCTAAAAATTTGAACTTCCGAATCGAGCCAGGATACGAGTTACAAATTTTCAAATAACCAGAAAATCGTATTGTAATAACCGAGCAATTCATTCATTTTTAAGCTCATTCATAATACTTTAGAAAGTACGTAAGTACAATTAATGATAATACTTTATTTCACATTATATTATTATCATAAAATATAACAAGATTTTATTTTAGTGGTTTTTAGTATATTTCAGAAACTTTTGTTTATAAATTCAGTTGAACTACTTATATTACTTTTTCAAAATAAGTTACTCTCATTTGTAAAGTATTATCATAAATTGATATAAATAAATGGTGAATCCGAGTATCTTTAATTGTTTTCACTGCTTCCACTCGAATTTTTCAAGTTTTTTTTATGTTTATGAACATATTTATTGTCTACCCATATTGTTCTAAAAAAATCAAATATTTTCTTTTTGGTTAAATCAGATGAACAAACAAGGTTTTATTAAAAACTGCATTCAATTTTAAAATTTGTACAAATAGCGGCATTTTAAAAAAGGGTAAAATTTTATGAAATTAACGGATCAGTTAAAATTTTCTCGCGAAAGCGTGCATACGATCTAAGCTTCAATATAATTTTTTCAATAAATAGAGAGTTTAGTGAAAAAAAATGCGATCAGGTTGAGATCATTTGGTTAAATAGACTCAGAGAAATAAATTTTTGAAAATTGCTAGATTTCAAATTTAAAAAAATTCTCCTGAAGTAAAATTTGCCTTGATTGGGCTGAGACTTTGGAAAACCCCATATTCTAGGACCTAATTTCATACAAAAATTATAAGACAAATTGCTGATCTAAGTGCACAAAGTTTCGTCGAAAATTAATGGATGTGCCCAGATATATATATATATATATATATATATATATATATATATATATATATATATATATATATATATATATATATATATATATATATATATATATGGCTATGCTCCATAAAACCGTTATTAAATTGGAGAAAAATCTGTTTCATGCAAATTTTTGTGAGTTCAATATATTCTTTTACTATATCTGGACTGAGATTATTTGATTGTTAAATGTGATTACTAAATCCCTAAGGTAGTCCAAAGTTTGTATCATCGGAACACTTGGAAACAATGTCATTTATAATCATAGATTATTGACCAAAATAACAAAATTATATAAAATTGTTGTTCAACTTTGTTTTTAGAGTACTTTGTTAAAACATATTCGTCATTTAAGTCAAAAAACAAAAAACTATAATAGCATTATTATTGTTTATATTAGATTAATGTAATAAAATGCTTTCTCCGAAGATGTGAAAGGAAAATAGTTTTTCCACTCACCTCCAAAATCTAGAAAATATATTTACATTTCCTATAATTAAATAGCCTTAAAACAGCTAACTCATAAATTTTGACTTCATCGCAAATGAACTCTCTGTATTAAAGATACAGAGTGATGAGGCGGAGAAATATTATGATTCTCTGTTTAAACAATTAATCAATTAGTAATTGGAACAAAATAATTATCATTGCCATCAATATGTACTTCCATACCTTATAAAAAATTAATTTTAAATTATTCTTACTTTAACAGACTATTGATGATTGTTTCTGGAAGGAAATGTACTTTTCAACTTAGAAATACTTACCATGAGGTAATATTTCGTGTCAAAGTTTCAAACTAATTTTTTTACCAAGACATTATTTATTTATGTTTTAATATTGTTTAAAGGCCATTTTCTCGGACGGGTAGGTACAGAAGGAACTTTGAGGATCAACTTTATGGCTATTTTATTTCACTGTCTGCGCGCCGGTCCCCATCAATTATTTATATACCTTTACCTTTAAAAATAGAACACTCTAGTGAAATGAACTAGGCACTAACCGAATTGTACAGTTTTTGTAAAAGTGTAAAATTTATCTATAACCAATTATATACGAATTTTAAATGAAATTGGATCATATTAGATCTTAAAGAAATATTGGAAAGAACCTTCCTTCAGTAATTTCATCAATTTTTCCCATGTCACTTTATGATCAAAGTATAACTAACTGAATGTATCGAAGCATTATTTATGCTGACGTGATCTATGTAATTAATTAAATATAGCTTAGATATTAATGTTTTATTTCATCTGTCTATCCATACCCTTAATATACAGCAGGAACTGCATCGATCGATATAGGGAAAAGTACGCACTAATGGTAGTGTGGCCAATTTAACTAAAATAATTACAAGCATCTGGCACTTCCGGTTATACCGGAAGTCGATACCAACTTGCTTATTTTAAATGGAACACCCTATATTTGCGATATACAAATTATCAAATTCATGGAATATATATTTGAATAAAAATGTTTGTATGTAAGTAAATTAATTGTGTAATTACTAGTTAGTATTTATGGAGTTATAAAGAACCAATAGCCCATAATAGGTATGTCTACACTGAGATATGATTATAATCTTGAGGCATAAAAAATTCTCTAGGATATTCAAATGCAATTTAAATATACATTTCAAAATTATTAACAGATAGTTAATAAGATAATCTTGTATATAATGCTATATACAAGATATATTAAGATGTACTGTTTTATAAAAAGTAAAAGTGCCTTATTTAACTATCACAGATAGTAGATAACCGATAAATTGACTAATAATAAACAGTTTTCTCAATGTACCATTTAAAGAATGTACAGGATTTGTCGTATATACAAGGAAAATAGAGTAAGAGCGTGTTAAATTTAATGTCTATATAAGCCCCCAGTTCTATTTCACTGTAATTCACTGCTATCGTAAGTTTAAAATAGCCCACTCAGTATACATATGCCTGATGAAGATACAATATTATAATTTTCTTACTTAGCCTTCTTTTATATATAGTATAAGTACAATTTGTTTTGTTATTTAATTTGTTATTTGTCAATCACCCGTTGACGTTTGTTTTCTTGGATTTATATATTCATTAGTTCAAATGTATATCCACGAGAAGACAAATATTTTAGGAAATAAACGTTACAAAAGTCCTATCTTCTTATTTCCTTAATTTCTTTTAAACTTAACAATGAAGTCAATATTTTTTCAAAATATTGAATTTATGAAATATGTTTAAAATATTGTAAAGAATTTTCCTATAATCCATTTTCTCGATTAAATAACTTGCAGACGTAATGAAGAAACTCACTATTAATAGTTACTCATGCTGGTGATATTAGTGTTCATTTGCTGTCATTATACCAAATTAAATCAAATAATAATATAATTACTGTAGATGAATTTAAAATTTTGCATTTTATGTATAGTAAGGAAAATCCAATAACTGTAGGTTCTGCATCTCTTTTAATATAAGTTAAAAATATTTTTCTAATAATAGGCGTTGTGCATTTATATTACATTGTAAATTAATAATATATCATAAACATTGTCCTCAGAAAAATGCACTTGCTACTCAATCTAAAAAAAACCCAAGTCATTTGGCGATTACATTTTTTGGAACAATATTTCTGCGACACGTTTATTCTAAAGCATTTACTTTTCACATTCAAAACAAAAATATATTTTATATGAAATCTTGACATAAAACAATTCTGATTTAATTTTTTATATTTGCATCTCAAGAAATAAAATCTTGAGCTTGGTGCTCCACAACTTACAATAAAAATTATACAATTTTTCTATGCATTTTTATAATAATAAATAATGTTAATAGTCTTGGCTCAAGGGTTGGTGTCAGTCAGATGGTAATTGTAAAGATTTTCCCCCAATATCAATAAAACATTGATTATCAACTAATTATCTTTTAAAACTACACGATGACTTCTCTTAAAGTGTATCTCACATGACGACTATATAAAGTCTAGCAGATTATTTTCTACTTTGCTAATAGTTGCTGATTTGTGTAGAGCAGGGCACTTTTCATTAAATAATGTACAAACCTCAGCTCGATTTCCATAACAAAAATATATAATTCAGAATTACATTTTAAAATATTGTGTGAGTGACAACTATACCGATATTAATCGATTATATAACCGATCATTTTAATTTTAACTCTATATTGAAGAAAAATATCTTTGATATAGTAATCACAAATTTTTTAAATTTCAGTTCATTCAGATAAAAAATTTTGAATTCAAATAAAATTAACTTTAATATAACTAACAAATTTATACACTTACATTAAAATAAATATTTGTCAATATTAAGGTTACAGGGCACTAGCATATAAGTACTTGAAAGGCAAGTTGTACTATTATGCAACTTATAGTATATTATAAATTATAAAGTACAGCAGTAATTGCTGTTAAAGTGTCTATATCATAACGAATTATACTTAAAACAATTTAATTTTAGGTTAATTATAAATGAATCATTTAATGTGTTGTTTTTACGTCATATTTATTGTCTGCATAAGCACTATATTATATTTTACTATATTAAATTGTACCTTAAAGTTGATTTTATATTAATTGTATCTTAAATAGAATTTTCTTTTTCCAAAGTTGTTTCCGGTTTATTAAATAAAATTAACGATATATTTCTAAATAATGTAATGCATCATAAAGAGAAAATGTAATGAGATACTTTCAATAAAATTCCCCAAAATGTAGGCAGCACAAAACTTAATTAATGGATCTAAAGTATTAATGATTATTTAGAAATTAAAGGTATAATTAACACCAAAATTTAATTCATTATTGCATATATTTCACGTACCAAAAGTTTCTTGT
Source organism: Rosalia funebris (assembly GCA_037954035.1). Lineage (NCBI taxonomy): Eukaryota > Metazoa > Arthropoda > Insecta > Coleoptera > Cerambycidae > Rosalia > Rosalia funebris. Next base: position 25,763,782 of record JAZFAV010000009.1, on the reverse strand, counting down.
TACTACATTATTTCTTGATAATTCATCTTTAGCTCTGAGATCTAGTGAGGGTATGGCATATTAAAGCACCAAAATACTGTCAAATAATGTAGTGCAATTATTTTTTCATAATACTTATCCTATAGCCTATACTTAATAGTCAAACTGATCACGTATCTTCATAGATACAAAAAAGAATACACACATGTTAATGTGTTCAACACAAATTAACAGATATCAAATCTAGAGATCTAAGAGGTACAGCATTGGGCCATCTCGTCCTATCGACCTATCTGGAAATTGTTTATGTAAATCTCAGTCATATCAAGTCGATGATAGGCAGGTTACGCATCATTTTGACATCTAATTTGACATTTAATTTCTAGTGCAGTTCATGTAATATGTCTCAGGAATGCTATTTGTCAGGAATCTCAAACAGTTGTCACCATTGAGGTTGTCTAGTAGAAAAAGTGGACCAATGAAAGTTATACAGGTAACACCAGTCCACAGGTTTACGCTAAATTTATGTTGAAATGTTTGTCTCTTCATATGAAGGTTTTTATTCGCCAAGTAATGTAGGTAGGATCAATCACAAAATACTTTTCAGAAAACATCCATCTTCAATATCAAAATTTAATAAAAAACGTAACCTTTGTGTAGAATATTTTTTTCAATACCTTTAAAGAGGTGTACAGTAAGATATTTTCTATCAAACTTAGGAAACAATCATACATTACATGTTAAAGTGTGAAGCTGCTTTTTTGTGCTAGTATCAGGATTGCCTTCAAAAGCTTGTGATATTTATTTTTCTACATCGACATTATTAGTGTGATGATTTGCTGCTGGTTCCATGTGATTAAAGTTGTCAATTCCATGGTAGTTCGCGATATGTATGTATGTAGTTCTCCTTTCAAGAAATTAGAGGTGCTATAGTCCTCGAACTTCAATAGGATTACCGTTCACTTTTCGCACATGGAAACAATATAAGCAGACTCAGCATTGGTAAAAGTCGCCATTATGCCAATTCAGTAGGATAAAATAAAATCAAGTTCTATTTATACTACTATAGCTAGAAATAAATAAAGTTTAAAATATGTTTTCAGCTATGAATTAGATTGGCATTGGGTTTGCCAATCTAAAACCAATAGTGATAACAATTCTTAAAAACTGAACAATAGTTTATAAATGAAAATAAACATTGTTGAGAAATACTTTATCTTAAAGATCTAAAATCAAATCAGTTCATTTGGCAATTTCAGATCTGGCCAATCATGCAGAAATAGAATATCTCAAAAGATGAAAAATATATTAAGGCTATTTGAACCTCTATTAATTGGGGAAATAGTCTGTTAGAAATTTTATTTTAAGGTTAAGGTTTTAATTTTTCTTGTCCAATATTCAGAACTTTTTTATTAATACCATAGATACATAACAATATTGTTAGTTAAATCTGGGCAAAAAAGAACAAATGAAGATAGAAAATATTTCGAATTGCGTAACAATTTGTATATATGTAGGTATATTTTAATAAAAGTGTTCTAAATGATCTCTTCCATCATCCCTTTAAAACTTTCTATCTATATACGAAACGACCTGTAAAATATAATTGACATTACTTTGGTATTGGTATTGGTACATTGGTATTTTTTATAGTATAATTTTGCACAATAAAATACGCTTAATTAGAACAATGATCCCGTATTTTGGAAACATTATTAGCCACTTTAATACAGTATTGATATCTCTTAGTCATTTGCTTATGTATTCTAAATTAGTATTCAGAAATTGGTTGATGAACAAATCGATCCCATCTTTCCTACATTAATATTTTGTGTTGACCGGCCTATTTGAAATTCAAATGATTATTCATTGCTTTTCTCTTTCTAAGTATATCCTATCGATGGCCTGGAACAAGGATAGGACAACAAATTCGTACACTTCATCTAGCAATACCTCGTTTTTCATTGTGCAAGGCACGACGTGGTGTCTCGCCTTCATTCGATTATTCGGTTTAATTATTTTTATCATTAAACTCAGAGGTCACTTCAATCGTTCATGACTTTGATAATATAACCTTGCAGAACGTGTAGAAATCAAAGTTTACTTTCCATAATTACCTAATTTAACGTAAGTGACTTTTTATAGGTCTACAGTGAATCCAGCACGTCAATAATTCGAAAACGAGTATAAAGTCAGCGTGCATTCTTGAATATCGAAATTAAATATCTTAAAGAAATTACTTATGTTCCAATATTTTGTTCCTTAATTAGGTCTTGAATGTATTATTTATATATACACTATGACCCATAAATATCGGATAAATTAATTTTCTATGTAGTTTTAACTAAAATGTTGAAATTAGAAAATTTTCAATTGTAGAATGACATTATTTTGTACCCCTTAAATTCCCTAGGAATGTGTTACCCCTCTATAATTCTTAAATAGAGTGAATGCATGTAATGCTCCTTTTAAAATGGTTTTTAATTTTCCACACAGTTATATTTTATTATTTGAGGAAGAAAAATAAGTTTGGAATTCTTAATATACATTTGTATATAATCAAGTATATTCTGGGCACAAAGAACAATAACCTACTTTTGCATATCTACCAACAATTTGGCTGATGTTTATTAAATTTTGTATTTAATGTAGTTAAATATCCTAGGTAAAAACTATATTTTTTTTCTATTATCAATATTTAGTAGAATGTGGTATTTAGGAAGTGGTAATAAAACATAATCGTAAAAAATGAGGCTTGTGAAATTTTCAATATTCGGTACCTACTAAATCCGAATCATTGCATTTCTCAATCTACGGTTAGTAATATAGAAGTTTCGTTTAAGTGTCATCATACATTTACCTAAATCTGATAGGAAACCCATTTTAAACGAAAAAATGAAATTGAATACATGGGTATTGTAGAGAATCCATGTATGTCTACAAAACAAGTTACTGCCAATAATTATAGTGGAAAAACGTCCATATTGCGTATATATTATATTTTTTTGATGAATTCACATTTGTCTTTAATGAAACAGTAAAAAATAAAACTGTAGACATTGGAGTAAAGATGAGACACGTTATTGGAAGATGAAATTCAATATCCTAGAAAAATAATGTTTAAGCTAGAATTATAAATAATCAAATTATCGATTTATATTTCTTTAATTGCACATTTAATTGCGAACGTTATTTGGATATCTTGTACATTATTCTAGAATTTTTCTTTCTTGAATTAAACCCTGATAACGACCTTTTGCCTGATGATGATGATAATCTTAACGATTGATAGAAATATTTAATGTAAGCAGAACGGTGTTGTATGTACATCGCAATAAAGTTTTATTTATCAGTAGGCGTATCAATAGATACAGTGAAATTGAATAGCCAATACATTTTCTCGATTTCACCTCACTTGATGTTGTTTGGGGTCATTCAAAATCAAGAGAGCGTCTACTTGGATAAACCAGATAATGTCGACGATTTAAATATGATCGACTATTTAAATACCACAATGAGGCACGAAATTAATCACATCACTTCGGTAAATTATAAAATGCATTCCTACAGCGTCTCTTGAAATAAGCAGAAAATAGTCCAGTTCCCAAAATGTTGTTAATAATGAAATTTAGAACTAGTAGAAACATATTTTTTACTAAAATAAAATATATGTATTAAAGAAGTTACTAATCTTGCAGAGCAGAGAATTAAAAATTATCTCTTATTTTTAATAGAATAAAGATATGAATAATATTTCTATTCATATATTTATTCTATTAAAAAAAAATTAAAGGGATAACTGTCATACAAAGAAGTTGAAAGGAATAAAATTTTGGGCAAATAACAGAATTTTACTTAAAAATGATAAATTATATAAAGAATTAATTTATGCTTTACTTATGGACCCTGGTGTACAAACATATATTTTCCTAAGAGTTCTTGTTTAAAATCGATATATCCAGAAGTGGATATCTACCACCGGTCTACAACAGAACACGTGAATCTCCCCATTATAACTAAGAACCATAGCTAGTTATAGAAAATCTAGTTAAAAAGGATTTCGTTTCTGTTTGTCTACAGATCCTAATATATAGATATCTAGCTATACTCAATCATAAAGTTGAATCATAGGCCATAACTACAACTTTGTTTGCTACGTTTTTTTTTTTTGGGGGGGAAGATTAATATCCTATTAAATATAAAAATTAAGTAATATTAATATTAGTCTGTTCAATATAAAAATTATTGATTTTATCCTGTACAGACATCCTGTAAACACGTTTACATGCGGAATTTTAATTAAATTCTTTCTTCTCGCTTCGCACTCTATCGTATTCTACTACTACAAAGGATTCAAATCAAACATTTGATTGATTTCATTAGTAAAGACGAATTTCAGCAATCACCACTTACCATTTAGGATGTTTTCATCGTCCTCGCTTTTATTTTCGGGGCCTTTACTCTCGACCACCTCCGCAATAGTATCTTGATTCTCCTTATTTTCGGATTCGTTTTGGGGTACAGAGTCTTTACTCGTGTTGCAACCCATCTCTTGTGTTATTCAATGCAGTTCTCACTAATAACTGTAATTATATCTCACAACACTGAATATTAAATGTATCTTGCTTGATTATATCTGTGGACATAAATTAAGCTTGCAGAATGTCGAGACCTCTACAAATTGTAATGAGTAAAATAATTTATTAATTATGAATATATAACTAAAAGATATTTTACCTATTTACCTACGATAGTTGCAATTAAATCAAATGGGGTAAATATACGTTCGTACTTTCATTCTTTGTATATTAGTCGATAAACGTGTATGGCATTTCATTCAGAAAATATGATTAATTAAAAATTCCTTGCTAATTCCATTTGCCTCTTGAACTGAAAAATTGTCTGTGGCTCATTGATTTTAATTCATAGGAACTTAAATATGCAGGCTACGTTAAAAGGAAAGCTATTTTAGATTCGAAAAGTTTATCAGAAATATAACTTTTGATTTAATTACCTTGTTTGATTTATTGTAGAAGTAATTATTTTTAATTACTTTATTTTTAGTAAATCACTTTTAGTAAATTAGTACAACAAAGTAATATAAAAAGCAAAGTAATAGAGTACCGCAATAAAATATTATAATTACGAGGAACCTGGAATAGGTTGGAACCTTGTGTGAAGTGTGAAGATAACACTAACTGAGTTTTCCACAAAACACCAAAACACTATACACTACACTCAACGAGGGTTTTGCCAACAAAGTTGGCATCATCCGGAGATGATTAAAACTCTGAGTTTTAATCATCTCCAGATGATGCCAACTTTGTTGGTGAAACGCGCGTCGAGTGTAATGTATAGTGTTTTGGTGTTTTGTGGAAAACTCAGTTAGTGTTAATTACGAGGAATACAAAGATAGTTACTTTGTGTGGTTAGAGAAACTATTATTAAGCAATCAGTAAATATACAAAGTTTTATTCCCTCAAAATACACAAAGGTAGTAAGGAATAGTGATAACGTTGGTTTTAAAGAAGTTCCTTTGTGTCTTTATAGGCTTAACAGTTATTTGAAGCAAATTAATAAAGCAGTACAACATTTCATTCAAAGACAGTAAGTACAAAAGAAGTAATTACAGTATTATAAAATATTAAAATGCCTATGCTTTACTTCAACAATAAGTATGAAGAATTAGTAGTGTAGAAGTAATTATTTTTATTTATTTTGAGAAGTTTGAAAAGAATACTTTTTAAAAGAAATTAGTGTGACAAAACAATATAAACAACAAAGTAATATATAAATACGTACTGTATAATCTTTAAAATACTTAATTTTTTTATCTTTAAAATCATTAATCTTTTCTAAAAACAAAATAATAGTTATTTCATGATATATTCTAAATGTACATAAATACATTATTTGTAATAATTATTTCTGAATCACAATGACACGACAGTGCATTTCATTTAAATTTTTGCAATACCTATTTTAGTCTTATCTATTCCTGCGACATTAATATTTAAAGAAAAATGAATGTTTGCACATTGAATAAAGTTATAAATACATATATAAAACATGGATATATGTATGAAAGATTTATTTAAATGATCAAATATTAAAGTGTTAAGACCAATTTTGCAATTCCAGTGCGGTTCTTTTTAAAATACAATATTAAAAATACCTTAACGACTTACTATTTGCATTAAAAACTCTTATTCATATTGTTTAACAATTTTCTAACAGTTTTTACTATTTTAAAATAAGCCTTACATTAATATATTACAAATATTAAATAAACTTCGTAAACCGTACTGATATACCCTGTAAGTGTTTCCAAATATTTTATTTCGTTTCTACTATTATCTACGCTGTATATTTATCCCATTGCTTGATTTTGCACAACTGTAATATGGGAAAATTGAAGCAAGAACTATAAGCCAACAATGAATCAAGTTTAATAATTATTTAAAACACTCACTTTTAATTTCTATAATAAGATGAATTAAGGTCACTTTGAATTATCACTTGCAAATATTATTTGATTCAATAAATTTGCTATTATAGCGTAAGAACGTTACTAAATAATTTCACGAAGTATTAAAAGAATAAGTACGCACCTCCTGTAGAATGAACACGGACAAACAAGGGTGTTTCTCCCTGTTCATTTCAAAACATTCCCCGATTAGAGCGTGCGCTCTATCGGGCTACAATATGACTCATAAAAATTGTTTTGCTATTTACCTTGATTGATTCATCGTGTTCTAATAATGCGGATTCTTACAAATATAAATTTTGATTAATATAAAAATACAGATACTTTATAAAATAGAAATTAGGACAATAATATCCCAATAAAGGTCCTGGTAGATAGGCAACTTGTAATACGCCATAGTGTGTTAGCTCTTTCCGCCTTCAACGAAACAAAAATTGTACGTATATAGGGTAATTCGTCATACACCAAATCTTAATACATACATGTTTTTACTATTGGCTACACTGGCTGTGTTCGTATATATTATTCTTTTATAGACATTAGTGTACTTAAAAAAAGCTAGGCCAATAGGCGTCAAATATACTAAAGTGAGATAACATTTAGTACCTAACACACTAACACAGTACATAATTCAAAGGATTCTAACAAATCTTATTTCGTTTGGAATGCACTTAACCCTACTTCTTGTAATTAGTGGTTAAAATGATAGTTCATTTATATGTTATCTGATTTTAACTGCTACACTGTTAATATAATTTTCTCATGAGTTTATTAGTTAGAAACTAAAATCGACAATGTAGAGTAAGTAATAAATTAATTATGTACTTTCATTATATTCATTACCTTATACATTTTGTTCTAGGTTTTAAACTGGTTTCACTTAAATTTGTATTCGTTTCTATCATGGAAAACAGTACTGAAAATTCAAAAATTCTTATTTATCTCTCAAGAGTCATATACCCAAAATACAATCCCTTTTGGTTTATCTTTTATATGTATTTGGTATATTACAGAACCATTAAACGAGGATTTATTTATACATTAAAACCAACTGAGGATATCTTGATTTTTAATTATTTGAAGACAAAATTTAATAATTTTTGTGATGTTAACAATAGTGTTATAGTCCATGAAAATAATTTATATAAATGTGATAAATTATTAACCTTATTTTGTCCAAAATCCAATATTTCTCGAAATGTATTTGTTATACCATCCCTAGAATGTGCAAAAAATATAATCAATGTTTCTCATACTTGTTATTATAATCTCATAAATTCTGGGTTTACATCTGAAGTTCGTCTATTAAACCCTCACAAAAGTTGTTTTAACTTTGCTACTGAAATTGATATATCATTAATACAATCACCACATGAAATAAATACTTCAGTTAGTGATGCCATACTAGGTTGTTATTTTAGATTACCCAAATTAATTAAGCAAAATGATTTAATAGAAATAAATGTAAGGCACTTTGCAAAAGAAACATTTTTTTTAAATAACAAAATTAATAACGTACATAGTTTATATTTTAAATGCAATAAAGTACTTTATAATCACGAGGAAGTCAAAGATAGTTACTTTTGTGTGGTTAGAGAGACTACTATTAAGCAATCAGTAAATATACAAAGTTTTATTCCCCCAAAAAACACAAAGGTGATCAGGAATAGTGGTAACGTTGGTTTTAAAGAAGTTCCTTTGTGTCCTTATGGGCTTGACAGTTATTTGAAGCAATTTAATAAAGCAGTACAACCATTCATTAAAAGAAGTAAGTACAAAACAGCATTGTTTCAATAATTGCAATATTCTAAAATCTGAAAATGCCTATGCTTTACTTCGTAAGATAAATAAATGCCTAATTAAAAATATTTGTAAATTATCAAGAATAACCTACCTTGATTCTAATTTAAAAAATTAATATTAATATGTAGTTATTAAGTTCGAAGTGTATATATATCATCTACCATTACAAAATTCACAGTTTTTGTAATGGTAAATGATATATTTTAGATGACTTAAGAACAAGGCATGGCACCCATATGATAAATTAAGAGTTAACTATCAAGTTCATATAATGGAAATCAATAGCAAAAAAAACTTAAAATCAAATTAGACTAAATAATATTAGTTATTTCTAAATATTCATCTAGAGCTTTCTGAAACAATTTGTAAAACATTTATAATAATGTTTTACTAATCATGTGTAAAACCGCCCACCGGGACTGCTACATCATTGGTGTTGCCCTAGGACAACAGCGCCGCAACTGAGATGTCATCGCGTAAACTGAAAATATGTGAATCGATGTAGGTACGAGCAACTCGGTGCAATTGAATTTAACTTATTATTTGCGTTTAACCACCTACGTGTTATATATGTTTATATAAATGTAGCAAATATTATACATAGTCTAATTAGTAGGCTTATACATAGTTGCTTATATTACCTACTGATGAGAATCCAAGTCGACAGCTCTAATCATGGGACAGATAACAACCTATTTTCAATTTTATTCTTTAAAATACAGGATATAATTTGAATGAATCTCAAAAAAAAAAGTCAAGTAAACATAACATACATTTTATAAAAAAATAGAAATTATACAAATTTGTAATGATATACTGGTTATTAACTTCTAAATATATACTTTGTTTTAGGGGTTAATTATTAGATCCCACGCTTTGTCATTATGATATAACCATAAGCTATCTACAAAAAAGAAAAGAAATATTTGCGGTATAATATATCTCCCTTCGACGTATACAAAACATATAGTATATAAATGTATTTCATACACACAGGAAAAAATAAGTATCAGAAAATATTAAAGAAATTATTTTTTACAAATTTCTTTAGTATTACTAGGAAGGAGCTAGTAACCTTCTATGCAACAACAAAAACAGAAAACCGGTTTTCCATGAACACGAGTTAATCATCTCCCGATGAAGCCAACTTCGTTGGCAAAACACGCATCGAGGAACGTATAATCTTTCGGTGTGTTTTTTTTCGTATTATTATCAACTAATACACTTACTTTTGAACATATTTTAAGTTCTATATTTTTGGAAGAGCGGTTATTATGTAATTATGTTATCATAGTAGGAGCCCGAAAGAGTTTAACTATTATACCTACGTCATAATTCGACAGTTGTTTGTTAAATTCATGGAAATTTCGCCTAGCTTTCTCGATGGTATGTCTCATTTTAAAAACCGTATCATGACATGTACAATCAACAAAAAAGTTAACGAATTACTTTAGATGGAATTTCTTTGAAATATGGGCAATATAAATTAGTTTTACAATTAATTATGCTTTTGATCTCAAATTGATTGCGCTCTTTGTTTATCAAGAGCATTATTAATTCTACAATGAATTTATTACTGCCTATGTTTTAGGGAAATGTATCGAAAATGTCTCGTTACATTATTTCTCGATGGTAGATATACAACAATATTTTGCAACCCAATATCAATCATAATTTATCACCGATAATGACATTAAGAAAAAGCAACATTGATGGAGTATTGAAGGTAGATAACGATGGCCAACAAAAAATAGTAACGTCGAGACGAGATTTTGAGAAATGGCAAAACCGTCCACATCGGGCAATTTTCTTGCAAGACGCCAAATACAAAAATTCCTCATCCTAAAATCTTATATATTATTCCTGATCCTATAGTCTTATATATCTATCTAAAGTTTTTGTTTATCTCTAGTATAATTTAAAGTAGTTACGATCGTTTAAATCCAGGGTAAGTGAGTTGCCAAGCCACTTGTAATTTTGAAATTTTAGGATATCATTTGGCAACAACACTGCTGCTATAAAATAAACTATAGACTAAGATTGGTATATGTTTTATTTGTGTGTTAAACTATATACTGTGATAAAATAACAAGGTTTTTAAGTATTTTTGTTATTGGTATTTTTTATTAACTTAATGAGATTATTAGCCCAGATAATATTTTGGTATATGCATAGTATACACATTATATGAATAATTTCCTATAAATTTACATATACGAGGGGGTACCCAACACAAACTGAAATTATGCTGTGTTGAGCAAAACTCTTGTAGTACCGCATTCTGCCGTTGGAAGCGAATAGAGCCTACCATTCTCGATTTAGTTAGCCAAGCGTCGTCGCTAAAGAAGATTCCATTCGGCTTGTGTGAATTTTTTAGTGAGAATTGTTTTTTGAATTCGTTTTTTTGTTTTTTCGATGTAAGTGTTGTCTATTCAGAATTTGCTCCACAGGGTCAGATAGTTAACCAGGCTTTCTGACCTTCGGAATGGGACCTTCTTTAGCGACGACACGTGGCTTACTGTCTCGGGAATTGTAGCTATATACGCTCCTAGCGGTAGAACATGGTACTACAAAAATTCCACCCTCCACAACATCGGTTCGATTTCTTTTGGGTATCCCCTAGTATACCACGTATATACATATGTATTTATGATATTCTATGGTATAACACATCGCAGATATACATTCACATAAATTATGGAATATACAATGGACATTCATTCCTTTTAAAAACATCTCATATATACACTGCGCATCTAAAGTCCGTTTTCCTCCTTTAACTGGGAAACCTAAAAGAACAAAAATTGGCATACCTACATTAAAATGTAAACAGAATATTTTACTTAATAAGTAGTGATATAATCAAAGATTATTTATATAGAGATTAGATTAGATAGAATATTTGAAAATAATTTTTAAATGACAACAGTGTGTGAGTAATACCTTGCCAATAAGTAATTTTTTACTAATAAGATGGCACGTAATTTAGAAGAAAAAAATATCGTGTTTCTAATTATTGACGACACTTGAAGAAATCTGCATGCAACTGAAAGAATTTTCAATGAGAAATGTCCTAATGGTCTTGTCTCTAGAACATACGACAGATACTGCATAAGTTTCAGAGAACGAGTAGTACTCGGAATCGTGTGTGAATTCCACACAATCTATATCTCAAATTTCAGTTGTTTGTAGATTAAAAAATTGTGCAACGGGTTTTAAATAACCAAAAATACCGCTACTAATTACAAATAGTTCATCTGCTCCCAAAAAATGATCCCTAATACAGACTTCAATTTTGTGAAATGGTATTAGAAAAAATAGCCTACAAACTTGACTATTCAAAAACAATTTGTTTCACCCATAAATTTTCAAGTTTTTTCCAAATTATAATATGCAAACTCATGAGAGCGCTCACAATTTCCAAAAAAAAAAAAGTATGGGCAGACAACGTGAGGATTTTGGGTACTATAAATACAGAGTTGGGCCTGTGTTTTTAAATCAACATTTAACGGGAGAAGTGTATTTGGACATGTTGCCACATGAACGTTGTTGGCATTTCGCGTGATTTCTGTTAGAAAAGTCGTGATTCTTTTACATGGAGGTTTAAAACGTTTGATGGTATGCCAATATTAATCCTAATCGATTTTTTAAAACATCCGAAGATAGGTGTAAAATAAAAATAACGTTAAATAGATATTTGAAGCTTTTAAATAATGTTATAATAATTGATTTACATATAATGTTATACATAAATCACTACGATTTGTAAATTACTTGTACTTGTAACTATATTTATATTAATTTTACTTTTAAAAAATTTGATTCTGACTCGGATTCGAATCTGCCATCAATATGTTGTAATTTTTATTCAATTTCAAAGATTTATTGCCTAACATAAAGCTAACATAACTAGTATATCTGATGGGCCTTACTTAAAACTAGATATATATGCAAGGGCGTCGTTACCTATGGGCAAGAGGGGATGCTTGGATTTTTGGAACAAAAAAATGATCTACTTTTATTGCCCGCTACTTTAAACTCGCTATATATGTGTGATACAAGAATATATTGATGCATTGTATAGTATTGTTCATTCTGTTTTTTCTTTTTTCATTATATATTCACATTATGCTCTTTTTGGTTTATTCGTGCAAATACCTAACCTAACCTACTACAAAATATTTTTGCCCCCCCCCCTGAAAAAATTCCTAACGGCGCCCATGTATATATGTAATTTTTTATTTACAGCTTAAAACTAAATATATACAAAAATACAATATATACAGAAAGAACAACAACACATATAAATATCTTCTGATCAAGTTACTACGTTACGCTTCTCACTAAAATATCATATAAAATATCAATCCAAGGGTGGTGGATCAAATTACCAAATGACAGGATTATAGCGATCTTATACAGGATATAGCGATGGCATCTCAATAATAACAATTCAAACTACTGAAGAGGTTTTGAGAAATACTTATATCTTATTCTTATTACATACAATAAGAATATTGTACATAATATTCTTATTACGTACAATATAAAAGTTCGCTTTAGTATCGAATATTGTTATTGATGCATTATCGTTAATTCATATTCATGTAATGAATTTGCAACAACCCACCATGCACAGAAGATTGAAAGATGCAGGATGATCACTGGAATTTAGTATTCGTTCAATAACAAAAATCTACATACTATTTAAATATACATATTATCCGTTAGTACATAAATATAATGACTTAACGTATTCATACACTTGAATATTTTCCTTGTTTCCCAAATTAAAATTAATCGTTTTTTCTATCGGTATGTTTGCAGAGAAACTCGATTTGCAACCAGTATTTCTATTGCAAGGAAACAGAGGGTGTGGAAAAGAAATTTTAATATCTTCACTAGCTAATCACTTGGGAATGCATTACTACAAAATCAGCAATTCAGAATTGGCTGCCAACATTTACGCACAGAACGAGGTCAAAATAAAAAACGCATTTTTCAACGCTAAAATGGCAGCACCGTGTATAGTATCGATTAACAACTTTGAGGTAAGAAAATATTTTAACATAGCCGTATATTAATTCATTTATCTTAGAATTTCGGAAAGAACAATGAGGGTCAGTATGACGAAAGGATAATGGGTTATTTTGCGCATGAACTAAAAACGTTATTTCAGAATAATACACTTCCAGTTATTTTGTTCTGCTCTAGCAACGAAAAATCTATACACACTGATCTAAATAAACTGTTTCTTGAAACATTTGAAATTGACGCTCCAGATATTACGCAGCGAGATGAAATTTTGCAGTGGATCTTGGAAGAAAGGAGTATAAATACTGACGTTAATTTGAAAGAGATCGCAAACAAAACGCCCGGCTTTTACTTCGAAGATTTAAGGGCATTGGTTTATTATACAATATCCGATAGTAAAGAACTTATGAGGGAAAATTTGGTACTAATTGAAGAGAACTTCTTAAAAGCAATAGGTAAGATATATAATGTAAAGGGCTTCCCAAATGTGACTTCTCATATTTCTCTTACAGTTACAAAAGATCATCGGCTAAGTAATTACAGGCATAACAAGAAATATCTTAGTCAAAGTTTGTTCTGAATTTTAAAATGCTGACACTATTTTTGACATAATTTTTCGGTTAACAAACTTTTTAATCTGTTCGGTTGTAATTTTCTTTAACCATTTTGTAATTTTAATCAATATGCAATTATAATTTATACCTCAAGGGGGTACGTCAGTTTTCAGCGCCGTTTTTTCAATGAATTTTAAGAATTTTTGACTCAGCAATTAATAAAGATAAGAACATACGGTTTATTGTATATAAAAATTTACACATTGATCTTTAAAGAAAAAATTTTATCTAGTTAAAATTCCCCTCTCCTACTCCAGTAGTATGGCTATGTCACTACCAGGCCACCCTCGGATTTGTCCGCGGACATTTGATGCGGATGGCATGTGGTCCTTGTTGATCTGAGGAACTCTTGGCGCAGGTATAAAACAGGTCTGTACAGGTATAAAACAGGTGTGTACCGGTTTAAAACAGGTATGGTAACCTGTTTAATGACGTCATATTTTTTTCCTAATACCACCATACCTGTTTTAAACCGATACACACCTGTTTTATACCTGTACAGACCTGTTTTATACCTGCGCCAAGAGTTCTTCAGATCAACAATGATCACATGTCATCCGCATCAAATGTCCGCGGACAAATCCGAGGGTGGCCTGGTAGTGACATAGCTATACTACGTACTCCCCTCTCAGTTCCGTGAATTCTGCCGTTCCTGATTGAACCATGCTCATCGTTCCTAGGATTGGCAACGTATGGTGCATCTGAAAGCAAAAATTTATACGGGGTTTTAAAGTATATGAGAATGCGCATTGTTTGACATGGGCATTTTTTTAATTTCGAATTTGTAACAAAATGGCGAACACTCAAATTTGACATTGCGTTTTATTTAAAACAATTTCACTTTCAGGCGTGGCAAAAAAATGGAAAAAATTGAGATATCGAAAACAGCCCATGTCAAGCGACGCAGAATGTAATAAGCTTTAAAATAAAAAAACAAGAGAGAAACTCGAATTATTCTGCATTGAGATATCTTGAAAAACATGATTTCGAGAAAAACGCGTTTAAAGTTTTGGAATCAATTTAAACTGTATTAAATTACACTCATTTTAACACATTTTAATACACCTTAAATCTTAAAAAAAAACATCGTGCACACTATACACAAACAAAATGTTTACACAAAGGTCGAACGCGACTGAATTTATCAGCTGTGCGAGTCTTTACTTGTCTGTACTTGCGCGCGGCCGCTCGGACCGCGTTTCCTAAACAGTGCTATAACTAGTTGTAAACCATTTTTGCGAATTCCGTTAAGCGACTTTGGGAATATATTCTCAAGTCATTAACCTTTGAAAATATGCAAATAAAAAAAATAGATTTTTTGAGCCGACAAAACTGACGTGTGCTTAAAGCAAAAATGTACGTAACTAAAATCTATTTTCAAATTGGTACGCTAGTTAATAGAATTTGGGAATACAATCAGCGTTCATGTTTGGACAATTTTCTAGATCATTTCATAGAGTTAGCAGTAATGCTAAAGGGAACAAAGGAAAGCATTCCCGGCCGAAATGTATGCCATTTGGCAAGGTCTTAAATATTCTGAATTCTCGCGAAAACAACATTTTCTCACATATAAAAGTGTTTTCAATGCAGAATATTTAAGTCAAAATGTTCTAACGCTCATAAATTGGTTAAATAATATGAAATAGACGGTCTTTTATATTCATACAGGTAGTCATGTAGGTAGTCTCGGCCATAAGAACTGAGATAGAGAAACATTGTTGCAAGAATTCTCATAAAAGATCAAGATACCGTTGGAACAATAAAACAACTGTTCAAAAGAAAATGGGAAAGTAGATGGAATCAAACAGAAGAAATGCACCTTCTTGTGGAACCTGCCAAACGGTTATAAAGAACTTGTACATGCATCCATAGATATGCAATTATATCAAGCCTCTTTGTCAAATCACCAGATCACCTCAAAAAACGTCTCGTATGTTACCAGCGATGTGTTAATAGTTTAAGGAATGACGATCTGCTTAAACTTAACATTTATTTTTTCTTACGAAGCGTAGTTTCATTTTCAACGTCAATTTTTAAAATATGCGAATGTAGGACACTGATAATCCGCATATCAGTTCTCTACATCTATAACTTCCATTGCATCCTCGCAAAATCATCGCTTTTTGATGATTGTTTTTTATATAAGAATAATTGGACCAGGTTTTCAATATTTTGTTTAATGTCGGAGCTTCTTTCGCGAGTTTTTTTATGCTAGATTGATACTGATAAGTTTTTTTTTACAAATTGGGTTTCCTGCTAGGTTTTATTGTTTATTTATTATAGACTATTTTGTATACTCTTGCTTAAAAAAATAGAATTTCCAAAACTTATGCAGCTAATTCGCAAAGATTGGAACAAATAATTCTTGAACAATGAGTAACAATGCAAAACTCTTTTAATAGGATGAGGGGGTGCGTAAACTTACATAGTGAATAATGCAAGGGACATTTTAACAGTTATTTTTGTTTTCCTTGTTTGTTAATAAAAACTTTTTTTTGTTAGTTGAGTAACCTGACAAATTTTGACAGAATTTTTTAAAAATGATAATGTAAACTAAGACTGATGTTTTCCATTGTATGACTAACTTTGACCAAGATAATTTTTGATATCTCGATACAATTTGCCAGGTCTTTATCACTTTGTGGAGAGATGAATTTTGTTACACAATACCAAACTAACATAAGGATACGTGTGTCCTAAATAATTATACTTTTCGACTCCCTGTATTATATGCTATGCCAATAAAATATTATATATGAATAGTTGAAGCGAAAGTAAAACTAACGACCAATAATTTATTTAATATTTCAATAGAATTTACTATTTATTTTGCGCCTTTCCTTTAACACCGTAATGAACTCTGAAATGAACATACAAAAATTTTTTTACAGTAACGTAGACAGTTCAAAATATGTACGAACATCTCATCAAAAACAAACAATGTATATTATAATTATATATAAACTTATTATTACACAGATTTTCGTTTTCATAATTAGGATTTTACATACGTAGGAATTTATAATACCCTAAGACCATTGCACATTTTATTAAAACTATTATACTATAAGTTACTATTAACGACTGAACCAATCTGGTATTTCAAGTACATTATGCGTCATCATCATGAGGTCATCAGTCCTAAGACTGGTTGGATGCTAACCTCCAGCTTCTCCTATCTTGTGCTAACCTACGCATTTCGCTAATTGTGCTACAACCTACATCCCTTACTATTTGCGAGCAGTAGTCTAATCTAGGCCTACCTCTGCCTTTCTTCACTCCTATTTCTGCCTCCAAAATATCGCGGACTATTCTCCCATGTCTCAGCAAGTGGCCTACCATTCTATCTCTTCTCTTCTTTATGTTTTCCACATACTTCTTTTCTCGCCGACTTTCTCCAATACTTCTTGTGCCGTGCTCCATACATACGTTTTCAAAAATCTCTTCCTTGTTTCTAAGTTTATTACCCCCGAGCATAAAAGTGCTTTCTTTTTGTTAAAAGCTACTCGACCCTGCGCTATTCTTTGTTTTATGTCTTTATCGCTTCTTCCATCCCAATTTATTTTACTTCCTAAATAAGTGAAGTCTTTAACTTCCTCTAATCTTTCATTATTAATTTGTACTTTCGTTTTTGCTCTGCTCTCGCGCCCTCTGCACACTAACACTTTAGTTTTGTTTTTATTCACCCTCATTTCGTATTCCTCTCTCAACACTGCCTCCATTTCGTTCAATGCTGATTCTAATTCCTCCTTACTAGATGCTAATACTGCTATATCATCCGCGAATCTCAGCATTTTTAGTTTCTGTCCCTGTACTTTTTTACGCTTACTGTATATTTTTTACGCTTCTTTGATATTCACTGTATAATTATGGTAAATTTCCCGTTTTGCAATTTTTATTTAAATAATAGGTAAAATGTGAGCAATATGTTTTCTTAATTATTACACATATATTTTACTTACATACACAAGTTTATACAGAAAATTAGTTTAATTTTTTTCTCCATTTTCCTGTTATCTCTAATATTACGTAAACGCCCGTTTTTGAGAAAAGGGGTTTAGAGATTTTTCATTTAATTTTACTACAGTTGAGACCGTAGTCATTTTACTTTGAGCAATTTGTTAACAGTTAAAATGGTATAACTAGTAAGATGTTTATCAGAAACATGCATTTAAAAAAGTTTGACCTTTACCTTTATAGTAGTCAGTGTTCTTCTTTATTGGGGTATATGATATGATAAAACAAATATAAGTATTTTTTTTAAATAAGTAATAATTGAAATGTGCAGACGATACATGATTTAAGAAAATAACATCAACAATCGAAGACATGTCATACTTGAGATAATGATTTACGAATATGGTAAGCATTCAGTTCAGGGTTCGATACAGAGCTACTTAAAGTTCAGCAGTTGCTCTCGTATTGAAAAGTGGATGACTGAATGACTGGCCTAATATGTTCTCACATACAAGTTTTTTAGTTCAGGGCGATTAGCATCTATCTCTAAGCATGGGTGTGTTTGACCTTGTCTCTAAGTGTAACTTCCGCCCTCCACAATTTGAAGTAAATGTTTATTCGTCTAAATTTGCCATTTGATTACATCAATTAAATTTATATGTCTGTAGTTTCATCACAATAATCTACAAATGATTTTTTCACAAATAGTTTAAGAATATCTCTTTTCTTATATAAAATTAAATGGTTGTAGAAATATACAGCCATAAAACCTAGTGTATTTTTCGTATGGTAGATTCTCTGAGCAGATATCCTCTCCGAGTTTTTATGAAAGACACGTTTGTGATAGGGTACTAAATATTGCTTTGATTCCAGATTTTATGCAAGCCAATTATAATGAAAGCATAGGTGCACCAAAGGTACCTAAAGTTCAGTGGGATGACGTTGGTGGTTTAGCAGACGTAAAAGAAGAAATTATTAAAACAGTCAACCTGCCCCTAAAGCATCCAGAATTTTTGAAAAAATCAGGACTGAAGAGATCAGGTAAATAATTAGTTGTATGATACTTTAGTACAACTATTGTTTGGGGAAGCGAATGCTCATAGTAGTTTAAAAATTGCACGGAGCATTTGTCGAACTCTGTTGTCAGTTCATTTAATAATATATGTTTTATTCAATATGCGGGATTGAGTTATTATAAAACCAATATATAAAATGATTTACCTACTTATTATATTGGGTATATATCTATGCGCCCATCCTTTTGCTTGGTAATGACCCGAGATAATTGGGTTTAGACCGAGCAGTACTAGTGCTCCTTACCCATCTTATCACTGTAGACCTGGATCGCCTAATCCGGGGATGGTCTCCCTTGACCCTGGGTCTTTGGACCACGCCGACCAGTGCCCTATTAGGATTAAGATTAAGATAATCATGATGAAGTACCATATTCCTCGATCTTCAATACTCTGCAAAAAAGCGTCGTATTTAGGTAGTCACTTTTATTAATAACTTTAGATTTTTTCTTACAACGCCACCTTCAAATTTTAATTGATTAATCATCCGGTGCAAACGTCCATTTCAATTTTACACCATTTACTGCCCATGTTTGCATTGTACAATGCAAAACACCCTTGAAACAGTGACGGTTTCTGCATAAGAGCACATGAGCACATGAACCCCCAAAGCAAATTAGAATTCAAACATTACAATAAATGTAAAATATACTTTGTATTAATAAATAAAATCTATTACGAGACTAATACAAATATCTAAACGTTGTTTTATTAGTATTATTATTTGAATTTGTGGAATGCAGTGCGCCGCATGTTTATTTTATTTAGGACTCGGTTTGCTATACTCTCGTCATGGTGGCAACGACGGAGCACGTGCTACAAATGGGCGTGATTTACGTCGATTGTGGGCATCTGTGACTGGGCGGGTGGCGGGGGTTATATAATATTTCCGATGACATGGAGCACAAATTTGGTGTGAACCAGATGCTAGGTTGTGTTGTGAATATTACATTACATCGCTATTAGATGTTTAGTGAACTACATGCCGTTATTTTGTAGTATTCTTACGTTATTACGGCATTAAATAAATATCGATATAAATACATATGGACCATAACTACAATTTAATTAAACATGATAGATACGAACCAGTGGCGGCTTGTGATAAAATGAAATGGGTGTTCTGCACAGGGCCGATCCTAGGGTATTGGCCGCCCGCGTGCAAATTTCAAACGTATCCAAGCTACTGGCACCGTAGGGGTTGTAAAAAAATTGCGCCGCAGGCGAAAATTTTCAAGGTCACGCGTTTTCCTGATACTTCAGAATTTTTATGTAAAATCCGTTTATACAAAAATATAGACTTTCACAAGAAAAATTTTTGGAAATTAATACCTTTTTGAAGAACATTCATGTTTGCCGTCATATTCTTTGGTTAAGATAAAAGGCTTGTAAGGTGAATTTTCTACTAGAGGGTCTATAACACTTAAAATATTTTCCGAAAGAGTTTCAGCGTCATATTTTGTAAGTTTCAGGTATGTCCAAAAACGAGTTTTTGCAGATACATCAGTTGTTTCGTCTGCCATAACTGCCAAAAATGAAGGTTTGTTAATTTCTTTAATTATTTCTTCATGACATACTTTTAATATACAGTCTAAAAGATCATTTTGTATTTATTTAGAGGTTCCTTTAAATACTGAAGCATTTTGTAGATGCTCCCTTAAAGTTACATCAAGCTCAGTAGAAAAATTTATCAAACCACGGAATATCCCCGCGTTTTGACAGGTTTCAGCTTCGTCATGTCCTCGCAGCGTCAGTTCAAAGTCCCCACAAAACTTTATGCAGTTTATAATTTTTGACAAAACGTATCTCTTTTTTGTCACATTATCATTATGCTTTTGCACATTTATCCAATAAGCTGAATCTAGCTGCGCTTTAATATTAGTTGTTCCTAATAAATCTAATTCCATTGTATTATGTAGATAGCTTTTGGAGTTGTCGTGCTTTTTTATTTTTTTAGTTAAGTGCACCAAATCTGTCACCCCTACCTCCGTCCATGCTTTATCACCGCCAAAAAGTAAACAAGGAAAACAAAATAACGCATTTTTTTTGTTGCACCCACAAATCCAATTGTTCTTCGAATAAATGTCTGTATTAAATTAACGTTTATATGCTTTTCCGCGGCTAACACCTGCAGTCTCAATAACAATATCGGGTAATGGCCTACCATTGTTTTTTAAATAAAATAAATTTTTTCTTCATAAGAGTATTTAAAAAATCGCCTCACATGAACTAAATTATAAACTAAATCCATTGTCACTATCACAGTATATAAATATTAATAATTAGTATAATAAATCACTACACAAATTCACAAAACAGTATTTAAAATCTCAAATTAACACGAAATACGATATAGGTACGATTTACGCCCGCCAACTGTACGAGCCACGAGGAGTAGGAAGGAGTAAACATTCACTGATGTTGCCTTAGCTGGAAAAAATACAGCTCACTGACCGTGTAAGTCGCGGCGTTGAACCGTCCTGGTAAAAAAATAGAGTAACGGATCTGAGTCATTTGTCACAAAAAATAAAAAAACATGAGAAAACCCAAGGTCATATTAATGCTCAATTGGATTTTAAACTGTTGGGAAAAGTAAACATTCGACAGCAACTCGACAGTGCATACAGATGCAATATTCAACAACAAAATGAGCAGG
Organism: Rosalia funebris; assembly: GCA_037954035.1. NCBI lineage: Eukaryota > Metazoa > Arthropoda > Insecta > Coleoptera > Cerambycidae > Rosalia > Rosalia funebris. The sequence continues at coordinate 25,742,179 of JAZFAV010000009.1, read as the reverse complement.
TAGCAAAGAATCGGTATGTTCTTTCAAAAATTATCGATTGCATAAATTTTTGCAGTGCTTCTGAATTAGCACTTCGAGGTCATGATGAAAAATAAGATTCCTCAAATCCCGGAATTTTCAGAGGTTTAATAAATTTCAGTGCCGAATTAGATACAGCATTGAAAGATCATTTTGAAAAGTCTGTTGTTTTTAAAGGTACTTCAAAAACAATTCAAAATGTCTTGTTAGATTGCATATTAGTGGTTGCTCAAGAACATACTAAGAAAGAAATTTTGAAAGCTGAATATGTCGCTGTCATTTCTAATGAAACTACGGATGTAGCAAATCATTATCAAATGACTATAGTATTTAGATACATTCTACCAGACGGCACCCCAGTTGAACGGTTTTGGTGTTTTATTAATCCTCCTAATCATGATGCGGTTAGTTTATCAGAATGCATAAAACTATTTTAAAACAAGTGATAGATAAACTAGAAAAACTTATTTCACAAAGTTACGATGGCGCAAGTGTAATGAGTGGACGTCATTCAAGTGTTCAAACTTTTATTCAAAGTGATTACAAATATGCCTTTTATGTTTATTGTTACGCCCATCAATTAAGCTTGGTTTTATCTCAAGCAACAAGCCAGAATCAAGCAGTGCGTATATAGTAATATACGCAGCCATAACATGTTTTAAGGATTCTATTAAAAAAGAAAGAAATAATATAGAGATAATTGAAAGTGAAATTTTTGAGTATGCCATTCAGACTAAGAGACGCCGCGCGCCGCACAAGTGAAAATCCATATATCTCTGTAGCAGCCAAGGAAATTTGTGACACTATAATTACCCATGCAAAAGAACGGTTTTCTTTTACTAAATATTTAAATTCTTCTGTACTTTTTGCGTCAGATAGTTTTCGCAATTGAAGAAGAGTTTTCCATGGATTTTAGAAATATGAGTGCTGCTATTCATCTGTTGAAATTCATAACAGATAATAATCTTCAAGATATATTTTCTGCCACCTTTGCTCTTTTACAAATAATTGTTGCTATACCAATGGCCACAGCTGAAGCAAAAAGAAGTTTTTCAACACTGAAGTTGAACACTGAACACTAAATAAAAACATTTTTACGGAGTTCTATGAATCAAGAAAGACTGACGACCTTAGCAATGTTGTCTATTGAGAAAAAATGTATACAAGGTTTGCCAGACTTCAACCAAGCTGTTATAACTAAGTTTGCTGAGAGCAAGAATAGTGAAATTCACTTTACGTTCATGCAATGTAATACAGTTTAGACATTAGGTGAACAGTGACTATACAAACAGAAAATAATGGATTCCTACTGCATGTGAGTATTTTTATTATAATCGTACGATAAAAATTTGCATGTTTTTGATTTTGTGAACCCCCTATGCTTTCGACCACCAGCCGCCACTGCCTTGAAATATAATACACTTATATTTTTCGTTTTGCTATACAAAGTTAAGTTCTTTATTGCACTAATGAAATTGGTCCATATGTATCTGCTGGTGCAAGCCTAGAAATTATTTATATATTCGTGATTATTTAAGACAGTACTTTTTATTATCGAACTTTCCAGTTCAATATTATGATCTTATTCTAACGTGAATGTTCTTCCGGGTTAATAAATAATAAATGTGCTTCATTGATATACAGATGCCTTTGAATATTTTCTAATAATTTTTCTTATAATGAGGGAATTTAGTGAAAATCTTATCTTTAGTGAAAACAATAATTTAAACAGTGTTAGTGTAGTAACAACAGTGTACCTACTCACATAAAAAATGTACGCAATTATTAAATTTGTTATTTAATAATTGGGTACATTCTTGCTAAGAGATGTGCTATTATTAGTAAGTGGGCAATAGGAATAACAAATATAAAATATCACTTAACTACTTATCCAACGAAATCCTCTAGCTGATTTATCAAAAAACATATTTTTCTAATATGTATTAATATGTATATGTTTTAGTTTTAGTAAACTTGGCCATGACAATGACTATGTTTGCTTCTTAGAATGGTCAAACCGTTTGGGAATAAGTTGATTATTCATAAATATGTACATTGTTTCAGGTTTTAATAATTATTATTAATTCTAATTGGGATTTAGTTCTCACTGAAAATAATTTGGTAATATCCTTGGTACAATTTATATATTATTATTATTAAATAATAAACATGTGAAAACATAAAAAATGAGAAATAGCAGATATAAAACATGACAAATAGGTACTGTAACGATCGTTCTTAACGGGCGGACAAATTAAACCAAAGTACTGCAAATAAGGTGTTTCATTTGCTTGAATCTCTTGATATGTTTGAAAATTGTGCTCGCTTGTCCTGTTAATAATATTTATGTCACGAAGAAAATTCCCAGTGTCAGCTGAAAAACAATATGAACGAAAAGTAGATATCTCAGGTGCACATTTTGAATATAAGTCTCCCCTTGAATTTATAAAACACTAATCCGACATTAGTCGTGCTTGACTCTTCAAATTAATCCGTGATTTAGACGTTAAGAATTATTGCAAAACGAAACAATTAATTAATTCTTATTAGAAGACCATTTGCTTTATAAATTGATGTTGACTCTACGGTTATTAGCAACGGAAAAGAGGAAAAAGAGCAAATTGAAGATAAGAGGAGCCAAAGAAATTATCGCACTGTCCGCAGAATACAAACGTATACAGGGTTGCGAGAGCGGAGTGCTTCTAATAAAATACGTCACAGTACATATACATATCTCTTAGGTGGAATCATGCAGCGACTCAACAGCGCGTTATTTAGTCATTTTGGCAAAAAGAAATCAAGAAACATAGCCAACACAATTCATTTTTGCTTATTGAGACACATAACAGTAATGTTTTGGAATAAGTTGATTAATTAGAGATGACGAACAGCCATATTGCTTCGCATTTCAATAGCGTCAACGTGACGACTACATGGATGTGTAGTCTCAAATAATATCCATGCAGGGATTATAATCTTCTCCATGCGCAGTATTATATTGCGGTGTATTTATTTACATATATTAATTTTATACCTATAATGTATAAAAGTTTACAGTTATAGTGGTATAAAATTCTACCAATTACACTTTTAAGTTTTAAACCAAAAATAGTGAAATTCTACATTTTCACATGATTAAAAGTGGTAAATTTTGCCATGACAGATTTTAATAGTACACCGATTAATAAATACCGTCTTTTTTGACAATTGGATCAAAAATATATTTTCTCAGTATTCAAAAAACTATTTTCAGGTATCTTGTTATATGGACCTCCTGGAACAGGAAAAACTCTCATTGCTAAAGCCGTAGCAACAGAATGCAACTTATGTTTTCTTTCCGTGAAAGGTCCAGAATTGCTTAATATGTATGTGGGCCAATCTGAACAGAATATTAGAGAAGGTAAGTAATTAATTGGTATTTCTTTTTAGCTTTTGTTATATAATAAGTATCTATGATTTATTTACTTTTTTGTTTTGATTTTGGTATATATTAGCATTAATTATACAGGGTAGGGCAGATATATTGCGTACGTGTTGAAACACCTGATTTCTGACCGATCTATAAGTTGACTTAAAAATACTGTTGAACCAATCTGAACAAAAATTGTATACTTGTTTTAATCTGTTCAAACTCATATATTGATCAAATCCAATCAAATCTAAGCAATTTTTTAAAATAAATGATCCTCAGTACAATGCATGTCCCCCCAAGGTAAGGTCGAAACCGGTCTGCAGTTAGTGATATCCTGAGATAGAGGACACTTTGCATCTTCCTTGTGGTTTTCGAGCAATCTGAATCACCGTATTTTAATGCTAACTCTGTTAAACAAAATACGGAAAATGTCGACATATAATTCAGCATGTCGCTGGTCGTCAGCATGTAGCAGGAGGATAACTATTTTGGCTTAATTTGTTTAGTCCTTATTGTATAAGGCATTTGCAAATGGTGTAATGTATAATAATCTTCTCACTTCAGTAGTTTGTACTGTATATTTTTGTTTTCAGGCAGACATTTTTCAGTATAGAACTTGCGCTTATCTAAATATTAAATAAAATAACAACATTGAGTATTGAATAATTCTTAATTTAATATATAATTAAATCCCTAACATTAATGTATTTTTATTGTATTATGACTGGGTTTGTATTTTTATTGTATTTTTACTAGAAATCAGGTATTCCGAAACATATGATCATTATTATGTTATAGCACTTCCTGTATTAATTTTTCTATGATGATTTTATTAATTAATTATAAATTTGGTACGATTGTGGGAACATCCAATATGCCATACAGGTAATAGACTTTTAACAGGCAAATATATACTATTAGAGTGTATTAGACCAGAGCACATAGAGTATCATTAAATATGCCAAAGGTTCTTCAACATATTCTTTTTAATAAGGCAGAATACATAAGAAAAACCAATCAAGTTTCTCCAAAGAAGCGGGTTATATTACAAAATATGTCTATTGAAAAACATATGTGTAACAGCTCAAGACCTAGATGTCGATACCGTTTATGTAAAGAAAATTCTTAATTATCTATCAAGGCTTTACAAATTATCTGACTCTGGTTTTAATGAATATGTAATATTCATTAAATATCAATGTGTTTTAAACGTAGGATAGTCAGCCATGTGACAAATTCCGAATGACTTAATTGTAGTTAGAGTTGGATTAGCTTAGTTAAACATCTGCAGCATTGTTTCTACAGTAGTTATTGCAGCGAGTGGTGTTCGACGTGGAAAGAGAATCTATGAGGAGAACAAACTGTCGACTAGTGATGTAATATTGGCCTATTTAAATTAATAGTTGCGATTATATAACGCAAAAAACTTCTCTACATTTGTTTTAATCTGGCAAATATCTGAATCTCTTTAAAACAGTGTCAAACTTTGCTATAACACAATTTTTTTGCGTCCCTTAAACCGTGTATGTGTGTGTACAGAATCCAGTATCTGCTATGACTAACAACATGGAAGAATGTTATAATTTTTCTGTTGCATCCAATAGTCCACTGTAATTTTTACACATAATTTGTAATTCTGCTTCAACTTTAGGATCTTGAAATATCGCTTGACTTTTCTTGATAGCAACTGCCTGTTTAGGATTAAATTAAACATTACAAACTATATTTTGTGGAAATTCTCAACATAACAGAAGGCTGGCTGTATCCATGTTCTGCAGCAATTAATAATCAGCTGCAGTGGTTTAGGGATGTTGGGACACTGTCTGTGAAATTCTAGAATACGTTTAGATTTGAGAAACACTGCTTTTGTAGATGATATTAAGGTAGTTTCTCCGGAAACCCACTTTTCTATAGAATTTCATCAAATTTCGGATACACATAAAGAATAAACTTCACGAAGGAAATTGCTTAAATGAAAAATTTTTGCCTATTACCACACGGATCAAAATATTTTTTAAATAAACTAAATTATTTTAATTTAATAGAACTAAATGTCGTTCTTATTTTCTTAAGTACCCATTAGCTATTCTCTGGAATGTAAATATGCGATATAAAAAATTATTCAAAATTAAATAAAAAAATAAAAATCTTTATTTACAAACCAAATTTGCAAAAAAAAACACTGAAAGATTATACATATAACATTGAGTTAATTATTAATATAAACCAGGACAAAAATTACCAAAGAGAAATATTAATGAGGGAAATATTAAGGGAGGGAATTATTATAAATGGTAAATTGAAACAATACACGGGCAGAAATCAACTGTCCAGAGACCCATCGCCTAGTAATACCATATGCTAAGAATAATTATTGTATATCAATTATCAATTCAATCAAAATCTTACTAGGCCTTAATGTTTTTTTTCGGTTCGTTTTTTTTCATAACTCTTCTCCAATAAACCATTGTGTTATGTGTATAAATTTTTTGTTTTCCTCAAATCAAGCGTAGCGGAACGTCAGGGTCATTATACAATTAAGAAAGGATTTTTTAACTATTATCAACACTACTAATGAAGGATTTCAAGTCAAGTGATCAAAAGTTAATTATTTAATTTCAAACTTTAATATACAGTATATTAAAAATAGATACTAGAATATAAGAACGACTTATTTCTATAAAAATAATTTTAGTGTTTGAGAGAGCTCGCCAAGCTTCCCCCTGCATAATATTTTTCGACGAATTGGATTCATTGGCCCCTAACAGAGGAATGTCTGGTGACTCAGGCGGGGTTATGGATAGAGTGGTATCGCAACTTCTCGCTGAAATGGATGGATTAAATGAATCAGCGACGGTTTTTATCATCGGTAAGCTAGTAAAAGTTCTTCTTAATGACTCACGAAGTTCTAATTTATTTCCAAATCGCACTCGTTATCGCGTAATGCCTGTTTAAAATATATTTTTGATAACCTGGGAAATGTAATAAAGCACTATAAAGTTTATCACGCGATATAAACTTGTTATTATAGGGTAACTTTTGTCATTTCGTCGTTTAAAAGAGAGAAAGAATTAGGAATCCTAGACAAAGTGTTACACGTAGGTAGTCAATTGTACATGTAACTTTCTAAAGTTACCTCTTTTTAGGTAAATTTCATGGTAACTTAATACCTAATATTCCATACACGTTTTTATTTCATATAATTCTCAGATATTCTTCATTTTAGATTAACCATCGCCACGCTCTTACTAAATGTAAATCATATCCAATAGTATTACGATGGGCACTATTTATATTTTGAGTCTAATTATAAAAATATTAATTTGTCATTGAAAATTACTTTATCGTTTTTCAAAATATTCTCCTTCTTGATCTATATACTTTTGCATGCGTGCGAAACATTTTTCAAAGAATTTTTTCCATTCCGCTTGAGATTGTATCTCCGAAACATGGTTTCTGAACGCATCAACGGCTTCTTCTGTCGACGAAAATCATTGTCTACGCAATTTATTTTGACGTTCGGGAACAAAAGGAAGTCATTGGATGCCATATCAGAACCCTACGGCGGATGACCCATTAATTCAATTTTTTAAGTGTTCAAACGTTCGATTGTTAGACGAGATGTGTGAGAGCTCGCATTGTCATGATGAAGAATGATCCGACGACGCTTGTTGTATACCATTCAGAATTGACCGTTTTACGTTTCTCTAAAGGCACTGTTGCCAGTTATGTATGCTAACTTCACTTTATGAGTAAAGTATTACGCCATAGTTTCCAGAATGCTTAATAAGCTTTTTAACTATGTAGGTTCATTTGTTAATATCTTAGAACAGTTCTGCTCTCATCTTTAAGCCACAAGCATTGTATTTTCACAATAAAATCTGTCCGCTAATTTTCGAACTTGTTTTTAAAAATCGGTTCCCGAGGCCCGTTCACTTAATTGGCGGAGCCGGTAGGATCGCGGAAGAAAGTCAATCGGGAGTTTCGTCAGTTTTCACTGTTTATCCGGGATCGGAAAGAAACAGCTCAACCCCAAAACCAACCCGGAACCTTAAGCAGCAGATCCAGTGGCCGTTGCAGTAGACTCCAGAAAGGCACACCCCGGCACACCATCAAGGTAAGTCGAGTTTTCCTTTCTGCTTCCTCAGATTTTTTCCAAAAAAACTTTATCGTAAAGATTTTAGGAAATTTTCGGAAAATTTTTGACTATTGAAGTCATTTAGATTAAGGCAAAAACCTACCAAATTATCTCTTATCATAATTGAAATTGGGTAGACTGACTATAGAAGTCAATTAGTTTAAAGAATCAATCAATTAATTTAAAACTCAAATATTTTCCCAAATAAACTTTGGAAGAAACCAAAAACATCGCAAGTTTGCGCTTAGTACATAACACAATAATTGCAACTCGATACCGAGACACCGTTGTTATCTCAGCAGCAGACAGTCTCAAGGAAAAAGCACTTTTATTCGACTGCATTCTAAGAAGTGAAAGAATAGCTTGTATCGTACATTGTTATTTCTAGACGCTTTATTTTGCAGATTTGTTGTCATCAAAATCAAATTTTGTAGTAGTTCCTAGAATCAAATTAACAATTTTGCAAACCCAATTTTTTTTAGTTAAAGGTAATATTAGTTTTATTAATTCTTAGTCCATAAAATACTACCATAGCCGTACTTAAAATATTTTTTTCTTGGCTATTAATTTTGGCAATTTAAACTGCACGTATTTCTGAATTAAATTCAATATTTTTTAAATTATTGCAATAATTTAATGAGCGAATCTGAGATTGAAAATTTAGCAGAATCATTTAATTCACTAATTGTTTCCAACATGTCCACCGAAATTAATTACACTCTACATTAATAGAAGAAATTAGAGCATTGAAACTTGAGTCAGAAAATCGACCAATTATGACACAAATGTTATATGCAATTTTAGGATATAATAATACAATCCATAGTGCCACCAAATTTACACCCCTTCAGATTGTAGAAGCAAATGTAGAATATCAAAACCCATTCGATGTTACTCTAGACAAAATCATCAATGACTATATTGAAAAACACTCTAGAGATTTAAGACTATTAAATGAAGTAATAAAACAAAATAACGAAAAATCAAAAGGCCTTTCAAATATCAATTCTAGTAGAAAAGACCCTCCTGAAATAAATGTCGATAAAAATGTATTTCTTAGAAACACCAAGAAATAAATTGTCACCTCTTTGTAGGAAAATACAACCTACAAAAGATTGTGGCATAAAGGTTAAAACTAGAAAATCAATATATCATAAAAGTAAATTAAAACCCCAACGAAAATTTATCCGAAAACAAACTGTTTCCGATGATAACTGCGTACCTAGTACTTCTCGGAATCCTGACAACGACAGGACAACAAATAACACTAACGAAAATAAATAATCCTATCCTTCCGTTTTCCATTGGAAAAGCAAGGACTACTATTAACAAACATACTTTTATAAAATCCATCGACTTAAAACGATATCCCAATCAATAGCATAAATTATAATGCAAAATCAATTATTGACCTTATATCTATCAAAGACGAATTATAACCTCAATTACATCATATGCACAATCATTTATCATATTTACTAGACCAAATAAATCTCAAATTAGTTAATATAAAACCTCAAAAATTTAATCGATCTAAACGTGGCCTTATTAATATAGTAGGTAGAGCAAATAAATGGCTTTTTGGAACCTTAGATGACGAGGGTGAAGAAAGATACAATAAAGTTATTACCACCTTGACTAACAATCAAAATATATTACATCACTATTTAGAAAATTACTTAAGTATTACAAAACAGTTTATGAATGAAACTACAAACATTTTACAAAAAATTGTCAAAAATCAAGAATTAATCGGTGATCAAATACAAAGTATTGTAAATAGTCTAAATAAATACACGCTATTCTTACGCCTACAGAACTCAGTAGATACAATGATAATTGACTGTCAAAACATCCTGTCGCTACTAAATAATGTTGAAGATTCGATATTATTTGCTGAATTAAATATTATCCATAGTACGATATTACCAGTATCAGAACTCAAAGAACTAATTGATATAATGTTCAAATTGTATAAAGAAAGTCTACCATATTTCAATAATATACAATCATATTATAGATTATTAAAAGCCTAAATTCATCATAACAAAGACACAATTTTATTTGTTATTCATTTTCCAATACTACAAGAAAATTTTTACGATTATTACCATTTATTCCCTATTCCAATTTCCGCTGAAGCCGTTATTCCTTTAAATCCTTACATCATCCTTAACTCGACTTATCACCAATACGAGGATGAGCCATGCACCAGAATTGAAGACACCTGTCTATATCATATAGAAAACCAAATTACTAACGCCGACTGTCTCCCGGAATTGTTAAATGGAGATACTAATCACCAGTGCCAAGCACTCCAAATGTATTTGGACCAAGATGTGGTGGAACCAATCAATAATGCCATTATTATCCCTGTACAACCCACTGCGATCGAAGAAAATTGTGTACAGCATTGTATTTTCACAATAAAATCTGTCCGCTAATTTTTGAATTTGTTTTTAAAAATCGGTTCCCGAGGCCCGATCACTTAATTTGCCACTTGATCAGTTTTTCCGAAAAAACAGGCAACCATTTGTTCCGAAGTGCTTCAAACGCGAAGAACTTTTGTTGGATTTGGTTCATCTTGAAACACTCATACAGCCGACTGCTGTTTACTTTCCGGCTCATACGCATGATTCCATGATTCGTCATCTGTTACAATGTTGTATACCTGTACGTCTTTTGAAACACCGCCATTGTATTTCTTGAGCATTTGATTGCACCAATCGACACGAACATCTTTTTGAGATTTTTTTAAATTATGTGGGATCCAACGAGAACAAACCTTTTTTACAGCTAAATGATCATACAATATTTTATATATAGTCGAACTAATACCTAAGGTTACCTAAATCTCACAGTATGTCACATGACGATCTTCCATTATCAGTTTTTACACAACACCAATGTTTTCTGACAGAACAACTGATTTTGGACAACCTTCACGACTGTCGTCTGTAAGCGAATGGCGGCCACGATTAAACCCATTATACCAGGGTTTCACAGTGGTAAAGGATGGTGCTTTATCGCCAAAAGTGGAAGTAAATTGATCGATGCATTCTTGTCTCGATAATCCACGTCGACAGTCGAAAATTTTCACGAGTTAATTCCATTTTTTTCGCTGAAATACAATCTTCAAATAACTGTAAACAATACAAATCGTGCTTAAATTATAAAATGTTCTGAATAAGGTTACGGTCAAAAATGTCAAATTTTCCATTGGAAACGTCGGATGGCGTCTGACCACACTTGTGTTGCCAAGGCTCAAAATATAAATAGGGCCCCTCGTATTCCAATGACATATTTATTTAATTCAATTTTATGTTTTCTCACTTATCTCAAATATTTCAGCTTTGTCTATTTGAAATATAATTTATAATATATAATTACACAGTAATATTAACAAAATCTACGTTCTTTGTAAAACTGTTAGAATGAGAAATTATATAAATAATAATTGCACTTTTATAATAATAATGCAATTTTTATAATAATCTCATCATCAGTTATTTCCAATAGGTGCTACCAATCGACCGGATTTAATAGATCCAGCCTTACTAAGACCTGGAAGATTTGATAAGCTGTTATATGTTGGCCCGTGCACAGATACAGAGTCGAAAATTTCAGTATTGAAGGCTTTAACGCGAAGGTACACCCTTTACTACTAATGCGTTTCCATGATAATATATACACGTTTATTTCAGATTCAAACTAGAAGGAAATGTAGATTTGAGACAAGTCGTGCAAATATGCCCTGCAAATGTTACCGGGGCAGATTTCTATGGTGTTTGTTCAAATGCATGGTTGTCAGCAGTTAGGAAATTGATCAATAGTATAGAGAAAGGTAGTATACATTATATCCTATTACATCCTGTTTGTAGTAAAATGTGTAGTGATTAATAATTCAATTATTAAGGAGAAATAATTTTTATGTTTTAAGCATATTTATTTAAACCTTTCTGGCCACAACTAAAAAATGTTAACGATGGCCATTTTTTTCATGGAATATTTTCATAGACATTTGTTATATGTTTACCTCGAGGCACGACATGCGTACTTGTGATAATAGAAACCTGTTCCAACATGTAAAATAAGTTGTGATGGGTAAAAGGTTCGTTACGTATATGCACGGTTCCCGTCTTTACGACACCATTTGCATGGTTTTATGAGATTTCACGTACAGCGTTTACACTGCCTGTCATTAGTGATATCGCAATGCTTTTCCACTGTATGACAAAACGACTATCTTTTATTTTACTACCATTTTAGATGTAGTGGTCATACCAATTTACTTAGCGTAGGTACCACGTTTTATGCACGGTAGCCGCTGGATATTTTATGAATTTTATTTATGTAAAGTTGTTCCTATGCTCTTATTCATTATTTATATTTTAACCATTTTATATATTTGGAAATTATTCGTGGTTTCTTTGATAACTGGCATAATGTATTTTATTTATTTTCAATTAATATCATTTTAAATATATTATTTATAATTTTGAACCATTGATGTGCCAGTGGCTCTGAAGTACATTTTTCTCCTATTTTCTTTTTACCTTATCTGTGTTGTGTGTTCCTTTAAATAGAGTGCAGATTCCAAAACGTGCATTATTATATTAGAGGGTGAGGCAGAGATTGTTTATTTATAAATTCAATTAAAAAAAAAGTATTGCAGATATATATCTAATTCTTTGAACAGCATCAAGTACAACATTTAAGTTTTATGTTTGCAGAGTTTTAAAGATGATATCGATCAGGTGGCGTCTCCTCCTGATCCTTAATCCTCACGGAGTATCCTCAATACACTGCGTTAATTGAACTCGGAAGTTTCCTTCAACTCTTTCCAGCATATCGACGGGTATGTTGACGACAGTTTGACGAATGTTGTTCTTCGGTTGAGCCAGGGTCCTAGGACGATAGTTGTAAACAAGTGATTTTAGATAGCCCCATAAAAAATTGTCGCATGTGTGTCATGAGGCATGCCAAGAAGCACCTCACATGCATTTTCTAGAGCAACAAAATCGCGTGGCTTAAGTTCCTGCACCACAGCCAATTTGTAGGGATGCAATTTTAGTTCTTCGTGAAGGATTCGCCTTACAAAATGAGCAGACAACCCAACAGCAGCTGCATGTTTGGGGACAGACCGCTAACAGAATCGCAAAACAAAAAGCCTTACCGTGTCAATGTTTTGAGGTGACCTTGCTGTTCATGAAAGTCCAGGTTTTTTTTATCTTAAGATCACCAGTTTCCCTGAAATTATTTACCCATGAAAGAATCGATGCCGGCCAGGAACACGACCACCAGGCGCAATATTGAAATGGGCACGGAATGCAAGTTGCGTAGCGATAATTGAGCAACCGTTAGAAAAGTATGCCTCGAGAGCGAACGCGCACTCCACCTTCGTCCACTCCATTATGCTAACTATACCAAGCGGAACCTACAACTTTACGCCCCGGCCTCTCGAATGTGCCTACCCCCACCCTCCTAGGATCAACCATCGCCCCAGGGCGCCAAATTCAAATAAGCAAGTTGCTTTGCTCCACCCTGTATTTTGTTTGGCTTTCTCTTTAGTTGCACATTGAGTTGTCCGCTATTTTTTTTCCTAAAATCTAATGGTCTTTCCATTTGGTCATTTTCCGTTTTCAACTGGAACGTGGATGATTTTTAAGCTGCCACATTCCTGTAGTCTAGTCTCATGAAATATTAAAACTTTTTTTTTTTGATAAACCTTCTCCATTTAAATGCCGTTTATACATTAAAGCTCGTGCAACTGGTGCCAATTCTCTAACCTTCTGCATATTATTTAATTCGTACTCAACACGATATGTCAGTATCCTACAATAAAAACTTCTTTTATATGTCTATTTTTAGCCCTTCCTTTTTTACTTTTTTTATTTCTTGTTTTACATACTTCAGTGAAAGGGGTAATGTGTGATTCTAATATCATTCTAATCATACAGACGTATTGCAGTCATTCAATATGAACATCTCATGTGATATTTGTAAACCTATATATAATTTTTCTACATATTTATTTTTAAAATATTTCCAAAACAAAATTTTACCAAGAAAAACATACCTTAATAAAATATATCGAAAATATGAGAAAATAAATGTTGGTACACAAGATACACATAATTGTTTGGAAACTGCTGAGATTTTTTTTTTCTATATGTAGGTATGTAGTTCTCATATCCTATAGTAGTAAATATAGAAGATTGCGTAAAGTGATTCCAATTATTTTTACTTATTAAAGTTTATTACTTGCCAAATATTGATGATATATCCAGTGATATAATATTTGACCTACTTATCTGGTGCATTTGTAAAAAATCTTTTATGGATATGTAAAAAAATGTAATAAATAATGAAATGTAAACAGTATGATAGGATTTGGGTTACATTTATAAATGGCTACAATATTTGTTGACGCGTATTTTTCGTATCAACTGGAAAAAATATATATGTTTAGTAGATAATAAGAAATACACATTTTTTTTTCATTATGTTATTCAGTTTCAGAAACTATAAATTTCATTCAAATATTATATTTGGAATAAAATAATAATAATAATATATATATATATATATATATATATATATATATATATATATATATATATATATATATATATATATATATATATATATATATATATATATATATATTAGTACAAACATAAAGAACTCTGAAACGAATTTGGAAGGAGTTTTCCTTAAAAAAACTTAAAAATTTTAACAAATACACCTAAAAGTTCATGTATATAAATTTTTGGAACCTACTTACTTATTGCTTTATAATTGCTTTAGAAATTGTTGTATCCTACATATCTGCTAATGTTTATGTTTTAAATATACACTACTCAAAAAAATTAAGGGACAAAAAAATTCCGAAAAATTTTCAGTGATTTTTGAAACTCTGTATTTATGAAAAATGATCGTATCGAGATAAAAAAAAATATTTTGAAGATTGATGTTTCCAGTTTTGAAATATTCTGGCAAAAACATTTTCTCAGCTACGGTTACTGCGCAATACAAAGAAATACCGCGAAACAGAATTTGACAAATTTTCTCTTTTTTTACGAACGTCCCCGGTTTCTAAACCATCCTTCGATTCGTTTTACATTAATTCCTGAAATATCGATCATCAAAGACTTTTCCCGACTTTGCTTTGAAATATCATTTAATGATTAGCAAGATAGAAAAAATATTTCTTTACATTGCTTACAATTCGCTTTCAATACTCGTAAAATTTCAAGAAGAGAATTAAAAATAAGAATATACATATACAGGGTGTAACATAAAGGTTGGGAATAAATTAAACGGTGGATTTTTCAGTAAAAAAAATAATTTTTTTGCATATGAATTTATGTTCTAGGGGTTTTCATTTCTAAGCTACAGGGCGATAAAAAATTTTAAAAAATTTAGTTTCTCTCTAATAACCTTCGAACATTAGAAGATAATGGAACCAAATTAAAATTAAATCCAAAAATTAAAACTAACACCCTTAATTTTTATTTCAGGCTCGATTTACACACGAACAAGTTATTGGTTTTTTTTTGTAATTCAATTTCTTATTTATTTTCTTTGTCAAATGCCTAGACGTAATTTGTCAGAGCCTGAAATTGCATTGAAAACATTTTCAAAAATGTGATTTTTTTGAATTTTTTTCAATTCTTTCGACATTTTATTAGTATTAAAAGCGAAATTGTAAGCAATGAAAAGAAAAAAATTTTTTCCAACTTGCTACACATCAAATGATGTTTCAAAGCAATTATCTTATTCATTTCAAAACTTTGATCATTCGGAAAAAAACGGTTCGATGGATCACTTTGAAAGTGTACAGGGCCATTGAGGGTATAATAAGCTAAAAGAAAAACCTTGCCACATTAGTCTTTTCCTCAATATTTGCAAATTGGCGGTAGATTGTTTAAAACTTCAGAACACGTAACTTTTTGTACATTTCTCAAATTAATAGTGGGGGTTAACAAAAACTTTGTGCTCAAAAACGATATTCGTCATTTATAGAAGTTGTATTCAAGTTTTCAAAACTCGCTTCGATTCGCTGTGCGAATCCTTCCTGAGATATCGATGATCAACTTAGTTCCTGAGATGTCGATGACATCGCGTCATTTTTCATTAAACCACCGTTATCTCGGCAACAAATGGTCGTACAGAGTCCATTAAAAAAGAAACAAATTAAATGGAATAAACCGACTAACCGACCTTTGTATTGATCCAAACAACCTTTTGCAAAAACTTTAGTCCGAACAAACTTTTCCAAGCCCGGGGATGCTATTAACAAAAATTGGAAAATTTTTGTCTCGCGAAATTTCTTTGGATTGTTCAGTAACCGTAGCTCAAAAATATTTTTTTCAGAATATTTCAAAACTAGAATCTTCAAGCTTCAATATGGGTTTTTTTCATCTCGATATGACCATTTTTCATAAAGTGACAGCCTTTCAAAATTCATTGAAAATTTTTCAAAAATTATTTGTTCCCTTTATTTCTTGAGTAATATATATTTTATTGAATTAATGTTTTTATATCAATGTATATACGATTGCAAGATATTTTCTTTGTAGTCTTTGCCTTATAAAGGGACAATTAATTCTAGGGGCGAAACAGATGGAGCGGTTATCTCGAATCTCAAATTTACCGTGAATTTTTATCTGACAATTCAGATGCAAGAAAGTCAGGCGTTAACCCGTCTCGACCATAGACTTGACGAAAACCTTTGCATCTGTTTCGCCATTAGAGTTCGGTATACCAATAATGCAATAAAGAATTTATGAAAATTGTGTTTATTAACTATATGAATAACTATTCGTGGGGATTTAACTACTTAATGTTTTTGACATAATTTTAGGTCAACTAGATGACGAGAATATAAGTTATGAAGACGTAATGGTAAGTTTTGAAGACTTTAAAACAGCCGTCGACAATATAAAACCATCCATAAGTTCAGCGGACTTGAGATATTTTGAAAAATTAAAAAAAGAACTCAGTGGAAATGGGATTTAAGTAATAAATTGTTCGTTGTAAATAAAATGTATAAATTTTTGTCTTAATTTTTCCCCACAGGAAACAGTTTTTTGACAAATTATTAAGTAATGATTGGACGGAATAGAACTTGTTATTTAAGTTCATTTATTTATCTTCTCCTTAACCACTGGAAATAAACGTTGTCACTATCACGTAAACTATTAAACACCTTAATAGTTGTTTGTATTTAATTTTAAATATAAAATAACAACACTGCGTGTAGATAAAAAAACTAATTTCACCTTTTAATCACTTATATGGCTTTAACATATTACATATTTACTTAGGGTTCAAGTTTGCAACTGAGGGTCCTAATTGTTATGAAACAGAGCCAGATAACGTGTAAAGTATATTGATATGTAATTTAAATTCAATAATAACGAATGGGTTAACATGAGTTAAACTCTTCACAAGACGCACTCTGGCCTGTCATGAGGTCACGCGCTATCATGTAGCCAAGCCCCTTCCAAATATGTTCATTCGTTTATATATTTGTAAATACATAAATTTACTCATATATTATTCTTGAATTATTATAATAAAAGTGTCCTGATGTAATAAATTTTGTATCGAACTCCTCGTTGACTTGTATCTAATAATATGTACTTGTATTTAATTTTTTCACTTGGTGAAAATCTACATTATCAAAAATTTTGGACAAATCTTACGTAACAGTTAATACCAAGAGTGCATTATATGTTTATTAGGAATATACAGTCAGTGGTAAAAAATAAGTACCTCTATGTGACTATAGATGAGATAAGAGATCCTATCTCGACCTGTAGAGTCAAGTGATGCAATGGATCAAACGATGTAGCTGCAGCAAGAATTGGTCAGAATTTTTTTTCCATTAGCTTTGGGTTCGAATCTGAATTGACATAGATAGATGTTTATAAATATGGCCAGATCTTCTAAAGATAAATTAACCCATAATTACCTTGCAGAAGGTATCCAAATTCCCTGGTTTAATCTGAGGTAATGATGGAATCGCTTGGAGCTGGCCTAGATTGCCGCGTAGGAGTAATCCGGTCGTGGGTTCGATTCCCACATAAATCGGTTGGCTATGTCGGTGTGAATATCAGGGGTTAGGTGAAAAAGTAACTCTGACCTAAGCCTCGCCTCCGTAAAAACAAAGACAATAAAATGCTATATACAGTTAGGTCAATTGTAATTTAATTTTTTTAAAGACTTTTATTGTAACGGTAACACAAAATATGGAAATGGTACCACCACTAATATAATTCAAAAATATTATGGTTTACACTCAACTGAAATATCATGGCATAGTCATTTTTATGTAATATAATGTAATGAACAAATGATTCTGAAAATTTTTCAATTAAATCAACTCCACAGGTAAATCCCATTTATGTTTACCATCATCGATCTTGGTTGAATTCTTAAGAAAATCTGTATAACAACGTTATTCCCCGTTTATTATTAATTAGTCTTCTAAAAACTCCAAATAATATTTTTATAATTAATGTTTTAATAGAATAAAAGTCAGAGGTCAAGTTTGCCAAATTACAACTTCTGAGTCGATAAGTTATAAGAAGTTTTATTGTCATAGTCATCTCCCTTTCATATTGTTCCATTTATTTATTCTTCAATAAATTAAGGCTATCAAGAAACCTCAGAAGCCAAGTGATGGATTTGTCTCTCCGATTTTGATGATTTATATATATATATATATATATATATATATATATATATATATATATATATATATATATATATATATATATATATATATATATATATATATATCTATATATATATATATATATATATATATATATATATATATATATATATATATATATATATATATACACTTGAGAGCAAAACAATCGACTCAGCAACATGCGCCAACTTTGAGAGAATATGTACTCTCTCCGGTACCATTTGAAGTAAAGTTCAATGAACTGTTTGAAAGTTTAAAAACAGTTGTTTCAAATGATACCACTTAGATTAGAATCGGACGTGTTCTGACAAAGTTATGAGCCGAACAACATGTGTAATACAAAACCTTGTTAATTGAAATGCGCATGCGTGACTATTATGGCAGACATAGAGGACGCTTGCGACCTGGTATTCGTCTCCATTCGCTAATTTGAAGTTAACGTATGCATATGTGCTCAAAGGATTTACAAGAAAATGAATGCCACAGCTGAATGTATCGTCGGTACCGAGAAACCGGTAGCTACGTCCGCCGGCCAGGAGGCGGTCGTAAATGCGTGGCAACGAAGAAGGACGATCGATTTATTGTGTTAAGATCTCTCAGAAATCGACATTTGACTGGTGTTGACCTCACACAAGAACTGAGGGAGGTCAGAGATGTGGTCGCTAGCCCTTGGACAATGAGACGAAGATTGAAGGCAGCCAAATTGACCAAAAAATGGCAGTTACAGGTCCCAAACTGACTGCAGTCCAAAAGCAAAGACGACTGGAATTTGCTCGTGAACATCTCTTTTGGGACCACGGTCAAAGGAGTCAGATATTATTCACAGACGAGTCCAGGATGTGCCTGCATGGTAACGATAAGAGACATCGGGTCTATAGAAGACCAGGAGAGTGATTTGCTCAATGCTGTATTCAAGGAACTGTCGCATATGGAGGTGGCTCTTTCATGTTCTGGGCGGGCATTTCCATGCACAGAAAAACTGGTTTTCGTGCCCGATGGAGGACGTGAAGGAGGATTAACAGCGGACCGCTATATCAGGGATATTCTGGAGGAACATGTTGTTCCGTATGCGGATTTGTTGGTGAGGACTTCATGCTAATGCATGTTAATGCTCGCTGCCACACCGCGCGAGTGACCACTACCTACCTGGATGACATCGGTATACGGAAAATGGACTGGCCTCCGATGAGCCCGGATTTGAATCCAATTGAACACGTTTGGGACGAACTTAAGCGAAGAGTTAGGGCAAGAAATCCTGCACCAGTTAGCATAGTGGAACTGAGAACTGAGTTGGTTGAAGAGTGGGAAGCAATCCCTCAAGATAGCATAAGAAAAGTTATCCGATCTATGCGTAATCATTTAGAAAATGTTATTAGGAGAAGGGGTGGCAACACCAAGTATTGAAAAGAAAATTAAATGCATGTCAACTGAGGATTATTTTCTTTTTCGTTTCTTATTCACCATTTCCGTTTCAACTCTTTTGTGTTACACATGTTGTTCGGCTCATAATTTTGTCAGAACAGATCCGCTTCCAATCAAAGTGGTATCATTTGAAACAACTGTTTTTAAACTTTCAAACAGTTCATTGAACTTTACTTCAAATGGTACTGGAGGGGGTACATATTATCTCAAAGTTGGAGCATGTTACTGAGTCGATTGTTTTGCTCCTAAGTGTATATATATATATATATATATATATATATATATATATATATATATATATATATATATATATATATATATATATATATATATATATATATATATATATAACATCGAAAGATAAAAATTCTTTTATAGCCCATAAACGGTTGAAGGAGGTAAAGACCCTCAAAGACACACTTAGCCACATTTCAAAAACAATATAAGATATTAACTTGGAACAAAAATCATATTTCTTCAATCAGAAGTGATTTCAATTAATGCATAAAGACATGGCACTCCTCGTATAGGGTAGATGACGGTAGGTTTTCAAACACTTTTTGACTCGCAGGCTATTTTCACTTTATGAAAATGGTTGTTTTATCACGTATACTACATGAAAATACAAAAGTTATCTATTTTTGGATATCTTCGTTGCTGAATTACAAGAGAGGGAAAATGATTTTTTAGGAAGCAGCTTTATCGGGGAAATGTTATCGATACTAGAAATCAAAATAAATTTTTTGAAAACCTCCCTCTGTGCGAGGGATATCATACAAGGGGAAACATCTGTAATTATCTCTCAAAATACCTAGAAAATAGTTATAATTCCATTCTAAAACTATTTTACACATGCAGCAAGGATATGCAAAATAGTTCTTGGATTAAATTCTAACTATTTATAATAATCTTAATCAACGACAATACCTTAGTTATTTTAAAAGTATCCAAGTTACTTAAAAGTAATTAACGTATTTTTGCTAATTTAAAAAAATAAAGATACAAACTAGTTATCTACTAGTTTGTGCTAGCTACTAGTTAAGATCCGTTAAAGGATAAACTGACATTTTTAACTTTTAGCCGTATGTTGTATTTTAATAAGTATCTAAGTATACTTTATTTTTTCTCAAGGATATGTAAAAAGCGTCTAAATTTTGTTTTTATAAAGTAAGCTTATTAAGAAAAATGGAGTATTTAATTTTAAAATTAAAAATTGTATATATCTATCCAATTTCTGAACATATCATTATGTACATAAATTTGAAATAGATTTTTAACAGTTTCAAATCACCAGATTAAAAAATAATCATATTTTTTAAATGGCAAATGCTATTACTTTAAAAAAGGTTATACTGTGGCATAACTTACCAAAAAAAAAAAACGTATAAAGAGCAACTTTACTAAAATATGACAAAAATATTTAAGGGTTAGCAAGAAGTTAAAAGCTACTCCTAGTAATAAGTTTAGGGAAAGGCTTGTGAAAAATTAGTTGTTAGAAAAGTGTACAAATAGAATGAATAGTGACAGAGTCTATTCCACATAGCCCGCTTTATTAGTTAGTTACTCACTGGGCTGCAACTGTGACGGTCGGAGCTCGCTGAGCCGCAATCGTAACAGTTAGGGCTCATTTAGCCGCAATAATAATTTAGATATAAATAGGATACATTGTTAGCATAAAATTAATTTTAATCATCTCCAGATGATGCCAACTTTGTTGGCAAAACGCGCGTCGGGTGTAGTGTAGTGTTTTGGTGTTTTGTAAAAAACTACATCAGTTTTATGCTGCATAATAGTTACTAGGTGTAAAATAGCTTTATTCTATTATTGTTGGTGTGAGAAAGTACCAACATACATTTAATTTATACTTTATTAAAATAAAATTAAAACATTCCGCCAATTAGAATAATTAAGCGTATTAAGCCATATCTGTTTAGAGAATGTATATTTATATTATTTTACCTTTAACCCACAAATATCACTATTAAAGATAATGACAATAACAGAATAATATAACAGAATTTGGAAGAACATTTTTCACAAAAGGGTTAAAATGTACATACTGAATCAAAGTGAACTTCAAATAATAAAATTATAATTACATGTGTAGTAGTTTCATGGAAACTGTGGTAGTAGTTATATTATCAGTGAAGCTAGAAAAATAAACGTATACAAGGTATCATTTTGATAATTCTAAGTCTGTACTTATTGTAATCGTATCGTTTTATAAATATGCTAAATTGGTTATTGCTTATAGCCTAGCATTTTCTTACTAAGTAAGCTAACAGTTTTGCATGTAGCCTACCGGATGATATACCATTCTGCTATCTATAGAATGGCTGGCAAATTCTAACTATTACATGCCATTAAACATCAGTTTAAGAAGATGAACTTTTCATGCGATCAACTGCCAACAAGACGTCAAAAATGGTGGATATTTTGAACCCATTTTCGTTTAAAAATATATCTCTCGATTTTTCGCATTAAGAGAAAAAAGTGACGCCTCGAGGTATACCTTAAGATAACTAACGATATAACGATAAGATAAGGTAAGATGACTAACAATGATTCAGTATCTAACTTTACGATCATTGCTGGTGATAAAATTTTGCTTTGGGGATACAACCCGGAGATAAAACAACAGTCAGAATTCATTGACATCTGAAGGACATAAGCATAAAACATATCCTCATTGTTTATCTATCTTAATGTCAAATACAATATTTACTGCGAATTTGATTCTTTCATCCGAGCAATCTATGGGGCAGCTGTAGCGGGCTGCTTCATATATGGGCACCATGTATTTAATACTGATATTTCTGGTGATATGATGCTTAATATATTACTCCACTGTGCTAAATAAAATTCAATATGAAAATAAGATGTGACATATATCTTTTGTTTCACTTTTGGAAACTCATACATTATCTATCTACTCTTTTTATCTAGGTTTAACATCTTACCAATGTTTTACCATGGAATTAGCTTACTCCAAAACTGTATCTCAACAGTTGGAAGAAATGTTGTCTATTGGGTCACATTTTATAGTATATTAAGTGTTTTTAAATGCAAGTGCAGCTCCATGGAGCTGCACTTGCCTTGATGTAAAATCCTAAAAGCATTTGAGACCTTATATGTTGATTACAGTTCGCAGTTAGGAAAATATTTGTTTTCACAAGAGAAAATACAAACCGCAAACGTTAATTAAAAGAGGCTCAAATTTATCAACTATCTGATGGCATATTTTTCAGCGATCTAATAATTAAATGATTTTTACGATTAGTACAAAAATTCCAAGTGATATTAAAAAGGATAAACTTAAAATGAGCAATATTTCTATTTAAAATTTCCAAATTCTAACAAGCATTTATCTACAATTTAAATAGGTTTACACTTCAAGCACACTTCTCGATTTAAAGTGCATTGAGTATTAAATTTATAGCACATGCCAAAAAAAGTATTTTAGTTAGTACGAAAAATAGTTGTTCTAGTTTCGAAGTATAACATCTTCATTAATCACATTTTCTGTTTTTTAAATATCGTGGAAAATAGTGGAAACAAATTTACATCATATTTCAAAACATTTATTAAACAAAATTACTATTGAAACATAGATATTTTCATCAAATGTAATTACAAACTATTACATTTCAGTTGATATTGCAATTACAGTGTGAATAATACAAGAAATGATTGGTGTATAGTGACTTAGAAACCTTCGGATTCGGAATGATTATTTTCGTTAAAGGGAAATCTATTTTTAACATTACAATTTTTTGTTTGATATACCTAGTTAAACATATATGTCTTAAAATACTTATTTACTTAAAACTTGCTTGAAATACTTTTAAAAACTATGTTAAGTTTTATTTTCTTGGCTGCTTGTTGTCATATAAAAAAACTATCAATATTTATAATTTATCTACGTAAGTACTAAGAATAATAATCTGCTTCCGCTTGAGCAGCTGATAATTTAGCATTGACCCATAAAACTAAGGACTTTATTTTTTGAAAAGTCTGCTTCTAATCATATTTCTCATCATGTAAGAGCGGCAGTGGACGTTCTGGAATACCTGCAGGGACGTACGTTCTGCATGCCTCTATGGACTCTGTTTATGCAATTACCGAATGCCTTTGGTAGATTTGAGGAAACCCCATTTTTTCGTGTGGGCTATTAATGCTTCTAGATCCAGATAATAGTTTAACGTAAGTAACGTATGAAATATGCACATATATATATATATATATATATATATATATATATATATATATATATATATATATATATATATATATATATATATATATATATATATATATATTAATTTCAAACACATTTTTAAAGAAACAGCCCATAGAAATCATAACTGCAGCGCCGTTACTAAGAAATTAAGACTTGATGTATTAAAAGTTGAAATCCTTGCAATGTAGTTAATATCAGATGCTGATATTAATTATCAAGAGATACTACAACATTTAACGTAAGGAATATGTGGTTGCAGGTTGTTTCGACTACGATTAACCACAGTTTTTATTATGTATTTGGGTTTTAATTATTTTCAAGTCCCTCAGATGATAAACGCACAAATGATAAATGTACTTCGACATGGTTATTTCCATGTAGGATTGCATATGATCCAGAACTAACGAAATGTTTCTCTATGTTATTTCCATAAACACGGCACATTTCATGAACATGACCTACAAGATAAATTTGGTATAAGTTATTTGGGAATTTTTTCTTAAAGGCAAACAACTTTCTATTACAAGCTTAACATATTATTTAAGATCCATATTTTAAATCAAGAAATATTTCCGTCATATAAACCGTCTCCCATATATTTCTATATCGTCACAGATACAAAATAATAATATACAAATTTACACTGCAACAGTTAACAATGAACAAATTGTGATCAAACACAACCACCTAATAAAACTAAGCTGAGTTGCTTGTACCTACATATTAAACTTACGCGTCGGCATCTTAGCTACCGAAGAGTTACCCCAATGTAATATGACAAGTGTTCAAATATAAACGAGAATTTCAGACGGGCGGTCATCATTAAGTTTTAGACACGAGAAGGGGTTCGTCCACCTGAAACTTTGCAACAACGGTTTAGTGAAAACATCCCTTCACAGCCACGAGTGTTTTATTAGCACAAAATATTCTCTGAATACATTCAAGCGGTTTGTGACCTTATTGAAAATGACTGCCGGCTCATCATCGCTGAAATTTTTCTGAGGTAAACATCAGCATTCGAAGTATTCAATGGATCATTCACGATGAGCTCTGTTTCAGCCATATTTCAGCTAATTGAGTGCCTCGCCTTCTTTCAGAGGACCAAATAAACGTTTTTAACATCTGTAAATAGCATCTCGCTCAAGCCGCAAGTAGGTGAGTAAATAATAAGGAGACTCCTTCCCGAAGAAGGCCAAGAAAGGTGTCCATTTGCTCTTAGACCAAGTGAAAGGACCTCGCTTTCAAGCAAAAGACGATGACAACTCGTCACGGACATTATTTTGCTTGATAATAATGCCAGGTCCCATACGATAAACCAAACATATCGGAAATTGGAAGACACGTCTTTTAGGAGACCCTGGAGGCATTCATGTGCAATTGACTCCAGACTGGCCATCTTTATTTTTACAGTAATGGTATAAAGAAACTTACAATTCAGTGGAAAAAATATGCAAATAAAGGGAGGGGAGGTGGAGGGAGGTTATGTAGAAAAACACAGTATGTTTGGTAAATTTTGTTGGTCTAAATAATACAACTCGTTTATATTTGAACGTTCTTCGTACCACTGATCAGTACTCAGAGTGGGCAACTTTAACTATTAAATGTGATATATCCCCATTAAAGACATGGTTTTACCTTGAACACGACGCGACATCCTGCAGGCTTATAACTCCATGTACACGACATAGAGTATCTCATGTAGAAATCATATAAAATAATACGAGGGTAATATTTTACTCCTCCCTCTGTTTGAACTAATCCATTGTGATTTTAAATTGCTCCACAAAATACAACTGAAGTTGAAAGACTGCCATTTCAATATTACAAACGTAATCTAAACGGAAACGCGTAATGTTGCGTTTTTGTATTACGAAAAACGGTTTAGGATATGACATTAGATTCATTGGGTGTATGCCTAAAGCAATCTTTCATAGAGAATTGTAACCAAGTATAAATATGCTAATGCTGAATTTATTTCCAGTTATGAAACCCTTCGATTCCACTTCCTATAAGCTAATTACCAAGTTCTCTTAACTTTTCATTTTTCAATCATCACTTTATTGGTCGACGTTCAGACAATATACCTACCTTCGATATAAATAGATAATAGAAAAAAGTGTGAGACTTCTCTATCTGCGTAGAAGAAATAGTGATGTCAGCTTTCGGCTATTTACTTAGACCGGACTATTCACTGCGCTCCTCGTGGGCGGTCCGATATAGACTTGTTCCTAATCTTGACGAGCAGTACCTACCACACTGCTATCGTTTATCGTTATCAACTCGATTTTTTCAACCCACAGTCTATCTAAACGTGGGGTCACCAACCCGGTATCAATTATTGGCCGTGTGAGTATACCAAAACTAACTTTTGTTTTAATTATTTAATTAAATAATTACTTATTTAAACATTATATGCGACAACAAATTTAGTATTATAAGATATCAACCGCCCACAAATAATAAGTAAAATAAAACATTAATACTGAAGAATGTTACACTTGATTAATATTGACTTTTGACTGCGTGATAATGATATTTTTTTCCTTCGTATAACGATTTCTCAAATCTCATAGCCTTCCTGAATATAATAAACTACATATTGTTTTCTTGTTAACTTTCTTTCCAGTCCCACAGTATACAGTTGTATAGAAATAGAGAAAATAATCTTACATAATTTTAAATTATACTGACTTCTTCTTTTTAGTAATGTCAATCACGATTGTCGAATGGATTAATATTAACAATAATACAAGATTTCTTTCCAATAAACAGTATATTTTTTACAAAAATAATAAATATTACGTATTAAAATTGCATAGTACAGTAAAAAAAATTGCATTGTCAGCAATGCTCTACATCACAGCCTTAAAAATATACTAACCCATTTTATAAAAGACAAAAAAGAAACATCACATAATGGGTGAATATATTTAACAGTACAATCATTCTCATAAGATTAAATAAATATATTTTATTTTCGTACACCACTAGCAAAGTTATTAGCATTTTACAAAGTATTCAATATATAATTTATCAGTTTAATATAGGAGAATGAACCTTCACGGAAAAAACTCATAATTTTTAGTCTTTAATACCAACATTGCTAATGGATTAACTTCACCTAAGCTTTTTCGAGGTATTATAAAGTATTAACTATTTTACAGACATTCTTTTCTTCTATAGAGTTGCCTGAAACTGACAGCTCTTTCACATATACATGTATATTTAAATAGTCATATATAATAAATAATAAAAGATCATTCGAACCAAAACAAAATGTTAGTCTCTTGCATTTATTAGAGCAATACACTGCATGTTATATAATAACTACAATAAATAAATATTCACACTTAGTAAAAATGTTATATCACAATAAAGTAGCAGTTACAAGAATAGCTACTATGTTACTATCAAATAATCGTACCCCGTCAACGAAGAAAATGTTACGCTTGCTTTCCGTAATTGGTGTATCTATAACACCAATGGTGAACTTCGTCTTCTTCGTTGCAGCACATGGGATAAACTATCGGCGACTTTGTCTGTTTCGCACATCTCTGGCAGATTTCAATCTTAGTGGACTATAAAAAAAGAAAGAATAATGTTACTTCAGATAGGACATTTTATATTACATATACAGTATATATTGTTTCTTGTTGTAGAGCTTATATTAACTCCTAAAAGTATAAAATCCTTGCGAAATGTACGTGGCTTAGATATAAGACAAGATATTTATCTAATTGTACGTTGTAAATATGTAGTTTGTACGTTTTGTTTGTAAGCACAGTGCAATATTCAGATATAATACTGATATAAAACTGAACACCAGTGTAATTGTAACATTTTACGCCACTAAACTTTTATACATCCTATAGTATATAGTAGTATAGATCTTATAGTATCCAGCCATGTAGTTGTCGCGGCGACACTATTGAAAAGTGAGGCAATCTGGCTGTTACGAGTATTTCTGATTAACCAACTTATACCCAAATGCTGTTATGTATCAAAAATCAAGAAGCAAAAATTAATTGTGTTGGCCAAATTTGTTTTGTCAAGATCATTGAATAGTGTATTGAATTTTATGAGTTGCTGGATGATAAAACTAACTGAGTTTTCCACAAAACACCAAAACACTATACTATGAGTTTTGGTGTTTTGTGGAAAACTCAGTTAGTGTTATCTTCACACCAAAGGTTCCAACCTACTCCAGGTTGCTGGATGATTTCACCGAGTAGATATTATGTATATGTACCTTACCTTATGTATGTGTTTCGCAACAATGAACTGAATAAAGTAATATAAGTGCATATTTTATATCTGTCATATATCATTTATTATCTGTTTATTATTTAATAATAATATGCACATAAATTTTACCAAAGATATTACCATATATTTATTTTCAGCAATAACTAAATGCCAATAAGAAGAATTATTAGCAATTGTTAAAACTCGAAGCAGTGCACCTATTTATGATTTCTGAATAATTAACTTATGTCCTAACAAGCTAATGTGTAGTCATTGTCATGGTCAAGTTTTTTAAAACTAATAGATTAGAGGTCTGAAAAATATGTTCAATTTTAGCAGATTCGCTGGAGGATTTTGTAAAGTAGGTAGTTAAATGATATTTCATATTTGCCATTCTTATTATGTACTTATGTACTATATATGTAATAATAACATGTTAATTTTATCAGGAATTTATCCAATTATTAATTAACAAATTTAAGTTGGCACATTCTTCATTATATACGAATAATTTAACACTGTCTATATTATAATTATTATTTTCAATAAGGACTTTATCCCATCATTATACAAAAATATATTAGTAAATATCCAAAGGTATCTGGATATTAACGAGCTGCATTTATTACTTTAACCGGAAGAACATTCACATTAGGATAGGGTTCGACATAATGATAGTTGTTGTCGACAATATCAAAGCATAAGGTATTTGGCAAATAGGTAGAAAACTTACTAAAGCTCCTTGTATAAGAGCTTCATGAATAAAAAAAAACTTTTAAAAGGTTTTTCATTTTTTGTTTAAAATACCTATATAGAATATACTATGTATTATGATACTATGAACGATGAAAATACTATGTAATATGATATACTCGTATATCATTTGATATAGATATAATATTACACACAGGGTGTTATAATTATGCCAATTTCATCCGTATCTCTTCTATTGTGAATTAATCCAAAGGGCTATAGAGCTACCTGACAACTATTTCTGACAGTTTCAAGAATTCGATTCATTTCTAAATTTCAAGAAACGAACTATCTACACCACACAGTAGACCTTACCAGTTAATGTTGAAAACATTGTTTGACCTATAAGCTATCTAAATGTCGCCTAAATTTTATTTACCGTCGAAATTCCCATGTAATCGTTCTAGTAAAATATCGCTTATAGGAAATATTTAAAAAGTATGTTAAACAGATTTTTTGAAATACGGAATGAACTTAAATTCGGAATAGATTTAAAATACTAGCATTGAAATTGTGAACCACGAAACACCAACCACAAACCTTATGACTATACCAATAAATGTAAATGGGTACGGTTTATACCAGTAGTGTGTCATCCCGGTAGCTTTGCATGCAAAAACGCCGAAATTCGCAGGTATGGTTATAACTAGAGCCGCATATAACATATATGCGCACACGTGGTGACGGTAAGCCGGTGAATCAGCATCTCCATTCGATCGATCGAGTTTGGCAGTAATTATTTAACATGTATTGTGTTTAGTGGCCCACTGTGCATTTTGATATGAATGTTTTTGCGTTGCAAAGTGCTAATTCATGATGTCGAATGTATGTAAGACTAAAAAACGATCACCTGTTGATCAAGTAAATAAGTTTGTACGGGAATTTGCAAACTTAAGACACGATACGTAGCAGTACAGTACAAGTATAAAACAGTGGTCTAGTATAGTTGGTCGAGAACTGAATTTTTGTTTGACTTATGTTGTTTTTATGTTGATACTGGGTAATTTACCTTTTATTTTACTTACTACGCTATACACTACACTCGACGTGCGTTTAACCAACAAAGTTAGTATCATCTGGAAATGCTTAAAACTCTAAAGTTGAGTTTTAGCAGAATAATGCAAAATTTTACTACGGAGAGGGTATTATTCAAACTACAGAAATAAGGAGATTATACTCCAACCCATCTGCAAATGCCTTATATAATAAGGACTAAACAAATTAGGTCAAAACAGCTATTCTCCTGGCTATATTACCCTCTGCGTAATAAAACTTTGCATTATACTGATGATCTCAAATTTTTACTCCGATTTAGATTATTCTCTAAACTACCAAGAGATGGCGTTTGGTACGTTCTACTGCGGTGGAACTTAGCAACGTCTACTAGATGTGAGCTTCATCTGTCAAAGGTATACTTATTTACACTGCACTGACGAGACTCAATATAAGGTCGAAGCCGGTCTGCAGTTAATGAAATCCTGAGATAGGTGACACTTGTGGTTTTGGAACAATCACTGTATTTTAGTGCTATCTCTGTTAGACAAAATACGGCTAATTTTGTCATGTAATTCAGCGCTCGGCGTTTGGCATATTGCCAGGAGAATAGCTGTTTTGACCTAATTTGTCTAGTCCTTATTATATAAGGCATTTGCAGATGGGTTGGAGTATAATCTCCTTATTTCTGTAGTTTCAGTTTTAACTTCACTAAACTTTAGTTTCAATCACCTTCAGATGATGCCAACTTTGTTGGCAAAACGCGCGTCAAGTGCAGTGTATAGTGTTTTGGTGTATTGTGGAAAACTAAATCAGAGCTCTCTTCACACCAAAGGCCAGTAAATATAATCTCTATATATAGTAGGTCGATAAGACCTACTCCAGTAAATATAATCTCACCATAAAGTTACCAGACCGAAAAACATTACGGACATGTGTCTGCATATCTGTGCGGGAAAAAATCGAATTCAAAAAGAAATCTGAATAACACAATAAAAAATGTGGACAAAGCGACGGATTATCAAAAAAAATCTGTTACTAATGTTATAGTGCGTACGCTGCATCCTGTTAAATCATCACATCGCACCGTGAATACAAGACTACCATAACTCAAAAATAACAGTTTAGAGATAAATGCATTTAAAATTTTAGGTATATTTATATGACTGAACTAAGAGTTGTTTGTTGATATTATGATATTGTTAACGTAAAATCGATTTGCCAATAGGTTTATTTATTACTTATAATAGGAGAAATTGAATGAACATATAAATATGGGATAAATATGTTACTATTGCACTGATATATTTGCAATAACTGTAGACCAAAAGTAAAAAATCGGCAGATATTTTTAATTATATTGGGTTTGAATTAACATTATTTTAATTTATTTGAAACTAACAAACAGTTTTTTTTTAACAATAATAACTGCTAATATTCATAGATTCATTGCTTTTTACTTTCCTTTTGTTCCTTTGTTGGTTTTGTTTCTTCTTTTCGGTTGTTTTCTTCCACAGGAAGAGCTTCATAAAATGTATGATGAACTTCAGGTATTGCATTCGTACGACACAAAAATAATAGGGCTTCTTTTTTTGTTGAGAAATTTTAGGTGACATTTTATATGCTTTCTGTATGTTTGGTGTTGTTCAAGTATTCCTTGTTTGCAACCTTTAGTATTAATCAAGTTTTCTTCATCATAATATATATGGTAATAAACAATGATTGGTTTTGATTTAAGAAATTTCAAAACTTTAATGTCATTCCAAACAACCTCTTCTTTATTGGTGTTAACATTCGTATTGTAAGAGTTAGTATTGCAAAAGGTTTTAGAATCCCAGAAATCACTTGTGGACATTTCTGTTACACAATATTGTGAATTGTTTTTTTTTTTGCCATTCTTATAATGGGGGCCCATTGGGATGGAACATAACCGGACCTGATTTGAGTACTCTATGTTTTTCTTTCTCTATACACGAGTGCATAAAGTCGCCCTCATTTTGACTGTGACCAGTGATTACAAATTTATGTTCAATTACGTCTATATCGAGTTCTGATACGTACATCCTGGTTACAAATCTATTTTTATTCTGTCCGCAACAGTTGTCGCTATAGAATATGACATGTTTTTATTACTGCATTTAGCTGACAGAAACTGGAAAACGCATGTAGCAATTTCATTAGCTCCGCGTAAAGCTACGGACTCGTTCCACAGGTAACAGAACCCTTGTTTGTCAGCTATATTGTAGATGGTAAAGTTAAAGGAATTGAGCTTGCTTTTATAATAAAAGGCACTGACATTGCCACATGGTGTTTGAAAAACCCCTTGCAGGTCATAAATGTCCACAACCAGAGATGAATCTTTCTTAGCATTTGCGATATCAGCATGTTTTTCATTCCTCGATTTTTGTTTATTGCGTACATGAGTATCATATTCTTGTTGGAAGGTTTGACTGCCGTCCTAATTGGAATTTTGATAGTTGGCACAAAGGGAACATTGATCTTTTTAGGGATGTACCAGGAAATATTAAATTGTGTATTGAGAATTTGCCGGTAGATACACTTCTTCGCAATAGGTTGATGGAGTTCTTGACATTGTTCTGTATACAGTCTATATCGAGTTGCAATATTTAGGCTACCATCAATGTATTCACGACTCGTCTGAGCTCTAAGATAGTGAGACTCAACCCTTGGTATTGATTGAATGTGGTTCTTAATCGCCTGTTTAGTTTAATCACCTATTTTGGTCTATTTACCATGTTTGCCTTTCTGGTTGGTTTCTATAAATCCCTCCGCATTTATTTTTCTTAACGCATTACGCAGCATAGTATCCCTAATATTTCATGTATTCAAAAAAAAAAACGATAAACACGAGTTTGTTCATTATTAATTTGAAAGTAGTAGGCTTTGTTTTCCGCACGATCCCTTGTGGGATTCACCTTTTTATAAGCATATTTTGGAAAAATCGGTTTAATATGCCATATGATGTAGTCCCTCCGTTTATCAATGTCTCCGATATCCCAAAATTGTTTAAATATTAATTCTCTCTCAACCTCTTTTATTTTTTCAGAACATTTAATCCTACATTTTGGACCGCAGTCGCAGGCTTCCTTTAAATGTTTTGCATCTACTTCCATTCCTACACTGTTAATATAATCTTGACCAGTATTTTTTAATTTTTTTGTTAAATTTCTATTCCAGTTATCCTGTTTTCTTATTCTTTTTTTTTTTGGTTTTTGTTGTATTGAATTCTTAACAGATTTCTCGAGTCGTGGTATTTTAATTTTTATTCATAACTTCGCCAGATGTATCCGGATTTGCTAGCAAATTCGGTGGTTCAAGTACTGGGTTACTGAGTACTTGGGTTAAGTTAGGTTGTTCTTGCATTAAGGAGAACACCATCTAAACTCAATTCTGCGTAAGCGTTCTGTATAAATTTTAACTTATGTTATTATTGCATCAGCATAATTCTCGTACTGTTATTCGAAAATTGCTGAATCAACATAAATCAAAATAAGTTAGTTTTGCATTATCAAATATAAACTTTATAATATAAACAGTAACATATTTTAAGATATGTTGTTAATTCTTAAATAATTTATTAAATTCACTACTAACATTAGTCTTTTTAAAAATCATGGTATTATTATTTAGAGTTATGTTGGTATTGTATTGTGAAATATGAGGACTAAAGGTATTATTGGTATAAAAATCTTAAAATCACTGAATTTGGACTTATGGTGGTCTTGCATTCATTCTTATTACCTAGCGAACTATTACAAAAAAGTACTGCCGAAGCAATTATGAAGGCGGCGCTAAATTCAGTAGAAGAATTGAATCTACGTTATATCTGGTAGCTTAAGAAATTCAAAGATACTATCCAAGCGTAAATAAATTATTATAATCTACAAATGTCGCATTTCTCAAATCTCCAAAATGTATTCGAGAACTGCATAGACAGTAACGCGACATTCCTGAACCACCACATCGCCATAGTTTTACTGTCTGAACAAATATAGTTACAGGCAGCATTTTATTATTTCAAGCATTTCCACAAAATAAAGTCTATAATGTTACAATTTTATTCTAAAGAAGCAGATTGTATCAATAAAAGTCAATTAACATTTCAAGATCCTCAAGTTGAAGCAGATTTACAAACTATTCATAATAATTACAAAGAGTTAGTGGAGGGCAGATAGAAATTACGAAATATTTCTTTGTCATTAGTGGAGTCACTGTAACTACTGCCAATATTGTATACACAAATATACCCACAGATGTAACCATAGATATAAGGTTCAAGGGACCCAAAAAAATAACAAGAGGAAAGTTTGCACTATTTTAAAAACTGTATCCAGATTTTGCCAGAATAAAACAAATATATAGTATTTCTGCGTCTACAGCTCCGTTACACAATTGCAACTTATTTTAATATTACATCACTAGATGTCAAACGATTGATATATTCCGAACTAATAATTCCGCCGCCTAGAAAGGTAAGTTTTTTACAATATTGTATAAATTATAACGTGTAACCAGGTGCTTATTATTTTATTACTTGGCTTATTACACCGCGAAGGTAACGCCTCTGATACGCTGATGATACGGGCGGCTCTAGTTATAACATTTTTATATCACCTTTAAATATATAGTTATGCTATAATTATACCACATATTACTTTAAAATGGAACGCTTGGAAGCTTATGCGTAATATTTAGTTTTAAACAACTATTTATGTAATTACGGACTTTGGCGCCACATACATAACAAAATAAATCAAGTATTCCACATAGGTCACAAAACTGGTAAATACTATAAATACCATGTCTTAATTAAACACGAAAAAGACTCCTACGATTAGATACCGTTATCTTAAACTATACCTACTGCCTGTTTTAGATAAGAGGGTCACTTAAATAAATTTTATAATTAATATTCCAAGTATTATCGAAAATATAATATAGTAGTCTTCAACGGGTTCAATAAATATTGCGATACCGTAAAAAATGTTTTACCCTACGACCTACGATACCTTAATAATAAGTTATGTTTATTTACTATTAAAATTAATTAAAACGTTTATTATAATTTGCATTATTCAGCACATTTATTGCAAATGTTTTTGTTGTTATTGTCTACATACATACCAGACATTACTCAGATTACGTATTTATCAGAATAAAAAAAATAATATAAAAGGGTCGTTATAATAAATAAGACCAAACAGATTAAAGGCGGAATACAAATCTAATTCACTCAACTGGAATTGGATTCGCACATTCGATTTACTCCGAGAATATCCTTGTGATATAATATTTCTGATACGTATATATTTTTATGTTACAAGAATACCACATTGTTGTTGATACGACAAAATTTTATCCAATATGTCTTATTTTATTTTTAAAACGTTTTTGTTAACAAAATCTCTAAATATTATTCTACGATTCAATCAGGAGTTTTTAAGAATACAGTTAACTCATTTGAGGAAGACGATCAGTTCAAAGAATCACTGATATCAGCTTGACTCCAGATATCACATTTATCATCAATTAAAAGATGACTGACATCCTCGTGTCTGATGTATGTATTTTAGACCAGAAAATATGCAATGCTGTTTAATCGCCACCCTAAAATTACAAGGTTATATGTGGAATTTTTTTCATTTTTCGACTTATTGGTGTAATAACAAAGTTATATATATTTATATATATATATATATATATATATATATATATATATATATATATATATATATACATGTATACATGTATACATGTATACATGTATACATGTATACATGTATACATGTATACATATATACATATATACATATATACATATATACATATATACATATATACATATATACATATATATATATATATATATATATATATATATATATATATTTCTGGCCTCATTTTGCTACCGAAAAATTAATGGAAGCATCAATTTTAACGGATATATGAAAAAAATTACATATGTATGTCATTTTAGCATTTAGTTTTAGCAACAAGGTGGTATGTATGAACATACAACTTTGTAACACTATTGTTACAATTGTCACACAACGCTGTTATTTTGTTTTGTGCCCATGTTTAAGTAAAAAAATAAGTGATTCTGAAGATTGTAATGACGATTCGATGTTTTGGGATGGATACGATTCGAACAGGGACAAAGAATATGTCCCAGAAAAAGTGCCATTTATAAAATTATAGTGTCATTTATAGAATTCTGTCGCAAGTTGTAAAAGATTATCCATAAATTAGAACATTGATATCTTGGAGTGATAGCTGTGTGCCACAAAACTGCTTTATATTAAAAATAGCTTTATGATTTTGGCCATCAGTCTTTTTCAAGAACATGATACTCTTGAGAAAATATATATGAATTTTTATGTACCTGGACATTTAGCAACTCAGGAGGTCGATGCGGTACATAGCTGCATTGTGAGGGTTCTGCGAGTCGCCGAGTACTATTCCCCTAAATCATTAATAATAATTTTAAAAATATAAGGGAGCGTAACGCGTGCAAGTTTATACAAATGTAAACAGAGGATTTGAAAAACATTCAGGATGCCACTAAGAGTTTTAATTATAGTAATATTCCGTTTTCTAGGGTAGTATCTCTGAAGATATCCAAAAATATGTATGAAATAAAGTATAAATTATTTTTTGAGCACTTAAGTTTATTAAATATAAACCTCTTTGATCTCAAAAGTTACTAGACTGTAAATATAAAACAACACAAACTAAGAAAATTACCAAGTGGCAAACCCTGCAAAAATGCAAGAAAAGAACCTCTTTACCTCAGCAAAATGTGAAAGCACGAAAGTCCATATTTCCATGCACGCCTAAAGTTTATAGGGAGTTTTATGAAGTCGTGCTTCCATACACCGTATAAGATAGCACTGAGAAAATTCGAATACTACAGAAACTAAGTTAGTATTTGTTAAGAAATATTTTGAATTTCACGTTGTATTTCGTGTTTTTCCTTACAAAATATAAAAATGTATTTCTTAGTTTTGTAAAACAAAATTGTATATGTTTCAAAATTGAAAATGAAATCTTTTGTGAAATGTTACAAAGGTGTATGTTTTTTGAAAAATGTTATATTTTCTCAAAATATCATTAAAGAATACTAATTTTTTGATATATTTACTGTAATTCAATACAGGTTATCGAGACAAGATTTGTACATTTCTAATTTTTATACTCGTTAAAATACAATCATAAAATTTTTTAAACGTTTTTTCTCAAAAAAGTGGAAATAGTGACATACAACCCTGTAATATTAGGATGATGTAATGCTGAATCGTTAAATAATAAGAATGAAGATTGGATACATTTTAAAGTTTTTATGGGTTGCTTAAGTGATTCATTCATCATTTCTTATGGTTATCTTATGGTTTCTTACGGTTATTTGTATGATATAGAGTATGAAGAATAATATTCACCAATTCCTCTTCAATCGGAATTAATTACTGTTAATTATCAAATTCACTAAGTAAAATTTAAATTACATATGCATATTTCATGTTTTGACCTGCAATATCTAAATAATTCTTCTGATTAATTATTATTTGATTTAATATTGATCATGCCTTACAATGTAACTCATGTACTAGTTTTATTTTGAATAAACACGTTTATATCTACTAAAACAATTATCAGACTACTTTTACTCTTCGGACTGATTCCTCATTTTATTATACTAAAAAAATGTCCCTAATAGGAGAATCTTGCTTTACTGTGTAATTTTTAATTAAAATTTCGAAATTTTTAATTAAAAATTACATCGTCATATGGTGTGAAGCGCCACAATTTACTGAACCACAAAACTGAAAAACATTTCTAAAAATTGAAAAAGGACATTACAAAATTCAATTATATCAAAGACAACTTATTAAGAACAAAAAATCAGTGACAAAAGTTGGTTATTACGATTATAACCAAAGTTATATGGCGCGAACTAAAATAGATTCGTGCAGCACATACTCATTTAAAACATAGAATACTCGTAGAATAAGTTATTTAAAAGTGTAACCAATGTTTGTGACTAAATGTAACAATAGCACGAATAAAGACAAAAACTCAATAGTTAACAGTCCATTATTGTGGTTAATATGTACCTAGATGATAATATTAACATGATTGAGATTCACTTGTTAGTGTGCAGGGGGCGCGAGAGCAGAGCAAAAACGAAAGTACAAATTAATAATGAAAGATTGGAGGAAATTAAAGACTTATTTAGGAAGTAAAATAAATTGGGATGGAAGAAGCAATAAAGACATAAAACAAAGAATACCGCAGGGTCGAGTAGCTTTTAACAAAAAGAAAGCACTTTTATGCTCGGGGGTAATAAACTTAGAAACAAGGAAGAGATTTTTGAAAACATATGTGTGGAGCACGGCACTCTACGGTTGCGAAACCTGGACGGTATGGGAAGCAAGTAGGAAGAAATTAGAAGTTTTTGAGATGTGGTGTTCCCGAAGAATGATGAAAATACCATCGACTGATAGGGTTAGAACGAAGAAGTATTGGAGAAAGTCGGCGAGAAGAGAAGTATGTGGAAAAACATAAAGAAGAGAAGAGATAGAATGGTCACTTGTTGAGACATGGGGGAATAGTCCGCGATATTTTGGAGGCAGAAATAGGAGTGAAGAGAGGCAAAGGTAGGCTTAGATTAGACTACTGCTCGCAAATAGTAAGGGATGTAGGTTGTAGCACAATTAGCAAAATGCGTAGGTTAGCACAAGATAGGAGAAGTTGGAGGTTAGCGTCCAACCAGTCTTAGAACTGATGACCTCATGATGATGAGATTCACTAACTTGGAAGATTTCCTTTTGTTAACAGTGATATAAATTGGTTGTGGCAATGATATATAAAACCTGCCTATTTTTCAGTATATAACTGAGTATCATCTTTCTATGGTATAACACTTCATTACACTCTTCATTTAGATCATGAACCCTTGGAACTTGATCTCAACAACAAACTAATTCTTAATTTATATTATTTGTTCCAAAAAATATAAAATTTTTCCTATTTTCAGCTTAAAATATATCCATGATATACATAATAATAGTATAGAAATAATATAAAAGTTCAGTTAATCTAATAGTTGTATCCGGACGGTGGTTTAC
Source organism: Rosalia funebris (assembly GCA_037954035.1). Taxonomy (NCBI): domain Eukaryota; kingdom Metazoa; phylum Arthropoda; class Insecta; order Coleoptera; family Cerambycidae; genus Rosalia; species Rosalia funebris. The sequence goes on along the minus strand of JAZFAV010000009.1, from coordinate 25,703,083 downwards.
TAATAAGCTGTATAAATAGTTTTCTCCTACTTCCAAGATAAAGGTAAATAGAAATTGCAATGGGTAAATACCAGACAGATTAATTCATTTTTTAAGTTTTTGTTAATCTCTATTAATAAAAATTACATTTACTGCAAGATAATATATAAATATATAACAAGATATTTAAAAGATTATAAAACAGGATGCGTAATTAGCTTATATGAAGTATGTATAAAATTACTGTGCTAGTAGGATTTAATTTTGTAAAAAGGAGATACATGAATGACACAAAAGAAAGAAAAGCTAGTATGTATTTCTTACAGTAAATTGTTTATTATGTTATATTAATGTTTACTGGCATTAAATAGTTATCCAGTAAGACACAATTTGAAGCGTACAGAATAACAAGGTAATATACTTTATGATGTTACTTATTTACTGTTACTTTGTTCACGTGTCATACTTGCATGTAGTCAATTGTCCACATGTGTACTATTCATTTCATCGCTATTTGCCAAATAAAAAACTCTTATCTTGCCGATAAATGGAACAGTCTACCTGACCCTAGCCATAAAAATAAAGCACCGGAAGTATTTGAAATTTTTTATTTGCCAAATAGCGATGAAATAAACTATAGGTGTGACTTCCTGGTTATACACTCAATACTATTCAGGACAGATCCAATATAATTCAGGAAGTTTGCTATATAGGAATTAAATGAATTGAACTAATTTGTTAATTCAAGAATAACTCACGCCAATAGGTGTATAATAGTTTGGTGAAGTTAATCCTATAATGAAATAAATTATAATGGTAAAAATTTCAAACACTAAACATTTAGTAACAGTTTTCTATAAAAATAATTCCAATGACACATTTTTTCTTCAAATGAGTGTCAATGACATATTTATTTCAGTTGAAATGAGATACAGTTAGATAGATCTATAAATGGATAAATGAGAGACAAGTTTTGAATATCATGTGCTACACTTCTTAATGTATTACATAATTATATTAGCAAGAAAAATAATAATTCGATGTTATGAACAAGCAATTATGCATTCCCAATACCCCAGTAGCCCAGTATGTTACTCCGGACCACATTACTGATGACATTTTGAATAACAGTTTTCTAGGAAAATATCACCGAACCCAAAACTAAGTGCTTGACTCTTATTAACTCTAAGCCGGACACTGATTTAAACGTACCCTATAATCTTCGTGTGTTCACTGTTATTCCTTTTTTGTTAGGTATTTTACTGACAGATTTTTATAATTTCTATTTCAACCCACTTTTGTCAATAATAATACAGAACTTTTAAAACATTTTGCAGCAAACGGTGTAGTGATTGAAGGGTACTATTTAATAACAGTCAAATTAATCGAAAAATATGTTAATCTCAAGGGAGTCACCTTCATCCATCCTTTTTAAGAATATTTGAGGTTTTATCGAGGAATTTAAGTATTACAACTTCTTTAAAACTGTTTTCAAAATTGGATCCTTGAAATATCTATTTAAATAAAAAAATACAAAAAGACAGTCCATTCTTGAAAACTCTGTGATGGTACAAATCATATATACACAAATACACATATCGCTGAGCTTGTCTCATCGAACTGTATCTGTTTGAAAATCCTAATTTCTTTAAACTCATAAAAGTTGCTTAGTTCGCCATAATAAGTTTGTAATTTGTTCAAGAACTTAAACGAGAATTTTTATTGAAATTATCTAATATGACTCTATATGTAAGCATACGCAATATTGTCAACAATGAACACCTAAAACTCTGGAATAGTAAACTAATTGATTAAATATTTTTAGAACTGATTCAATAACACATAATTCTCAGACTATATTGTATTCAAATAGTAAAAACTAAAGAAGCTGAAAATTATATCGAATTTTTCGCTTTCCATTTCAACAAGACGATAGCTAGTTCATTAATCTGATAGTACAAAGTCATTTCAGTGAACTAAGTTGGGTGATTTTCATTTAAACAATTTAATTGGTAGAAGCGAATTAATAGTAATCCACAGACACGGAATATTTACCCGTTTCCTCAACCATGTTGGGATCATCAGAGATGATGACAACTTGGTTAACGAAACGCGCATTGAGTAACGTACAATCCTTCGGTGTTCATAGAAAACTTGTCTCGTATTTTCTGCATTAAAGGTCCCAGCCTTTTCCCGGGATCATGAAGATGAGGAAGGTATACCAGTTTAATAATTTGTTCTCCATTAACGATAGTTTTTAAATGAAATCGTTTGAATGGATTCTTTCAAATTAATTATTTGAAAATAAATTGATGTTCAATTTCCACAAACATTGTTAAATAATAATTTGAAGAACCATCTCAAACAATCCTATTTTATTAAAATCCTTTTAATACGCTGAACATCTTCGGAAACCGAGTGTTAGTTACGCTTAAATATTTTCCTCACTCTCTCGCAGGAATATTATGCTTGGATATTCTAAAATCCCTGCAAGAGAATATGGAACCTTTTTCCACAAATATTTATTATTATTAAAACTCCAGTTCAGTGATACGTATTTTTTTAAATACTTGGAATTTATTTACGAATCTCAGGTGAAGAAAATTAGTGGCGCTTATGTTTTCAGAATTCACTCCTAATATGCAACACTTTTATAATTTAGAGATGTTATATTTAGGTAATATTACACACATGAGGCTTCTATTCGAGGCTGAAATCTACACTAATTTCTAATTTAGTACTCAGGAATACAATTCAAAATTGTATTAAAAAAACTATACCCACTCATCAAAATTATACGTGCAATAAGTAATTAACTATATCTTAAGGTATTCAATACTTACATCACCATCGTTGCATCCATTTGCGTTCGTCCATTCAGCTCCTGGCCTAGCGTTTGCCTGTCTAATCATCATGATTATAATCATGAGGTAGAAAAACACCAGCGACTATAATAGAAAATACTTAGATTAATATCACTACCGAAGATATATCTACAAAAGACTATAAAGTTAAAATTTAGTTTGTCCAAATTGCAAAAAGTGGCTTAAAGCACGTTGTCAATTAATGGTGGCATATGTCTACAGTCATTTTCAAATAATATAATCACTAGTTTATTTCAATGAACTAATTGACCATTCCGTATTTAAATAAAGGCCTAATTATATACAAGGAATTTCAAATTTACCTTATATATTATACACATATTAACTCTTACGAGTGCAAATATGTGTTCTTACATTCATTGTGGTATGGCCCAAATTTAATAATGAATTATAAAAAGTACCTCGCGGTTTTTTTACAAAACATTACTCGTAAAGTTGAAAAATCTATCTTATTTCCTGTTGCATCGTTTCATATTAGTTGCCCTTGTTACGCCAAGAATACACCCAGGTGGTTTAGATTTTGAAAATCTTTGTATTTATATACTTCATAAACTCTAAACTTTGACTTTTATAAGTATTTAACAGTATCTAATAAGTGCAGTATCAAACCAGTATCTAATCATGACTAATGTAAGTATTTTAAGTAGTATAAGCAGCAAAAGAATCAAAAACAGAAAGCAAGATACTACGTTTAAAAGGAATTATTACCATCCAATTGATTCTCAGTTGAGAGCACTGCATATTGCGATTTCATCCTTATTAGGAATTATCAGTGCAAGTATACTAGATCCTCTAACGTGGTGTCCCCTCACGTTATTACCCCCTCACATGGTGTTACGTGAAAGCCTGTTAAACGAAGTAACTTACGTCATGAGTGAGAAGCAGTATAGCTTCCTGTAGATGACCCTGTCGTTTACCAAGCAGATGGCGTTTGCCTGTTCCTACAGGAGACTAGGTCATCATAGACACCAAATAATTAGATATTTCACTGGCAGAACTGTCATCATCAGGAGATGGTTGAAACAGTTTCAACCACTGTAATGTAAAATCTTTCAGTGTTTATGGAAAACTTATTTCTAGTTTTTGTTCCTACATCGAAGATTTCAATTTTCTCTGCTACTTTCACACCTTCTTTTGATTAATATTTTGGGTATAAAAGAATAAGTGAAGTGGGCGCTACAAATATTGATATAAGCTATTGTGAACTTAAAGTGTGAATATTAGAAAAAAGCCAGTAAGCGTAAAAGTAAAAGTAATAAACGACTTCGTTCTACGAGTAGAACCTATTCTTTTAGAAAGACACTTGGATAAGCCAATTGTCTGTTATATATCCATAACAGACAATTGGCTTATCCAATTGATTAAATAAAATAATTATTAAGAAATAAAACCTGCAGGTAAAAAAACTATATAATGATTATATAGGAATAATTTTGTATATTAGAAAATACGTTTTCTATTTTCAGATACACAAATCACGAAAGTTTTATTGTTTCTAACTGTTACTTATTTTTCTTCCAAGCATTTGCCTTATGTGTATAAGGTATATCACTGTGGGTAGCCTATTTGAAAGCGTTTTTGGACAACTACACACAATATGAAACTGAAAATTGATTATTAAGGATTTTCGTTCATTTGAAAAAATACTTAATTCCACGTGTATAATAGTTCCTGTTATATTGAATGTCGGCATCAGCTTCATTATCTTGAATAGCACCCCATACTTTTATGCTACATTAGAATCCTATTAACAGTTTGAACATAACTTTCAATATTTCAGTTTCGTGGTGTTCAACAGCTTCTGATATATGTCAATTTCAATGAAATCCTTTACAAAACCCAACACGGAGATGAATGTTAATAACTTCCGCTATGATCAACTCTAATATTTTTTTACCATGTATTTACGAAACAAGCTATCGCGGCCTTTCCACGTTACAAAGGGTTTGCGACAGGGCTGTTGCATCTCGCCCACTTTGTTCAAGGTATACATCAAGAAAGCTCTGTGGAAATGGAAACAGAAATGCCACGGAATGGGAATACGAGTACCTCTATCAAACTCAACCATTTCCACATTACAGTTTGCAGATGATCAAGCAGTACTGGCAGGTGACAAAGAGGATCTAGAATACATGACTAGGAAATTGAAAGAAACATACGAGGAATGGGGTCTGTCAATGAACACACAGAAAACAACATTTTTGTGCATAGGTAATGACAAGAGTGACTTACATATCAACGACATGAAAACAATAGAAGGGTGCAACGAATATAAGTATTTGGGAACTGTGTTTGATTAAACGGGAACAGATTATAAGGAGATACGAGCAAGAATAATTCAAGCAAAAAAAAGAGCAATTGGGTGTTTAAATGGCATCCTATGTAACAAAAAAATAAGCAAAAGACGAAAATTTAATATTTATAACACCCTAATAAAAAGCACCTTAATCCATATGCTATTTGGACAAATATTTGAGTATAGATTTTGAACAGACATTCAAAAAAGAGACGAACTGATCTACTATATTGAAAAATACCTGCATGTTTTATCTCCCTTATGAAATGTGTCCCGATTTTCAAAAGAAAACCCTAATTTTACTAAACCAATCTTTTGAGAACTATAAAGAGAAATTCGAAGAACGACGTTAGAAAGTTCCACATAATGGTTTAAAACAAATTACTTCGATTACTTTAAATCGGCCTTTAAGATTACAATACAATATTTTTTCCTACATAAAATTGATATATAACATATTAAACATCAAACACTATATAACATATTAAACATCACAAAAGAATATTTTGACAAAAATTACATTTCTACTTGTACGTCATATACTTGGAGCCTTTGTATATATACATGAAAGTTATGTTGAAGATATAAATATAAATATTAACTGTAGCAGCTGCGGCGAAATTTCAACTGTAGCAGTTGAATGAGATACTTTATTAACTGTTTTAGATAAAATGTCATATTTTTCTCTTAAAGAATATCTCTAAATGTGTTTTTCATTTGAGACGTCTCACCGTAAATTTAATTCTCACCCATCTTATAGTTCACTATTACGGTTTTTTATTAATATTTCTTCTTCTAATATTCTTATGCTATAATTATATTTATATTTGTTATTTCTAGAAATCATTCTTCGTAAAATGTTTACTTACAAACACATTTTTAGACGTTAATATGAACTTTATGTTGTTGGCGTTGGCTATTAACGGATGGCGACATTATCAGTTATTAAATATTAATTAATTTAATTAAAGCCATGCGACTAAGATAACTTGAGAAACAAACATATTTAATGATTTCGCTACCCGAGTCCTGTTTCCAACCAGTCAATTCTTTTTTTTAATAATAATCTAGTTTTGGGAAAATACTTTTATCTAAATCACGCCTTCGTCACATTGACAAACCCAATTGATTGCCATCGCTTACAATATGGCGTAACCGCATACTTTAAATATTTTAGTTTTACTCAGTATTTATCGTATGCAGACATATATATGAAGTTACTAGGATATTTACATAATTGTATTGATGTTATTCCCACACATTATCTTTATCTGTCTGCGGATCTAGTACATCAACAACTATTAAATAATGAATCTCTACAATGTGCATTGTCTTCCTCTACTACCATGTTACTAAAATATAGTCCAATCAATAGGTATAAGGACTCCCCAAAATCTTTAACAGGAAACAAAAATATATGGTCGTATAGGAAAGAAAATTCTAAGAAAGATAGTGTTTTTAGTACTTGGCGCATAAGGGCGAACTTTTTTATTACCATAAAAGTACAACTCGTAACGAAAAAAATGAGCCCTGATTCGTTTCTCTAGAATCATCCGTCGAGCAAGAGGAGCCAATGGCCAATCGCCAAGGACTATATTTGCACCAAGTAACAATTTTCTAAACCTTAGTTTGCAGGAGATACGGCGAAAACAAAAATAGTCGACGGTTTTTTCGATATATCTTGAAAACTAATATGGCAATCGATATATTTAAAAATACTAATCGATAGGTTCAATATCTACAACTTTCTCATTTAACTTTTTTCTCTACGAGCATAGAATTTTTTTTCTATATGACCATTTTTTTTCCTGTTAAAGATTTTAAGAATATATACATTGGGCCGTTACCTACTGATTGGAGTAATAGTCGCAAACTTTACAGGCACTGTGATAATATACTCGTATGATCATCCAATTTGCAAGTCATATCATATGTGAAAATGTAAGGTAATTCGTACATAACTTATTAAAAATCATTTACTTTTAATTAATTACCTATATACATTTTTCTATAATGAGAAAGTTGTGGCTGGCGAAAATATAAAAATCATCTGTATAAACCTGAATATAACAACATAAGTCAAATATAAGACGGCTAGTTATGTAAGGAATAAACACCTACCGAAGAGATTATTTATAAATTATTATTATTGTGCACATTGTAATTTATTCTATTCAATGCATAAGTCATTAATGCCAGCTTGTTCCCCTTCTCGATAGAAAAACATTGATATTAAATATGTAGGTGTTTATATTTACTATTGACATATAGAAGTAATGTGACAAGTGTATCTGTTAGAAGAATATGTTGAAATGTCAAACAATACATACTCTATAACATTGTTCGAACGTTTTAGTAACCGTGAAAAAGTACTAATTGTTCTCATTCTCTAAACTACCTGCCTAAAAGTTCTTTAAATATATTTAGGAAATAGTTTGGTGCATATATATATTGACCCCAATATAAATATAACGTCCTAATATGATAAAAGTAACAAATAGCAGTAAACTAGCAAAGCTATGCCAAAGATCGAGTTTTACTCAGTTGATGTGCAATGTATATGGCGTAATCACAATAATTTATTTTTTTAAGCGAACACACTTGTTATCATACTCGCGGATTGATTAATTACTTAAACTGAATTTATCGAGTAATATTATTTATTCTGTAATTGAAATAAAACCTTATACCTGTGCCTTATACCTGTACTCAAACTTATTATAACGCCACTACTTGTGAGTGTTGAAAGGCCAGAAGCACTTTGCCTTCGACGTTAATAAGGAATTTTTCAAAAATTGTATCATAGCCTAATAACCGTGCATTTCCTCCAAATATTATCAAATGTTAATGCAATACAAAAATAATATTTAAATACAATGGTTTTTCTCTTAGGTTTAACGCCAATTTATATGTCAGGGTGCATCCTAGAAAATGTTTCATAGAAACTTGCCAAATAAATAGTACTATTGTCGCCAGATCTATATACCCTCGAGATTTTCTCGGTACTCTGGGACGTCAAATACATATTAGGAATATAATTATTCTTCCAGTTGACGAATACTTTATTATCTTTATATTATTATATTATAATTTTTCTTAAGGAATACGTCTTCAGTTTATGACTAAATTGACAACTACTTCTCTAGATATAATATCAGATAGTTATTGAGAGTCTGTCTTGTCAGATTCAATTTGATACGTATGGCTTATCAATATTATGTATTAGTCACCATATTTATCACCAGACAGAATCTGAAATATACACAAAAACAAGGTGTATAGTGGTGGTTCTTGTTTCATTAATTACTTTACTTAATTTGACATTTATGCTGTCAGATGAATTCGGATTCTATAAGGGTAGAAGGATAGATAGACTCCTCTTGCTCTCAGGCCACTATATTGTGCCGATTGTGCTCTCATCATCGTCTCTCTTGTGATTTATCTATCACTAGGGTTGCCAATTTGTCACCATACACTTATCTCACTCAGTTAGCTATTCCACTGCCTGAATGTATTGAAAAAGTGCACTTGGTGGTAGTCGACGAAGATTGGCCGTTTCCGACCAATAGTTTCTCGATATAGATCTTCTTTTTGTTGAGAATTTGGACTAGCTCTTAAGGATATATCCCGCAATCTCACACTCTAGATTGTGTCCTCTACAGATTGGAATGATAATGCATACCATAACATGGAGATTGTAGATTATTTAAAATACAATGTCCCGTTAACAGTCTTGTTAGTATTCGTATGTTTGGACAGATTGAAGAAGTATTTTGCTAGTTTGCTCTGTTGGCCGGATTTTCTTCAAAATATTTAGTTTTATCTATGTCCGCCGTAATTATCTTCTATTATAACTTCCATATTGAGTGTAAATATCTTCTGATCTGAATCTCTTAACAATCTACTTCTGTCTGACCCTATTAAACTTTCTAGACCAATATAACCCAATTTTATGGCATTAACATGTTATTGCAAACTCCTCCTATTTTTCCTAACAATAACTTTTTTTAAAAGAGTACCAGTACTCTAATAATATAAGCATTAAGTTTTCACAACTTTAAAAAACTAAAAAAAAACAAACAAAAAAAAAACTGGTTTTTTTTGTTTGTTTCTAGCACAAGTTTGAAATTTTCTTACAATACTATGAGAATATTACTTTACTTCAGGATTATTATTCAAATATTTTTATCTGGGATTATATGATGACTTTTGCGATTATACTTTCATAAATAACAATCGCATGTATATTTATAAGTATATAACTTGTAAAGTGGTAGGATAATAATAAAAACTACGGTTCAATAAAAGTGGAAAATATAATGTAGAAAAGGAATACATTTTCTTACTTCTACAATCAAATTTGGATTACAATCTTAATAAAATTTTCATAGAAAATAAACAGTTTGTAAACTAATTGTAAAATTAATTGCAAAAGACTATGCAGCATTTAAATAGGAGATATATCCTTTTCAATATATCTACAGATCTTGAATTGTCTAACTTTACTATTCATAGAAATAGCCCAGCAGTATTCATATATTAGTAAATCATTCATACAGGGTTTCCCAGATTTAAACGGACATACTCTAGTGGACGGTAAAGCACACTCAGCTAAGTTCAAAACACCCCTATACTTACCGTTGAATGTATTGTACTTACCGTTGAATGTGAACAGTTTTTGAGATACGGGGTAATTTATGGTTCTTGGCCATAAACTTCAGTCCGCCATATTTTTGAAATGACTGCACATATTAAGATAAAATTTGATACACATATTATACTCTTTTAGGTTAATAAATAACTTAAGTGATTTCGGAAAAATTCAAGAATCGACCTCCATTTTTTTAATATGGCTCTTTGGGTCGTTAACATCACACTGTATATTATTTTGTGGTAAATGTTAGTAAACTTTTAAAAAGCCAATGGACCAGTTTATGAAATAATGTCATAATATTTGACGGCACGTTTATAGTTATTCTTCAATAAATTTTCAAAGTATTGTAAGACAAAATTTGACATTCTACAAATAACACAATCCAGTTGCTAACATCATTATTTTATTAGTTTTAGCTAAATACCCCGCAGAAGAGGTTTTTGCTTTGACATTCGGTGTTTTTAAGCTTTTTTTAGTTTAATTTCATCCAAAATATTACATATTCCATTCCTTTCATAAATTTATTTAGAACTTTAAATAATTGAAAAAAAAATAAAATTAATTAAAACTGTAACAGGTTTTCAAATGCCCCCAGCGGCAATACATTCTCTAGAACGTTTTAATATGTTTTTCACTGACCTATCAATCACTTACGGGTTATTTCTAATGTTATCACATACAGTAATATTTTTTTCTAGAAGCTGCTCTCGTGTATTGAGCTCTTCATTGTACACCTCTGACTTGAGATGACCCCATAAAAAGTAATCTAGAGGTGTAAGATCAGGAGACCTAGGTGGCCAGTTTACTGGACCTCCGCGACCAATCCATCTGTTGGTGTAATGCTGGTTCAGATGATCCCGGACCGGTGCAGAATAATGGGGTCCAGCGCCATCGTGCTGAAACCACAAACCCCTAGTATTGATGCCTTCTAATAAATCTGGCACGATATCTCTAAGAAAGTTTAAATAAACCTCACCAGTTAGCCTTCCTTCAAAAATGTGGGGCCCTATTAGATGATTATTGTAAATACCACACCACACATTAATGTTAAATCTGTATTGGGAATGTTTCTGAATTACTGCATGTGGATTTTCGGTTGCCCAAACATGCTGATTTCTACAGTTCTTAATTCCGTCACGTGTGAATTGGGCTTCATCCGTGAATAGAACTCTCGATATTGTTCTTCTGTGAGCCAAAATCCACCTACAAAACGTTAAGCGGGGAACGTCGTCGCCGTCTTCTAGACGTTGAACTGTTTTAACATGAAATGGATACAAATTTTCCTTTTTTAATGTTCACCATACTCTTGTCTTAGGTACTGCTAACTCATTATTTATTTTTCTAACACTTATGGATGGATTATTTCCCACAACCTGTAATATTTGCTCTTCTTGTGGAAAAGCTCTGGGAACATGTTCATGCATTGTCATTGACGGAAATTGTCAATGTTCCCTACTAAATTGGTATACCTCTGAAAACGTTTTATGATCTGGTACACGGCGATTTGGAAAACGCCTTTGATACTCTCTTTTTACAGCTCTCCTATTTCCGTCACAAAAGCCATTCACAAAAATAATATCCGCATATTCTTCATTACTAAATTGAAACGGCATCTTAAAATTTTTAGTTTTATAACTGGTTTTTATCACTTATTCTAACAATTACTAAGAGCGAACATCGATTCTTATTTGTAACATTACACATTTGACATGTGTCTACTTGGGATTTTTAATGCAATAATGTCATGTGTTAATCGCATCGTTTTATTATTTATCGTGAGAGAAATGGAATGTGCTTTATTTTGGACGGAAAAAACACTGAATGTCAAAACAAAAACAAATAACAACCTCTTCTGCGGGGTATTTAGCTAAAATCAATAAAATAATGATGTTAGCAACTGGATTGTGTTATTTGTAGAATGTCAAATTTGGCCTTTCAATACTTTTGAAAATTTATTGAAAGAATAACCATAAACGTGCCGTCAAATATTATGACAATATTTCATAAACTGGTCCATAGGCTTTTTAAAAGTTTACTAACATTTATTACAAAAAAATATACAGTGTGATGTTAACGACCCAAAGAGCCATATTAAGAAAATGAAGGTCAGTCTTTGAATTTTTCCAAAATCACTTAAGCTATTTATTAACCTAAAAGAGTATAATATGTATACCAAATTTTATCTAAATATGTGCAGTCATTTCAAAAGTATGGCGGACTAAAGTTCTGGTCAAAAACTATAAAACACCCCGTATCTCAAAAACGGTTCACATTCAACGGTAAGTGTAGAGGTGTTTTGAACTCAGCTGAGTGTGCTCTACCTTCCACTAGAGTATGTCCGTTTAAATCTGGGACACCCTCTATAAACTGTTACAGTATTTAACAGTTAAAAATCACGAATATATGAAGTGATCTAACTGAATTCTGAAAAACTCTAAGGTATAAAATATTAACACTTAGTTCTTAGAATTATTTCACTTCACTTCACTATTCACTATTCACAGTTCACTATTTAGATTTCCAAAGTAAGCTAGACGTATCTATTTCTCCAAATACAAAATTTTTGAAAGCTATAAATAATAAGTTTACGTTGATTTTGAATTTTTTATAATGAACGATTCAAAACATTCGGTCCTAAAATAAAACATGAAATAATGCAATTTGTTTTAAAAGCAAATGTAGACAAACATGGGACAGCAAACTTCCACAAATACCAAAATATTACAAAATAATACAGTCGAAATACATTTTTTTGTAAATTTTTATTATCTTCTGATAATGGCAACTCGTTTGACGAAACATTCTGGTATGTGTAGAAATGTGTTCTCTTATTCTTTGTATAATAATTGCAGTTTATATCAAATAAGCCGTGAAGTCTGTTCTATGTAGAATGCGAAATATCGAACACAAACTGAATTAATCGAGAAACCAGAATGACAATCATTACCAGTCAATCGGACAACGTAATACAAATACCACTTTCAATTTGTTTGAGCCAACTTATTTATAAGCATTATATAATACGTTTGACAGTCTTAGGTTGTTATTTATGATAGACAACTTTATTTATCAATAATGAACATGTAAGGTGGAAATTACTAATGCAATACAGTTTTTCTTATTTTTATAAATTTATGTGGAACATTTAAGCAGGTCGATTTTTAATCTAAAAAATACGTCTTCTAAACGCAATTTTAAAAGAACAGGATATGTATGTGCAATACAAGAGATGTGGCTTTTAATTAAATGCTCTATATATTTTTATATTATTTTTATATAATTCTCATTGGTGAAATAAGTAAGGATCTAAGTACAGGGTGAGTCACGGGAAATGGACGTTTTTCAACAATGAATAACTCTTGCAATTTTAGGAAAAAATAAGTTTTATTTTTAAAGAATAAAACGTTAAACTATGAGAAGTAGGTAAATATCTATGTAAATACAAAAATAAAATTTTCAAAAATTAACGTTACTTTTTCAATTTATAGGAAATCATACCCTATAGCCCAGTGTATATAACAAAAGTAAAATATTAAATTTGTTCACAAGTTGTAAATTAGATAATAAATCTTTATCCTTCCAAATCTGTGTTAATATGGGGGCCAATTCTTTCGTAATTATTAAAAAGAGTTTATTATTAAATAGGAATACTGAGAACAGAATACTAAATTACTCATCTGCATTATTTAAATAGGGAAATTATTCTGGCGTACTTCCATTTACCACTATGGTTAAGCGCTAGAGGATTTTGTTTTCTATCGTTCTACTTGCTACTTATTACCATAGACAACATTCAAAATATAATCCTTTCGATGCTGAGACCGCTGCTGTTACTAATAATGTCCATAAAAAATAGTATAACTGATTGATAGAGATTGACAACATTTTTGTGCATCGGGAAAACACACATTACTTAACAACAAGTCAAATCCACGCAGTTATTTCGAGAGTTGAATATATAATGTAAGGCAGTGAAAACAAACTTATTGAAAAAACAGTTACGTAGATAAATGCGTTTTATGTAAAAGACTATTTATATATTAAAAAAAATCAGGAAAATTATGATAAAATACAAAAAAGAAAAACAAAATAATCATTATTGAAAATTCCTTTCACTTTATAAAGTTTTTAAAGTTACAAGAAATTAAATCAACTAAAGAAAGACAACCTTCTCTTCTCTTTTTTTGACCTTTTCCCTCAACTGAGTACCTTCAAACCAAGATGATTTCTGTTCATCGTACTATTTAAATAGATATGATTTTGCAAATACTTCTTATTCTGAGATAAAAATAACCTAATCAACTTCAAACAAATTAAAGTCAGTAAATTTGTCAAGTACTAATATTTCAGTAAACTGTATCCTAAAAAATAAGTTATTGCTTAATAAACAATACGATATTTAACAGAAACTTATCGAATAGAAATGTTTATGATCATTATTTACAACGATATTGTAGTAATACAAAAGTTGCTAACGTTTTTAATCAGAAGTTTTACTCGATACCTCAGAAAGGACTGTGTCTAAAATTCATGCACAGTTCAGAGGGCTTATAATGTTAAACTGTTAAAAATTCAATATCATTTCGTGGAAGACAATGTGAAGATGTTCAAAATAATTCAACATAAGATTGCCCTAGATAAAAAAATCAGCGATATAACTATTGAAAAGTGTTGCCATAAAGAAGAGCTTCGTCCCCATAAAATAGCATTTGCGCAGAAACTAACAGAAGACGATCCAGATCGTAAATTTTATTGCTGCGAAAAAAGAATGAACGAGCTGAATAGAAATGAGATTTCTAGAAACAAAAATCAGATAGTTCTAGAGACAGAAATAAGATGGCTTTTAGTTTCATTCGTTATCAGGATTCAGTTAACAAGTCAATCGACAAAACTTTAGATATTGATCAACGGACACTTTTCATTGAAAGCATGAGGCACATATGCAATATCCTTAGAAAGTTAACTTTTAATCCGATCCTATCGAGTGATACTGTTTACTGCGAACAAGATGGAGCAATAGTTCATTTTGTTGTAGTCGTAAGAGATTAATTAAATGAAATTTTTCATAATAAATGGACTGCGCGAAGAGGTGCTATAACTGTAGCCACTTAGATTCCCATACATTATGCCGTTGTTTTTTTCTATGGAATTCTCTCAACTTCAGAATATATGCAACAAAGCGAAATACCATTGATAGTTTCACAAACAAAATACAAACACAAATAAGACACATTTCACCTTGAATGTTAGAGAAAGTTATGAAAAAGTTTTAATACAGGCTAGGGTATTTCCAACAAGCAAATAGAGGACATTTTGAATATGATGTTAATTATTATAATAAAATGACTAAATATATAAAAGTTTTTCAATAATCTCACAGAAAAATGCATGTGATTATATAGTCAATCAGTTAGATCACACATTTTATAGGTTACTGAAATCAGCTTATCAAGGAGAATTTAATAATATAAAAAATACACAGTCTTCCGTCAAAATAAGCACTCTCTTTTACTGCACTTGCATGGATTGGCCTATACATTAAAAATTTCACATAGAAGACGTATATTTTAGGCAAAAAGTCGACGTGTCACAGTAGTTGTTGTAAATCTGTAATATAACGCCAAATTTCATAATACAAAATACAAAACTGAAATACAAAAGTGGTGCATTTTACTTCATAGATATACCTTCTATAAATGATATTTCTTACACACATTATATAGGTGATTTTTAAATCCTCTTAGATTCCTAAGATTCTTCTTAATTTAAACTATATAGACGAAAATGGAAGTTTTAGAGAGATATTTTGAGAGACAATGCAAAGTGACGTGTCATTTCAAATGGAGATAAATAATTAAAATTTTACATTTTTTATACGCAGAAATGTATTCTATGATACTAAAACGTCGGAAAAAGCTAAAACGATGTTTACATTTATTTTCTGCAAGTTAGTATTGGATTGTTACCGTATATATATATATATATATATATATATATATATATATATATATATATATATATATATATATATATATATATATATTGGATAAATTATTTGAAAAATCTATTTTTAGTTTTACTAAATTTATCACTAAATACTTAATATAATTCATTGAATGGAAACTGATAAATTTTAAAATAATAAATATTATCGATAAACTCAAATAGTACGACAATCAAGAGCTTTACAGCTAATGGAAAAGAATGTCAAATTACTTTAAACAACATACATTTGCGATAATAATATATACATCTACTCATAAAAAAAAACATTAAGTATATTAAGAGATTTTTAAATAAGAGAAAATTCTGCTTCCTGAAGCAATCATCAATAAGGAAAATTCGCTATTTTTAAAAAGTTCTCTGTAAATATTACAATTTACTCTAATATGTAGCTACAAGTTTACTTTTCCCTTCATTTTGATTTTCAAATTTCAAATATCGTTAGACGCTTTTTCTTGTTAATGAATTGATAAGTTCTAACTATAATGGTTATTAAAAAATCTTTCCACATTAAATAGATTTATACTATTTTGTAATATTTGTGGTGTAATATATTTAATTCATTTTTGGATTTATTACGTCAAAATTTATTAAATCAATTTACGATATAGTAAGACACATAAATTACTTTGTTTTTACCACTGTTTATTGTAGCGAAAACGTTACTACCGTTTTGGCACTTAGCGTGTCATTTTCAAACGATTCATAAAGAATGAAAATTGCAAAGGGTCTAATAGTATTTATAATAAAATGTAGTAATACAGGGGTTATACAGTAGGAGTAACAACAGGTAATAAAATTAAATAGCAGGGAATCGCTTAGGAATATTCTATCGGGTTATTAATATGGGGAAAACTCTACAATTAGGTTACAAACAAATGAGACTTTTTGGGAATTAAGATTTCTCTCAATTCGCTAAGTGCCGAAACGTTTCAGAAAAAAACAACAGTAACTTTTTTGTTACAATAAACAGTGGTAAAAAACAAAGTAATTTATGTGTCTTACTATATCGTAATGATTATTTACCAGAAAATAACGACTTCCACCATCCAAATTAAGTTTATATGATGCTTGTTAGAAGCTTCTATTTACCCCTATCATATATCGTTATATCCAAAATTGTGCCAATTTATATATTTACAATATTACTTGATTTTAATATTTCAAAATGTTTATTAAAACAAAAAATGAAGAGTGGGTATGTATTCTACTGTTAAATATTGGCATTATAACAACTAATATAGCAAAGAATTATGAAAATTAAATGTTTCCCAATCGTTTTTACAGAAAATAAAATACAATTTTGATCGCATTGTCCCTAATTCTTTGTTTGAATGAACATAAATGCATCTATGCTACGAGTATATTTTAAGGCTTGGTTATAGAGAAAGTCTAATCACTGTTTAACACTAAATGCCTAGTTTATGTCTTTATGTCAACCTTGTGTCAAGTAACTCGCAAAGAATAATAAGATAGAATCCCTTTTGAAAGAACAATTCTCTAGACTAGTTCGTTAAATTTCGATACAAGGCAGCTAGAGTAGATTATATGAGAAGCTGGCCATAACAAGGAACAATTAAATTCCCTCTAGACAAAGTTGTATTATGTCGAACTTGATTATCCATACATATATGTTCTTGCAAATTTTCTAAATACGAATATTATTATCCATTCTTTCACCTCCAGGAAATGTCAATTTCCTTTAATGCACAAACTGTAGTTAAACCGTAGTTACAGTAATTTATGAACATATATCGTTTGTTCAAAATGTTAAATTTCCGAAAGTTTTTCACCGATTGCTTTAAAATTTTGATACAGCGTTGCATTCGAATACGTGCGTGTTTTATATACCTACTATTACATATATGTCATACCTGTGACAGGTAAGAAGCCAAGCAACGCGTGACAGGATACACCTAGTTTAATATAAATTTCTTTACCACCATAAATATATTGAAACTAATAAAATTTTCATAATTTCATTGAAAACCCGGAAAAGACTACTCTTTCCTCCCTACTAAAACTTTTTCTGAGATTTATGCATGAGCTGGATCGGTGTTCAAAATCTAACGGGTCTTTTAATGTGTATGTGATGTCTTCGGTTCATTTTGACTTTCACTGTTTTGCAGTTAACAAACATGTTAATAAAACATTACGTCGTTGCAAAATTTGCTAAGATATATTAGTTAGAATTGGATAGACAATTATATTATTTTAAAATGTTCTGTGTATAAAATTGAGTCTTCACTGAAATTGAAAAGTGACAACATGAAAAAGCTTTGCTGATAACCTGACAATTACGGAATAAAAAATATATAGAAAAGCTTAGAGCAGTAGCACAATACTTTGGTTTTAAATCTAGTCAACATACTTTCTATATAAAAGTTTTTTAACACACATATTTGAAGTATTCTTGTAGATCGTTTAAAAATGTAAATGCTTCAATAAAAATACACAACAATAGGGAAGATATTACCTAGTATGTACTATTTAATGCGATTATTCGTAAGTTTATATTCACAAAGAAAGGTTGTTTACGGTCTTGTGACATGGTCGTTAATAACTGTCTCCTATTTTACCTAATAGACAAATATAAATTTACCTTTTTTAATTAAAAATATCACAATTACCTTTAGAAATGAAGACATGTTCGCACGTTGTAATTAAATGTAACAAAGTAATTATAGTCACAACACAAAACTTTCTCTGTAAAACTCAAAACACTCTCAATAACCGCTAAGAATTGTCGCTCTTGAATGCCTTCCTTTAATTTATATATGTATTTTAATAGGTTAAAAGTCCATTAAGTGATAAGTTATTAGATCACGTTGTATATAGTAGGAAGTGTTGTCGAATGTGATACGAGACGTTTTCCCTTCCAGGAAATTGGAATCGCTCTCGTGGCGGTTTATTTTTACTTTTTGTATCTTATTTTCAATCAGCAGAATTTCATTCCAATGAGTAAATATGCCCTGTTATTTATTATTGTCTTATTTTCGTATGCGCTATCTCCAGATAATATTTTCACCTTTTTAAATTATAGAGTTCTTGTTGCTAGCCGAAAATATTTATTTCTTTGGATGTTCTAATAATATACAATTTGATATACAACTTTAGTTAATAACTTGAACCAGCTGTACCTATGTACATATGGTGAACAGCCATCAGTTTTTCAATCATCAAATGTAACGCATCGCGATATCATTACAAAATCATTATTTCCCTTCAAACGCAAAGGTGAAAATTATTCTGAAAACTACTGGAATTTTATTTCACAAAACTTAATGGTTTTTTGCATCTTCGCAAATTTCATGTAATGTTTTTTTATTATTATTAGAACGTGGTCTATGCAAATATTATTAATTAATTTCTGAATCTTAAAAATAATATTTTCATAAAGGATATAACCGGATAAGGAGGGAGTAATCTACCTTCACAGCTGTACGCTTGGAGACGATAAAATATTAATTTATAAAATAATTGTTTTCAATACAGTCGAAATTTCTATACGTATCGAAAATAGATTGAATCATGCGAATTTCGGAGTTCGGAAATTTCGGCAATTTTTCTAAAAATGCAAATATGCGATGACTTTAAAAAAATTATATATTTTGTATAAAAAATAACAGCCCAGCATAAGAAGCCCTAATTCTAAATAATAGAATTTTGTCGAAAATAATATACATCTCCCATCATCTCGTCTTCTAGAAAAATGCACACGTAACGTATTCTTAATTCTATTCACTCTTATTTCTATTGGTCTCTTTACTTGCTCTATATACTTGTGAACTTTAATTGTATATCAAAATATAAACGTGAATAAGTGTAAAAATAGCTAATATAGGATGTCTCAGTTAGAACTGTAGGATTTGAATTGCACGCCATTTGTGTTCTGTCAAAAATAGGGCGTCAGTATTTAACAATTGCCATCTGCGTGATTAATGGCATAGTTCAACAACGAATAGTTTGTGTAGAGCTATTTTGTGAAATTGAACGATCAGTTGCAGTTGCATTAAGAAAAAATCGCACAAAATTAAGACAAAATAAAGCGCTCACCGCGTAACTTAATCAAGAAATTTGAAGGGACGTACTTTCTTATTGATAAGATCACACCAATACGTCCTCGTCATGGTCAGTCAGATGACAATATTACTGCAGTGGGAGAGTGTGTACGGGAGTATCCAAACATAACGATTCGAAACGCACAATCACATCGGGCACAACAATTGTATCCATAAAGAGCTACTACATCGGATTTTAAAGAAAGATCTTCATCTTTCATCATACAAACTTCAGTTGACACAACAGACTAGTTAAAAGTTACAGAACATTTACATACGTTAATTGGGTGTTAGAATAGAAAAAAGGTAATGCCAATCGCTGAACAAAATTTTGTTCACACAAGCACATTTTTATCTTGACGGATACATCAACACACAAAATTTTCGAATAATTTGAGATGCTGAAAATCCACATGATGTTCACGAAGAACAAATGCATCCGCAAATATGCACGGTTTGATCACCATTCTAGAATGATGGAATAATTAGAACATACTTCTTTGAAAATTAATCTGGAAATGCTATCGCAGTAAATGGCGAACGGTATTTTGACATGTTAAACAATTTCTTTTTCCAACAAATTGGTGATTTGGATTTAAGTAACATGTGGTTTCAGCAAGACACTGCAACGTGCCGTAGAATACGATCAACCATAACTCTGTTGCATAACTGAACTTTTTTCTTTGGGGTCATATCAAAGGAAAAGTGTAAGCCACATAGCCAGCAACAATTAGTGACCTTAAAACAAACATATACTGTGGTATTCGAAAATTTAACTAACAAATAGGAAATAAAAGTGATTGTAGTTATCTAACTACAATCACTTTTATTTTCTATTAACTTATAGCTGAAACTAATGTATAAAACATGTCTCAAGTGTAAGAGGCAACATTTGAAATATATCTTAAAGTGTAAACATTTTAGAAATCTTCTCTGAATTTCTTCGTCTGGATTTTTTTTATTATAGTAGGGGTACCATATATTAGAAGTATATTCCAAATTGGACCATACAAACAAATATTAAATTATTCTAATCGAATGAACACTTTAAAAATATTTATAGCTTCGGTTTATGAACCCCAACCTTTTGTATGTTGTTGATGTGGTTTGTGCGATATGTTCAATACACGAGAGCTTATTGTCGAGGATTACACTTAAATATTTTATAAACTGACAAGTATTTATCTGAGATTGATTTATATTGTACATATAATCATCTGGCTGTTTCTAGAGTAAGTCAGCGATTTACATTTTTCTAAATTTAAATCTAGTCTATATATCCTATACCAAGTTTCCACATTTAGTAGCGTAATATATCTTAAAGTCGTCTGAAAATAATTCATGTCAGTCTAGAACACTAACAATATCATTCATAAATATTATAAATAGTAGTTGTCCTAGACGGGACCCCTGTGGCACTCCACATGTAGGACAAAGTGTTTTAGAATTAAATCCATTATGCGCTACATACTCTGACCTACCAGTTAAGTATGAAACAAATAATTTTAATAGAGGTAAGGGATGTAGGTTGTAGCACAATTAGCGAAATGCGTAGGTTAGCACAAGATAGAAGGAGCTGGAGGTTAGCGTCCAACCAGTCTTAGGACTGATGACCTCATGATGAGAGGGTTTACTAAATCCAAAATAAAAATCAGTTTTATTTAGAATTATTCCATGACCAGTTATATCAAAATCTTCGGTAAAATCCATATACACATTATCTACTTGCCCGTGATTATTGCAAGAATTTGTAGAATATTAAGAATATGCAGGTAAATTGGTGACTTGTTTTTCATAAATCCGTGCTGATTAGGAGATATACAATTTTGTTATAAAGATGCATACGTTTGCATACAGATATCTCAAGGAAACACGAGCCTGAATTTTTATATGTAATGCCAACTCATTTCCTCATAGAACCATCAATGAATCTGTTCTGTTCACATATTTAGCAGTCATATTTTGCAACACAAGTGCAATTTCATTTTTTATAAACTGGGTCTGTACCCAGCCACCATTTTTTTTTTTTCAAAATCTATCACGGAAGTGTAAGATATAGCTTTTTTGGATAAATATTATTAAATGTATTATCAAATACACTAACTATAACTGTAACATCGTTGTCGTGCTCGATTGCTAAATTAGACACTGTCATTTAGTTCTACGAAAATATAGATCAGTTTAATTGAAAAAATGTTCAACAATTTAAAACTAAATAGAATTATTTAATGTATAAAACTGACTTGTCCAACATAAAGTATGTTTTGCAAAAAAACTTTTTTTTTTGTCAGGTGAGATTTTATTTATATCGAAATGCAGTGCGAAAAGAGAGGGTAAAATATTTTAGAATTTGTTATCGATTACTGGACCACAATTATTTTTAACGCTCGATTGCTGGTATTTTTCAACAGAATGCATGTACTACCCTAAGTTGTAGAATCTCACCAGGAAATGAAAAGTTAAATTGAATGACCTACAAGTTTACGTGATATTAGAGATATTGAGATGATTTTCTATGAAAACTTTTAAAAAACTAATAACCGAAAAGTGAACAGTATCACTGTTATAAAATATTCACAAGTTTTGTCTAATGTTGAGATGTATAAGTTTATGAAAAAGTGTCATGAATTTGTTTATTTCACATTACCAAACACGGCCTCTAAAGTATTTTTGTGTGTATTAATATTGCGATAATATTCTAGTTTGTTATGTATTTACATCAATACAGAAATCCTTGAATGTATGGTTTATTCTCGATAATCTAAGCTACTTACTTAAAATCTTACAATTATATATATATATATATATATATATATATATATATATATATATACATATATATATATATATATATATATATATATATATATACATATATATATATATATATATATATATATATATATATATATATATATATATATATATATATATATATATATATAAGACCACGGTACACAATGTGAGGTCTATTATGTTATGTATATTAGTTTTTTTTTATTCTTAGTTTTATACTATACTTTACATTATACTATACATATAATACTTTAAATTTCTTCTAAAGGATATTTACTTTTCAAAAAAATATTTAGATAAATTGTAGTGTCTAAAAAGTAAAACTATATTAGTATCAACCACATGAGTTTTCATTTATATATATATAAAGATTCGGAGAAACGGCATAGATGACATTACGTTCAAAGTTCATACGGATGCC
Source organism: Rosalia funebris (assembly GCA_037954035.1). NCBI lineage: Eukaryota > Metazoa > Arthropoda > Insecta > Coleoptera > Cerambycidae > Rosalia > Rosalia funebris. Next base: position 25,679,988 of record JAZFAV010000009.1, on the reverse strand, counting down.
TAAATCAAAAACAACAGACAAAATAGTAGTTCTAGGAGTGAAAACTTATTTACAAGTTCAAAATCTAATTCCACAGAAAAGTCTCTTTGCGTAACCTTTGTCTTGTGATCAATATATGTAATATCAGGCGTAATAAAAGTTTAATTAGATATTTTTGTCAACGCCTCATTGCAATCTAAATATTATTATTGTTGTCTCTGATTAAAGAGCAAAAATTACAAATAACTCATCAACCATGAGATTGGTGAAGTTTTAGGTTTCACACCAATCATTTTTGTGTAGTCCAAAATTTGTTTATTTTAGATTGTCATGTATAAATGTTTATAATCAATTATATATATAAATTCTATATAAATATAGTAATTACTAAGTATATGCTTAGAGAATGTTGTAAATCAACTGTTGATACCCCTTCCCTTTGGAAGGAATTGGGGTTTTCAATAAATATATTATTATATACAGAGTACTCTTCCAATTTTAGGACTTCATGTGTGGATAGTCAAGGGGCCTGTGGTTAGCTTGATTGTCTTTTTATTGCAGTTGTAGAAATGTGCGTACGATGCTGCAAATGTCGACGATTATTGATTCCTGCTTCTGGAGGTAGTAGGTGTTTTCCATAATCTTCAATGACTTTGAGACTGCTTTCAGGCTGGTAGATATCTCACCTGTGGCACGTATTACTATAGGAATTATGATGACATTCTCCTGTTGCCACATGTATGTGATCTTCTCAGCAAGGGGCAAATGATATTTTATTTTCGTTCTTCTTCATGTTCTCTGGTGATATCTATTAGGTATGTTTGTTTTCCTAATATAATTATTATATCTGGCCGGTTATTGGCGGTGTATTTGTCGGTGATGACAGTTCTATTCCAGTTTAGTTTGGCCGTATCAATTAATATAACTGATGTGGGTATATACTGATAATATGGGACCTGAGTATGGTCTGGTTTAATTTACATCAACAATGCCTGGTGAGCTATCTTTGCTACATTGTCATGACGATTCGTGTAGCTAGTCGGGGCTAAGACGAAATAGCCCCCTACAATGCTTTAAATAATCTCCCCAGTCCCGGAACACGCTCGACATTTCGCCGTGGCAATCGCGGTGTCTCTAGCTATATGTTTCATATAATTGCGGGTTGTTATTACCTTGCCTGTATTGCTATCAGGAATCCTTCTGTCTCGGAAGAGATTGCTGTTTGTTAGCCAGCTAAACGTTAAATCGTGATCAATTCTGTCTCCTGAAATTATGTTGGGATACTTTCCGTGGAGTGATTTGGACTTCCACATTTCTATTAATATATTATGTTGTTGGGTTCGGGTCTCTGGTTGGCAAACCGGTGAGTGGAGGTTAAGTGGGGTAAGACGGTTGCCTGTGTTTGCTATGGCTGCATGTAGCGCACTGATTTGGGCCTTCTACGTGAAGTATAAATGAAGGTTGTATACTTGATGTATGTGTTGTACACTCATTTGGGTTATCCCTTTTTCGACCCGCGAGCGAGGTAAGTGCAACCGCTCTACGGTACTTTTTGAATGGTGAGACCTAAATTTAGTGAACGGCATCCAGGCGAATGTGTCGAAGAATGCTAGTTCCTTTTGAGTCCAGTATATGATACCGAAAGCGTAGGTAGCGACTGAAAGGGCGTAGATATTCACTGCCTTATCTCTGTTAATTCTAGATAAGCTGAATTTGAGTATACCCGTGATTTTTCCTTCAGCCTATCCTTTACTTTACTTGTCATTGTTTTGTTATCCAATATGCACTTCTAGTTGATTCCTAGGTATTTATAGATTTCGTCCTCCTCCATACCTTCTATTTCGCCTTCATCAATTGCGAACGGCACACAGTGGACGAAAAGCTGGCCAAAATTAGAAAATTTATGTAAATTTTCCAATAAAAAATTGGTACACGTGGGTTTTCGAGGTCACTGATTGCAAATCTGGTAATGGTTTATCAAAATATAAAATGGCGGCTCCAATATGACGACCGAAATTATTCAAAAACTCTTAATGAAAATTGGTACCCCGAGGGTTTTCAAGACTGCTAACTATGAATTTGACAACGGCTTTTCATAAAACAAAATGACGGCTCCAATATGGCGACCGAAATTATTAAAAACCTTATTATTCTTAGTGAAAATTGGTATCCGGGGGTTTTGAAGTCGCTGAGTACGAATTTGATAATGGTTTTTCAAAAAACATAATGGCGGCCCCAATATGGCGGCCTAAATTATTCAAAAGCTTATTATCTTAGTCAAAATTGGTACCTGGGGGTTTTTGAGGCCGCTGAGTACGAATCTGACAACTGTTATTCAAGAAACAAAATGGCGACTCCAATATGGAGACCACAAATAAAAAAATTTATCATTAATACTGACAATTTGTTACCGGAGGTATAGTGGGAGAAAAATAAAATAACATTTATTAAAATCTACATCTTATTACATGCAATTATAAAGATACACAGAAAATATACAGTGTTGAAGGCAGAAACATTTTTTAATCGCCCTAAAACTCATTACTATGATATTATGTCTATTGTAATTTGCAACTCATCATTCAAATGTATCTTCAATAAGAAAAACAGTTCCTTTCTCGTTATAGAAATTGCTTCTCCACTGCTCACAACATCTGAAACAGAGGAAATATGTACGAACACATTATTTTTCGAATATAAATGTTGATAAAAGCAAAAATAAAAATCATCGCTATTTACTTGCAATAAATATCATAAATAAAAAAATTCATTGTTTTATGTAAAAATTGTTAATAACAAAAGAAAATTGTTTATTTGTATAATACAATGGAATTTAATAATAAATATGTGTGAAAGTAATGTTATAAATCGAATTTTACGGGTTGCTACATTTGACACCGCGTAACAATAAGTATCATTCATTACAGGCACAGCCGCATATAGCCGCAGCCAATTCTTCAATTTTTTGTAAGATAATCATTCAGGGTATATCACAAAATAAAGATTATTAAACGAGTGTGAACGAGTGATACACTTTTTTCACGATATACTCAAGAAAACAATTTTTTTTTCAAAAAATCCATCTTCTTTGCACTGTTAATAATTTTTTTCATATTAAGAATTAACAAATTCGGCTTTCACCTACTAGTTGTACATACCTTGCGGAGTAGAATCCATTTTTCAAAACTGTCCTAGCGCTTATAGCTCACTCTTTATTGTACTTTTCTCAAAGGCTTACGAAAACTGCGATGCGAAATACACGAAGCACTTGCTGGAACGGTCAAATTCAGAATACCCTTACAAAGTGTAGGGCCGTTGGAGACCCCTCGGAATCGGTTTTCATTATACCTAGGATACCCTACTAAACATTACGAGACAAAAATTCCTAAACTGGAACCTTCATTTTCTGAATTATGGCCAGCTTTTCGGCGTTTTCGTCCACTGTGCGGCGCCTGCTTCTCCCATTTTCCACTTTCTATAGTATTAATTCTGCATTTATCTAGTCCAATCTGTATCTTGATGTTCTCGGAGAATCTAACTATGTTTATTGACTTGTCAAGCTCTTTGTAGTTTCCTGCATAGAGCTTCAAGTCATAGAGATTATTATTATTACTATGATTATTATTATGTAAATCACAAAATACGTATTGTTTGTCATCAATGCTATCTAATTGAATATTTATTGTACTGCGAAATATATTCATTACCCATGACCTTATTACAAAACTTTCGTTTTATTTTCCCTTCCCTTTACTAAATGAATAACCAATTTAAATTAATTAAAAATCTAATCATTTACCATTTATTTGAACATGCCGAAAATTGTGTAACACTAAACTGATTTTATTTTAATTGACTACATTTTTCACATTATTACTAAGTCTATATAATGTACAAATAGTTCTTGGAAATGTGATCAACGAATTAACTACTTGACCGATAAGCTCTTTTTGCTGTTATCTAATGTGTATTTCTAACATTAGTCATCATCTAATGCATCTAATGCTCTCCTATTTTTGCTCAATATGTATATGTCACTTTTATTATTCTGGTATAAATTAATTTGTACACACACTCTCGGATCACTCTGCCATTAAGTTTGATTTGGGAGTGGGGGAGCATGAGGAGACGAAATGGGTCCGTAATCCCAGATTCACAAACTGGGAACAGTTTAAATCGGATCTTCTAGTGACAGTTCGGGGGATTCCCTCCAGAATTAGTGAGAGGGAAGTACTGGAGACGGCAGCCTCCCGACTGAGTAGAGGATTGATAGAAGCCTATGAAGGGAACTGTACACCTGAACGAGCTAGGCCGAAAGGTCAGATAAGATGGTGGAACAATAAGCTGGAAAACCTTAGATGTAAGGTAAGGAACCTTCTCAAGGGAGCCATAAAACGTAACAGCCGTACAACCTGGGAGGACTATAGGACTGCCAGGGATCAGTATAGGGCTGAGGTTAGGGAAGCCCAAAAAAGCAGTTGGGTTTCTTTCTGTAATGAGATAAATAAGGGAGCTGAGGCAGCACGGCTGAACAAGATCCTAGCCCGCAGCCCGGAAGCGATACTGGGATCGCTCAAGCTCCCTAATGGTCGGAGTCGGATGATGAAACCTTAGACCATCTCATCAAAGCACATTTTCCGGGCTTTTATAGACCGGAGAGGGGAGACATTTCCGACCCGCTAGTAGGGGCACATAGGACCTGGGCGGTAAACCGAGAGGGGGACGACAGGGAACTTGTGAAGGAGATAGTCACACCGGCTAAGATGAGGTGGGCCTTGAGGTCCTTTGATCCATATAAATCGCCGGGACCGGACGGCATTTATCCGGTACTTCTGCAGGAAGCAGAAGAGATAATCCTCGGTCCACTCATAAGGATCACCAGGGCCAGCTTGGCACTGAAGATGGTCCCGAAAGTGTGGCTAAGCACAAGGGTTATTTTTATACCTAAACCGGGCGAAGTCGGATACACGTGCCCTAAAGACTTTCGGCCGATTAGCCTTACTTGATTTTTACTAAAGACGGCCGAACGATTAGTTGACAGGTACCTTCGGGATACTGTCCTAATAAAGAGGCCGCTTCAAGGGAGCCAGCATGCTTATCAAGCTGGTAAATCAACAGAAACAGCTCAGGTTGTGTCATCAATACGGTCACAACTGGACTCCGGAGGATACGTTGTCGGCACCTTCCTTAATATTGAAGGAGGCCTCAACTTTACATCCAGGGAAGTGATCAGCGGAGCACTAGGCAGATGCTACACCCCCAGAATAATCGCTGAATGGATAGACCATACGTTGGGAAACAGACAGCTTACTGCCAATAAAGGCAAGACTACTATCGAGGGCCGGGTCGACTCGGGCTGTCCACAGGGAGGGGTATTGTCCCCCCTTCTGTGGTGCCTAGTAGTAGATGAGCTGCTTGAAAGGTTAAAGGATTACCAAGTAATTGGCTATGCCGATGACTTAGTAATAATAACAAAGGGTCCTTTCCTGGAGCCGATTCTCGATATAATGCAAGGAGCTTTAAACAAGGTTGGGAATTGGTGCAGGGAGAGGGGACTCACGGTCAATCCCTCTAAAACTGAGGTGATGGTGTTCACCAAGAAATATAAGTGGAACAAAACATGTCCACTGAATCTTGGTGGCCAAGAACTAAGCTATAATAGCGAAGTGAAATACTTAGGAGTAATCCTGGACGGGAAACTGTCATGGGGAAAACATCTAAGTCACATATGCTCCAAGATCACAGCAACACTTTGGCAACTGAGAAGAGCCATTGGTAGTAGCTGGGGCTTGAAACCGGAAACCATGAAATGGATGTATGAGGGATGAATTCTCAAACCCAGACTGACGTATGCAGCACTGGTCTGGTGGAAGAGAGCCTGTTTAAAGTCGGAAGCCAACCGACTTAACAAGTTAAGAGGATTAATTCTTAGAAGTATAACCGGAGCCCCAAGTTCAACACCGATCGAGGCGATGGGGATACTGACGAGGATACCACATCTGGATATCATCCTGAAAGCGGAAGCCGCAAAGGCAATGCACAGGGTGGGAAACATGAATAGGAAGGTAAGGGAGCTGAATAGACTCTCAAGAAAGCTAGCTGAGGAGGGACTCCTATGGATTCCCTCTGACGGTACGGGTATCCACTTCCTGTTTGACAAGAAATATAAGATCACCCTCACCAGTAAGACCGACTGGATGGAGGGTCGAGCTGGATTGCCGCTCAATGGAGACATCTGGTACACGGATGGAGCCAAGAGTGGGAACAGAGCAGGTGCGGGTGTGTATAGGCGACGCGACGGGATAGGTAAAACCTTCCCCTTGGGCAAATACACTACCGCACTTCAGGCCGAGCTAGTTGGAATTACATACGGTGTTCTGGGTGCCGACCAAAATCGGACCCAGGAGAAGGTATGTATCTGCTCGGATAGCAGGGTGGCGTTGGCAGCCCTGAATTCAGCAACGACAAAGTCGAAGCTGGTCTATAATTTCTATGAAGCATTGAACCACTTGGCAGGGAAGGGACCGGTGGAACTGCAGATGACCTTACCAGACTAGGGACCAGGGAAAACCTCTATGGATCAGAACCTGCAGTGGGAATAAGTCGAAATCTGATCAGAGACCGCCTTAATGGCTGGGCAAGAGACCAGCAAAATAAAAGATGGAGAGGAGTAACGGATTGTCGAATAACCAAACTCTTCATCGAATACTCAGAGATTGAGAAATGGGCCCAAGAATTCATTAAATTGAACAGGCACAAAGCCAGAACTCTGGTGGGAATCATAACGGGTCACCATAGTAGCCTGAATACATATAAGCACAAGCTGAGGCTGACTGATAGCCCGGCCTGCAGATACTGTAAAGAGGACGAGGAAACCTCGATCTTCTTTACACCTTCCCCGCACTGGAGGAGAATAGGTATCTTATATTAGGAACCCCTGTTATCCTAGAGGAAGCGAGGCTTAAGGCGGGGGACGTGCCTAAATTGCTCCTTTTATGGGATAGCATTTTTGGATAATGACCCAGATAGAAGGGATCGCCAAGGAACTACCCATGCGATCAGTGGCTGATGAGGCCCAAACCTGTATAACATAATAATGATAATAATAATAATAATAATAATAATAATAATAATAATAATAATAATAATAATAATAATAATAATAATAACAATAACAATAATAATAATAATAATAATAATAATAATAATAATAATAATAATAATAATAATAATAATAATAATAATAATAATAATAATAATAATAATAATAATAATAATAATAATAATAATAATAATAATAATAATAATAATAATAATAATAATAATAATAATAATAATAATAATAATAATAATAATAATAATAATAATAATAATAATAATAATAATAATAATAATAATAATAAGCCTCCGGAGAAAGGGAATTACGCCAGTCCCTGAGGGTGGTGCAGGAGTACACGCAGGCCATCGCAATGGAGTTAGGGTTGGACAAATGTGCACTGGTTCATCTCAAGAGAGGACGAAGCCGGGAATACGCAGAGGATGCGCAGCTAGTAGACGGAAGCATCTTACATCACTTAGATGCCGGAGAGTCGTACGCCTACTTGGGTCTTGAGCAACGCTCCACCCAAGAGGTAGGTGTCGTAAAAAACGCTCTCCGCGGCAAGTATCAGCACCGCCTCCGACAGATCTGGTCTTCAGAACTGTCGGGGAAGAACAAGGTGTCTGCAACAAACATGCTTGCCGTTCCGATTCTTGTCTACTCCTTCGGAGTAGTCAAATGGACACAGGAGGCGCTGCGACAACTCGACGTAGTAACCCGAAAGAGGATGCATCTCAGTAGGAGTTTGCATCCCAGATCGTCCGTTCCACGGCTATATCTCCCACGACATCGCGGAGGTCGTGGACTCTTGAGTTTGGAGTGTCTTCATAACAGGATGGTTCTGGACGGAGCCTGTAAAGTTATCAGGAGTTCGGATCCCCTTCTCTGCATGGTCCGAGACCACGAACATGCAGGGATAGGAGCATTTTTATTTAAGGCAGCACGTAGAGCAGCCGATGATCTCGGTCTCGTCTTCGATACCGAACGGGCCAATCACAACTCTGTCACCGAGTTGGAACCCGTTCAGTTAAAAGCCCAAGTAAAAGCTGCAGAGCATTTAAGACTCTGCAACTTCACAAGGATAAGCCCATGCACGGGGTCTTCTATAGGAATATGGAAGCCCTGAGCTTATCCGAAAGGCTGACCTTTGCTTTCTTAAGGTCAGCCGGGCTAAATTCAGAGACCGAGGGATTCGTCATGGCTTGCCAAGATGGTGTATTTAACACGCTCGTCTATCGGAGTCGTGTCATGGGTATGGAGGTCCCTGATGTCAACTGACACACAACTGACAACAAACAGAATATATTATTTGATCAAACTTTTATCGTATGCAAATGCAACATATCTCCGACATTTTAATTCCACAATAGCGTCAACATGATAGCACCCTCAAATTAGACATCTGATCGAAACATCTGAATTAAGTGGATAAGTGCAGTCCGGTTCCTTAAACCCTAGACTCATCAAATTTTTTGCGTTCCTAACAATAACTCCAGAAATTTTGAGACACGTACCCATAAATGTTCGATTTTATTATGCAGGGACAAGAAAGATGAGCATGTTGAATACTTGCTCTAAAAAATGTTTGCTCTAATGCATACATTTGTACGCATTTCCTAGATGACACCACGATTATTAGTTACTTTAATAGTTATACATATGTTTTAACTTATTTCACTTTCTTATTACCAGCTTAATACATATTAGCAATAGTAGTAGAATAATGGCTTCATGATTAGTATCAATATTTCATATATTTCCTTAACATTCGCCAGATTATTTCTAATAAACAGTATTTACTTTATAGATATCAGAGTAGAGGACGACAGCCGGCGCTAGAGCCCCCCCCACCACTTTCTGTGACGTCATTGACCTTGAACGGGACGACCTTGACCGTGATAGAGGTCACCTTGGTCAAGTTCATCGTGACCTTGATAGAGCTCACCTTGATCAAGGTCATCGTGACCTAGAGCGAGGTTACCTTGGCCTTGAGTAATGTCTCCTGTGAAAGTCACTTGGTAGGGGTTATTTCAAAGTCGATTTCATCGGGACCAATCACAGATGAGATATTTTGTTTAAAAGTGTGGACATGTTTCGGTTAGCGTCATACAAACAGCGCATTGTAAGGTTCACTCTTGTTCAGGGTGGTCTTTTAAATTTAAGTTTTAATTATATTCAAATTTAATTAATTTAATCTAATTTATTTACATGATTAAATATCAATTAGACGATTCAATTTTATATAATTATTTAAAAAAGAGTCAGGTTATGTTAGGATTCGAACTCGCCGTCTTTGGGTTTCCAGCCTAACGCTTTTAGCTATGAGCTATCGAGGTCTTACGCTATTAGAGTACAAGGGTCGGGAATATGGCTGCACTAAAGAAAAAATAACTGTGGCAGCACTAAAGAAAAAAACCTATGACGTAACTCACATAATTACTTTAAAATTTCTCAAATACAATTCGGTTAATATACGAGGTGATTTACACAGTATGTGATTTATGACAGTACTTCGTGGTGTTTACAATGTGGTCTTTTAAATTTAATTTTTAATTATATTCAAATTTAATGAATTTAATCCAATTTATGCAAATGATTAAATGACTATTTTTTTATAACGGGTGTTTTATATTAGGGTACATTTTCCTTTAAAATCTGTAATAGTCGTCGTGGGTGGTCGTATAATGGATCCTTATGTAGTCAAGATTCCCCCATTGAACAATAATGTCGCGTCGATTAGATGACAAACATATGTTTACGCCCCGGGCTTATTCAACTGTATTTCTTTCATGCACGTTTTGTGAGCCATATATGTAGATATAATTTGCCTATAATAATAAGATAAAATTGAGTTGTATGTCTATACCATTAATTAATTATGCGAATTTGTAACATTTACATTATAGATCGAAAGTTAAATTTAAGTGAATCATGATTGTTATAGAGAGATTTTGTATAATAATATGAATATACTAAGTGGAACTATGATTTTACTAAGAAACAATATAATTTGTTCAGGGCTTATTCAACTGTATTTCTTTCAGGCACGTTTTGTGAGCGATATATGTAGATATGATATGCCTATAATAATAAGATAAAATTGAGTTGTATGTCTATACTATTAATTAATTATGGGAATTTGTAACATTTACAATATATTTCGATATCGAAAGTTAAATTTAAGTGAATCATGATTGTTATAGAGAGATTTTGTATAATAATATGAATATATCCGTGGGACGATGATTTTACTAGAAAGCAATATAATTTGTCCAGAGCTTATTCAATTATATTTATTTCAGGTACGTTTTGTGAGCGATATATGTAGATATAATACACCTATAATAATAAGATAAGAATTAAGTTGTATGTCTATACTCTTAATTAATTATGCGATTATTTAACTGTTATTCTTTTCCGTCAGGATTTCATACGAATATTTTTAACGTAGCTGGATACGCATAACAAGAATACGCATGTATCAGGATAATTAAAATCTTAGGCGAATAAATCGCATCTGGTTTACTGATTAAACCAACATTGTTGAGGGTATTAACTAATATGTACGGCGGAAATGTAGAAATTAGAAGGATTATTTTTTAAATTATGTACCTGTAAAACATTGCTCTAGAGAATGCTAAGAACTGATTTACTGGTAATATTTATCTCAAATTTGACAGGTTGGTATTCTCTAATACATAATTTAGGTGGCTAATATGTCAGAATAATTCACCTAATACTAAACGGAAATATATTTAGAAAAAATCCTAAACGTATGCAATCTATAGATATTCTCAGCCGAAAAATGCATAGAGCAAATATATATTTTCTCTTGCAATCTCGAATGGTCATCTCGAGAATGGATAATAATCGTACACTCCACTAGATAGAAGTGCTTCCATAAGAAGAGTTTAATTCCATAAGATGAGACTAATTCAAGAATTAATTAACCGTATTATTATTAATACTAATTATTTAAAATAAATATTGACGTGGATATTATAGGCAAACTTTATTTACGTCCTAATTTCTGATACACAATATGTAATTAAGATATTTTTTACTATAAGTACAATGCGAAGAGGATCGAAGAAATAGAGCTCTTGTAAATAAAAATAAATTTTCATGCTTTTTTATCAAAATACTTAGTTATATTCATTTTAAACGGACAATCGCCCATATACGTAATACAAGTATAAATCCATCTTATTTTTACTTTATGCTGGCGTACTACTCAAGAAAAAAATAGACGGTTACATTTAAAAGGATGATATCAATAATTTTCATTTGGAACTCAAACCCCAGAATATAATAACGACCCCAAGACTGTGCCCAGTCGAACTTTCCGGCAAAAAATTATACTACGTACCTAATATATATCTTAGTTTTTAATCTGACACATGCGTGTCAAACTTCTGTCTGTTATGGCGATTTAGACAAATTTATTATTAGGCCGACAAAACGACATTGTCCTTTTGATTCATTAGTTTCATTTAAAGTTAGTATATATCTGCACCGCTTGATATCTTAGTGTGCACAAAAAAATATACCCTCGAGTTCTAAGTAAATTCACAACGTCCCGTCGGCGCCGACTTGCATATCTTTTTTTGGGTGAAAAGGTACAAACGTCATTTATGTCAGTTTTCCATTGTAACAAATGAAGGCGCCAAATGTGTATAAAAAAAAAACTACCCGGCTATGCTCATCGTATCATTTTAAGAGACTCGCCCAGGTATACGCACCAGCCCCATTCAATATTTTACAACCTGAAATAATACGACAATAACAGGAAAAAATAAAAGCCTGTCTTCTATTGTTTGAAACGCAGATTTTTATCGTTCACCTGTCTAATAAAGTAACAGTTTGATGACCTGAATCGAATTTACAAGTAGATGTCTAAGTGTTTTCAATATATATTTCTTTAACTGTAAACTTTAAATATATGATAGAAAACACTGTAGATGTCGAACTTTATTGTAAGTTAACGTAAATAAATAAATCGAACTAACTTTTTATTAGTTTAAGTGGAAAGGTATAGCGATGGATATAACCCGTATTTATATATCACACACTACATCGAAGAAATCTTTTGTTGGTAATTTCTTCTGCAATTAAATGACTCTAATAATGGTATAATTAGATTTCCTACTGCGTTAATATTTTTCAAATCTTCATTAAGAATATTAATTTTTGATGGGTAAGGGGTAGCCAAATATCTACGTCGCATTATTCTGGGCAAATATATCCTTTTATTTGGGGACGTGTAAAAGATACATAGCATCGGTGGAATTTCTATTTAATAATAACATACATGGTATTTTCAGTATATTTTGGTAGTTGTTTGTAAGATGAAATTGCTTAAAAGAAAGTGTCATTCCAAAATAAATTTATCAACATAAAAGTACATTTCTTCCTACGAAAAAAGTTTGTCGATTAACAAATTAATTATTTAATTGGCGAATATGAGTGGTATTACAAGATGAAAGGGTGCCACTTAAAATATTAACTGAGGTATCTGGAGATAAGGGCGTAAATCTAAATATCAGTGGACATTGGTTTTAAATTTCTCCTTCAGTATGCAAATTTGTCATTTTCTTTACTAAAATAAATAGCTGAGATGGGTCGTTTGGCAAACAATTAAGATTATATACCAAAATCTAGTTATTTAGAGCTTTGGTTGCATTAATTATTGCACAATACAGGTAATATATACTAAAATCTATTTACTTGAAAAAAATAGAGCTTTGATGGCATAATCTGCTAATTACACATATAATTGCTGTAAAATTCCGATTCAATTTTTAGTTATTATCAATATTACCGGAATGGCCCTGATATTATCATGGTGTAAAGAAAAAAATATCTATAGAAGATTATAGGAAAATTATTGATAAAGCGGTTTAATATTCAGAAAAATGAATACGTTTAGAAACGATATACATGATATCTATACAGAAATGAAGAAAAAATAATAATAAAGTATAACTTTGGCTATGGTACGCTTCATTAACCTAAAAATTTTCGAATAGACACGTTGATAACTAGCTAGACATTCCGTTATTAAAATTATATTAACTATGTGTTTATCAAAGGTGGTATAAGGATGCGAATAACATATTATACGTTTTATATATTAATTTTTTGCTTGATAAGTACAGTATGAATACAATCTGGTAAATCAAGTTGATTATACTATAAACATATTTGACTAGTATTACATTTTATCGATAACTATATAACTAGGAAAAAATATTTTCATATATAATTTGACTTTACATTTTTTTATATATATCTAACAAGTACACATGCGATATTTGTTCACCAAGGATCAACTATGTTAATACTTCTCGATTATCATCGTCAAGACCTGAGTCATTTAATTGGAATTTTGATACAATATCCTCGGGTAAATGTTCTACTATTTTATATAGAAAACTTTTTAAATCGGCTAGTATCATTAAAGTGCAAAATTCATCCAAATCTATTGTATTAAAAAGATACTTTTGGCATAACTTCACACCTAAACGGTATTTTTTAATCCAACCATGGTGCCTTAGAATAGTGTCCTCGTCATAGCTGTTACTGTAGATCATGTCATGTTCCATATCAAAACGTAGGGCATTCAATTCACATGATAGTCTATCAATACCGGTCTCCAAATCTTCAGATATGGGTCAGCTTGCTTCACAATAATGCATCCACATTTTTTTATGTAAGAGGTCACCTAAAAAATATAACAAATTAATATATATATATACATAGAATATAGAAAATGACTTTCACTTTTTCATATTTGATATTTAATCATGTGAATAAATTAGATTAAATTAATTAAATTTGAATATAATTAAAACTTAAATTTAAAAGACCACCCTGAACAAGAGTAAACCTTACAATGCGCTGTTTGTATGACGCTAACCGAAACATGTCCACACTTTTAAACAAAATATCTCATCTGTGATTGGTCCCGATGAAATCGACTTTGAAATAACCCCTACCAAGTGACTTTCACAGGTGACATTACTCAAGGTCAAGGTAACCTCGCTCAAGGTCACGATGACCTTGATCAAGGTGGCCTCTATTAGGGTCACGATGAACTTGACCAAGGTGACCTCTATCAGGGTCAAGGTCGTCCCGTTCAAGGTCAATGACGTCACAGAAAATGGTGGGGGGGCACTAGCGCCGGCTGTCGTCCTCTACTTATCTGGTTATTAAACAATTATTAATATGGACCTATATTCCAGGTATTCCTAACATATGCATATGGAAAATCATTTTCATATTAGCACCATTAATTATTATGGTATTTATAATACATTATTAGATATAGTTTTTATAAATTTACCATTTTTAATGTTCTTTTTTTTCGTATTAAATAGAAAAAGTTTGATACGTTTTACAACATATTATGTATACATTTATCAAAATGTAGTTTTAATGAAAACTATTCAACTGAACTACAATTTGTATAATGGGGTATTTGCGTGTGTATCAATTTGGTGACGACGTACGGATCACATGCTACACCACTCGCAAGTTTTACTAATATACCACAATTACCAACACATATGTCTAGCGACATATGTTTCAATCAACTACGTACAGCATAGACAGTTAATAATTTGTCGAACAAAACGCAATTATGAAGTCACATCTTAGCTTTATTGTATAATTTAATTCATTGGCGTCTCAATATTTCTGTAAAATTTATTTCATATTTGTCTCATTTATTTTTATTTTTGTTGAATCTCTTTCATTTATTTTGATAGAAATATCACTTCCATTGAATGTTTTTGTGGAGAGCGTTTTCATTACTCTGTCATAGGTTGACGGATTTGTATTGTACTAACTGTTATTCTAAAATGTCAGTTGATTGATTCATACGATTGTTACCTGTGATGCACACGCAAAGAATCATTATACAAACCATATAGGGAGCACTATAGGAAATTTTTAGATGTTCTAATGGGCAATCTGAACATGTATTAACATACAGGGTATTCTATTTGAAATGAGGTTGTTGAAATCTGTAGATATTTCACATTATATTTTATGTTTTGTAAGACAGTTTTCCCACCCTGTATATCACAGATCAAATTCTCACATATAACTTAAGAGCCATTATTGTTGACCATTTGGCCAAGAAATGATATTACTAGGGCTTGACAAGCTAGGAATTTGAACTATTATGACGAAAATCGAGAAGAAAAATCTAAAAAATAAAATACCTCGAAATCGATATTATCATGAGAGTATCAACATAACATGAATTATTTTTCATGTAGAATTCGAAAGAAATAATAATATATATAGGTAGCCATTTGAAAAAAATAAATACACACCCGCACCCGCACAGAAACAATAAAACGTTTTGTATAATTACCTTATTTTTATATTGCAGGACTTGAAAACTTAAGCAATATTGTAAAAAATATATCTATGTCATTTTTTCACGGAGATATTGACTTCTACCGTGCACTAGGTGAACATGCTGTTTACAGCTCATTTATGTACGATACAATCTCTCATAGTTATCTTATATTTTAACAACATACAAGGCAATTATGACGTCTATTTGGAAGTCTAATATATTGCATCACAAGTATTAAAATTCATAAAGCCATTAGGATGACCTATCTCCGTTTCTTTCTTTCACTCTTCCCTTTTACTTTTACAAATGCCTGTTACATTTATGGTGAATGCGCTAATGTTACACTATACATGGTATTTAGGTCGGGTCGTGTCCGCCTTGGTTCTCCTTGTATTGTGGGATGAGTCTTAATTTGTGTTACCAATTTCTGGGTAACCTATGACTTTATTGATGCTTGTCAGTCAATGACCGCGTATGTTGTAACAGTGATGTCACGTTAAGGAAAAAATTACTACAAGTTTACGTTCACACTTAACTTTGCATTTACACAAAGTCTATGTCCTCAAAAGATATTTTGTTTAAGACCAGCACTACTACAAGGTTAATTTGTAATGTTTGTTACACTACACGACATTTTTGATACAAGCTCGATGACATGTCGATTAACTCCATTATAAGTCGAAAAAATGTAATTCACTAGGTCGGAAAGGTTTTCGTTACCTATCAAATTAGGACGAATTACTACCCATTAAAAGCGCTATTAGTTATTTCAAAATTACGTCATTATATAAAGAATAAGGATATTTAACTACTAGTAATATTGTAACACGTATGTACAGGGTGAGCGAAGGTCGATGTCTCAACTCTATTATAAGAAAAGGAAAAACGATAGGAAAAATATGAAAAGAGGCTATTAAATGGGATTAAGTAAGGTCTATTTTAAGCCAAATTTACATATTCTTCCATATTTGGAAACTGAAGTAATGACGTCATCAAATTATTCTATCCCAGAAGTACACCTATATTTTGACATATTTAAAAAGAGCTAATTTTTCTGAACAAATTTTGTACAGAAACAAATTTGCTATTTCTTTCCGTTAAAGAATTATAAGCAAATTTGTGAAAAAAAAAGTATTATCAAAAATTCGCAATCGTCACGATTTAAACAAGTAGCCTTTAGAAACAAATAGCAAAGTCGCATCTATCAATAATTAAATATTATTAATTAGTATTATTTAGCTGAGTATTAATTTAACATTACAAGACACATAATATATTACAACTATTACATACCACAGAAATAAACAAAGTATATAGGCAATCATTACAACAAATTTTCAATGTGACCACCTCCTACTTCTAAACACTTATCCAGTCTTCTCCTTACTTCTCTTTCTTCCTTACGGAACATTTCTCTAGATAGTTCATCGCAAGTATTTCTGATTTTTTCTTTTAAATGTTCCAAGTTAACAGAGTTATTGTTAACAGATTAATAGAAGGTTCCCCACAAGAAGAAGTCTAGTGGTGTCAAGTCCGGTGATTTAGGCGCCCACTGTGTCGGTCCATTTATACCCATCTAATTTTTTCCGTAAGTCTAATTTAAATATTGTTGGACAATAATTCTTGCTTTATGCGGTGGAGCTCCGTTATATGCTGGAAACACGTTTGCTCGCAACTGTAATAGCACATTTTCGAGAGAAGCACAGAAAGTTGTTCTTGAAGAAATTGCAAGTATCGCTCACTATTTAAGATTCCTTCGTAAAAATATGGACCAATCAAATGCCCATTAATAATACCACGCAATTCCACATTGACAAAATGTGGAATTTCAGTAGCCCAAAAATGTTTTCTATACATGGTATTTAACCGGTTTTCGTCTGTCCACAACACATGCTGAAGAAACCGCCAACTCAAATTCAATCCATGACAGGCTTGTCGAATCGAATTCCTTGGATGGTCTTCAAAATACTGCAAAACAGTGGCAAGTATTGTCAGAATTGACCTTTTTAACAATTTTTCTTACTTTTCGAGAAGAAAATGCCTGGTTATTTGCACGTAAATTGCATTCCAATCTTGCAAATATGTTTGAATTTGGAATAATACGCTCAGGGTATCTCTAGGCGTATAACTGAACTGCTCTTCTAGAGTTCTTTTGAGATTCCCCGTAAACAAATAACATATCCTTTCCTTGTGCGTGAACATTTTTCAAAGTCAAATGACAACAAAACAATATTTGTTAACCACTAGATTAATTATTGACAAATGCGACTTTGCTATTTGTTTCCAAAGACTACTTGTTTAAATCGTGACAATTGCGAATTTTTGATAATACTTTTTTTCACAAATTTGCTTATAATTGTTTAACGGAAAAAGATAGCAAATTTATTTCTTTACAAAACTTGTTCACAAAAATTAGTCCATTTTAAATATGCCAAAATATAAGCATGTTTCTGGGAAAAAAGTGTTATGACGTCATTACTTCAGTTTCCAAATATGAAAAAATATGCAGATTTGGCTTAAGATGAACCTTTTTCAGTCCCATTTAAGAACCTCTTTTCAGATTTTTTCTATTGCTTTTCCTGTTCTTATAATAGAGCCAAAACATCGAGTTTCACTCACCCTCTACAGTTTCCTAACTCTATTGGGACAATTATTATCCCGGAATTGATTTAATACAGAAGCAAATAACGTTAAGTATGTAGAGATGTATGAATTTTTAAACGGAACATCCTATATATGTTTTAATTTTTTGACTCTTCTTTTACTTGCACATTTTGTTAACCATATCTAATTAATTATTATTGAGATATTTGAAGTAGCATTTGGGGAATGATATTTTTATTAAACTATTATAAACTTTACCTATTGTCAGGAATATTACAAATTCTTACATATTTTCTAATGAACTAAACTCATACTTCTTTAAAATTTCTCGTGTACAGGAAATGAGAACTCCTGAGGTTACTTGGCAGCTTATAAAAGAAAAGGAGGTTCATATCAGGTGACTCTATAGGCCACCTAACAAGTTCCTGATTACCAATCTAGTTCCCGTCAGAAAATACACCGTTCCACAAATACAATGTTTTTCAAAATTCTCCAATCTTGTTACCTCTTAAGCTTATAAATGCAAATTTTGTTTATTAAACATAAAAACAACTTTTACATTTTTAATATTTCGTAATTTTTGTTGTCCACTTGTATCCTTTAAAATTTTTGGAATTGTAATTGTGTATAATTATGTAACTGATGTATAAGTTATTGTGATAACTAATAACTATGTAGTTATATACGTGGTACTATAACACTGGTATGAGTTTGATATCCCAGGTCATTTGTCAAATTAATTTCATCATTTCAGTTGAAGTTTTCTGACAGTTTAGTTAAGTTATTCTTAATCATTAAATATTTTCATGATATGATAAATTTTATGAAGCAATGACAGTGCTGCAACATTAATAATAATAACATTTTTATTTATTTGCAGCAACTCATCATAATTTACAATATATTCAACAGAAATAATAATATATATTAATTAATAAATATAATAGATTTTGAAATTTGTAAATAAACTTATATACTCAATAAGTTTTATAAAAAACACTTCTTTTGTGATTTAACACAAAATTGTGAAGATATAAAAACGGAATATATTAAAAACGATTTTCAAATATTACCCCAGATATATTGAGGTAAGTCTCTACTCTTATCACGATATGTTGAGTCGCTCTAAATATTATGTTTTCTGAATTACCAACATTTTCTAATAACTACCCACATCTTGTGACCAGCTTCTAAATGTTGATTTAATGCGTATTTGTAGGTAAGTTAGTATTAATTCTTTTATAAAATTCTCTGTATACTTGATGTAATATAGATAGTTATCGGATAACACTATTCGGGTTTTCTATTACTCACAATATTACCTCCAACTCAAGTTCCTTTGTCACTATAGTAGTTAGCTTTCTTTTTGGTACTTTCATTTGTTTGTCTTTTGTAATGTTCCATTCGCTTTCAAATTATTACAGAGAGATTTGAGAGTTTCGTCTCTTCTTATGAAGGTTTTTAAGTTGGTTTGTCTGCACGTGTATTTTTATTATACTAGCCAAATAAAACAATTATTTCGAACATACATTCATTACAATAATTTTCCTATATTATTTATATTCTTAAATAATGTTCTACCAAATAGGTAGTATTTATTTCAAAATCAAATGTTATTATACATATATCAAAATTATCATCGTTGAGAACAGTAGTCACAGTATTTCAAAGCCATCTTTGCATTGTTAAATTATAAGATCGACCAAATATGTAGTATTAAAAGAATACTTACTCACAACCGAGTCGTTTCTTATTTGGCAATACGATTCTATTTAGTGAATTTACGTGTCCTAATACTTTTTGAGTTTCCCTGTATGAAAACTCTTGCAGTTAAACTCGACATATGGTATTAATTTGTGAAGGGGCTAAATAATCCATACATAAGCATTTATTGAATAATCCCTGTGAGATAGATAGGCAAGAATTACCTGCATTTTAAACTTCTACGAATTAAATTAATAACAAAAGACAACCAAGGAGTAATAATAATAGAATCACCTGTTGCACCACTTATGAACAAGTAAGGTGCGAACTTTATATGACTCCTCATTTAAAATATATAAGTATTATTTCACATCAATTAATAACCGCAGAGGAGGCTAGCAAATATATTTACCCAATTAGGCTGTATATAAACAATCAAAACCACATAACAATTTAATTAAATGTTGAGCAAAATAGTTAATTACAGTCACGGACCATGATAGTGTCAATTTTAATAAATCATGCCACTGCCTGAAAGCATGTTTTTGTATTTTAGTACTTAATATTATGCAAAGATGTGTAATCATCATAGTTACTTTCCCTAATTTATCATTTATTTTTTTTTTCTAACAATTATTCACGAAAAAATATTTTTGTAAATTATGGACGAATAG
Source organism: Rosalia funebris (assembly GCA_037954035.1). Classification (NCBI taxonomy): domain Eukaryota; kingdom Metazoa; phylum Arthropoda; class Insecta; order Coleoptera; family Cerambycidae; genus Rosalia; species Rosalia funebris. The sequence continues at coordinate 25,659,557 of JAZFAV010000009.1, read as the reverse complement.
AAAAAGCTGAGAAAGTTCACATGTGACTTCTAGTCTTAATTTGTTCCTAAAATGTCAACGTTTCGAAGGAATGGTTGTCCTTATTCTGTTTGTTGAAGGGCAAATTATTATTTTCAAAATTATTTCTAAATAAAAGTAAAACAAATCAATTAGAATATATGCACATATGAAGAAAATTCGACAACAGAAAAATCTGTTAATATTATTACATTTTATTATTAATTTCTTAAGAAATTCTTGATTTTATTTCATTACAATGATATTGTTATTTAACCAAAATCGGACTCTTCTGCCATCGTGTCTTCTTCTTCGATTGTTTCAATGGTTGTACTTGACTGGCCGTCAAGTTGAAGATAGTTTTTGATATCTGTTATGTTTTACTTGGAAACCTTCGACATGTTTGTTCGTTTACTTGATATAAGAAGGTCTGACGTAAGAAGTAAATTATTTAACAGGTCAATATTGGATTTTTTCTACTCGTTTTTCGAGTATGATACAAACGATTGTTCTTTGTATATTTATGTCTGGCTTCTAAAGCGTCTTCTGAGAGCACGCATATCGCGAGATCATAAAAATGTATTATATTGTAACCGTGTATTAAAATTTTAGAAACAGTGATCTGCAAATAATGTCAACTATATTGAGTCAAATATAACTCAAAAGTATTTTTAATATCTCACTAAAGGAGTTAGTATACATTTTTCTCACAGGATAAAACTCTTAAAATAATATGAAATTTTTTTATTAAATTCAAATGTATATTCGTAATTTGGGAGATAATTTCAGAGTTACTGAAAAACTTTCTGGCAGTATTGCCGTCGTTTGTTGATCCAAATCCTGGATTTGTCTTGGCCACAATAAGCCCTAAACGGGGTTTTAATTCCTCTTGGGTTTTTTTGGACTTCCAGTCATAAGACATATCGAGGTTAAAAAATTATACAAATTAACGTTGCAGTGTGTGCCAGAAATTTTTTTAGGGAAAGCAATATACAATAAGTGACTAATTGAAATATATTAAAAATACAGGATTTTTGCGTCAAAATCGAGATAGAGCGATTTGAAGTTTTAAATGTAATACTTACTTCAACTATTCTCTCCAAACAAAGATATGAATACTATTAATTAGGACTAGATTTATCTTCAAAGATCGTACATTGATAAGAATCAACACACAACTGACCGGATGTTGGAAACTTATTCATCCTATGTTTACCTTCTGAGTTATCGCTACACAAATTAATCCTTCTATTTGTTTACTAACACTTGTTTATACATTAGCATGCATCTCTGAAAGAAACTATGGGTTCTAAAATCCTCCTAGAAGAATAATTGCACCCATTTATTTCAGTTCCACCGTCAACGCAGAGCCGTACAGAAAAAACGTTTGACTGAATTTATTAATTTACATGACGATGAACACAACCAATAGGATGGTTTAACTTGTTAGTTACTGTCTTTTCTTCGAGGTGTTTGTGTTTGACCATATGGACTATTTCGTGTTCCGTTAAATATGATTTTCATAACTCTTGTAGCTAATTCTTAGGAAGTGAAACTGAGAGATTATTGAAAATCCGTAACTATAACGTTAGGAATGCTGTAAAATCATTTTGATAGCATGAGGAGATGTGTAAACCTATGCATAGAAGAATGCATTATGTAGTTAATAAATGTTAGGAGTACTAGTTTCTCATTTTGATTCTTAAAATTGTACTTCACAATTATCATATATATCATGTCTAGTATTTGTCTTTCGCAATTTAATATGATCTTAGAGTTTTACTTAGTGTAGGTTAAAATCTGTTCGAAATTGTTTAGTACACCACTGGTTATTTAAATTCGGCCAAACAATAAATTGCCGTTATCGCCCTATACATGTATGATAATACTATAATGATAAAATGAGTAACTTCTTATGGCAAAAACTAATACCATACTTTTAAAAATAATATATCTCTATTAGAATATATAGTTAAATTTTACCTCGTATGTAACTGAAAAGCTAATGCACAGTTAGTTTGACAAACTTCTAGTGAGTTTTCAAAGCAACTTAGATTTCATATCCACAAACTTCTAAGAGTTATCCCATACCATCCTAACTAAACATTTCCGTCATACTCGTGGAAGTATATTTTATGGAAATTCATCTAAGAAAAGGTAAATTGACTTGGTTATCTTGAATTATTTATAGTTCAACAATACAATATAACTTATATTTTTTGTCTAATTAATTCATATTGTACGTAAAACTTGACAAACTTACAAATTTACTTACAAACATTTCCAGTTTCGTGACCAGTTTTAACGAAAATAACCTTTGATTTCAGTATTTGCATACATCAACAGTAGAGCCACCTACGCAACTTAATTCCTTTCAATTTTGCAACTTAATCGTTGAAAGTTATGGAATATGTGTAAAAAGAAAACATGTTTATCCGTATAATAAAATGTGTGTCTCTTGTGCACTCATTACTCAATAGAATGCATTCAGGTTTAGTGCAAAATTACTCAATAGAATGCACTTAGGTTTAATCACTCTGTATGTATATCGATTATTAAAAATGGTAGATGCATATTACTAGAAGGATGATGTGCATTGTGAAATATCTCTTTGGTTTTTTATTAAACCCGCAGTTTAGGAAATAATATGTTAATATGTATATTTAAAAAATATTTATATCTCATTATGTATTTCACTAGGTGCTAAGCAAATAACGAGTGATGCCAACTGAGCCGACTAAGTAATTAGCAATCAATGTGCAATCAATATCCCATAAGAGTATATTGTACACTTTTCCAATACAATATACTGAACAATATACCGATATTTGAACGTTTCGATCTCAATATTAATTTTAATATATAAGAGCATAACCTGTTGTTATAAATGTATATTTGTTAAAAATTGTACGTTAAAATACAGCAAAAGCTTTAAGAACATCTTTAAGATTTTAATGGATATATTTTACTATATTATGCTTCCCTAAATTGTATTTCAGTAACTCACGTAATATATTATTTCAATTTTTTTATTACTGCAAATATCCAACTAAATGAATTTGAAAAAAACATGAAAGTCAGGTCTATATGATATATAACAGACTCTTGACACTACTATTACACTTGACTAACCTAATTCATTTGAATTGAATAGCTCCCATACTATCACATATACACAACTGCGCGGTTGCCTTATTTGAGCACAATAGAAAATAGCGCCCTCTATAACATTTTCAGCTATCTGACTCAGCGCAATGGAATTTATAATTTTAACATACATAAAAGGGAGACAGATGATTAGTAAATGTCAAGTTAGCCAAATTGACAACAGAACTCGTTACATTTCTAAGTATTATTTAACAAAATAATATAAATCAAATTCTTATAGTCTAAAACATTTTCTTGATAGTAATGACTACATAATTTATTATTGCACTATTATAAATATGATGAAATTAATATACATGAACTATCGAAGGTTTCCATATTAAATTTATGATTCTCTTAATCTGTCGACAGTGAGCCACACCCTATTATTTACATGAAATAAGTAGGTCAAACAAGAGGTGAATAGGATCACAAAATGATAGTGATTAGTACGATTACACTCTTTTTTTTTTTCTATTACGACATTTTAAACCACATTTTTACGAACTTCGTATTTATAAATCAGTTGGATTTGTTTATTACGTGATACAGTAAATTAATAAAGAAAAACGTAAAAATAACCAACATTCCCTTTAATAAAGGTCACATATTCGCAAAATTAAATATTAAAAATAGACTTATCGCTTAAAAATGGTAAAAGAATATTTATATTATATTAGTCATGGTCTTTATTGTCGTTAATAGTAAAAAAAAAATTGTAAACATATATGTGATCCCTTTAAACTAAAGATTGTGTTTCTAGACTTCTAAATAAAACATCTAACATAAACGTGATTATGATGTAACTATGATTTTAAACACTATTCAAAAGCAAAAAATGACATGTAAGGTTATTTTATCTTATATTTTATGGTAATGAAGGAAGCTATTAATATTTTATATTCACGTTTTATAAATATAAATTGTGTGTTAATGTGATAATTTTGCAAAAATAACGTATTTTTCATAATATATCGCTATCGTGAGAAATATTTAGACACATTTTCTTCTCAACACGATACATTTGAGGCATCCGGTTTCAAAAGTCTCTAAATCCAAGTCCCAAAAATAACCGTAACAGTGATGCTGTCATCTAATGCCCGTATTATGTATGATTCTGAATTATATCTGTGGCAAATGTGTCTACATCTATTCAAAACTAAATTACGAAATCCAATTACAGTAACAAAACTCTCTCAGTCTTTTGTAAAAACTGTTTCAAAACTCTTTCATTCCGTTCTATTCATATGGGTATCAACACTTCTTACATCCAATAGTATACTAACATTTTAGCGTTGGGCGTGATCAAAATTGCTTCAATTGCTTTCTGTGTTTTGCATGTCTTTATTGTGTTTAGTAGCCATCTGATAGTGATGCGATCATGTTGTTTACAACTTGCTGTAACTATTATTTTGGTTAATGTGTTAATTGTACTGTGAGCGAAGTTTTATAGTATGGAGACTTCTTTTATTCTTGGTATGCCTAACAAAGGCAGAAACAAGTTGCGAGACCCATCTAAATGGATGCCCCGAGCAAAATAAAAAAATATTATGATTGGCATTCTTATGCATTGGCTATATTGTACATCATCTTCAGTTGAGGATATTCACATAATATTTCCCATCGTTGGGCATTCCTTCTTGCCATCTGAAGACTTGAAAGACAAGTGAAATAGAAGGAAGTTATTCTTCATCCAAGGGAATACCACGCAATATTATCAGATCTTGCAACTGTACTTGATCTCGAAAAAGATTATGATGTATTTTATTGGAAAAACGCTAATGATGTGTGTGTATCACCGAATCAATGGCATTTTAAGTTTTCAGCTGCCAAAAGAATATCAATTAACAAGAAATTCCAGCAAGAAGGTAAAAGTGTTGTTGTTAAAGGAGAGGTCAACTACAGATCGAATCTTGGTACTTACAAATCGGTACTAAAGAAAAGGGAAAATCCTCAGTGCGATAAAACCTGAGCATTTACCAAAGATTCATTCGTTAAAGCAGCTAAGATACAAAATGTAGATGTCGTTTTAAAAAAAACACTTCGGGCAGAACTGGAGGATTATTCTCAATGAAGATTTAACATTTTACAAACATATTATTGACAGTAGTAATGCTGTTGATCAGGAAGAAAACGCAGATCATGAAGAAGCCGTTGAGACTTTTGAAACAGAAGAAGGTGGGCTTAGAATTTAATTTTTTATGTATTAAGGGAATAAAATACAATACTAAGTAAAAATATCATTTTAATTAATAAAAAACCTTACTATTTGAACAGTGACAGTTTCGTCACTAATTCAATCCATTGTTTGGTTACAAAACTCTTTAAATTCAAACTTTTTATTATCATATTACCTTTTTTACGGTCTAATATATTTTTACAATGAAAAAATTCAGTATAAAGACCTTATCCTCACATATACCACATATAAAAACTTTATTTCATATATATATATATATATATATATATATATATATATATATATATATATATATATATATATATAATTATGCGTTTTTTGGATTTTCTGTAACAATGCTTATCTAGGATGCAAAGAACTTTGAAACCGAATGCATCATTTGAATTAGTTTTGCAATGTTTTTCGTATTTACAATTTATCGTAGCTTATGAGTATTTACAATTTTGCAATTATTAATGATATTCATTAATAAGACTCATCAGATTCACAGTTCATTAATCGGTTGGACCTCCTTTATAGACCATAAACTCGTTAACTTGTCGGGGCATGCATCAAATGAGATGACAAATGACTCATGGTTCCTTGAGAAATCTCGTCCCAAGTAACTGAAGCTTCTAGCATTTATTTCGACGCAGCAGCAAGAACCACAAAATAACCAACTTGTACAAGCCCAGGTTCATAATAGTTGGGCCAGGCATAATTTTACAACTAATATATTTAAATAAAAGTCATAACACTTTCAAAACTATTCTATTAAAGAAAAATATTGGTAAGAGAAAAAAGTATAAACTGAACTTAAATTGAATGAAATATTATTACGTTATGATGTGTCAATGACTTTGTTGATAAGAAACATTAGAAAGCCCGCTATAGACTATGCATATATTCGCGATTCGTCGCGATTTGTCTAGTTGTAATTCGTAGCAATTCGAAAATCAGAGCTTACAGACTATGCGTTTGTTCACGATCCGTGATGCGCATTGTCTAGATTCATCATGTTCGCAAGAAAGTTTGTGAGCAAAGCCTACAAACTATTTTTGTTATTTCAGTATATAAATTTACGTTGGGTACAAAATTTCTACTCTGATAATATGGAAAGTAATGATGATCTGGCAATAGCTAATAATATTTTTACTATCATGGCGCAAAAGAAGAACAGCAAAACTAAGGTGCACAAAGACGAATAGACGAATTAGTATGCATCACAGCCCGAGTTTCGTTTAATCAACGGTTCGTGTTAATTAATTAACGTAGCCTTTGGTATTCGTCGATTTACCGCCTCCAAGAGCGAATCCCTGCGAACACACGAACCATGTTGTTTACGAATCGATTTTCAGCGAACAAATCCGTACTCACTATTCATGAATTTCCCACGAATCGCAAATACATGTATAGTCTGTAGCGGGATTTAGATTCGCGGGTCAGAATAGTTGAGCCAGTTGCTGAAATGCATAATACGCTCAACGTTTGTAACATTTTAAATCAAAATAGAATCTGAAATGTTATCAAAATAAAACGGATCTTATTAGGCTTGTGTTGAACACGTCTGCTAACATTTTCTAAAGAAAGATAAGCTTCTTCTTCATCTTAAGCATCTTTAGCGACGAGGCCCATTTTTGTGATGGAAGCTCCGCGATTCATGAGAAATTCAGAAACTCGAAGGGACATCCAATTTACAACGAACGGTACTCGAAAGCATCAAATAAAAAGCCAGGAAAACTTACGATCACTCTAAAGATCATCTGAATCCACTGATAAGGGGGATGACAAACGACCCGGATGAAGTGAGACTTCATAAACGGCCGAAATTCTAACTAGGGTGGATCCAGGATGAGCTTAAACACTAACTCTTTTCTGATTTTCTGTTTCAGGTGAACCACGACTGACACCAATTCCAAATCCTAATTTGTCTTGTAGATTTCAGGAGATCGACAAAGATACACCCAAAAAGACATAACCACCCACTCCGGTAGAGCGAGCTGGATCATTCCCCCGAGTTTCGGCTATCCTAGGGCCAGTCCTATCCGTCACAAGGCGAAACAGGTTGTACCCCGTCCTGAACTTAATAGCTCTAATCTCATCCTCATCACAAACTAACACCCCTACCCCCTAGGAACCCTGCGCTGAGTAAGAACCCACGACACCACGGAGGGCTGACAGCCGGTGAAGAAAGAAGAAACTTAGAAGACCACAAGAATGTCCAAAGAGGCCCCAGCCGACCGGGCACAACGAGCCAGGATCAGAGGTCAGTGAGGACCCTTCGTTGTTTGTTTCGCTTCCACGACGCGTAGGGCATTTTTTTTGCCCTTGACGAGGAGACGAGCCTGCGAGACTAGCGGGGGGGAAAAGCGAGCCCACCCCATACGAAGCGGTCTAGGCCTACAGCGATGAGTAAAAAGGGTCACCCTAACACTCAAAGATGAACGCGCGCTTGTCTAATACCAAAACCCTTTCTACATTCTACAGCATAATTTGTGTATTTCCAGAATCAGCAGGACAAAAACTTATTTTTCAATTATTGCGAGGTAATTATAACAGTAGAGAAGCAAATATAGTACATTTGCTATAATTATTTTAGACATATATAGTGCATGGCTACAAAATAGTTTGTTAACAAGATATTTTTGCGTACAAGGAAGACATTAACCCTACAATAAAAAAATTACCAACTAACTATATAAAATCTATTTTTAAGGGGGTATTCTGGTATAGAGGTACAAATTTTAGGTTTTTTTTCAAATACGATAAAAAAGAAAAAAATACTTTCACTATCCATTTTTTTACCAGATATTTATTAATATTTTAAGAATATACAAAAAAGTTAAAAAAAATTAAAATTTAAAAGAATTACAGGCTGGTAAAATGGGGGTAAAAAAAGGGCGGGTCCTGGTTGACACGACCCCAAACTTCTAGTCATCTGAAACAAACAATAACAAAGATTCTTAGTTAGTAAGAATGTCGTTATAGTCCCTACCTCAGAGATTGTCCTAATTGTCTTTTGTTAATTTCAGACTCTTATGAACATAATTAAAAAGAACATTGGCGATGCTTCTACCGTTTTCACGAATAAAACAGTTGCTATATTATTCTTAACTACAACCGATATTTTAATACACGTGTATATGCATAATTCGTCAACAGAATATGTTGAGCGGAGTAGACTTGTGTGTGTATATTCCGATATTCTGTTTATAGCAAACATATCCTACTCATGAAGAAAGCGAACTATCGAAATATGCATATACAGGTGTATTAAGCTATCGATGAGGGGAATATCATAAATATGCTGTATCTTATAAATATGACAATTAAAGTAAAAAAAGAAGTAAATTTTATACTCTAGAAAACTAGTACTTCCTGATACATTATTGTTTATTTATATTTTCATCTATATGCCAACTATAGCCATATTTGTAGAAGTACTTTTTTTATCTTACTTAAATTAAATGTTTTATCTGTTTCTATTCTTTAATTTACCAAAGCTATGCTCAAACATGTTTCCTAAATATTTTCTTGATTACAACGAATACTAAATAAACAATTTTCTTAAAATAGTACGAATTATTGTGTACATATCTTGATCGTAAGAAGGTTATTCACATTATATTAAAACTAGCCCGCTATTCGAAAACAAGTTATACGATAATACTAAATATGACTTATATTCGGACAAATTTGTATAAACATTGTTAACCAAACTAAAACATAAATATTTTAAAATCTATACACTTCAACTATACTGGTAACTTTTGTCTTAATTAAAGCCTGGCATTTTAGAAGTTATACATATCGTAGTGTTTTGATTTAAAACTTTCGCGAACGTCTCTTCATTTACTATATCTATAGTGTGTATTTTCTGTTTCTTATAAAAGATAATCGGATTTTCCGTGCTAACTAAAATGTTTATTACGTATTTTGTTAAAGAATTTCTAAAACTTTTAAGAAATACTTTATATGTATGTGCTATTATCTTTAGATACATGCAAGATTTAAAATTACTATTTTTATACACTTAATTTACATATAGTGTAAATATTTACTTTCTATACAGCGTGGTCATACTATTAAAATTAATATAATAAAATTAATACAATAAATACATCAAAATATAAGTGCAATTTTTGTCCATAATGGTGTCGAAAACAGTTTTCCACAGCAGATAATTTATTATTTATTTGTATGCCCATCAAATAATTAGCTAAATGTTTAATCAACACTTAAAGTATGAGGTTTATATAAATAGACTAGATGATATAAAAATGATTTCAGGGAAGAATCAAGAATGAAACCAGTACGAGCCACATTTAGAAATATCAGATAGTTCCAAACATTTTTTATAAAATGTAACTGTACTTCTATGTAATAAAGGAAATACTATGAGTAATATTTTCTAAGATATTAATGATTTTTTATTCAATTTTTGTTATTTCAAAGGAAATATGACTATTATTTTAAATTAAGATGTTTTAATTTTAAATTGCCTATAAGTGTTTAACTGTCAAACATAGATTTGCGATTTCTTAACGGCCATCAAACATGAACTGTACAGTTTAAGAAAATGCAGCCGTATGTGCTCTAACAATGCATAGGAGATGTGGTAAACATTTGATTGTGGCGAAGGCGCTACGGTTATAATTAATGCAGAATGCTACTAAATTAATGTTTATTAAATCATTGCTGAAAATATTCTATGGATAAATATATAAAATAACGTAAACAAATTAAACAAAATATTCTAATAAAAAAATTTAAATAAGTTGGAAAAATTAAAACTACACAAAATAAAATTCGTTTAAAATTTTAATTCACAAGAGACTCACAAATGTCTCCTTGTTACGATAAATGAGTGCGAATCGATAAAAGAATTATTTTCTAACGTGTGCTAGCATCTTTAGCGTCACACTTTCTATGACAGCTACAATTTTAGCATGTATTTCATCCACGTTACGAGCGCCTCCCACCTGTAAATTTTCGTTTCCGCATATTCCTATAAAAAAATCATTTAGGGCTAAGTTGGAGCATCTTGGAGATCATTTAATTGTGCCTCTTCTACTTATAATACGATGGGTTATTCTCTAAAAAAACGCTTGTTCATAATGCGAGAGGGGCGCATTATGAACAGCAGAACAATACTTCACCGACACTAAATCTTCCCCAGGTCAATGTCTAACCTTCGAATAGTCGGAATTATATGATTTTATATCAAGTTTAACTAATGTTCTGCTCTGACATTGCCACCAATGAAAATAGGGCAAATAACGTTGGTAGGTACTGTATCCGTAGCAACATACTTAACCTTCTGGCGGGCGTGTGAGTGACATTTACACCGCCATTTTAGAAAAATTTGAATTCAACCGTTATTCGTTATCGGGGTCTATCAGCACCCTTCAATATTCTCAAATCTGTATAGCTCAAAATAAAAAGTATTGGCCTTATTGGCTATCAATCGCATTGGATCGTCAAAACTGATATAGAACTAAATTTATGTTTGTAAAATGTGTTTTTAAAATACCTACCTCATCTTCAAGGCTATTGTTTATTTCATGAAAATGAAAGAAAAAAAAGTTTATATACTTCATTTTCTTGAAAAACATTAAACACAAAATAGCAGACCGACTTTCTAAGTATCTGTCTATATTACATACATATCGAAGCTTCAAAATGTGTGCAATATTTTTTTCCTGTAAATAAATATTACATTGATGCTAGTTAATAAGAAAACTCCAATTTTAACGTACATTTATAGTATATTTCAAATGTAGAAAAAATAAGGGCCGGGCGGTGTAAATGCCATGATGCGCCCACTGGCACTGGCCCATTTCATGCTCCTGTGAGAAGGTTAAATGCTTATTTTCCCTAGACCAGTATCAAGTTGTAGATAGATTATGATGACCATGCAACTGAATGAACTTTCGTCTGTGAATAAAATATATTTCAGGTACACCGACTACAGTAGATATTTGCGTACAGGAACAGGATGTACATTTACTTTCGGGAACCTACAAATATTCATTTCTTATTGTTCGCGTTGTTCGGTTAACGGAACCCTATCATCGCCATGAAGATTATTATACTTTCCACAAAACGTCACATATTTCTAATATTTAAACTTTTGTACCATGTTCAACATTGTTAGAATCGTCAGAATAGGTCTATTTTCAAATGTAAATGAAAATTGCATGACAACTCCGAAGTAATGACATTTCTATATTAGTATATATATATATATATATATATATATATATATATATATATATATATATATATATATATATATATATATATATATATATATATATATATATAATAATCTGCACTTTTTTGTGGGTTGTATAAACTGCCATTTTAAGATTTTAAGTTGAATAACACCGTTGAACAGTAATTTACCTCGTCAACGCACAGACACAAATAATGAAAAATAATTTTTACCTGTCATACAAATATTAAGTTGCATGCAAAAATACAGATTTTCAATAATAGGGAAAAGTGTCAGGTTTTCTGTGTATGCATAGAAGAAAGAGTGAGGCAATATTGGGAAGAAAAAGGGTGCACTTTATGCACGGCCATATTGAACTCTGTGAACATTCATAATACTCGATATTCACTCTGCAAAGGTCTGAATGCGACTGAGTAAAGACCAGGATATTTACTGCGCACCTCGTGGGTGGTCCTATATCGTAGTATTGAGAGTTGTTCCTAGTCTTGACAAACTGTACAAAATCTTAAGTTACGGCCACTCCCATAACCTGATAGCCACTCCCACGATTACCATATGTACCTCCGCTCCCTCATTATTTAAAAATCAGCTCCCCAGTAGCATCTAGATGAAAGCCGTTAGTGGTAACAATGTAGATAAAGGCCGTTTCTTTCTAAAACATGCGTTTCTTCATTTCTCTTCTTTTCTACCACATATAAATAATTCATTCAAGATTTGTCATTGCCAGCTCTGTATGATTTGTCCCTGTGATATTAATTTTACTATATAAAACAATCAACCCAATTCGGTCCTCGCTTTCCACGAGCGTTTCCTTTTATAAATATGTACATGGCAAGCTGATGATTTTTATACCTACATGGTAATGTTTGCTAGACCTACAATGACTTTGCGTCAGAACTCATTCATTTATGGGATCATTGTCAGCTGAAACCAAGAGCTGAATAGTTTTTTCTGGAGCAATTTACATCCAATTCATAACTTCTAATATTTTCACATGTAACTAGGGGGTTTACAAATATTTGCTGGGCAACACTTGCAACTTCACCTCATCATAGGTTTGCTATGCTTAGGTTTTCAGCAGATTCATCGAATGGTTTTAGGATAATTGCCAAATAAGCTATATTTAACAGCAAATAAAACCGCTCATTCAATCGGAAAAACAGAATCATGCAAAAAACAGAATATTCGCAATTAATTTCGATTCTCTAGTTACTTCTGGTTTACTAGTGTAGTAAAAACAGCATAAATATGATGATACTACGAATATAGTCATTTGTTTTTTTATAACTCTGCCTCAATAAACTTTCGGAATACACAGACAATGATAAGAAAAGTATTATTCCGCAAATTCTTTAGAAGCTTTACAGATATTTATTTTGTGATAGGGAGAAATTTATCATATTTTTAGTTTCTCAAACCGAAGTTAGCACGCTAAAGATACATGCCGAGTAAGTGATAGTTTCAGTACACAGATGATATATGTATGCTACGTGTGTAGGAGTATTTTCCAAACACCATAATGGAGATTATCAACATTGCCAATTAATTAAATTAATTGGAATATCATAATTACCTTCTCATTTAAAAATATATCGCAATTGCGAGAAAATTCGAAATACCGTCTGGGCGTGATTATTTTTATTGATTATATTAATCTCTTTTTTATTACTAATGACCACAGCAACATTCCTTCCAAACTATATTTTCACATCATCTGAGATATTTTATACTTGCGAGTGTAATGATAATTAAAATTATGTCTTAACATAGTACATTTTTTTAAATTGTGTGAAAACCAGTATATATTATATATAGTATAATTATGTATATATTATATATTAGTAATGTATATATTAGTTAAAATTAATGCTCAGCATTAAAAATAAAAAGTTGAGTTAAGCATCGCTGATCAGCTGTAAAGCTGTGGGACATCGTTGAGCAGCTTTAGCAATTATTCTTATATATTTTTTTATTTTATGGAGCCCATGAAACTTCGTACATGCATCTACTTATATGTAATATAAATGATTAAAAACTGTATATCATGCAATTATTTAATTTTTTTGGTTTTGGATTTATCATCATGTTTTGGATTTATTATCAAAGGATCATTTTGCGATTGTTTGATTCTCCCCAAAATATTATTGCTGTTATTGAATATAATTGACAAATATTATTGACAACATACATACATATGTATATATAAGTATTGCCCAAGTACCTCGAACGTTCAGTAGTCGAAAATTTAGGTGATAAATATCTTTCCACGATTTTGATAAAATATTCCATATAGGAAGAAAATTGGAAAAGTTTTACTATGAGAGGGTATATAACAGGATGAACAAATAAAATACCTCCCGTGAATTAGGGTGCTCCCCCCCACATCCTTCATAGTTAAATGACGGGGCGGGGAGCAATTATTTACCCTCTTTATAGCTTTCCATTTAGAATGATTGTTTTTTCTTATACGTATATTACATAAACAAATTTCCTTACATAAAAAAATTTGTGGATTTAGTTAGAGATATTTTCCAGAAAGAATTTTTCTTGGAGATGTCTTTAACTTGTGCAAAATTTGCAAAATTTAGGTACAAGATAGGTATACAGTTGAAAAAACAGTCAACACCAAAAGCAACAGAACTTGTCGAAAAACAAGTATGTCTTCTAAATAACATTCAATCTAACGAGTTTACTTTAGATACATTTCATTGTTGTTAAAGGAGTTCAAATGCAAAACATTATGTTAGATTTAAATTGTAATTGTACCAGCGCAGTTATTGTTTTTACACAGAAAATTACAATTACAAGTTAACATTTATAAAAATTAAAATTAAATTACTTTAGCAAATTTATATGGGTGAAAATTTGTAACCACATTTTGGAAAATTTCGAGGAGTTAGGGGGAATTCCATGAAAAAGGGAATATTTCTGGTCACTGGTAACATTGGGGACCAAGTACTGGACAAGTCAAGTGATTGTTTTAAATACATTTGCCCAGTATTTCCAGTACTGAGTATGGAAAAATTAAAAGCAGGAATTTTTGACGGTCCGCAAATTCGAAAACTGGTAAAATATCAAAATCTTAACAGATATATGACCGTTGTATAATCTGATGTATGGGTTACTCACGCTCAATTTTTTAGGCACTCACGAGGCAAATAACTACCAAGACTGGTACATAAAATTTTCAAACATTTTAAAAAAATTGAGAGCCAATGTGAGCATTAAATTTTCTGCATAGTCACTTGGGCAAATTTCCTTCTAACTTAGAAGATTATAGTGAGGAACAAGGTGAACCGTTTCATCAGGATATCTCAATCATAGAACAAAGGTATCAAGGACGGTGATCTCATCACATGATGGCCGATTACTTCTGTAGTGTGCAGAGGGACTGTTAGTAGCAAGAATATAAAAGAAATCATGCAAAAAATTTAAAACAAGAAAAATTGCTTATTTTATTCTGTTTTTATTACTTTCCTTAATATTTATCATATATGTTTATTTCAAAAACTTGAGCCAATCAAGGCAAAGTAATGCCATTTTCAGCATTAGGGGTAGTGATGTATTCAAAATCGACTTTTAAATTCCTGGCAACAAATTGACTAACCCATTGAATTAATTAGTTGTTATGGCTCGAAAACATCAAAAAATTTCTCCTAACGCGTTCCCCAAGTTTTTTTATATACAACATCCAACGAGTATTTTGATAGATCATATTTATGTGACACTAGGTGTCACTTCAGATGGAAATATTAAAAAAATTCCGTTCTTCCTTATATTTAACCACGAAAACTTCGAATACCGTTTTCATATTTGAGCCAAACACCAGCATATAAAAACATTTATATTAATTTTCCATGAACTTTATTTGTGAAAAGTTTTATTAAGATCGAAAGGATACAGTTCTGTCTTGTTAATGTAGAAGTTAATATAGATGTGAAATAACATTCCATTATGTTTTATATGAAACGAGTGTGTAAATGATAACATTTACGTACTGAGATTATTATTATTGCAAATTATATCATTCTGATGAACTTATAATAAACTCCAGGTATATAAAAAACAAAAATATTAAATATTATTAAAAATAGTTATTTCAACATAACGAAGTTTCAATTTAGAATTAACATAAATGCAGGTCTAACTTTCAAAGGTAGTACTGCACGAAGCAGTAATATAATAGTAAGGGTAATATAATGGGAGAATAGGTCTAGAAGAAAGCATCCAAATATTCCATTTTTATGTGTTGACAGGCAAATATAAGAGCTCCATCGAGCTTTTCAACTTTATTATATACGTATTGCTGCTGATACGTTTCTATATTACGGCGGGTTAATCGGCCATATTTAAATAAGAAGGGAATCTTACTCAAGAAGTTAATAAAAAATTTGATTAACTTATTGATGAACTGTTAAAAACAATATTAACTTTTTGTCCACGCCTTTCTATCAATATTAAGAAGATGTCGTGGATACATTTGAATTATATTTTAGTATGTGACAAAGTATACAAAGAACTTGAACAGTGAGCTAAATTTGCCATGAATAACTTATAGACAATATTTAAAGTTATACTGTACGGCAGACTGTTAAACAACCATTTTTTCCTTATTTAAATTCTGTTAGAATCTGTATCCAAGGGCATATAGGTGTAAAATTTAATTGTTTAGTTATAAATCTACCAAGCAGATTGTATGAACTTACTCCAGTGAATTTGATTGTTACATTTTTAAAATCTGCTTACTTCAGTAGAATACTTGCTTTCACTGTCGTTCAATGAAGTCAATTCTTCGAGATTGTGCCGTAATCTTATGCCATCGAACTCTTCTTAGCGTTTTTCTGAACACTCTATCAGCTTCCTCAGAATATTCCAAAGACAATAGATTTCTTTTTCACTCGTTAGGGTGAGCACAAAAGCGAGCATTCGTTCAACGTTAAGGCGAGTTCGACGACGCGACGCCCATGGAATAATCTCGAAAAATTCACTTCAGGTTTCCTTTTAATTCTACAAACTATTTTAGATTTTGCGTCCCCCAGTCCCCTGAATTTTGCCTGGTAGATGACAGCTACCACTACTTTCATTGGTAGTTGTTAAAACTTGTAATCAATCTACCTCTTCTTTATTTTGGACCAATTATCTCATGTCTAAATGGTGTTATTTCTTCTAAAAACAAAGATTATGTCTACCTGCATCTACCTGCTAAAGTATTTTTTTTTTGTACAGGATGTCCATGACACCACTGACAACAGTGCTTTTGTCTAATGGCAAAACTTCGTAACACAGGTTTTACCATTAGATTTACTTTACTATTTATGTATATCTCCGTTAGATTTACCTTTTGGGTTTGTTTAATAGCAAAATATACTTTAATAGGCCCCGTTTATTTTAACAACCTTAAAAAAGGAATAACACTATTTGATATCTAAATAAACATATTAAACGTACTCATTGATATCAATTCAATACAATAATTTGCATATTTGCATAAAAAACGTAACACAATTAGTTGGATACTCTAATGCCCGAACAAATATTTTATCTACTTCAACTTAAAGAGGGCTAATTAGAAGGCCAGTATTTATATGTCAAAAAATAATTCAATCTAAAATTCAGATCCATAACCTTAGGAAGATGAGTTTTTAACTCATCTTCCTAAGCCATCTGTTGTACCATATTTATATGGCACAGTAGAATGTTGATTATACATACTCTTCATCTACCTATAAGGAAATAATAAATTATATTTAACAAGTATCCAATAAACTTTGAACATTCAAGTCATGTTTAGCAACTGAGTCCTAAAATACTCACAATTAGAGAAACAATTTTGAGATTTCTCATTACACTAATTATGCAATTTATGTTATGCATTATGAATGATCTTGTATTTTCAAGGTCGAAACTAGAATATGCATTACTTATTTGGTGTCGCAATTATGATCAAACTATTCATCCTGAACTATTCATAGAGGATAAACTCCTTTATGGATGGGAATGTATCTATGCATATACAAATTGATATAAGTACATATAAAAACTCTCATGTACGAAACAATATAATTAGACGAAGACATAAAATGTATAAGTAACAGAAACACTGTACTTCCCAGACATTCCGTTTTCATATTCGTGTCGATTCGTTATGTTAGAATTAAAAATTCGCATATAAAAGTACTGATAATAATGTTTGTGTATCATTTATTACTCTGGAATTTGAAACGCTTGCTGAATAAGCGATTTATAAATAAAAATATTATTTTCCAGATAATAAGGTGCAATAATCAATCGTAAATACATATGACTTAATAGGCATTATGAAATTTACCAAGGATGTTTTATTAAACACGAACAATTGCAGAACACTTTCTAAATAGCTACAAAATATGACTGTATGCACTATTACTAAGGAAAATCTTATGTGAAATAAAAAAAAATAAACTGTGAATAAGTAGATTTTATAGAGAGGAAAACAAAATCCATTTTTTATCGACCCAATGATTTAAATGACCTAAGATCTCGAATTGTTGGTGAAATGAGGGCGATAAGAGGTGGTGTTTGACCTGATGAGTAAGGCAACTAATTTATACACAGGCTAGAACCATATATCGAAAATAACGGTAGACATTTTGAATACTAGATGTAACTGATATGCTGTAATGTAAAAAAAATTATTATTGAAATTATTCACGTTTCTTAAAATGATTTAAATGAAACATAATAACATTTTTTGGCACATAGAATAATATGTTGATTCAGAATATAATAAACTGTATATAAGGTACTATTTGAAAAATCTATATTGAGTACCATAGCAGTGAGCTTATAACAGAAAAATAAATTGCACGGTCACCGACGTATATAAAATAAATATCTAAAAAACTTTTATTTAAAATACTTTTCTGTAAAATCATCATCATCATTAGGTCATCAGTCCTAAGACTGGTTGGACGCTAACCTCCAGCTTCTCCTATCTTGTGCTAACCTACGCATTTCGCTAATTGTGCTACAACCTACATCCCTTACTATTTGCGAGCAGTAGTCTAATCTAGGCCTACCTCTGCCTTTCTTCATTCCTATTACTGCCTCCAAAATATCGCGGACTATTCCCCCATGTCTCAGCAAGTGGCCTACCATTCTATCTCTTCTTTTCTTTAAGTTTTTCCACATACTTCTTTTCTCGCCGACTTTCTCCAATACTTCTTCGTTTCTAACCCTATCAGTCCATGGTATTTTCATCATTTTTCGGTAACACCACATCTCAAAAGCTTCTAATTTCTTCCTACTTGCTTCCCCTACCGTCCATGTTTCGCAGCCGTATAGTGCCGTGCTCCATACATAAGTTTTCAATAATCTCTTCCTAGTTTCTAAGTTTATTACCCCCGAGCATAAAAGTGCTTTCTTTTTGTTAAAAGCTACTCGACCCTGCGCTATTCTTTGTTTTATGTCTTTATCGCTTCTTCCATCCCAATTTATTTTACTTCCTAAATAAGTGAAGTCTTTAACTTCCTCCAATCTTTCATTATTAATTTGTACTTTCGTTTTTGCTCTGCTCTCGCGCCCTCTGCACACTAACACTTTAGTTTTGTTTTTATTCACCCTCATTCCGTATTCTTCTGTCAACGCTGCCTCCATTTCGTTCAATGCTGATTCTAGTTCCTCCTTACTAGATGCTAATACTGCTATATCATCCGCGAATCTCAGCATTTTTAGTTTCTGTCCCTGTACTTTAATCCCGAAATCCACTCTGTCTTTTACCACATTAATCGCCTCTTCGATGTACAGATTAAAAATTAATGGTGATAGCGTACATCCTTGTCTTACTCCTTTCCTAATACCTACTTCCCTTTTTTCCCCTTCTACTTCTATAACAGCAGTTTTCTCTATGTATAGATTGTGTACTACTCTCCTATCTCTATACTTCATTCCCGCGCATTTAGTATCTCGAACATTTTTTCCCATCTTACGTTATCAAAAGCTTTTTCTAAATCTACAAATCCTATATAAGCGTTCTTTCCTTTTTCTATTGTTTTCTCTAACATTACTCTTAGCGCCAGAATAGCTTCGCGAGTTCCCCTATTTCGCCTAAAGCCGAATTGGTCTTCTCCTAGTATTTCCTCCGCTCTATTTTCCATCCTCTTCTGCCCTATTCTAGTTAAGATTTTTGACGCATGGGAAGTTAGGCTAATCGTTCTAAAGTTCTCGCATTTGTCGGCTCCTCTCTTTTTCGGTATAGTAACGATAATGTTCCTCTTATAATCCTCCGGCATCTCGCCCGTTTCGTATATGTATTTTACCAGTTTAAATATCCTATTTACTACTTTCTGTCCCGCACATTTCAAAATTTCCGTCTGTATTTTATCTACACCCGGCGCTCTATTATTCTTTAGCCCCCTTAGTGCTATTTCAAATTCTTCTCTCAATATAGGTTTCCCTACATCTTCCCTATCGATGCTAGATTCTTCGTCTAATATCTCTCCTAATTCCTGACCCTCGTATAAATTTCCCAAGTACTGCTTCCATCTATCCGCTTTCTCCTCTCTTCCTATCAGTATGTCCCCCGATTGACTCCTAACGTTTCTACTTATTGTTCCTATATCCCTGAAGTTCCTCTTAATTATTTTGTAAGCCTCATCGGTCTTACCTACTTGCAACTTATCTTCTACTTCTTTGCATTTATCCTCATTCCATTGTTCTTTCGCTTTTTTACATTTTCTAATGATTTCCCACTTTATTGACTTATACGTTTTCAGTCCTTCTTCGTCTCGTCTGTTTTTGTAGCCTCGTCTCTTTTGCATTAAGTTTAAGATTTCGTCCGTTATCCAGGGCTTCCTAGCTTCCCTTTTATCGTGTCCTAAAACGTCCGTAGCCGCGGAAGCTAGACTATTCTTGATACCCTCCCACTCAGTTTCTGCGTTCTTGATTTCGTCCTTACTCGTTTTATTTATTAATTGATCTGTTTTCTCCTGGAACTTATCTTTCATATTCTGATCCCTCAATATGTCTACATTTATACGTTTCTTATCCTTCCGGGTTTTCAGATTTTTGAATTTTAATCTAGCTTTCATGACTACCAAGTTGTGATCGCTGTCTACATCTGCTCCTGGATAACTCTTACAGTCTTTTACTTGATTTCTAAATCTCTTCCTAACCAGAATGTAGTCTATCTGATACCTGTCTATCCCTCCCGGCATTTTCCATGTGTACCGCCTCCTAACGTGATTCTTGAACAATGTATTCGCGACTACCATCTTGTGCTTCTCACAGAATTCTATCAGTCTGCTACCTCTCTCGTTTCTGTTTCCTAATCCATAAGGACCTACAAATTCTCCTTCTTTCCCCTCACCTACGACTGCGTTAAAATCTCCTACTATTATTAAATTTTCATGATCCTTCACAAATCCTATTACCTGCTCTATGTCCGAATAAACGGCTTCTAACTCTTCCTCACTTTGGCTAGAAGTAGGCATGTATACTTGCACTATTACTGTTTCCACTGGCTTCGAATCTAACCTAACCATCATTACTCTCTCGCTGTATTGTAGGTAGCTATCTACACACTGTCCTGCGTTCTTCCGCATAACGATCCCTACTCCCGCGTTTCCATTTACCGATCCTGTGTGTATTACCCTTTAGTCACCGCTCCAAAAATCCTACTTCCGGCCAGCGCATCTCACTTATACCTACTATATCTAATCCTAACCTATCCATTTCTATCTACAGATTTTCTAGCTTCCCTGTCTGTCTCATGCTTCTGACATTCCACGCTCCGACTCGTGAAATGCTACACTTCTTACTATTATTGCACTCGATCACGTCTCCCGGAACAGTCCTCACCCGGAGATCCGAACGGAGGACTATTTTACCTCCGGAGTTTTTTGCCCCAGGAGACGCCATCATTAATTTGGGATAAGCTTTCTGCTAGCTGTTCTGAGGATTATAATGTGGTGGTTTCCTCTTGCCTTCCACATCGCAGTCGTGTGTGTCATAGCACCATACCAACCCCCACGGTTTCTGCCACTATGACTACTGAAAGAGCTGCTGCCCTCCTTCAGGGACTTGTCTTAGTCTGGTTTTTCAATAAGGACCCTCCCACTATGGTTAAACCTATGGTACGGCTCCTTAAATCATTAAAACGCGCAAGCCGACCCACCCGTTCTAGTTTGCACTAGAACTTCGTCAAGGTTCAAGTCCTATCGGATCGGTTCTGTAAAATAAATAATTAAAAAGTAACAGGCATTATTCTATGCTCTTATACCGAACCATGTATATGTACTTAAGATTTAACACAATTTTACAGCTACAAGGAGTTTTCTATAATATTGCAAAACCGGTGACATTTATTAATCAGCTTGACATGTTTAATCGTCAAATCAAAACCTATTACTTGACAAATAATTCAATAAGGTATTTTAAACAGAATTTTGTTTATATTGACATTTTAATAACATTTGATAATCAATAATAGATATCAGACTTAAACAATTTAAGCGTAGTTAATAATATGTCAGAATGAAGATGTCGAACTATTTACCATACATAAACGCAGTATGAAAATCCTGTTCCAATCAACCAGAAGTTTCACAAACATCCAACATTAGTCTCCTATAGTTTAATCTGTCTATGAATGACAGAGTCTGACACCAATGTGAAAATAGTGAAAGTCATATTAAAATAAAACCAATTTTGTATTCTGGCATTGCAATATCATTATCTTCACATTGGTGTGCAGGAAACCCAGCCCCGGATCTAGGAAGGGGGGAGGCAAACCGGGGTACCTGTCCCGGGCAGCAATTTAGAGAGGCGCCAAACTCGTATGTTTGAAAAAAAATGTTTCTCTAAAGGACCTAGCATCCAGAGCGCGTCGTACTATCATTTGGCTGTTCATTTGAGGTTAATATTCATTTTGGGCTAGATATTGCAAGATATGAAAGAAAAACCAATAGAATATTGGATCGAAGAAGCTGCATCTACCTGTATCAGAAAAGTTGGTAATCGTGCCAGTCCTCAAAATCAAACGAATTTCCAGAAGGAACAGGTAACACGACGAAATTTGCGAGGACGAACCAAGAACACTAGACCCGACTCAGCTGTTTTTCAAAGATATAAAAGTAGTATTTGACAAAATATTAACAGAAATACGAGAAAGGGTAAATAGCGGGAAGAATCTGAATAAATATTTCGCCTTCCTCAGTGGCCACGCGTCTGTAAATATGTCCACTGAAGATCCGCAGAAGATGGAGACAATCTAGCTCGATAATATTCCAGAGACTTAAACACAATTGATTTCTGCCAGGAATTCGCCATATTTAAAAAGCAAGTTCCACTTGTAATCAGAATGAACGAAAAAAACAAGTGTATTAGACCTGTTGCAACATATGTGCAAATATGACTTACAAGAAGCTTCTCCCAATATCCGTATAGCTTCAAGGATATACTGCACATTATCGATGACATCTGCAAGCTGTGAGCGAAATTTCAGTAAACTAAAAATAATTAAAACCTACCTGCGTTCAAAAATAAGTCAGGAACGTCTATCTGACCTCGCAATCATATCCATCGATAATAAAACTGCCTATGAGACGACCTTAGATGAGGTAATAGATTCTTCGCGGAAAGAAAAGTTCGGCGTGTGAAGCTGTAGCAAGATTAGATAGTAAAATTTACTGGTTTATTTAATCTACACTGGTTGAATGTATTTTATATTAATGTCATACATAAGGAAAAGTTATTAGCAAATAGGTCACAAAGAGTGCAAATTAATTTAAGGGTTCTTATTCTCTCTGTCACAAAAAATTCCACCAAGAATATTTGTTTTGTGGGATTTTTTAAATCATTAATCTCTATTCTAAAATAATGCTGCTGCCTCTATTGGTAAATATCATAAAGAACCATTAACAAAATATCATCAACTTCCATGTCTGCTTTCTAAACATTTTAAGTGATATTTTTATCTATATACTTATGCCGAACACTGTATATTTAATATATAACATTATTATTATATATAACAATTGTATAACTGCAAAAGGTTTTTTGTAGTACTGTACTGCAAAATCGACGATCACTTGATAAATAATTAAGAAGATATTTTAAGAATTTTATTTTATAAGAATTTTATTTACATCGACATTTCAATAACATTTGATAATCAACAATTAATAGCAATTAAATAATTTAAGTGTAGTTAATAATGTCATAATGGAATTTCAGATACATGAATACAGTGTGAATGATCAGGAGTTTCCCAAGGATGCTACATTGGTCCCATTGAGTTCAATCTGTCTATGCATGACACAGTTTGATGACGATGAGAAAATAGTAAAGGTCCTATAAAATACAACCAATTTTATATTCTCGAAGTTAGATATAAATTAGGCAATATCGTCACATTGGTGTGACGTAAACCTTCTGTATTTGATAATTACGAAGTCTCAAAATGACTTTCGAAGCAATGCTTAATCTTACGAATTATGATTACATAATTAATAACAAAAAAAGCATTTTAAATATAAATGATAAGAAGATTAATCTCATAATATAAGAGAAATTGTAGAAAAAATACTTTTTCGAGAAACAATTTTACGATTGTGCTCTCCAGTTTGTGTCCTATTACAAGGACAACTATTATAAACAATCTTACAATATGTTTGATATATTCAGTTTGATCATGAAGTTCCTGGGATAAATTGGTGAAATTACTGAATAAGAATATTTTCTTTCCAATTTTTCTTTTAGATTAATCTAATATGCTCCAATTTTATTTAAAATTCTTATACAATTTGGTTTTAGATAAATTTTACACTTTTACAATAACTATATAATTTGGTTAGTGCCTAGTTCATTTACTTCCATTTCAAAAACGTGTTCTATTTTTAGAGGTAAAGGTATACAAATAATTGATGAGGACCGGCGCGGGGACAGCGAAATAAAATAGCCATAAAGTTGATCCTCAAAGTTGCTCTTGTACCTACCGGCCTGAGAAAATAGCCTTTAAACAATATTAAAACATAAATAAATTATATCTTGGTAAAAAAAATAGTTTGAAATATAAAATATTACCTCATAATTAGTATTTCTAAAAAAGTCGAAAAGTACATTTCCTTCCAGAACCAATCATCAATAGTCTGTTAAAGTAAGAATAAATTAAAATTAAATTTACACATTGATGGCAATGATAATTATTTTGTTCCAAATATTAATTGATTAATTTTTTAAACACAAAATCATGAGATTTCTCCACCTCAACACATTATATGTTTAATACAGAGAGTTAATTTGCTATGAGGTGAGAATTTGTGAGGTGGCTATTGTAAGGGTATTTAATTATAGGAAATTCCAATACATTTTCTAGATTTTGGAGGTGGATGGACAAACTTTTCTTTTCACATCTTTCAAGACAGCATTTTATTATGAATTTATTTTTAAAATGACATATTTTAACAAATTACTCTAAAAACAAAGTTAAATAACAATTTAATATAATATTCAACTATTTTCGATTATTTTTACCAAAAATATATGACTATAAAATGTAGTAATAGGCGCTAAACAGTTATTATTTATTTTGTTAGATTTCTTACTGTTCTTCTTACATTCTTTGCCTTTTTTATTTATTTGAAATCGTAAACATATTGCAATTAGTTTTTTAACTTGCAATAATTGCAAGTCATTGATATTGGTTTATATGATTACACAACTTCCATCCCTTATTATGAATATACCACAAAAAATAATTCAAGAAAAGTAATTCATAACTCAAGAAAAAGAAAGCTATTTGGAATAGCTATGTTAGAAAACATTTCTGCTTATTAAACATCTTCAAGCTCTTTAATTATCTCTAAAGCAAAGAAAACGTATTCTAAGGTGCTAAGGCTTGTATATTTTGGTTGCACAATACCGATTCAATCAATTTTGATATGGATTTTCCGCACATAGTACTCCTACAAAGGACATATCAAATAGGGAATTGATAATTCTAATAAGGACAAGATGCTTCTGATAATAATATTTTATGTTCTCATTCTTATACTGTGAAACTTATGCAGTTTTATCAACAAGATAACGCCCTTTTACTCGATGTGTAGATTAGAGGCCACTGTGGTGGAGTTACAGAAGCAAATTGAGCTGAACATTTTCCAAGAAATATGTAGCGTACATCGACAAACACAAAAGTAATAATCACTTTCAACTTTTCTATGTTCGGAGAATCGGACTAAATTAGTTACGGCAGAATTCCTAATAAAAGTAATTGCTTTCAGTTGAAACGACTGTAATGAGTTCAGGAAATACTTGATTCAGGAATAATCCTGAATTAAGATTAGAGTTAATTATATTTCAATATAATTAATATTGGTTCTGGTAGGACTTAATCATGAGTGTAATTGACTAAAATTAGTTCATTATTGCCTATATTTTTGGGGAACGCCTCAAAAGTGTCTCATTACATTTATTTCCGATGATATATGTATATTCATTCTATTATTCAAAAAATATTTTTAAGATATTGTGCATAATAAGAATTATCTAGGAGGAAAATATAATTATGATCAAATATTATGGAACACCAATATCAATTGTCGAAAGCACATAAGACACATTTTTTTCTAAACATATGTATCAGAAATTTACAGAGAAAAACATTCGGATTTAATTTTCTATATAAATGCCTATATAATATTATATTCTATGTACACTTGCCATTTGAACATTTATTAATTATAGAATATCTTAGGACTGACTTACGAAGAAATTAAAAATTCAATTCAATTCATTTATATGCACGATCTATATATTATGTCCTTTTGAAAACCCAGGCAAATTAAATAAACACCACCATATCCATTTGTCAATATCAGAAGAAACCACCAACGAAAAGTAATCAACTTCCATATCTGCCTTCTAGACATCTTAAGTGATATTTCTATGCAAATAATAAATTGTTAACGTCGTAACGGTAACATAAAATTGTTACCAAATATCACAAAAAAAAAATCAATAACGTGTAACGTATTTTTTTTTTTTATAAAAAATATAATTGACTATTATAATTCGCCTGAATGTGAAATAAAGACATAATAGCTATAACACACAATTATTATATATTTCTTTGTTTACTAAAATATTTAAAAATAAAAATTACATTATTTATTTGCGCCTACAACGCCAAGAATACAATTAAAAGAAGCAAACGAAAGGTACAATATCTTTTGATTACGATTTCTATAGGGAAAACCATCTCATGAATATAATCTGTATAAAATAATCTTTTAGAATATATTTACTAACAAGAATAACCAGTACACACATGTTATATTATATTGAATAAACTTTAAGTGGAGCATTATTATTTTTAAGATTCAATTATTTATTATTAATTCTGTTTATTTATTTCTTACTCTATTTATAGAAATTAGGCCGATTAAGTGACATTAATTTCCTAATAGTCAGTTTATATAATAACACATAATACAACGTATAAAACGGAAATAAAATTAATGGAATTATTTTCCAATATAAAAAAAATATTTTTTATTTGTCTTGTTTTGACTGTAGTAAAGTTATAGAAGATACATTACTGTGATAAATATTATATTTATATTACTATTAATATTATTATATATGATGGAAGATATATCTATTTTATGTCACTGATTAATATTTTAATTAATTAAAGATGGGGTCGTAACTAAGACCGCGTGAGAACTTTTCAACTTTTTATATAACATCAATAAAAGCGACTATTTCTCAATTAATATTTGGTCCCATTTGAGGATCAATCAATGAAAGGAAACATTAATGCTATCAAAACATTATAATCTTGTGTGTTCTAATAACTTTGATTTATTATTTTTTTTTTATGAAATAGCACTATACCCCACTGCCGAAATAATATAGAGTGACTCATGGATGACATATGGATGGCTCAGGGGCAAGAAGTGTGCGGGAAATTCCATAGGCGTATCAATTTGGAGGGGGCAAAATATAAAAAATAACAAAATAATACCAAGACAGTTGAAAAGGGTTTTAAGTGGATTTGGACAGCTTTTTAGTTAGCAAACAATGTAAGTATCGTAAGTTATGTAATGTACTTATTTCGTGCTCACCGAATCAGAACATATCCTGTCAGCATATCCTGATAAAACGGATATTTTGACAACATGTGCCATATAAAGGGACGTAGGAGTAGCAAGCTACACACAAGTGGCCCCTCTAACTCCATATATTGACCTACCACTTTCACTATTTAAAACTATTATTATATTTATGCCACACCATTAACACAATCTTTATTTTATTGTATCAACAATACCGTCACAGTCACTATATCTATACCTATACATATATATGCCACACTTATCACATATATTTTATTTTATATTACCAATCACTGTAACCATCCCACTATCACTATGTTGCGTCGCACTGAAAATATTTTCTTAATGTCATTATTACTCACTTCAGACAACACGACTTCCACTTGCAATATTACTATTCCACAGTTACTCACTGTCACTATCAAAATCACAATCACTGGAACTACTATTGCCTAGATTGATTATAACTGGATCTATCAACGCTTCCGCCTTGTGTCAAGATCCCATATGCGTTCGTTGTTCCTCTTTCTTTACGTGCACAATGCACTTGGACCATGTTTCCTCAGTGACGCGGCTGATAGCATCGTTCAACAGCAATTTGACGTCTCCCAGTTTAAAAGTTTAAAAGTAGGAGCAGCAGTTAGAACAGGAAGTTCGGAAGAGCAGGAGGAGTTAGTGAAGGAGATGTAAATGGAAGAACAGGAGGAGCGGAAAAAGTGGAAGGAACAGGAAGCGCAGAAAGGGCGGAAACTAGAAGGGGTCAAAAGACCAAACTGAGTACTCAGACCCTAGTCAGAGCGGCTAGAGCGAAGAGTAACAGAATGGTGGCTCTATCTGTCTTAAGGTCTCCACCGTCGGAGTATAGAGGGGGCAAAAAGAAACACGCCCATGCAGGGGGTGCACCGGGGATGCCGGAGACAGCGACCCCCCCCCTAGGACACCAGTGGAAAATGTGGTGACGGTGAGCCTTAAATGGGACGAGGAATAGGCAACGTCGGTGTGGAAGTAGGAAACAAGTGAAGTGGTGACGGGAAGGCCGACTCCTCGCAAGTTGGAATGAAGCCAGGAAGAACAAGTGGCTACCAAACTACGGCGGCTGATAAAAGAGGCCGACAATCAGGCGAGGATTCTTCATCGAAAGATAACCCTACTACGAGGAAGGAGATCAAGGAGGCAGTCGCATCGACTAGGAGTATTTCCAGCCAAATAATGACGGAGCAGTGCTAGGAACTACTTCAACGCCTAGGCAGACCACGAATGGAAGGCGGGACTATGGCGAATATGGTCGACGCCTCCACGCAAACGGCGAAAGGACGTAACATAGTGGATATTGTTAATGCCTCCATGCAAACGGTAGCCAAGGGTTTAAGGGTAGAGAAAATTCGAACCGTCCTCAGGGAAGGAAAGACGGAGGATTTCAAAGTCCTGGAGGGGGAGGACCGGCCCGAGGCAGCCTTCGAAAAGACCAAAGTGGCGGAGGGGAAAACAGACGACCTCCCCACGGAGTCGGATTTGGTGTGGTGTGGGGCCACTGATTTATCGGTGGACGAGGGCATCCCCAAGGCTACGAAAGAGAAATTCTTCGAAAGCCAGGAGGTTGGTGACCAGGAGGTTCCTGTTGAGGGAGTTGGGGGAGTAGCATACCTGCGTCACCTGACAGCTAGACCCTCGAAGGAAGGGGAGGAGAAAATCATCAAGGATAGGTATGCCTATCACTTGATGATGGCGCAGGAGGGAAACAGACCTGGAACGAAACCCGAAACCCTGCTGGAAGCATTAGGTCGTCTTAATGACTTGATGAAGAAGCAGGAGAAGGAAGAGGTTGGCGTTCCCACCTCACAGGGTTACGGAATAGAGAAAAATCCGTAAGGTGGCAGAATTCGTCTTTCGAAGCGAAGGGGTAGAAATCTCCATGTACCCCCCGATAAAGGCGGGCCAGGAGCGACAGGAGGGTAAGGAGGAGGATCTCGAATGGAAAGTCGTCGAGGTAAGACGAGGGAAGGGGAAACCCAAGGAAGATGGGACTGAGACGGTCCCCAGGCGTAGCAGTAAACCCGCGGGGGTCATTGTGAAGGTTAGAGAAAGCACGTACTCCGATATTCTAAGAAGAGTTAAGGAGAGTGTGGATCCGAAAGCCATTGGAGTGGAGATACAGAGTCCAAGGAAAACCAGGGAAGGAGAGCTCCTCCTGGAGGTTACATGGGGGGGCTAAGGCGAACATCCTTAGAAATGAGATACTTAAAAGGGTAGAAGGGACGGAGGCTAGGGCGATGAGAAACGCAGCAAGGCTTTCTGTGAGGGACATTGACCCGCTCGCTACAGAGGAAGACGTAAATACATCCTTTTTGAGGTCGGGGAACATGCAATTCAGACGCTTAGCGTCACCAGGAACAGAGGCTGTAAGCTGAACAGCTGGGACAGGGGTAGTTTCTGTGGGGTCATGGACGACCAAATAAAACCAAATAAAAAATGGGAGGCCAGGCGTCTTTTGAAGATTTTCCCCTCGAGAAAAAAAAAGTCCTATTATTTCGTGCTACGTCCGTTTTTATTTGCGCCCAAATCAGCTCTATGGGGTTCAATTCGCAATGATATGGTGGTAGACGAAGTATTGTCACATCACGAGTTTTTGCCATTTCATCTACTACATATTTAATGTATCGGCTTTTTTCTCGCTGCGCATTTTTTAATAGCTGCACTTTTAACATGGTATCGCCACAATCCAGATTTTTATATTGTAACCACTCTAGGATCTGTCCTTTTCTCCATGCTGATGTTGGTAAATTTTCAATTCGCCGACTATGATTTGCTGTATTGTCCATCATGACAACTGCGCCAGGTTCTATGGAAGACAATACAGATGAAAACCATTTTTCAAAAACTTCACTAGTCATATCTTCATGATAATCCCCTGTTCGTCGTAATTCAAATACATTTAAACCATTTTCCAAAAAACCTGAGTCGCTTCTGATATGCGGGATTATTAATCTTCGTCCTTTTCCAGATGGTGCCTTCAATCCCGGAGATAATCTGCTTTCTACAAATGCCTATCGGTTATTCAGAATATTGCAGTCTTGCCACACTTTCGTCACGGTATGACCTTCGTTTGCCCAAGTTTCATCCAAATAATAAATCTTCCTACCAGAATTCCGAAAATCTCTCAGCTTTTCCAAATAACTTCTTCGCCATAACACAATTTGGTTTTTTCAATAAGAAGACTCTTTCGGTTTCGTTTTAAATGATGAAAATTCACTTCATGCATAATTCTCTAAAGAACTTTACGAGAGAACTTCGGTAAATTTTCATCTTGAGCGACGGCAGCGTGAATTTTATTCAGCGTCGGAAGTTCATTCAATTTCCCGAATCCCGAATCAATCGCACACAACCACAATGTAATGCCACTGGCGCGCCAAAGTCTGGGCTAAATAGCGCATGCGTCATTCTATCGATCGAGATTGATCCGTGCCGCCAATTGCTGACCAATCGAATTCAAATGTATTTAAAACCGCCTAAAATGATTGGCTAGCTTTAGGCGGTACAACCGATTATTATGCGATTCGGAATTCAATAGGAGAGGGACTAATTCGCATTGAACTACTGTTTCTATAGAGCGACACATAAAATTTGTATGCACATAATAAGTGATTACACAAGAAATAGACAAACCGTTGAATAGTTATGGTAGTCTGATATATATGAATCACTCCACATTATTTCGGCACTGGGGTATAATTGAAATTAGTTTTTTTAAATTATTTGACAATTAGTAGCTAATAAGGACTAACATCATTGTGAGATGAAATAACACAAGAAATTCTCCATCATAGAGAGATATTACACAAAATTTTTACGATTCCGGGTATTTCAGAAGTGGTAATTTGTCAAGCAGTAGATATATGTAGAAACTAGAGCTGCACACTTGGATCAGTGGCGGCGATCAGTATAAGATACTGCGTATTAGTAATAATAATTTATAACATATGTATTATTATATTTATATAATATGTAGGTGGGTAATTATGACGACAAAACTAAACTGAATTGCAGTAGATTTACTATACCTATATCGCTTCAAATATCTCTCAAGTCTATGCAACGACTCTTGACTAAGATATCCGAAGTGACACCACTGATATAGCACTCGCGCTGGGCAGTTTTCGTAGAAACATTATCAACACTAAATTGCGCTTTAGTTTTCGTTGGAGCTGTTACAAATATATAAAGAAGAGGAAAAATTCCCATTCTTCAGAGAAAAAGAGAAATTTAGAATGTATCGTTTAAGTGTTTTCCTATATCTAAGCTAATTAGTAATTAATTTCTGATATAATCCAATTAATGATTGTTGTTAATCGTATTCTTATTTATAGAAAAAAAATCAAATGTTTTTTACACTGTTTATACTACTACGTCGTTAACTCTGTATGATACAAGATACCAAAATAATCAAAAACTAATGACTATATATTTTACGTGATATATCAATAAATAACGAAAATTTCTCTCTTCATTCATTTCAGTCTTATGCACTTAATAAGGTTGGACCATCGGACTTCTCTCTGTTATTTCGCTTGTTTATGTGGGTAAAGATGTGTATAGTCTCACTGCTGACAATCTCTGTCGTAAAACTTTACCACATCTAATAGTGTAAAAACAGCGTAAAATTTCACTACTTCTCGTATAACACTTAAAACCAGTGTAATTACTAAAATTTTACACCACTATAATTGTAAACTTTTACATATTTTAGGTATAAAACCAATATAAATACACCAAAATATAGTTAGTACTCTACTCCGCATGGAATTGATTATAATCCCTACGTGGTAATTATTCTAGAGTACGCATCCATGTAGTCTTCATGTTGATACTGGTGAAACGTAAGGTAATATGGCTGTTCGTGATTTTTTATTAACCGACTTATGCCCATATGTGTCTCCAGAACCATAAATTAATTGTACTAGCCAAATTCATTAAAAATGTTGTCAATATGACTGCATAATGTGTTATATTTTATGAGCCGCTGGATAATTTCACCGAATAAATATTATGTATATATACCTAACCTATGTGTGTTGAGTAACGATGAAGTAATAATATATATATATATATATATATATATATATATATATATATATATATATATATATATATATATATATATATATATATATATATATATCCATATTTTGTATCTCTCATTACTCGTGTATAGTCAGCTAACCCCAATAAGAGGAATTATTATTCTTAAAATCTCAAGTAATGCTGAATATACCTAATTGCTGAATAATTAACTTATGCCCAAATGGTTTATCTATCCTAAGATAGAAACATAGTCATGGCCAATTTTATTAAAGCTAATAGCAGCGCCGCGCCGCGCCGGCCCTAGCTCTTGATCAGGGTAGAGCGAGATTGTCTTTCGGGTGCAAATATCAACACTTATTGAATTTAAATTAAATTAAGTAGCTCTAATTAGTATACTCCTGCTTCTTTAACATTAAAAAAGCTTTTACTGCTATATAATTAAATTAGTATTTGGTGTTAATTTCAGTCAGTCACTAAATAATAAAATCTGTTACCTATGTAGGTAACACACCACATTCGTTATGTCGATCTAGATTTAAATTAATCTATACAAAGTTTAAGTATCTTTCCTGCTTTTGCACTGGCAAATTTTACAATTAAATTATCTTTAGGTATGGATTGAGCACTGGAAATTGTTTTTCGCATTTGCCTTTTTGGCGCGCCTTGCCGTCTAGCGCCTAGAGCGACCTCTCCTCTCGCTCTACCCCAGGGCCGGCGCTGTCTAATAGACATTAGATGTGTGAAGAATATATTAAATTGTGACAAATTCGCTGGAGGTTTTGGTTGGGTAGGTAGTTAAATGACATTTGCTATTTACCATTCTTATTATCCACTTAATAATAATAACACATTAATCTAATCTAGAATCATTGACGCTGGTTAAGCGTTTTTTGAATCCTCTGAAGATTCTTATGAGTCAAATATCTTATCAGTTAGGATGATGTACTAAGAGTTTTACTTTTAATTTACAGGTTTAACACCCTTTCCTCATAAACGATTACACAGGAAACTAGTCCGAGGTACCGTCATACTCAGAAAACTTCAGAGTTACCAAACTTGTTGCAGAAAAAAAAAGGACTGGTTGTAATTTAAAAAATTCTATGACGTTACAACTCAATATCAAAAAAAGAAATTGTACGTCAGTCACTATCTTCCTTGAGTAAGGATAATGTGGGACTAAATTTTTTGACGAGAGAACAAAATTTCAGCAACAATCAAATATTAGTTTTGCACAAACTTCTAACAATGTAGAAGCACAGAAAACGGTAACTTTGCACAGGAACAAAAATTTGTACAGAAAAATTAAATTGGCCTGTTTTTACGTGTTGCTATTTGGTTTAATGGTGTGAAAACGGGATCCAGAGTTCCCTCGAAACCATGTTTTAATAGACATTTACCCCGGATAATTTTTATTTTGCGATTTTCTTCTAGCGATTGCAAATTATAGAATGTTCGTTATATTCCATAGGTTTGTATGGAGTTCATACACCATAAGCGACAAAAGAACATATCATTATGTATAGAATAAATTGAGATAAGTCTGCAATACATATTGAAATATTTAATTTAAAAACAGTATTGAACTGAAAAACAAGTAAAGTAGCCTCCTGTTATTTTACCTTTTCTATATTTATTATATATCTATCTATCTATATTTACTAAACGGCTGCTTTCGTGTGTATTACGAAATTTTTAAGTCGATGTACGAAATGCTTTTCGTTCGAATTTCGGCATTTTGACAAAATCAATATAGTAGATTGACCATTGCGAACGACGTGGTAACTTCTGTTTTTTGATCCGAAGCCTCTATAATAGAGGCATGCTCCGGAGGTGCCTTCGATATGACCGAGCGGCGCAATATTATTGCGATTTGCTTACTCGTTATTATTATGTCTCCATAATTTTAGAAAAATGACAGAACTCTTGTGTCTTTTAACCTCTGACTTTGAATGGCACTTTCTTACATACGTATTCTTACAATAGTCTACATACTATCAAGATATATTACATTTTACTACATTTAGTACTAGACATAAAATATAAACACCACCCAAATTATAAATAACTGATAATAGCTAACAGCTTCTTACATCTTTCGGTCACTTTTCATAAATTGTTTAGTGCGTGAGACGTAAATAACGTTTATACGTTGATTCGCAAATAGGAGTATCCTTATTATTGTAAAGTAATAACAGATTGATATTATTAGACATTAAAATATGATATCGCGTGTACATACTTGAAAATA
The DNA here is from genome assembly GCA_037954035.1 of Rosalia funebris. Lineage (NCBI taxonomy): Eukaryota > Metazoa > Arthropoda > Insecta > Coleoptera > Cerambycidae > Rosalia > Rosalia funebris. The sequence continues at coordinate 25,624,572 of JAZFAV010000009.1, read as the reverse complement.
TGTAGTCTGAGGAAATATACATACTGGAAATATACATACCACAGTAGGATAATTATTATTATATAATTCCATTAAACACTGTGTGGCCTGATGTATCAGAATAACATAAACTTTTTTATTCACGCAAATATGTAAATTATTTTATCGCTTATAAAACAAAATTCCTTATCATACTGAAGGCCGTATAAGAATGATGATTATGTGAATATTTGTAATGTATACTCATCACATCCACTGGAATTATAAACATTTTTTGGAGATCACTATGAAATTGAAATTCAAAGTGTATAAAATTTTAAATGAAACCATGGAATTGAAATTCAAAATATTTTTTTTCATTTACAGTACCTAGATATTTATATTAAATCGCTTAAGAAAATTATTTCCCATTTGTCTTAATTATTAATGTTAAATTAATAATGTTGTCGAAGTTCTATTTCAGTTGTTAATATGACTTTAGTGGAAACGAGGACATGACTATTGCATTTTGTTATAAAATAAAAACGAATGAAAAGATAATATTACGGGCAAATAAAAGTGGGATATTATTTCAGTAGGGTTTTGAAGAGATTAATTCTTGGTTTTTAAATACAACGTAGTGATAACGTTTTACGCAATATTCATAATTTTGTTATTATATGATTTCATGAACAATTTTGAAAAACGCCAACATTATATTAAAAAGTTATTGATTGAGGTCCAAACTTTATTTCTTTGCAGATTTTGTGTTTGAAATGTAAAAGGTTGAAACTATATTCTGCTAGTTAGCTGCAAGGTGGAAAGGATTAAAAGGATTTTTGCTTGTCTACAACTGCTAGTTTTGACAAATCCATCTCTTTGTTCCGGCCCGAACAGAAAGTCTCTAGAACCGAATTATTGTTAAGTACTTTACCCCAAAAAATATGGGTATAAAGGTGTATAAATTATATGCGAAGAATATTTTAAGTACACAAGTTCTATTAAGATTTAGGAAGAAAATCTAATACTGCCGCAACTCTGTGATACCAACCGAAATAAATGATTATATTCTTCTAGATTTGAATGGTGATGTAGATTCCGGATTTGACTGCGGACATTTCACAGTCGGACTTATGTATTCTGAAATATCTATTAAAAATACAAACACCCTAAAGAAATATCACAATCTTATAATAAATTATACAATAAAATATTTCATGTCAGTAGCTTGTCCAGACTCTGGCTCATTTTTTTGTAATGTAAATTAATTCCTTGTATAAATTAGTAGGACATCAACCAACCATTTTATATGAAATAAAATTTATTCGTTGACCACCTGCCACGTACGGGTCTATTTGTTTTACTAGAAATATTGAAAGTATTGTCGGAGGTGCATTGCGGTATGTGCTGACAGTAAAGGTATGCGAGGGCAGGACAAAAGAATTTTCTACGGAGATGCGCAACAGGCTTTAGCGGATGCAGCTATTCAACAAGATATGGCAATATTTCGTGCATAACAAAAACCTTTGAAAAGTTGGAAAAACCACGGACAGATTAATTTTCAATAGTGAATGCGATAGTTCTTTTTAAATAGAAAAATGGAGGAAACGCGATCCTCGCTTGCCTCTAGAAGAGGGAGTTACTTAGCTTGTTCCTGCAGGACACGCGCTTGTATTACAAGATGAGTGAGTCACTCATCTTCCATAGTCCTTCTTCACGTAATTTCAAAGCCATCCTTAAGACATCTGCCTCTATAAACAGGTTAAAAAGTGTCAGTCCCAAGACAACTTCCAAGGCCGCTGTGTGTATAGTTATGCTCATCGCACTATGAATAGTTAAACAAGTTAATATTTGAAAGTGAACCTTAGTGCCGTAGTTTGGACCACACATCGTAGACATACATCGTATATTAATATTGGTCTCACAACAACAATGTATATCCAATAGGTGGTTGTGGAATTTAATCCCTATGACCTCCCAATTGCATGACGGCCCAGGGTAGACATTGTCTTTTATCATGCACGTTTTACGATAATATTCGATAAATAAGTTACTAATACTGGTACCAGGGAGATGATAAATTGTAGTAATGATCTGGTACAAAATATTCGTTTGTTGCTACTTTTTGATTTATATAACTTTGTTAATATAGAATTTTTTACGATCAAAATCTATCACCTTAATATCTTATCTAGAGATATGCTGAAATTCATTTCAAGAGTATACTTTTTAAAATAAACAGTTCTGCATGAAGGTAATATCTTCGCGATATTTCGATAGACTACAGTAAAAATCACTACCCGGCGTTGCTCTGATTGGTCGTTGCGCTGATTGATCGGATTGGTACAACCAAAGTTAACTGGCGCGTTGTTGGTAATTGTATATAAGAAGTGTTCCTGGGCAAATGCTTACGAAATTTTTCCTACCCCCCTATTTTCGAGAGTGCTAGAGACGAATCTGGCTTCAGTTTCATCCGCTCGGACACAGTTTTCGAGAAAATGGATTTTTCGTTTTTCCGTAATACATGCCACTTTCCTTATCAAATAATTTTCACTTCACACTACGTAGGTAGCTTATATTAATACCAATAGATGCTACAGCACTCCCTTTACACATACCATATATTAAACCGTCATAAAACCTATTAGAAACTTTCGATGTTTAGTTACTTCAAATGTATACAATGACTTGCAGTTGGCGTCGTCCATTGTAATTCGTACGCCCTCCGTGTCGTTCGATGAAACTACATATATACGGAGAGGCTCCAAAAGCTAACTCTGAATATTAACAACTAAATACGCTGTTACTTTGAAGTATAGAAACTGGAAAGATTGGCTTTCTTAACAAGTCAAAACATCAAAAATTTGTCGAGAAAATATAACATCCAGAAGAAACGAAATCGGAATGATATGGTAGCAGCTGCAGTGAAGGTTCAGGAATGGAATGCTAATGACAAGAATTATGCTTTCCCATTCAAGAAGGAAGATACGTAACAAAAACAATTTGTAGTGATGTAATGATTATGATTAATCAACGATTATTGGTACTCACGACGAATGGGTACTAACTTTGTTTTAGATAAAGCTGCAAAGTGTTTGGGGCAAAATTCAATTATCAAACCACAGCACCAAGAGGAAATCAACTAATTTATCAGAGAGAAGGTAGGAGAGACAAATCAGTTAACAGATCAGGTCCAAGCACAAAGCAAACGAAGTCTTCAATGGGAAAATTTACAACATTTCGTAGAAGGATCAGATGACGAGAATGTCACCGAGTTTATGAAAGACATCCAAGGAATTGTGTGTAAATTTCAAGAAAAGACAAATAAAATTACACAAACGAAAAATGGAGAAACAGGAATATTTTCCTTCCAACAAACATCCAAAAGTGAGTAAAATATAAATTATACAACAAAGTTTTTAATTCCTACAATCCCATATCTAACATACTTAGTTTATTATGTGTGTATTTTGCTTTTGTATCTGTATTGAATTTTCATTTCAGGTTTAGGATTACTTACAAGAAGAAAATAAATATGGTAGAATTTGTTAAAAAATTATACATACATATAAATAGGACTGAATTGTTAACCGGGTTTATTAAGTTTTACAAACGTTTAAGTCTTTTGTGGTACTGCTTATACCCACAGATGTTTTTAGAAATTTTGAAAATGGAATGTACTGGGTCCTAGGCGAGGTTTAGAGGGGTTTCACCTTCGTCATTGCACCAAATAGACGCCCCCTCCTTTGATTTTCCGAATTTCAAATAAAACACATTTTAAACGTAGCTATCTAGTGTTTTATTTGGGTTTACCACAGTTATTCCCGTTACATGAGTGTATTATTTTATTCAGACAATAAAACTATTAAACCTATATATAATTAAATACACATCTTAATCTGGATTTTTTCTTTTCTATAAAAAAAAAGGTATTACTTATTTATATATTATTATTCAGATACACTACATTACATTTTAAACCTAAAATATTACCTATCTAATTTCAGTTCATTAGATAGATACAACATTAAATTTTTAAATGAGAAAATAGGTAAATCTATTATAACTTTTTTTATTTAGACGTTCATTAGACACAAATCGTGAAATGCAAATAACGTATCATTTTTACAAACATGAACCCGCCGAAATTTAAATTAGGGCACGCCTACCGACCAATCAGCGCAACGCCGAGTAGTGCTTTTTACTGTAGTCTTATTTCGATGTCCCTTGACTTATGTTCTGTGATATTGAATTCGTTCCTCATCGATTGACGGAACAATGATATTGATATGACTGTGACAGGTGACTAACCTTAACCTCAACAGTTTGCACATATTACCAGTTTGTCCTCTGTGTTAACCTCCCTTTTACAGTTTTCAATTGCATGCAATGTGTATGTAGCCACATATTTTATGTGGAAATTCATCATGACCAGCCCCCTGGCCTTATATAATTATGGGTACAATAATAATACTTATAAATAATGCTTATAATCATTAGTTTTAATTTTTTTTTGTTAAATTTTAATCTTACATTTTTAATTAGAAATAATAATCTGAATGATAATTGTCATAAAAATATTGGAAAATATTTTTTAAGATCTGTTTGGAAACAAACTTCATTAACATTCAAAAAGGTATATGTATCCTCAGAAAGTTTAGCTCTTTATCTCTATTTGCAGAAAGTATCAAGCTAGCAAGCGTATCAAGAAAATATCGAATCATTTTATTTGTAGACTGTAGATTTATTTAAAAATGATTGATTTTTAAATTTTTGAAAATAAAAAGATACGGACGGTGTTTTGAAACCGACTGTCCTACGATTAACCAAGTACGCTCTTCATCCAGCTACTAGGCCACCAGTCAATGGCGAAAATTTACCGGTATATATGTGATGCTTGGATTTTTAAAGCTTTTTTTCTCAGGATTGGCTGACTAGTGTGCGTTCATGTATTAGCAGTCGAACACCCTAAACATATGCTAATTATATATCAAGTCTCATTCCGAAATGAATTTCACAGGTCGTACCCTCCCCTTGTTAGCTTTTAGTAGGGCTGGGAACAAACTTAAATCAATTTTATTGTCAGTGCGTATTATATTTGTAATTTTATATCCAGTGAGTATAGAATATTCTATACTCACTGTTTATATCTGCCATAGGACACAGATATTTATACTTATGTAATTAATATAAGATTGCGAGAAAGTTCTTTAGTATTAACAATTTGTTATATTTTGTTTATTTAGTGTGTTATTTAACAAATTGATATTCATGATTATAGAACATGGATAATTAATATACTAATTGTAAGTAAGGAGGCAGCATATTCTGAAAAGAAAGGATATTGCCACAATAATCGACATTTAAAGGTGAACTATTTAAGTATACACTATAACAGAAAATATGTTGGAAGAATTAACACTCTCCTGTAGGTACCCCTTAGACATTGGCAGGTGGTAACATTTTATACTGGCTAGTAGGAGGCTAGTAGGCAATTTACTAGATCTTTGCCCCAAAGATCTTGTAAATTGCCTGTTATAATACACCATTCCAAATCAAATCTTATCAAAAAAATTAAACCAGGTAGAACTTAAAAATTGCTCTACATCCAAGAAAAACCATATCATACAACAATCACATATTGGGAGTAAAAAACAGTTTATACCAAAATATTTATGGTGCATAGTATATTGAATTGAGTGAAGGTATACAATGTATTTATATATTTTCGTTTATATTATATAGTAAGTATTGTATATTGTGTTACTTGTATTTAAATTTAATAAGGTATTTCGTATTTCTTTTTATAGCATAAAACACTTTTCTAAAAATAAACTTTCAGTGAACAAATAATTGAAGCACAAACGGCTCAACAAAAATTACTTTGTAAAGTCACTTTTTGATATGATATTCTAAGTGTACATTGCAGTCTCTACTGACTTCTGTGCATTAATATTCCTTTCAATTAGTTATATGATTGTAATTAGATATTAGTTTCGGGAATATAGTGGAATTAGTGCCCAACCAGAACTAATAAAAGTCAAGTGCTTTGTCTGGATCTGCAACATAAACAAGTAACTACCTATTATATTTTCTTATAAAAGTATCTGCAACAATGTTATTCATACTATAGTCTTGAGATCGCAGACTGGACCAAGTAATGTATCAGTTTAGTAAGTCGATACATTAAAGTCATATATATTATTCAGTGGGTACAACTGCAACAATCAGTTTCATTCTCTTTCAAGTCAAGAGAAAATAATGGTTTATATGAATTAAAAGCGTCAATTAATCGATCAGTAAAACAATTATTTATTTATTTTACTGGTTTTACTGGTTGCCTGGATTCTGAATGTGTATTAAATCGTTTTAATTATGACTTGTGTACATACATGTGTGATTTGTATACTTATATGTATAATGCATCTAGACTATCATTTCAATAGTCTTATATAGATCACCTAATTATTTTATAAATTGTAAAAAGTAACACCAATTCCATTAAAAATGGTCTTATAAATGAATAATAAATTTATATTCAACATTACGCAGAACTAAGAATGTTTTAGGCACTAAGAAAATTCTTTTATATAAGAATAGAAATTGTCGACAAATGTAAGTGATATCATGTAAAATGTGACCTTATGTAAAATATATGGATATATACTGTTGAAAAGTCCATAAGTTTTTTCAGCATGTATGTGTGAGGAAGAAAATAAGTTAAAGGAAATTAGTAATTTCTTTTAACTTATTAAAAGTTAAATATAAAGTAAAAAATGATTATATTTTACATTATTTCATGATCTTGCATATGTATCTTCACCTGCAGGTGTGGTCACAACCTATGGATATTATTTGTCATATTTTAATCCTATCCTTTTATGTGAATAACAGAGATGGAGCGTAATAAATAGGAGATCAACCAACACAATCCTCCTTAGGCTGATAAACCAATAACTAATGTTTGGCAACTACAGATCTAACTGCCCTATATAAGAATTTATTTTTTTTCTTATTGAACCAAACCATAAGACACCTGGACTTTCTTACTATATATATCCCAAATATGACACCAATAAATTTCTTAAAATTGCACCAGTTACTTCTTTCTCTA